>CM077086.1:42178169-42831507 GCA_039513925.1 Platanthera zijinensis | reverse complement strand
CTTCTTCACCATTTATAACCAAAATATCAGTCAGAACGGCCGGAGTTTAAATTACCTCTTCTCCGCCGATGGTGCCAGTCATCGAATCGTCGGTGGAGGACGACGTGAAAGCCCATTCCTTGATCTCGGGTATATTTAACTTAATCCTTGATGACATTAATCTCTCTAGTCCTTGATCCCGACACAACTGAAGAACTTCCACGATCCCTGCTTCGCAGCAACTGAAGCGTCCAAAATCAACGCTGAAGCCTGCATCGAACTTTACAAATGCTAAACTGTGGGAGAAATCGCCATTGATTGCTGGAGAAAGCGCGAGAAGGACGGTGAAGACGAGGGGACGAAGCGGCAGAAAATCGCAAGCGGGAAGACAGAATGCGAAAAGTCACGCTCCGTCGACGAAAGAACAAAAGATCTTTTAACCTAGGTCGACTATCGGCTTTATATTAGACCGGAGATAGTCGATCTATTAAAAGATGCTAGGACCCGATAGTCGAACGGACCGTTCGTCGATCGGCTCAGAAGCAGAGTGTCGAGCCCATCGTTCGACTATTTCTGGCTTCTCAAACAACAAGCTGTCGTCGTTCAGAGATCGCGAGATAAGCTCGACCTGTTCGACGATCTTCGAATGCCGGTCGACGATCTTCAAACAGATAAGCTATCATTAACCAGAGGTCGACGATAGGCTTAATCCGTTCGACGATCTTCGATCATCGTTCGACGATCTTCAAGCAGGTTTCAACATAGGCAGATATAGTCACACTTAGTCTCGTCCATTGATCATGCCTAATTGAACTAAAAAGAACAGATGCTTCTGTTCATCTAAAGGCTTGGTGAATATATCACCTCTCTGAAACTCAGTGGATATGAACTCAAGACAAATCTTGTTCTTTTCCACACAATCTCTCAGGAAATGGTGCCGAATCTCAATGTGCTTCGTTCTAGAGTGGTGCACTGGATTTTGTGCAATTGAAATAGCACTGGTACTATCACACATGATTTTGGTGTTCTTGTGTGAGTAACCATAATCCACAAGTGGATTTTGAATCCACAGGATCTGTGAACAACAACTAGCAGCTGCTATATATTCAGCCTCTGCAGTTGAAGTTGAAGACAGAAGCCTGCTTCTTACAGAACCAAGAGACCAATCTCTCTCCCAGGAACTGACAAGTTCCTGAGGTGCTCTTCCTGTCAACTCTGCAACCAGCATAATCAGAATCAGAATATCGAATTAATTCAAATTCTGACTCAGCTGGGTACCAAAGTCCTAGATCTGGACATCCCTTCAGGTATCTCAGGATTCTCTTTTAGAAGAATCAGATGAGATTCCTTGGGGTTGACCTGGAATCTAGCACAAAGGCATGTAGCAAACATTATATCAGGCCTACTTGCAGTTAGATATAATAGGGAACCAACAATGGCCCTATAATTCTTTTGATCAACTGGCTTACCGTGATCATCAGAATCATTAACTACATTAGTAGCCATAGGTGTAGGCATGCTGAAGCATCAGCCATCCCAAATTTCTTTACCAATTCCTTGGCATATTTGGATTGGGAGATGAAGATACCATCAGCATCTTGCTTAACTTGGAGACCAAGAAAGTAAGACAGCACACCCATACTACTCATCTCAAACTTAGAGTGCATCAGGTCAGAGAACCTTTTGCAAAGTTTGGGATCAGTGGAGCAAATATAATATCATCTACATACACCTGAACTAAGGGTTTGTGTCCTTGTGATGCTTGACGAAAGGGTTCTATCAACTACTCCCCTAGTAAAGTTGTGCTCTAAAAGGAAACTAGCTAGAGTCTCATACCAGGCTCTGGAGCTTGCTTTAGTCCATATAGAGCTTTCTGTAACTTAAACACATGTGAGGGCTGAGTTGAAGAGAAAAACCCTGGTGGTTGTTCAACAAACACCTCTTCCTTAAGCTCACCATTCAGGAATGCACTTTTGACATCCATTTGGAACACCTTAAACTTCATGTAGGCTGCATAGGCCAAGAAGATCCTTATTGCTTCTAGCCTTGCAACAGGAGCACAGGTTTGGTCATAATCTATACTTCCTCCTGTCTGTAGCCCTGAGCTACAAGCCTTGCTTTATTCCTTACAACAATTCCATTTGCATCCAACTTGTTTCTATACACCCACTTGGTGCCTATGATCAGTTGGCCTTTAGGTCTTGGAACCAAGTCCAAACTTTACATCTCTCAAACTGATTGAGTTCCTCTTGCATAGCAATGATCCAGTGGGATCTAGCTCTGCATCTTTAAAGGTGAGGGCTCAACCTGTGAGAGGAAACAAGCATGCATCACATCCTGTCTTAATTGGTGTCTTGTTTGCACACCAGCTGATATGTCTCCAATCACTTGAGATGTGGGGTGATCTCTGAGTGTGACAATATCAGCAGGTGGGGGATGTGATCTTCAGCAACAGTTGGGATTAATTCCTCAGGAGGAATTTGATCTACTGTTGGTGGAACAATAGCTGCTTCTGCAATGTCTTCATCACTGTCTGATTCATGTGATCTGAAGAGTTGAAAGTTGAAGAATTTCTTGAGAAGCATCAGGTACCTGCAATGAATTAGAGGAAGGAGAATTTTCTTTCTCCTTGTAAAACATCTGATGCTCATCAAAAGATATATGCACAGATTCTTCTATTTTACAGGTTGATTTGTTATAAACCCTATAAGCTTTGCTTACTTGGGAATATCCTAGAAAAATTCCCATTGAAGCCTTTGCTTCAAACTTTCTAAGGTATTCTTTATTGTTATTATGAATATAAACAATACAGCCAAAAATTCTAAAATAATTAATTTTAGGTTTCTTTCCTTTAAGCAACTCATAAGGAGTTTTACACTTAAGTTTGTGTATCAAACTTCTATTTAAGACATAATTGGTGTACTAACAGCTTCTGCCCAATAGGAGAGAGGCATGTTAGCATCTGCCAACAATGTGCTAGCAGCTTCAATGAGTGTTCTATTCTTCCTTTCAACTACCCCATTTTGTTGAGGAGTTCTAGGAGCTGAGAAGCTATGTTTTGATACCTTCTCTCTCACAGAATTCTTGCATGAGAAGAGAGTCAAACTCAGTACCATGATCACTTCTGATCAAGGCCACATGAGTAGAGTACTCAGTCTGCACACATAGTAGAAAGTCTGTAAGGGCTTTGAAGTTATCAGACTTAGTTTCAAAAAGAAAACCCAACTGAACCTAGATAAGTCATCTACAATTACTAAGGTGTAATACTTCCCTCCTAAACTCTGTACATTTATTGGGCCAAAGAGGTCCAAATGTAACAGATACAGGATTCTAGGAGAATCACTCTTATTTACAGATTTAAAAGAGTTTTTGGTTTGCTTGCCTAGCTGACAAGCCTTGCATAGGCTCTCCTTCTTGTAGGGGCAAGAAGGTAAACCTCTAACAAGGTTGTGTTTAGATAACCTAGATATATTTTTAAGGTTAACATGACTAAGCCTCTTATGCCACAAAGAATTATTATTAATTGTTACTTCATTAAACAGGCAGATTTCAGAATGAGATGAATTGAAATCTACTAAATAAATATTACCTATTCTAATACCTACTAAAACAACATTATTATTTAAAGTAATATTGCAAGAAGAGTTAGAAAATGAAACCTGGTAGCAGCATCACATAGCTGGCTGACTGAATCAAATTGTGCTTCAGTCTGTCACATATGCAACTCTCTTGAAAGTAACATCGCAATAGTAATCCTGCCATAGCCTTCTGTCTGACCACAGCTGGATCTCAAGATAACCTTTGGGCCGAGCTTAGCTTTGAATTTGACAGATGATCTTTATTTCCTGTCATATGCTTGGAACATCCACTATCCAAATACCACTTATTTTGAGTGATTGGATAGGCCTTCACCTGCAATACATTTATAGACAGTGTGGACCCAGGTAACCTTGGGTCCCTTGTTTTTCACATAAGAAAAACTGGAAATATATGAAAATGCAGGCTGAGGGTGATAACCTAGTGGGTGAGATCTCCTAGGTGGGATTCTTCATGCAGATGATGGGTCAACAAACCTAGGGTTTCTATTTTCATTTAGGTTTCTATGGTACTGATTATGATTTTGAAAATATTGAAAACGTCGATCGACGTTCGACGATGGGCGCTCAGATCGTCGAGCTTCGTTCGACCATTGAGCTTCCGATCGTCGAGCGGCGTTCGACGCTCTTTGCATTTCTTAAAAAATTTCTTTCTCTTTTCTCTCTTAGCTTTATTTAAAGTTTTATTAACTAGGTTTACTTGCTCAGTGTTCTTCATTCCACTAGCTGAAATGAAGTTTACTGGAGTTGAAAGATTATTTTTAAGTAGAACTGGGGGTTCACTGGGAGAAGCTCCTAAGCCTAGTTTGTCATTACCTGACCTAGTGTTAGTCATGCTGGTAATTTCTAACAACTTAAGGCTTCTACCATTAAGTGATTCTTCTAACCTCTTAGACTTAGCTAACTCCATTTTAAGAAATTTTATTTCTTCACTACAAGTAGTGAGATTTCCTTTAACCTAATATTTTCTGTAGCAATTACTTCTGAGTCAGCTAACTTATTTCTAAGTTCTTTTATCTCCTTTTCTGAGCTAATCAAATCTAAGCATAAAGATTTAAAATCTAATTTAAATTCTTCAGAAGTAAAGTCATAAGAAGATAGTACCTCATCTTCTATTGGCATCTCTTCATCTGAATCTGAACTCTCTGCAGCTGAGTGGTTGCTGCAGGCATCTATTGCCATCAGGCAAACTTCTTTTGCCTTCTTCTCTTCCTCATCCTCACTGGAGCTTGATGAGGAGGATTCTTCATCAGAATCACTCCAGGTTTCAGCAATGAAACCTCTCTCCTTCTTTTTGTTTTTGTAGGAGGATGGCTTGGAGTGCTTCCTGTGTTGTTCCTTTTCTTTTCTCTTGTCTTTGTTCTTCTCCTCTGGACACTCTGGTAAGATGTGTCCAGGCTTCCTGCAACCATAATAAATAATTTCTTTAGCAGGGAACGATCATACCTTGGTTTTTGTTCATAGCGTGAAGACTTCTTTCTGAACTCCTTTCTCCCCATCTTGAGAAACCTCTTGGCAAACAATGTCATTAGTTCCTCATTTGATTGGCTGCCTTCAGAAGCATCAACAGCCTTAAGAGCTAGAGATTGCTCTTTTCTTGTTAGAGTAGGGGTCTTTGCTTCTGCTTCTGCTTCCCTTGTCTTCAGCACTTGCTCAAAAGACTTGAGCTTGTCGAGAAGAGCTTCAGTGGAGATCTCATTTGTACTTCTGGCTTCCTTGATGGGCCAGATCCTTAGATCCCATGTCCTAGGGAAGCACATAAGAATCTTATCATTGACCTCTGTCAATGATATGTCCTTATCAAGGGTCCTCAGCTCATTGATGATTGAGCTGAGCCTGGTGTACATGGCTTCAACTGATTCAGCATCAGTTTTCTTGAAGTTCTCATACTGTGAGATCAGGTTGGACCTTCTGTCCTTCCTTTCATCAGCTGAACCAGCCACATCTGGTTCAGTGTATCCCACATAGCTTTTGCTGAAGAGCAGTCAGCTACCTTCTGGAATACCTCATCTGACATTGTCTGAGCCAGTATGTTCATTGCCTTGGCATCTGCTATTTTGGCTTCTTGTACTCATCGTTGTAATCTGGAGGAGGCACTGCACTCATATCAGATGATGAGAGCCAGCAATAAACAGTAGCAGCGCAGTGCTCTTGGGGGACCTGACAATATAAGGCAAAGATGCTTTCATCATAGAATTCATTATTTTTATCTTGCCTTCCAGATGCCCAACTTAGCTAGTTGCATGCTGGAGGTCTGGTCTGGAATAATCTTTGGACTGGGCCATGATGTGGAATATCTATAAGCTTTGGTATCTATCAGGATCTTGTGACTTAGGTGTTAGCCTATTCAGTCAGTCAACCTCCCTTGATACCAATTGAAAGTGAAGGGATAGATACTACTCTAGAGAGGGGGGTGAATAGAGTTATCAAATTTTGCACTAGACAAACTTGAAGGTCTACTCAACTCCCTTGAGAGTGAATTGCGGAATTAAAAGATTATAGATATAGAATTAACCCTAAAGCCTAACACAAGTATTGTGCACAAATTCAAGTTAACTATAATTGCAGTTAAGGCTTGGAAGTCCTAATCAGCAACTAGCAACCTAGTTATATCTATTCACAGCCACAGTGCAGGAAATAAACAAGGCAATACAGACGACACAAGGAATTTATAGTGGTTCCCCAAACAACTTGGGTATGTCCACTCTTCTACCAACAAGGTAGGAATCCACTCAGGTTTTTGATCAGGTGCCCTGCCACCAACAGGATCTGCTTCAGGTAGATCCAGAAACCCTTTAGACTTTTGATCAGGTGTCTAAAAACCAAGCACAGGTTTTTGATCAGGTGCCCTGCCACCAAGGGATAACTTTTGAAGGGAGTAATAACCCTGTACAGGAGGGGGAAGAAGGTTAAGATGTCTTCTCTATTTTACAATAGATTAGAGAAGCACAAAAACTTGCACTGAGCTAGAAAGCTCTAAAGAATCAAGGCTCCCCCTGGCTCAAAGATGTCCAGGTGAAGTCTTGCTTCAGTGCAGAAAACTCTTCAGAAAGCTCTGAAGGAAAAACTACAAGAAGATAATAAATAGTAAAATTAAAGATCTTCAAGCAGCTATCTTCTTCTTCTTCTTCTTCAAAAGAACTCTGAGTTTGAACTTCCTGAAAGCAGGAGAACTCAGGTTGAAGAAGAGTAGAAGATCTTAACACTTCTCAGTTGGATGAGTATTGCTGAGAGCAGAAGACTTGATCTTGATGAAGGCTTGAATGCTTAAGTGAACAACTGGTTAGCTATTAGCTAGCTTGAATCCTTCTTCAAAGGGTCCTTTATATAACAGCAGCAAGCAACGACTCTCTTCAATTTGAATTGCTTGTCTTCTTCTGAAACTTGAGACCTGGGCTGCAAATAACACACAACAAAACAGACTCTGCAGCAAGACATCCTATAAAAGGAATGAACCTCTTTCTAAGAAGCTGCAGGATCAAATCAAATAACAGAAGGACTAAATAAAGTCACATCAGAGAAATACTCTTTATAGCAGAAGGAAGACTTTTCAGTCTAACGGCTATAAAGGACTGTCAGCAGATAAAGTAAAATACAAAGTTAGCTAATAAGACAAACAACTTTATCTAAAAAGATTTTACTCAGGCAAAAAGAATAGAGCAGATATGCCTGTAAATATTATCATAAATCAACTGAAAAGATATGCCAGATAATGTATTAATTAATTAAATATAATAAATAAATACAAAATATAAAGGCAGACAGAAAGCGTCGAACGACCTTCGGAGATCGTCGACTGACGCACGGAGATCGTCGAACTATCGGACAGATAGTCGAACGATCCAGATAGTCGAACTATCAAAGGAGATAGTCGAACTATCACAGCAGATAGTCGAACTACCAGAAGATAGTCGAACTATCAGATAGTCGACCTATCAACAGATAGTCGAGCTATCAGATAGTCGACCTATCAACAGATAGTCGAACTATCAACGCAGAACAAATAGTCGAACTATCAACAGATAGTCGAGCTATCAGATAGTCGACCTATCCAAGCAGATAGTCGAACTATCAAAGCACACAGATAGTCGAACTATCAACCGATAGTCGAACTATCCACGCAGACTGAAAGTCGAACAACTGATAGACGATCGTCGAACAGTTAGTTGACGATAGTCGAGCGGCGTTCGACGATAGTCGAACGAACAAACTACTTAACCAAATTCTCAATCTGGAAAAGTGAGGACTCTACAGCTAGACTACTAACCATTGACCATAGATATTTCTTGGGTCAAGGGACTAAAAAGACAAGACTAAACTCAAATCAAACTGGGGTACCAACAAACACCATTGTCAATTGAGACCTACTCGTGACACGTTTAGATAACAATCCACAAAGTAGTCTCAGGTTGGGTCTGTCCAGTACAACTTGTTCATTAACAAGTACCCACGTGATGACTTGATATCACAATATCATGACCTGTGAGAACTGGTCATCAGTCAACGCACGTGCTAGTCTTAAGGTATCATCATCACCCTAAGCTTCTATGATGATACAACGACCAGGGACCTTTTAAGAATGAAGCTTCAAATAAATCATAGGCTCTCACATTCAAGTCACGTACTTGATGTCCTATGGAAGCGAACATTCTAAGGGTATTTATTATGATAATATTTAACTATCGCATAGAGAAAACATAATAAAATATCATGCCATTAATAGAAAAAGAAAAATCTAGGTACATAATTCATCATATGAATAAACAATAAACAGCCAACAGAATATATGTTTACATGCAACCCACAAGGCTCTCACTAGAGTTGATCATTTAGGTATCGCATACCCATTGATCTAGTATGACCATCATGCTTTCTCTGCGCGAGTGGCTTTGTCAGTGGATCCGCAATATTCTCCTCAGTCGGCACTCTGCAAATGTTCACATCTCCTCGTTCGATAATCTCACGAATAAGATGGAACCGCTAAAGTATGTGCTTAGAGCGCTGATGAGATCTAGGTTCTTTAGATTGTGCAATTGCACCATTGTTATCACAGTAGAGAACTACGGGACCAACAATGCTAGGAACTACATCAAGCTCGCCGATGAATTTCCTAATCCATACAGCCTCCTTCGCTGCGTTAACTACAGAGATATACTCGGCCTCTGTTGCAGAATCAGCAACTGTCTCTTGCTTGGAACTCTTCCAACTCACAGCTCCTCCATTAAGGCAAAACACAAAACCTGACTGAGACTTTGAGTCGTCCCTATCAGTTTGGAAGCTAGCATCCGTGTAACCACTTACAACGAGCTCTTCCTCTCCACCATACACCAAGAACACATCCTTTGTCCTTCTCAAGTACTTCAGGATATTCTTGATTGCAATCCAGTGACACTCACCGGGGTCTGACTGATACCTGTTAGTCATGCTCAAAGCAAAGGAGACATCGGGTCGAGTACATAACATTGCATACATGATTGATCCAACTGTCGAAGCATATGGAATCAACTTCATGCGGTCCTTATCTTCGCAATATTGTGGACACTGGTCCTTAGAGAGATTCACACCATGAGACATGGGTAAAAATCCTTTCTTGGACTCAAGCATGTTGAACCGCTTCAACACCTTCTCAATGTATATACTCTGGGTCAAACCCAGCAACTTCTTCGATCTATCTCTATAGATCTTAATACCGAGTATATAAGTCGCTTCACCCAAATCCTTCATAGAAAAGCAGTTCTCTAGGTTGTTCTTAACAACTTTCAGGGTAGGAATGTCATTCCCAATCAACAGTATGTCATCTACATACAATATCAGGAAGACAACAATGCTCCCACTGATTCGCTTGTAAACACAAGGCTCATCTTCATTCTTGATGAAACCAAACTCTTTGATTTTCTCATCAAAACGAAGATTCCAACTTTGAGAGGCCTGCTTCAGTCCATAGATGGACCTATTCAGCTTGCATATTTTAGTGGCTTCATTTGGGGATACAAAACCCTCGGGTTGTGTCATGTACACTTCCTCAAGGAGGTTTCCATTAAGGAAAGCCGTTTTGACATCCATCTGCCAGATCTCGTAGTCATAATACGCAGCAATAGCAAGTAATATCCTTATGGACTTTACCATGGCAATAGGGGAAAAGGTCTCATCAAAGTCAATACCATGAATTTGCTTGAAACCCTTAGCCACCAGTCGCCCTTTGAATGTCTGTACATTCCCATCCATGTCGGTCTTCTTCTTGAAGACCCATTTGCACCCTATGGGTCGTACCCCTTCAGGTGGTTCCACCATGTTCCAAACTTGGTTTGCATACATGGAGTCCATTTCGGATTTCATAGCCTCAAGCCATTTGTCGGAGTCCGGTCCATTCATAGCCTCTTGGTAGGTTGCTGGTTCATCATCATGATCCATAAACAACACATTACCTATTTGAGATATGAGAAATCCATATCTCTCAGGCTCAAATCTAGGTCTACTAGATCTACGTAGGACTTATGTTTTTTGAGCAGGTTCTCTAGCTACAACATCTTGTAGTCCTGTCTCATAATCCAATTCCGGTTCATTCACTACTTGTGGTTCTTGAACTTCTTCAAGTTCTACCTTTTCAGTCTTTCTTGATAAGAACTCTTTCTCCAAGAAGACGCCAGTCCTTGGGACAAACACTTTACCCTCGGACTGCAGGTAAAAGTAATACTCTTTCGTTTCCTTAGGATATCCCACCAGATAACATTTATCTGATTTGGGTTCCAGCTTGTCAGGCATTTGACGTCGCACGTATGCCTCATAGCCCCAAATTTTAATGAACGACATACTAGGATGCTTCCCAGTTCATATCTCATATGGTGTCTTCAGAACCGTTTTTGTTGGAGCGCAATTCAGTGTCATAGCAGCAGTCTCTAAAGCAAAACCCCAAAAGAAAACAGGCAAGTCTGCATGACTCATCATCGAACGTACCATGTCTAACAAAGTACGATTTCTCCTCTCAGACACACCATTATGTTGTGGTGTTCTAGGTGGAGTGAGCGCTGATACAATACCACACTCTTTCAGATGATCATGGAACTCATGACTCAGGTATTCGCCACCTCGATCAGATCAGAGTGCTTTAACCCTTTTACCCAACTGGTTTTCTACTTCATTTTTGAACTCTTTGAACTTTTCAAAGGTCTTGGATTTGCACTTCATAAGATACACATATCCGTATCTACTGAAATCACCAGTATATGTAACGAAGTAGAAATACCCACCTCTAGCCATGGAGCTCATGGGTACGCATACATCACTATGTACAACACCCAAGAGATCCTCAGCCCTCTCAGTATAACCAGTGAAAGGGGCTTTAGTAATCTTGCCTAACAAACAAGATTCGCATCGCTCAAATGATTCATAATCAAATGAGTCCAAAAGTCCATCTTTATGGAGCTTGGATATGCGCTTCTCGTTTATATGGCCCAAACGACAATGCTAGAGATATGTAGGGTTTGAGTCATTCGTTCTTAGTCTTTTATTATTTTCTACATTATAGATTTGATGGTCCAAGTTCAAAACATAAAGACCATTAAATAATTGGGCTACAGCATAACAAACATCATTCTTAAATATAGAACAACAGTTATTCTTAATTATAAAAGAAAATCAAATCATATCCAAGCATGAAATGGATATAATGTTTCTAGTTATGGCCGGAACAAAATAATAGTTATCTAGTTCTATTACAAGCCAACTGGGCAAAGAAAGACGGTAAACCCCTACGGCTACAACAGCAACTCTTGCTCCATTGCTGACACGCAGGTCCACCTCCCCTTTACTCAGCAATCTTCTCCTTCCCAGTTTCTACACATTTGTACAAATGTGAGAACCACATCCGGTATCCAATACATAATGTAAGAGCAGAAAGGTTTATCTCTATAACGTAAATATTCGAAGCAGAAGTCATACCTCCCTTCATTTTCTGCAAACCCTCAATATAAGAAGGACAGTTCCTCCTCCAATGACCAGCCTTGCTACAGTGGTGGCATTTCCCTTCCTTCATCGTGCTCTTCTTTTTCATCAGTGCAGAAGACTTGGGCTCGAGATGTGACTTAGGTCCCACCTTCGTCTTCTTAGAGCCCTTGGCCTTGCCCTTGCCCTTATGCACCATCAGTATGGGGCTGGCAGGCTTGGCCTTCTTCATATTTATCTCGGCAGTTCTCAACATACCTAGGAGCTCGGGCAGTGTCTTGTCTATTTCATTCATGTTGTAGTTCAAGACAAACTGCTCGTAACTATCCGGCATCGATTGCATGATCAGATCTATGGCCAACTCTTGACCCAGAGGAAAACCCAGCCTTTCAAGGTTCTCTATATACCCAGTCATCTTGAGTACGTGAGTCCCTACTGAGTCTCAAACTCCCATCTTGCACTGAAACAACGCTTTTGTGACGTCGAACCTCTCTTGATGAGCTTGCCCTTGAAACATTTTCTTGAGATGCTCGTCAATCTCCTTGCACCCCATGTTCTCATGTTGCCTCTGAAGCTCAGAGTTCATGGTGGCAAGCATAAGGCATTCGACGTCTAAGGCGTCATCAGTATACTTCTTATAAGTATCTTTGTCAGCACGAGAAGAATTCCCAGTCGGCACCTCGGGGGCTTCTTCTTCCAAGACATAGAGCTTTCGCTCTTACCTGAGAATAATTCTCAGGTTCCTGTACCAGTCCATGTAGTTAGTCCCATTGAGCTTATCCTTCTCAAGGATGGCTCTGAGAGACAGTGTGGAGTGTGAACCACTTGCCATGGAATTCTACAAGAATTCATGCAGAATAATATCAGTACCAAAATTTCAAATATAATTTATTTTAATTTGGACTTCAATTAAAACTCCCATTATTTTATTCGAAATAATAGCCCTCACTATCAATTCGGAGAGTTCATGTGAGCTACTCTCTTAGTGGACAAGATCTGTATTTCACCAACACAATGAGTCAGCTTTGGCTTTCCTCTCACAATGGGGTTATTTAGGTAGGCAACGCTTACCAATTGCATCCTTATGAAATTCTTGTATGGTTGGTGAATAACCCCTTATTCGCATCCATCAAATGGTGTATGCCAACCCTATGCCTCTAGGCACTCAACCTTTGAGGTCACCTAGTTAAGCTTGACCCGATGTCGACAATGGGATATACCCAATTATCCGCTCGCACCCTTACCAAGATAGATTAATGCACCTTGCTTTGGCAAGCCCACACTTCATCGATCGAGGCAGGAAGAGTGTCATCCATCGGAAGGCATCCGAACACTTAATATTAGAGGAAGGGATTTTGATTATGGGTTAACAATTAACCATGATCAACGTTTGATCAATGTGCACATCCACAGAAAAACAATTTATACAATCCACATGCATCCCTTATGTGCACAACTGACATTATCAACATTTGATAGAAAGGAAGGGCTAAATCTGAACATCCGGACTCTTCCTAATCTTCAGATTTACATGCATTGGACAAAAACAAAGACAACTCAACTTAAAGCAGTAGACAAGCTTGTCTCTCATTGTTGGATGCAAAATCCAAAACAATACACTAGTTCACTAACCATACGAGGGACGGTTACTGCTAAGGAGACAACAATTTCTAACAATTAGAAATTACCACGAAATCCCAGACGTTCCTGGCAGGGTTCCAAGGGGAAGAGCCCCTAACCTCTGGGTTATGGGCCCACCGATTTCCCTTGGAAAAACCATCAACAATTGATGTACCAGGAATAAATCTAGACATTTAGAACACTTCTAAATCCCTAGGTTTACACGCACTGGAATAACCTAACTTCCAATACAACAATCATGGTCGAAACCTCGCTTTGATACCACTGTTGGGTTTCTCTGTGAAGATGACACAACGCTTGTGCACGCAGCAGAAGGAATAAAACATCAAGACAACCCAAAAGAGATGGGATCAGGCCATGAAAATTCAATCAAGAAGTTAACAATTAATTAGGCAAAAATTACCTTAGCGGCGTTGAGTCACAACTCAACGGAGATGCTCCAAGCTTCATGTCCTCGTCGGTGGCGAGTTCTACGTGGAATAACGTCCACGTCTCTGCAGAAATCCACACGAGCGGGAGAACCCCGAGCTTCGTCGCACGAAGGGTCGGGAAGAAGATCAACCGCACCTTTGCACTTCCCACAGACTGCTAGGTCCGCGCCGAAAGCAAGACCAGCGACGGTCGCCGGAGATAAGGTTGTCGGCAGAGCGAACAAGCGGCGACGGAACGTTTCCGTCTGGCGGGGTCGGGATTTGGCGGATCGGGAGATCGGCGGAACTCTTTCCGTCGGCTCGATTCGTCTACAGGAGAATCCCGATGAATGTTAATCTTTTTTGATCCTGAAAACCTAAGTCCCCTATTTATACCAAAGGCATAAACAGTCCAAAGAACACCACTATCCGCAAACCGCCCAAGTTAGGGTTTCAGAGTTATTCGGCGAGAATCAACACAGGTTTGGCGAGAATCAGATCCAGATTCGGCGAGAATCAGCAGACAGATTCGGTGAGAATCATTTGCCGATTCGTCGAGAATCAAGGATAGAGTCGTCGAGTATCACCAATCGCCGGGAATCAAACACTTTTGATTCTCGACGAACTCGTCGAGAGTCGTCGAGTATCACTCGACGATTCTCGACGAATGATTCTCGACGAATTCGTCGAGAGTCGTCGAGTATCACTCGACAAATCTCGACGAATCATTCTCGACGAACTCGTCGAGAGTCATCGAGTCATACTCGACGATTCTCGACGAATTTGCCTCAGCAACATTTGCCTAACTCCCCATACTGTATGGTGATTGGTAACCCTTACCAACACAGTCAATCTTCCAATTTCTCCACATGCTCTTATGTGCGACCCTGCAGGCTCATATCGCGTTGGCAGTGAGATTACATGTTTGATCACTTCTAGATCACCATGGTAACTCCAACATATATATCGTCATCTTGTACTAAATTTTCTCATTAATATAAATTTGAAGTTCTATTTGACTGTAATTTTATGGTATGTTGATATTTTTTAGATCTATACTTTATAACTTAACAGTTTATTTTTTGAACTGTAATTATTATGATGTTTTTGAACTGTAATTATAACTGGTTCTGAAATTGAAAGAAATAACTGACATAGATTACGTTCTTTGTAAAGAATCTTGTTGTATTTCCGTTTGTGCATTCGTAGGAAGAGTCTTATATAATGTATTGTGATTATGCACACTGGATTGGATTTGGTGTGCGAAAGCAACACGTTACTTACTATACACATACAAGAACTATCAAAGTCAGAGAATACAGTTGTTCGAAATCTAGAAGTAAGCGTCTAAAGCCATCACCAAAGAAGTACCGCAAATTAGATACTCGCACACCATTATCTTGCTTGTATCCATTTTCATTCTAATTCAGATGGCAAGAATTGGAAAGTAATAAAATTTATCGAGGAACACAACCACCCGTTGGCTATAGAGAAAGAGAGTCATTTATTGATATCTCGTCGTTCTATATCTGAAATGCAGGGTGATCTCATGCAAAACATGACAGGTGCAGGTATTAAACATGTTGATGCATACAACTTTATGTTAGATGAAGCTGGAGGTCATGAAAATATTGGTTCTTGCAAGACAGATGCGTTTAACTATATTCAGTGTCAAAGAGCAACTTTAATTGAAAGCGGCGACGCAACTAGTTTGCTTGACATATTACAAGAGAAATAGTCGAATGATAACATGTTCTCATACAATGTTCAGATGGATGAGATGAAAAGGTTGACGGGTTTCTTTTGGATGGATGGTCATAGCAAACTCGATTATGATTGTTTTTTTGCCGTTCAGATTTTTGATACAACGTATCGTTTGAATAAGTATAATCTTGCATGCGCACCTTTCATTGCGGTGAACCATCATTGGTAGAACATTTTTGTAGGGGGGCTTTCATTGCAGAAGAAACTATCGAGACGTTCTATTAGGGTTTTGGGTCATTATTGAAGTGTGTTGGTAGCAAGAAACCAATATCTATTTTTACAAATCAAGATCAAGTCATGTCTGCTACTATTGAGCGAGTGCTCATTAAGTATCGACATCAGTTGTGCCAATGGAACATCTGTTAAAAGACACCTTCTAAAGTTCCTAACTTTAACCATGATAGTAGCATTCGTGTTTTTTTTCTATCGATGCATGACGAAGTGTGATGGAGAAATTGACTTTGATAGATATTTGTACGAGATGATTGAAAGTCTTTAATTCCAAGATAGCTAAACACCTAGATGAGGGGTGAATAGGTTTTTAAGTCTTTTGAATTTTACCTCCTCTTAGTGTGTTGTAATTTAGTTTCTTTTGTGTGAGTTAATTACTTTTAGCTTTCAAGGCACAACACAAAAGCACACAGTAGTTTTATAGTGGTTCTCCATATTATGAGAAAGTCCATTTTCCCTCCCGTCTTTCTAATAGTGTGTTAGATAAGGCTCTTCTCCAAAACTCTGCTCCTTAGAGCTTACACCACAGATCCCGCAGGATCTCTCAGTCTCCTTCAAGACTTACAACTTAGGCACATGGTCCTACCTCAGAGCAAACTTCTCCTACAGCTCAGTGATCGGCAGATCACCTACCTCAGACTAAATCAATAGTCCTACAGCTCAGGCTATGGAGGTTAGCCCTACAACTCAGAGAGTAACACTCTCTAACCTCAAGCACAAAGGCCCTACCTTAGGTACTCAGGCCCTACACTCAGATCCACACTTGGATCCTACCACAGCCTTTATAAATAATGCTTACACTTAGATCTGTTAAGATCCTACAGAAGAGAAGATGTTTTGTTGATGTGGTTGATATGACACCAGAGAAAATTTTCTCTATGCCTGCTTCTTCCTGGACTGAGTTAACAACCCTAACTTTCTTCACAATAACAAAAATAATGTCTGCAGTAAGTAGTTGTCTGTGTTGAAGAAACTCAGTCACCAAATTCCTGAACTTGTTGTTGATTTGCACTTCAAACAACTAACTTGGAATGTAGAAACCAGATGGCTCTGCTCCTTCTTCTTTATCAGATCCTTATCTGAACTTGTTGTAGCAGAAGAAATTAGCTACAGCTAACTTGAAAGAACTTTTAGATCAATTGATTTAACTTCAAGCTTCCAACTTGGCAACAATGGCGAGGAAGAAGAAGTTCAGCCACAACTGTTCGAAATAAGAAAACCCTAAAAGTTAAAGTTCCTTCAGTCCATCTTGTCCCTTTTATCTTATACCAATTAACGGCTCTAAGAAATAGTGGGGACCACCTGTGATTGTTAGTTGCACCTTGCTTTAACGGAAGAAGACGTACAGTAGACCTCCAGCGCTATTTGTCGTGTTTTGTAGCTTTCCCGCAACTAATTTGAACTCTATTGACTTTTGTTGACTTTGGCTGACGTCAGTATTTGTGGACTTAGACAAAATCTCATATTCAATCCAGGCGTTGTGTAACATCCCGACTTTTATTGGGCCACCAGAACCCTAGTGGGCCCAATAAAAGTGGCCCGGACCCTACCCATGACCCGGTGAGGGGTAACCCAAGGTAGGAAATAGAGCTAGAGGACTCCGAATTGAGTTCCGTCAGTTCATGTGGCCTCGTATAGTCAATACGAGCACATCGGAACTCGTTCAATTGAACCTAGAGGTTATATAGTGGATTTGGCCATTACTCGCAGAACGTCGCGAAAATGAGATTTTTGGATATTGACATAGAGAACTCCGATTTGAGTTCTGTCAATTCTCATGACTTCGTATAGTTGATACGAACGCATCGAAACTCGTTGCGTCGCGATTCGAAGCCTAACGATGATTATGGGTATTTTGACCGTTTTAGCACGCTGCGACGCACAAATATCGGACTTTCGCCAAACGAACTCCGATTCGACCCCGGTCAGTGGCGTTGGACTCGTATAGTCAATACAAAGTCAACAGAAGTCATCCCGATCAATTTCGACGATAATTGGTCAACCCATGGTCAAATCAAGCATAGTCGCGCACCGAAAAGCGTGCGCACACCAATTATGACACGACACCTGAACCTTGACTCGACCCCGATGACTTGGACCCACATTGACTTTGACCAGCAAGGGGGACCCACCCTAGGGTTGACTTGGTCAAATCCCCCCTAAAAATCCATTTTTGGATTTTTCTCCAAATAAGAGCCCACCTCCCCCCTCATGGCATGATTAGGAGCTAATCATATGTGTATTCTTGGGCTATTAAAACCATCCCACACCATGAAGCCAAGAGGGCCATGGACCAAGGAAGCCCACTACCCCTCCTCTCCTCTCTTTCTTCCCCCTCTTATTGAAGGCCCAAGCCCATGAGGGGCTAACCTCATTCCCCACATGGGGAAATGAGTTTGAGCCTCCAGCTGTCCATGGACAGCTGGAGGGTGGAGATTAATCCCTCCCTAAGGAGGGATTAATCCCACATTGGCTAAGGGAGGAGATCCCCTCCCCCCAAGCTTATATAAAGGCCCCCTCCTAATATTCCTTCACACAGCTCTCTGAGCAAATCCCCTCCCCTCTGTTAGGCCTCTGCCGGAGCTCTGGTGGCCGGAAAAAGGCAAGCCAAGGAGCTCCTCCCCCTCCTCCACCACCTTGAGCCACGGCCGACCAAGCTGGCCCCTCCCAAGCCCGCCAAACCCAGGTAGAACCTTCTCTTCCTCCCCCTCCCCATTTCTGACGTAGTGCATGCGAGCTCCGGCGGCCGGAGCGCCGCCGCCGTCACCCCCTCCCCTCCCATTTTTAAAAAAAATGGCTCCGGCGGCGGCCGGCGGCGGCAGGCCGCCGGACCACCGCCGGAGGGAGCGCCCACCACGGGCAGTCGACCGGTGGTGGAGCCACGGCCGGCCGGTGGCCGGCCGGCGGCTGGAGAAGCCCGTAAGGGGCGGCGGGTTTAATACAGCGGGGGAGAAGATGATATACAGTAACTTTGTTTTATATTTATAATTATATTATTATAATATTATAATATAATAATAAGGGGATTTTATTTTTCAGAGGCTAAAACAGAGCCCTCATGAAAATATTTTGAACATGAAAAATGTTCCCCTTAATGAGGGCAATATCCACAAAAATTTTGAGAATTTTTGGAGTTGATTGGGTATTTTTAAAAGCCCAAATAAAATTTGTTTGGCCAAATTAAAGGCCCAAAATAATTTGGAAAATTACAAAAATTACCAGGCTTATTATAGGCTCTCTTAGGGGTTGTATCAAAATTTGGGATCATGAGAATAAGTTTTGATATTTTTCCCAAATTATGGAAGCCTAGGATCGCGCCCGGTAATTATTACGCTCGAAAATGAAAATTGGAGCGCGCGACTATCATCTCTGTTATAAATAATCAAATCAAACTTAACGTATCGATGAGAGTGGATGAGGCCGGTGGCCAGGCTCCGGGTGTTTCGAGTTTTCGTTAACCCGTCGAGCGTCTCGGCTCTCGAGTGAATCTCTGGCATGATCAAAAAAATGAAAGCACGAGTGGTGAGCTAAGAATTATTCTCAATGGGTAATGAGGGTGTAACCCCTGATAAGCCCCGATCCGATTAAGGCGTGATTAATAAAGGCGCAACCAGATTCTAATCGGATCTTCATAATGGGTGCAACCCAATGAAGCCTTATTAAAAACTGAAATAGATCTGAATGTGCCTCCTGAGAACGGGGATGGAACTGAAAATCTCTCCTGAGAACGGAAATGGAACTGAAAATCTCTCCTGAGAATGGAGATGGAACTGAAGCCTCCTGGATGGAGTGATTGCACTACTAACCATTTTCTTTATGATTATTCCAATCTTGCACTGGTCCTGTTCTTTTATTCTTTTCAGTCAAGTACTTTCAATTCAGTTATACTCCAGTCTCGTACTGGTCAAGTACTTTCAATTCAGTTATACTCCAGTCTCGTACTGGTCAAGTATTTTCAATTCAGTTATACTCCAATCTCATACTGGTCAAGGATTTTCAATTCAGTTATACTCCAGTCTCGTACTGGTCAAGTACTTTCATTCTGTACTACTCCAGTTTTGTACTGGTCACATTTCATTACAGCACTTTAAATAAGCAGCATAAACACCGCATTTGTCTTCATTGCAATTTACTATTATAACCCCGGGTCCTGCTCTGACGAGCAGTCGTTATTAAGGTTGAGCCTTAGTTGGGGATAACCGGAGTTGAGGTATTCCTCCAGGTCTAGCCCCAAATAATGCGCTCCCACGCTCCTTGACGAAAGTAGAGCTAAGCGCCTCCGCCCGAAGTTTAAGCCTAGTAGGGCAGGCCGACGTAGACCTAGTGTGTGTTATGTTTGTCGTTGATTGATTGTTTATAAATTGCTTGTAGTGAAATAGTGGCGGGTCAGTCCCTTCCGCAGACCGTTCGTACCGGTGCGGGAAGGTTGACGACTCAAGGCGACAGGGAGATGGGTACCACGGGTGACCGACCGTTTTATTCCCCGTCAGGTTTTCCTCCGCTGGTCGGCCAAAATGATTCGTTGGATGTCGCTCACATCCAAGAGTACACAAGGTTGTACGTTAGGGCCTGGGGTTGTGCGGTACGATCATCCCCAGAAGTGGCAGGACTGGCCACTATCACAGACGGCCACATCGGTGAGGCCCGCGGGGCTCGCTACCCTGCTGGAACAGAAGCGGTCCAAACTATGTCGACATAGGGTTTGTGTGCGCGGCTGTGAATGTCTGCGGTATGTGTGCAACTGTGAATGCCTGCGGTATGTGGGCGGCTGTGAATGCCTGTGATAGAATTCAGGATATGGAAACCTGTTGTGCTGATGAGCTAGTAGAGCATGGTTATAACCGTTTTATACTATTGCAGCTTTGTCCGGTTATACTGCACTCTTTTATATTTGCTCCTAGCTGTTCCCATATGAAATATTATGCTAACCCTCTCTTGCTTCGGCTATTTACTTCTGCTGGGTGGGTGCGTGCTCGTCCCCAGGATGTGGACCCGGGGAGGAGATTTGTTTCTGCTTAGCTCTGTGACTAACGGTTATTTGGTTAACCATTCACAGGAGGTGGAGCACCGTAGTGACCCGCTGCCGCAGGAGATTACGCCAGCAGCTAGGTCTACTCGAGTAGATGCACCCCCGCCGTCCCCAGAGTTTAGAGACGTGAGTTCCGCCGAGCAGCGTAGAGAGAGAGTATATGAGGATTATATGTAGCACATGTTTAGCCTACGGGCTTATATAAGTACTTAGGCTTCGGCCCTAGAACCGCTGTGATTCTTATATGTCATATATATAAATCTGCAATGGTTTTCTGTTAATGCTTCCGCTATATTCTGATGGGTTGTGAATGTTATGATTCGAGCCAACCGAGGCGGCCATCTAGTGCTTGGACAGGGTGGATCGTTTCCCCTATAAGCACTGGGTGGGCATCTTGGGCCATTAGTACCCCTTCGGCCCGACCCGGGCAAAGGTTGGGGGGGGGGGGGTGCTACAAATGGATCAGAGCGATCATGATTCTTCCTTGTGGAGCAGTCTCAGGATCCCTTCGTCCCTCGCTTCGTTTTATGTTCGGGACGAACCTTGCAGCGGAAGCCTGGTGGACCCTAGTGTAGAGGCTTAGAGATTCTAGACTGTACGATAGTATGCCCATACACCGTTGTTTCCGCTTTGTCTGTCGTTTTTGCAAATTGCCACTACTTTTGCAAAATACTGACACTCTTTCCTGTTACTTCTCCAGATACCGGAGGACAGTAACGGGGGATCCTCGTCTAGGGGATATGTTACAGCTACCCCACCACCAGACCCGGTCGCCCCCGCGGCTATACCGTTTGCCGAGACGGATATGGGGCAGACGCTGACGGCTATACTAGCGATGTTCCGGGATGCCCTAGCACAGCCACCGCGAGAGATGACCGCACCCACCGATCTGCTGATGACTTTTCGAGGACTCAGGCCTCCCCCGTTCAGGGGTACAGAGACGACCATTCAGGTTGAGGAGTGGGTGGAGCGAGTGGAGGAGCTGTTTGTAGGGATGATGTGCCCAGCTGTGGCAGCAGTTTCTTTGGTGGTGACCCTCTTGGAGGGATATGCGAGGGATTGGTGGAGAGCGGCTAGTCGCTCTACCTTTCGAGGTCGGCCGATGAGCATGATCCTATAGGGAGAGTTCTCCATAGCTCTACTAGAGTTCTTTATCACAGATACAGACCGAGCCACGCTACAAGAGAGGTTCCTGCTCATCCGACAGGGCAACCGCACTGTGGCAGAGTATGAGAGAGAGTTCATACACCTGGCACGCTTCGCCGGGAACCTGGCCGCCTCCGACAGGGATAGAGCTTCTCGGTTCTATAGAGGACTACGAGACGACCTGAGGCAGGCCCTGATTATGCTCTCTCAGGCCACCTTCCACACCATAGCTACCCATACGACAGCCTTAGAGTTGGACCAGCAGACAGTGGCTCAGCGGCGCAGAGGTCAGGAAGAGCTCCCTTGAGACCAGAGGCGATATGGAGGAGTCGCTCCCCATAGACAAGATAGAGAGCGCAGGCAGCCTTATAGGCACCCACCAACACCCTCAGCACCCCCAGCTGCACAGCCAGACTTCAGACCAGCTCCAGCACCGCAGCCCCCACTAGTGGCCCGACGAGATGTTCCCTTCGCAGGGAACTGCTTCTTATGTCATCAGCCAGGACATATGAGGTCCTTTTGCCCTCAGGCGACGGGGAGACCCGGATTGGGAGCTGTTCAGGGTGGACAGCCGGCACGAGGGCATGGTCAGAGAGGTCGCAGAGGCAGAGCTGGCAGGGGAGGCCAGCAGGGCCGAGCAGCGCCCCAGGAGGCCTATGCACTAGACCTGCAGCACGGACCAGCCCCTGATGTAGTCATAGGTATATATCTTAGGTGATAGAGAGATATCAGATCTGACTACTGATGTTGTATATTACTTATGTGTACTTATATCCTCTATATTAGATAGTTGATATATATATATATATATATTTTCCCTTGTCGTCAGGAATCTTGTTGGTAGAAGGACTTCCTGCCAAAACCCTCTTCGACACGGGAGCAACTCATTCTTTCGTCTCCCACGAATTCATCGCAACAAAAGGAAATGTTGTTCGTTCGACCGGACTGTCTATACGAATCCGTTTACCGGACGGGTCGAATATGACTTATACCGAAAAGTGCTCGTTCTAGGCTGTGCTGGGAGAAGTGGAGTTCGAAATCTACGCAACCATCCTAGCCATAACTGGATTCGACATAATTTTGGGAATGGACTGGCTAGCCGAGCACCAAGCTCAGATAAACTGTTCCGCGCGAGAAGTCCAGCTACGGAACCCGAATGGCCAGACCGTCACGTTGACAGGTGTGCCCTCTGTCTCGCGTATTATCCTGACTTCTACGCAGATGGTGAAATCCGTCTGACAGAAGGATGAAGTATACCTTATCTACTTCGAGATGGAAGACAAATTCCAGGTGCTCGCCAAGGTCCCGGTAGTCCGCGACTTTCCCGATATTTTCCCTGAGTCCCTCCCGGGATTGCCACCCCAACGAGAGGTCGACTTTCAGATCGAGCTCGTGTCCGGAGCACGGCCAGTATCACGAGCCCCCTACCGGATGGCCCCAAGAGAGCTGACTGAACTAAAGATCCAGCTACAGGAACTAATAGATGCTGGATTTGTCCGCCCTAGTTCCTCGCCCTGGGGAGCCCCGGTACTTTTCGTCAAAAAGAAAGATGGGACTTTGCGACTGTGCATCGACTACAGGGAGCTGAATAAGCTGACTGTACGCAATACCTACCCCCTCCCTAGGATCGACGAACTGTTCGATCAGTTGCAAAGTGCGACCGTATTTTCCAAGATGGACCTGAGATCCGGCTATTACCAGCTCCGAGTCCGAGAGGAAGACATTCCCAAGACTGCCTTCAGCTCTCGTTATGGTCTTTATGAATTCCTAGTAATGCCCTTCGGGCTCACCAACACGCCTTCCGCCTTCATGGCCCTGATGAATAGAGTCTTCGAACCTTTCTTGGATCACTTTGTCATCGTCTTCATAGATGACATCCTAATCTACTCGAAGACCAAGACAGACCATACCCGGCACCTTCAGATGGTGCTATTAAAGCTCCGGGAGCACTCTCTCTTCGCCAAATTTAGTAAATGCGAATTTTGGCTAGAAGAAGTTGGATTCTTAGGCCACACAATAAACAAGGAAGGAGTGGCAGTAGACCAAGCCAAGGTCCAGGCAGTACAAAATTGGACGCCACTCAGGACGGCTGCGGATATCCGGAGTTTCCTCGGTCTTGCCGGATACTACAGGAAGTTTGTCGAGGGTTTTTCCAAGATTGCCCTACCCCTAACTGCTCTCACCAAAAAGGACGTCATATTCCGATGGACGCCGGAGTGCGAGGCTGCGTTTGTCGAGCTGAAGAAGCGGCTGACTTCCGCGCCAATCCTTACGATCCCCACAGGGACCGAGGGATTCCAGATCTACACTGATGCCTCCCTGAAGGGATTGGGAGCTGTTCTAATGCAGTATGGTAAGGTAGTGGCCTATGCATCTCGGCAACTAAAGCCGCACGAATTGAATTACGCAGCACACGATTTAGAGTTGGGCGCCGTCGTCTTCGCCCTCAAAATTTGGAGGCATTACTTGTACGGGTAAGATGTGAGATCTTCTCCGACCACAAGAGCCTCAAGTATATCTTCACGCAGAAAGAGCTGAACCTCCGGCAACGCCGATGGCTGGAATTCTTATGCGATTACGACTTCGCTCTCCAATATCACCCCGGGAAGGCTAACAGAGTCGCTGATGCCTTGAGCTGCCAGCCTGCAATAGCCGGGAGTTGGATGGAGCAGATCCCTAAAGAACTTTTCTAGTCTCTAATAGACATGGAGATTACCCTGGTTGCCCGAAGAGATCTGGAAGAGTACTACTCGCAGCTGTATTGGATGGAAATCCAATGCGACATCCGGGACCAGATACGAGAAGCCCAGAAGATCGATCCAGAAGTGATGCCGATCGTCCGATCTCTGCAAGGAGGGGCACAGGAGGACTATAAACTGCATGACGGGATTCTGCAATTCAAGCATCGCATATTTGTTCCCGCTACCGGAGGGATTCGTGAAGAAATTTTGCAAGAGGCCCATCAGTCCAGGTACTCGATTCACCCTGGCATAGTTAAGATGTACGTGGACTTGCGCAGGACCATTTACTGGCCTGGAATGAAAAGAGATGTCACCGACTTCGTAGCCCGGTGTCAGACCTGTCAAAAGGTTAAGGCCAAATGCCGCAGTCCAGGAGGCCTATTACAGCCCCTGCCGATACCAGAGTGGAAGTTCGAAGACATCTCCATGGACTTCGTCCACAGCCTACCTCGATCCCGCGGTGGGAATGACTCAATATGGGTGGTCGTAGATCGACTCACCAAGGTAGCGCGGTTCATTCCAAACCGACAGGGCGATAGAGTAGATATCCTGGCCAGGATGTTCCTAGAGCAAGTGGTACGATTCCACGGAGTACCAAAGTCCATCGTGTCAGATCGTGACGGGCGTTTCACATCTAAGGAGTGGAGGCGGGTGCAGGCGTATTTGGGAACCAAGTTGGCCTTCAGCACCGCCTTCCACCCGCAGACAGACGGACAGACGGAGAGGACGAACCGGACAATGGAGGATCTACTTCGATTGTGCATAGTAGAGCACAATGAGCCATGGGAGCAGCTGTTGCCGTTTGTCGAATTTTCTTACAATAACAGCTACCAGGCTAGTATTAAGATGGCTCCATACGAGGCATTGTATGGAAGACGTTGCCGAACTCCGTTGACTTGGGCTCAGGAAGAGGACCCGGAAGCCTTGGGAGTGGCTTACATCGACGATACTACGGCAGTGATACGGCTGATCCAGGAGCGGATGCGGGAAGCGTAGAGCCGGCAGGCTAAGTACTATGATGCGCGTCACCGACCGGTGGAGTTTAGCGTGGGGGAAATGGTGTTCTTGAAAATAAAGCCCATGCATGGTGTCTCCCGGTTGAGGAAGCAGAAAAAGTTAGACCCCCGCTTCTTGGGCCCCTATCCGGTGATAGAGCGTGTTGGCCCCGTCGCCTATCGTTTGGCCTTGCCCCCAGAGTTGGGGAATCTTCATGATGTGTTTCATGTCTCTTCCTTGAGAAGAGTCCTCCGGCAACCAGAGCAGTACCTTCCTACTCCACCGATGCAACTACAGTCAGATAGATCCGTCCGGCTCGAACCCGTCAGAGTAGTGGATTATAAGGTCAAGACACTATGTAATAAAACCATTCCGATGGTTAAGGTGCTATGGTCAAACTGCGGACGAGAAGAGTCACGTGGGAACCTGAAGCACTCCTCCGAGAAAAGCACCCGGAGCTCTTTCCCCAGGTATGTTACTTTTTCCCCCCTACTTCAAGCAAATTTTCGGGGACAAAAATCCTTTTATTTTTATTGAATTGTAACATCCTGACTTTTATTGGGCCACCAGAACCCTAGTGGGCCCAATAAAAGTGGCCCGAACCCTACCCATGACCCGGTGAGGGGTAACCCAAGGTAGGAAATAGAGCTAGAGGACTCCGAATTGAGTTCCGTCAGTTCATGTGGCCTCGTATAGTCAATACGAGCACATCAGAACTCGTTCAATTGAACCTAGAGGTCATATAGTGGATTTGGCCATTACTCGCAGAACGTCGCGAAAATGAGATTTTTGGATATTGACATAGAGAACTCCGATTTGAGTTCTGTCAATTCTCATGACTTCGTATAGTTGATACGAACGCATCGGAACTCGTTGCGTCGCGATTTGAAGCCTAAAGATGATTATGGGTATTTTGACCGTTTTAGCACGCTGCGACGCGCAAATATCGGACTTTTGCCAAACGAACTCCGATTCGACCCCGGTCAGTGGCGTTGGACTCGTATAGTCAATACAAAGTCAACGGAAGTCATCCCGATCAATTTCGACGATAATTGGTCAGCCCATGGTCAAATCAAGCATAGTCGCGCACCGAAAAGCGTGCGCACACCAATTATGACACGACACCTGAACCTTGACTCGACCCCGATGACTTGGACCCACATTGACTTTGACCAGCAAGGGGGACCCACCCTAGGGTTGACTTGGTCAAATCCCCCCTAAAAATCCATTTTTGGATTTTTCTCCAAATAAGAGCCCACCTCCCCCCTCATGGCATGATTAGGAGCTAATCATATGTGTATTCTTGGGCTATTAAAACCTGCCCACACCATGAAGCCAAGAGGGCCATGGACCAAGGAAGCCCACTACCCCTCCTCTCCTCTCTTTCTTCCCCCTCTTATTGAAGTCCCAAGCCCATGAGGGGCTAACCTCATTTCCCATATGGGGAAATGAGTTTGAGCCTCCAACTGTCCATGGACAGCTGGAGGGTGGAGATTAATCCCTCCCTAAGGAGGGATTAATCCCACATTGGCTAAGGGAGGAGATCCCCTCCCCCCCAAGCTTATATAAAGGCCCCCTCCTAATATTCCTTCACACAGCTCTCTGAGCAAATCCCCTCCCCTCTGTTAGGCCTCTGACGGAGCTCTGGTGGCCGGAAAAAGGCAAGCCAAGGAGCTCCTCCCCCTCCTCCACCACCTTGAGCCATGGCCGACCAAGCCGGCCCCTCCCAAGCCCGCCAAACCCAGGTAGAACCTTCTCTTCCTCCCCCTCCCCATTTCTGACGTAGTGCATGCGAGCTCCGACGGCCGGAGCACCGCCGCCGTCACCCCCCTCCCCTCCCGTTTTTTAAAAAAAAATGGCTCCGGCGGCGGCAGGCCGCCGGACCACTGCCGGAGGGAGCGCCCACCACCGGGCAGTCGGCCGGTGGTGGAGCCACGGCCGGCCGGTGGCCGGCCGGCGGCTGGAGAAGCCCGTAAGGGGCAGCGGGTTTAATACAGCGGGGGAGAAGATGATATAGAGTAACTTTGTTTTATATTTATAATTATATTATTATAATATTATAATATAATAATAAGGGGATTTTATTTTTCAGAGGCTAAAACAGAGCCCTAATGAAAATATTTTGAACATGAAAAATGTTCCCCTTAATGAGGGCAATCTCTACAAAAATTTTGAGAATTTTTGGAGTTGATTGGGTATTTTTAAAAGCCCAAATAAAATTTGTTTGGCCAAATTAAAGGCCCAAAATAATTTGAAAAATTACCAAAATATTACCAGGCTCATTATAGGCTCTCTTAGGGGTTGTATAAAAATTTGGGATCATGAGAATAAGTTTTGATATTTTTCCCAAATTATGGAAGCCTAGGATCGCGCCCGGTAATTATTACGCTCGAAAATGAAAATTGGAGTGCGCGACTATCATCTCTGTTATAAATAATCATATCAAACTTAACGTATCGATGAGAGTGGATGAGGCCGGTGGCCAGGCTCCGGGAGTTTTGAGTTTTCGTTAACCCGTCGAGCGTCTCGGCTCTCGAGTGAATCTCTGGCACGCTCAAAAAAATGAAAGCACGAGTGGTGAGCTAAGAATTATTCTCAATGGGTAATGAGGGTGTAACCCCTGATAAGCCCCGATCCGATTAAGGCGTGATTAATAAAGGCGCAACCAGATTCTAATCGGATCTTAATAATGGGTGCAACCCAATGAAGCCTTATTAAAAACTGAAATAGAACTGAATGTGCCTCCTGAGAACGGGGATGGAACTGAAAATCTCTCCTGAGAACGGAGATAGAACTGAAAATCTCTCCTGAGAACGGAGATGGAACTGAAAATCTCTCCTGAGAACGGATATGGAACTAAAGCCTCCTGGATGGAGTGATTGCACTACTAACCATTTTCTTTATGATTATTCCAGTCTTGCACTGGTCCTGTTCTTTTATTATTTTCAGTCAAGTACTTTCAATTCAGTTATACTCCAGTCTCGTACTGGTCAAGTACTTTCAATTCAGTTATACTCCAGTCTCGTACTGGTCAAGTATTTTCAATTCAGTTATACTCCAGTCTCGTACTAGTCAAGGATTTTCAATTCAGTTATACTCCAGTCTCGTACTGGTCAAGTACTTTCATTCTGTACTACTCCAGTTTTGTACTGGTCACATTTCATTACAACACTTTAAATAAGCAGCATAAACACCGCATTTGTCTTCATTGCAATTTACTATTATAACCCCGGGTCCTGCTCTGACGAGCAGTCGTTATTAAGGTTGAGCCTTAGTTGGGGATAACCGGAGTTGAGGTATTCCTCCAGGTCTAGCCCCAAATAATGCGCTCCCACGCTCCTTGACGAAAGTAGAGCTAAGCGCCGCCGCCCGAAGTTTAAGCCTAGTAGGGCAGGCCGACGTAGACCCAGTGTGTGTTATGTTTGCCGTTGATTGATTGTTTGTAAATTGCTTGCGGTGGAATAGTGGCGGGTCAGTCCCTTCCGCAGACCGTTCGTACCGGTGCGGGAAGGTTGACGACTCAAGGCGATAGGGAGATGGGTACCACGGGTGACCGGCCGTTTTATTCCCCATCGGGTTTTCCTCCGCTGGTCGGCCAAAATGATTCGTTGGATGTCGCTCACATCCAAGAGTACACAAGGTTGTACGTTAGGGCCTGGGGTTGTGCGGTACGATCATCCCCAGAAGTGGCAGGACTGGCCACTGTCACCGACGGCCACATCGGTGAGGCCCGCGGGGCTCGCTACCCTGCTGGAACAGAAGCGGTCCAAACTATGTCGACATAGGGTTTGTGTGCGCGGCTGTGAATGCCTGCGGTATGTGCGCGGCTGTGAATGCCTGCGATAGAATTCAGGATATGGAAATCTGTTGTGCTGATGAGCTAGTAGAGCATGGTTATAACCATTTTATACTATTGCAGCTTTGTCTGGTTATACTGCACTCTTTTATATTTGCTCCTAGCTGTTCCCATATGAAATATTGTGCTAACCCTCTCTTGCTTCGGCTATTTACTTCTGCTGGGTGGGTGCGTGCTCGTCCCCAGGATGTGGACCCGGGGAGGAGATTTGTTTCTGCTTAGCTCTGTGACTAACGGTTATTTGGTTAACCATTCACAGGAGGTGGAGCACCGTAGTGACCCGCTGCCGCAGGAGATTATGCCAGCAGCTAGGTCTACTCGAGCAGATGCACGCCCGCCGTCCCCAAAGTTTATAGACGTGAGTTCCGCCGAGCAGCGTAGAGAGAGAGTATATGAGGATTATATGTAGCACATGTATAGCCTACGGGCTTATATAAGTACTTAGGCTTCGGCCCTAGAACCGCTGTGATTCTGATATGTCATATATATAAATCTGCAATGGTTTCCTGTTAATGCTTCCGCTATATTCTGATGGGTTGTGAATGTTATGATTCGAGCCAACCAAGGCGGCCATCTAGTGCTTGGACAGGGTGGATCGTTTCCCCTATAAGCACTGGGTGGGCGTCTTGGGCCAGTAGTACCCCTCTGGCCCGACCCGGGCAAAGGTTGGGGGGGGGGGTGCTATACGTTGAGTGCATTGAGAGAATGGCCTTCACTCAATGAATCTAGACTTAGTCAAATTCTCTGCACCATCAGGCGTTGAGTGAACTAGATTCACTCAACGCCTCTGGACTTAGCCAATCTCTTCTATACTGCTAGGCGTCTAGTGCGTTGAGTGAATCTTCATTACTCAATGCCCCTGGACTTAGTTGTAACTTTCTTTATCTGTTAGGCGTTGAGTGAGCCTTCACCACTCAACGCTTTTTTCTTTAGTTGCTTATCTGGTTTGCCAGCTTGCTGAGGCGTTGAGTGCATTGAATGAGTTATCATCACTCAATGCTTATGAACTTAGATAAATTTTCCTGTCTATCTCTTTCCTTAGGCTTTGACTGATTATTCCTCTGTCAACGCCTTCTGCTTTGGCGTTGAGTGAGCTGTCCTCACTCAACGATTCTGGACTTAGCAAGATTTCTTGACAGAATCTTTAACTACTTGAGCTTGTCTCAATGTTGTTTGGTATATGGCGTTAAGTGAACTGGAAATGCCTGTAGACTTAATCGATTTTTCAGCTTTCCAATACTGGGGATTTGACAGATTCACCTTTACTTGACGCTTCTTGTTATATGGCATTGAGTGAAATGCCTTTACTCAATACCTATGGACTTAGCCACAGAATTTCTTTGTAGACTGATGGGCTTTGACTTTCTACACCTTATTCAGTGCTTTTTGGCATCTGGCATTGAGTGAACTAGCTTCACTCAACGCCTGTGGACTTAGATGATTTTCAGCCTTTCTAGCATCCTTCTTTGACATCTGGCGTTGAGTGAACATGCTTCACTCAACGCCTGTGGACTTAGACATATTTCGGTCTTTCCACTTCTCTATCTTGTGACCACCTATCACAACCACTTAGAATACCTGTCCAATCAATGTGATAAGGAACAACCTGCATGCATGAACTTGAATATACATCAAATACAACTATGTGTATATCATTGACTTGTTTGACTTCTTTAAATCTGGGACATTGTGGGCAATGGATCCAACAATCTCCCCTTATTTGAAGAGTTAAAACCCTCAAACAAAATTTTGAGTCAATGATATATGCTAACATATGCAGCAATAACACATTAAATTGGACAACTTATAACAATAGTATCAAGTTATAGGTTACCACACTTTCCATTCATGCAGGGTGAACATCATCACTTCATGCTCCCCCTGTTTTGCTTCTCCCTGGCCTTAATCATTTCCTTCTCCTCCCCCTTTTTACTTCTCTAAATAGTCAGGGAGGTGTTGGCCTTTGATTATCGTCTCCCTCTTTTTGAGTACAGATAATCAACTATTATAGTAGCTTGCTCCTTCTCTACATGAGGTTGAATCTATCCTTGCAAGTGCTGGACTTGCTCCCCCTCAACTGAAGCATCTTTTATCATCCTTCATGGTAGACACTTTAGTCTATTCCAGTCTGGATAGCACTTGAACCAATTGAATAACTTGATACCAATGAAGGTATAACACTTTAAAAATATTTATACCATTGAAGGTCTTTTCCACCTACAAGAAGTAGTACAACCAGCAATAATAACAACACAAGGAGCAACTGAAGCTATACTAAGTTCAACATACCCAACTCAAACTTGAAGGTGTTGAACTTTGCTTCATCAAGTGGCTTAGTGAAGATATCAGCCACTTGTTTGTTTGTAGGGACAAACTCAAGACTGATATCTTCACATTCCACATGTTCCCTAATGAAATGATACTTAATCTCAATGTGCTTAGTCCTACTATGAGAGACAGGATTCCTAGCAATTGAGATTACACTAGTAGAATCACAGTATAAAGGAGTTCTACTTATTTGGAGGTTATAATCCTGGAGCTGATACTGAATCCATAACAATTGTGCACATCAGCTACCTGCTAAGATGTATTTTGACTCAGCTATTGAGATTGCAACAATGGCCTGCTTCTTGCTACTCCAAGACACTAGTCTTCCTCCCAAAAATTGACAGGTGCCTGAAGTGCTCTTTCTGTCCTCTTTTCAGCATGCAAAATATGCATCTGAATAGCATGTTAGTTCAAAATCCCTATTTCTAGGGTACCATAGGCCAAGATCTGGCGTGCCCTTAAGATACATCAAAATCCTCTTAGCAGTAGAGTAGTGAGATTCTTTAGGTCTAGCCTGATACCTAGCACAAACACATGTAACATATATGATGTCTGGCCTACTTACAGTAAGATATAGAAGGGAGCCAATTATCCCACTATACAAAGTTTCATCAACAGGTTTCCCTAGCTCATCTTTGCCTATATGCATACTTGACCTCATAGGAGTTTTCATGGTGGAGGTATTCTCTATACCAAACATTTTGATCAACTCTGTGGTGAACTTAGACTTGGATATGGATAATCCATCATCAGTCTGTTTTACTTTGAGGCCCAAGAAGAACTTAAGTTCACCCATACTGCTCATCTCAAACTTCTCTTGCATAAGTTTGGCAAACTTCCTACAAAGGTTGTCATCAGTAGATCCAAAGATTATGTCATGTATATATATATCTGGACTAGGATGATCTTGCCCTTAGATTCTTTTAGGAATAGGGTCTTGTCTATCTTCCCCCTTGAGAATTTGTTCTCAATGAAGAAGCTAGACAATGTCTCATACCATGCTCCAGGGGCTTGATTTAACCCATATAGAGCTTTCCTAAGTCAATAAACAAATTCAGGTGAGTTAGAATCAACAAAACCTGGAGGCTGTTCAACATAGACTTCTTCTTTTAAGCCACCATTCAAGAAGGATGACTTCACATCCATCTGGTAGACTTTAAATCCCTTGAATGCAATATATGCAAGGAAGAGTAGATGGCTTCCAATCGTGCTACAGGGGCAAAGGTTTGGTCAAAGTCAATACCTTCTTCTTGTCTGTACTCCTTAGCTACTAGCCTAGTATTGTTCTTGATTATAATACCATTTTCATCAAGTTTATTCCTGTAAGTCCACTTGACTCCAATGATATTATGTCATTGTGCTATAGGAACCAGCTTCTAGACCTTGCATCTATTAAACTGGTTCAATTCCTCTTGCATAACTACAATCCAGAACTGATCTATATTGGCCTCTTCAATCTCTTGGGCTCAACCTATGATAGGAAACCTGCATACATTATTGTATTAAGGCTCTTGCTTCTTGTCACCACTCTTTGGTTGGCATCACCAATTATTTGTTGTCTTGGATGATCTCTTAGATGCCTGGCAGCTGGAGGCAGTCTTCTTTCAGCACCAGCTTCAGTAGTAGCTTCTTTCTAATCTTCATCCACTTCAAGTATGCCTTGCACTCCTTCTGGAATATCCACTCCATCTTGGATTACTGGAGCAGCTTCCTTGATGGTTAAATTGTCCATCATCAGCTCTGTACCTGCAGCACTAGAAGAGGAGCTTGGCAGCTTACTGTTAATCATGGTAGACTCATCAAAGACTACATGTACACTCTTCTACAAAATTGGCTTTTCAAGTTGTAGATCCTATATGCATTACTATGATTGATGTACCCAACAAAAATCTCATCAAAGGACTTGAAATCAAACTTAGTCACATAGGACTTCCCATTATGAAGCACATAACATTTGTTACCAAAGATCCTGAGATAGCCCAGGTTTGGTTTTCTGCCCTTCAAGATCTCATAGACAGTCTTCTTGTGGCTCTTGGTGATAGAGGCTCTGTTAAGGACATGACATGCAATATTCACTACCTCAGCCCAGAAATATTTTGAGAGATGTGTCACTCAATAAGGTCATTCCAGCCTCTATGAGAGTTCTATTTTTCCTCTCAACAATCCCATTTTACTGGGGTGTTCTTGGAGAAGAAAATTCTTGATGAATCCTTAGCTTTTCACAGAACCTTGTCATGCTATCAGACTGGAATTCAGTCTCATGGTTACTTCTGATTTTGACCACAATACTATCAAACTCATTCTGAATTTGTTTGACAAACTTCATGAAGATATCAAGGGTTCCATTCTTTTTCTTAAGAAAAAACACCCAAATAAACTTAGAATAGTCATCAACCACCACAAGGGTGTAGACTTTCTTACCTAGACTATGAACTGGCATAGGACCAAACAAGTCCATATGCAAGAGGTATAAACATCTCACAGAGTCTTTGGTCCCAAATGTCCTTGAAGAAAGCTTTGGTCCGCTTGCCCTTTTGGCATGCTGAGCAAATGCTTTCCTTAGTGCATTTCACCTTAGGACCAATCCTAACTAGTTCTTCACTAAAGAGCTTGTCAATAGTCTTATAATTCAAATGAGCTAGTCTCTTGTGCCATTATACACAATATAAGACTTTCTCATTTATAACTAGACAAATAAGAGAGTCTTTATTAAGACATATGAAATTTAAACAATAAATATTTTCACTCCTAGTGCCTGTCAAGATGATCTCTTGGTCACTTGACCTCTTAATCTGGCACGCATCCTTGTGGAAGGAAATTACATAGCCAATATCACAGAGTTGGCTTATGCTTATGAGGTTGTGTTGCAACCCTTCAACATAAGCAACTTTTGATATTGTGACTATACCATTGGTAATCTTACCATTGCCTCTTGTCACTCCTCTATATGAACCACCAAAGATAACTTTAGGTCCATCCTTTACTAGAGTGTACTCCTTTAAGTTGCTCCTTGTCCCAGTTATGTGCCTGGAACAACCACTGTCCAAGTACCATATAAGGGTATGGACACTTGGACTAACTTGCATCACATAAGTTACCTTACCTTAGGACCCCAATAATGATTGGATCCTAGGTACTGATTAGACTGAAAATGAACATGTCTTCCTGCAGATTTTCTAACAGGAAGACTGACACTACCTCTTGGCACAGTAGGATTATGACAGCAGTCTAAGGAAAAATGCCCCACCTTTCCATAGCACCAACACTCATGAATATTGTACCTTCTCTTCTGAGCAGGTCCTGTAGTTAGGTTAACTGATGACTGTATAAAAGGAAGAGGTACAACAGCCTTCTTCAAGTTCCTTTCAGCAAGGATCTGATTGATGGTGAGTTTTTCAGCAGGTGATGAAGCATAATTTAGCTTAGTTTATTATGGCAAAAATATTTATATTCTCGTTTAAATCTTTTGCCTTTTGTATTTTTAGGTTCTTTTTAGTTTCTTTTCTCAATTATTGTTCTAACTTAGTTTATTTTATGTTTTTTTTTCAGGTTTTTATTTTTCTTCCTCTTACATGCCCCCAGGTCACGCCTTCCTAGGGCATGTACTTAGGGCGTGTAACCCAGATAGAATGAAGATATCGGTCCGAAGTCAGGTTCCAATAAAATTTAGCTTACACGCCCTCGGACACGCCCGTGTACCACCGCCACGGGCATGTCTCTGAGGCATGTCCCGCGAAGTCCAGAGAAATCATTGCAGCGTGATTTTTCCACGCTCCAAATTCACGCCGAATCCGTCACGCCCCTCGTACACGCACGTGTCAGAGGGGCGTGGAACCCATCTACCACGCTAGTCACTTCCGGACTTCAATTTCAGCCATCCAAAGTCAAACAAATATTACTCGCCCCAGGTACACGCCCGACCCGAGTGTGTAAGGGCGGCGTGACCCAGCCAGAAAAATTTCTATAAATTGAGAGCATCTCCAAGGGTTGAGCATCCCAATTTTGAGAGGAGAGGTGCTGCCATTTTATTTCTTAGAGTTTTTCATGTCTTAAGCTCTTTTTTCTCTCCTTCTCATTTCAAGTCTTTATATTACTAGTTTTCATGCAAGTCCTTATAGTGTTCTTGTACTTTTTTTATCGCACTTGTAATCTTCGTGCAAGCTTCCCTTATAGTATCCATATGCCCTTATTGTGAATCCTTTTCATTAAGAAATAAAACAGTTTGTTATTCCCTTTCCCTTTTGCTCGGTCTTAGTTTTCATATTCTTAATATGATTTTCATTTTCTACACCATAAGTAACTAAATCCTCATAGTACTCGATCTTGAAGATCCGAGGATGAGTTGATCAGTTATGATGTTCTAGCTCTCTTTCTCGTTTTAGAATTTAGGCCTTCGATTTACTCTTGATTTATTTCGAATGAAACTATATTATCGATATATTGTCTTCATTCATTCTTTCATTCTTGGCTAGCCGAGAGACCGATAGTTTGAAATGAGCGCTCAAGAGTAAGGAGAGTTGCATGCACCTCTCGAGAGAGAATGACGTAAATCTACCGAATTGGAGTCGAATCCAATAGCGGGGTTCACTACTTAAAGCGAGCGTTAGGTATTTGGATACAGGACGAGAGTTTGGTCGGATCTTCCTAACCTCAGTTGGGCACTTCTTCGAGAGAAGCGTGTTCGAGCTTCGGAAACCCCCGTGGTCAAGTTATCTTTATTCTATTAAGTAAAAGTTTGTTATTGCATTCTTGATTAATTTATGCCAAAGAAATTCAAGATCAAGTACTACCGCTTAATCATCATTTAGCCTTTCTTTTATTTGCAAGTAATTTTCTCTCTTCTCTAATTTAGTAAGCAAGCCCAAAAGAACTTTTATTTGATAAGATAATAGTAACTCCTTGAAGTATAAGTAATCAAATCGCCCCGGGTAATACGACCTTGATATTGAACTTAATATCCTATACTATATGTGATAAGGTACACTTGTCTTCATCGAATATAAAATCGGAGAACATCTAACAACCACACTTTCACCTTCTCTTCCCTTAACTTTTTCTTCTCCACGCATAACCCCTCTCAGCGTAATTTTACTATCAAGTTTTTGGCACTGTTGCCGGGGAATTTAGTTTTGATATTCTGAAAAGAGGATAGCTATTAATTTTATCGTTTCTTTTCGCATTTTTTCTCTTTATCTCTCTCCCACTTCTCTTTATTTTTTAGTGTATGACCCGAGGAAGCTCTTTAAATATTTATTTTGATCCTGAGATTGAGCACACCACTTTGCGTCGCCTCCATTCTCGTGATCAGGAATCACATTTAGGCATCGAAGAGTCGATCAGGGACACTGCTATAAAAATGATGGATCTTAATCCGCCCAACCCAGATGAGGCCCAGCAAAGGACTATGTCCTATTATGCGCGGCCAAATCTAGAGGGTACACAATCAAGTATTGTCTGCCCCGCGGTGGTAAACAATAACTTTGAGATCAAGTTTAGCATTATGAGAGGACTTAGCGCAACCACTCGCACCAAAAGCCCGGACTGATGGAGGACGACGCAACTAATCTTTATATCAAAGGTCCTCTGGCGGATCCACGGGGCAGACAGTTAAGCCATTACCGCATAGCACCGCAGCGCGGGGGCGATTCCGGACTGCAGCCCCAACAATCCCCCCCGGAAACGACCCCGGGGTTTCGAACCTACGACCCCCTCTGATACCACTTGAGAGGACACTACTAGAAAAATGGCTTTTAGCCACGGTTTCTTTTGCCACGGGGGAAAAATCGTGGCTAATAGTGAGTATTAGCCACGGTTTTTATTCCGTGGCTAAAAGTCTAGTATTAGCCACGGCTGACTAATCCGTGGCTAATACTGGACTTTTAGCCACGGTTTGCCTGAACCGTGGCTAAAAGTCTAGTATTAGCCACGGTTTGCCTGAACCGTGGCAAAAGGTCGTGGCTACATTTAGTCCCACACCGTCAAAACAAAACAAAAATTTGGGTTTATAAGGAATTTATTTCAATTAGTATTTGAAATAAATATTGCGGCGGCGACGGTCGGGCGGTGGCCGGGCGGCGGCGGCGGCCGGGCCGGCCGACCTGAATTTTTTATGTTATGAGTGGCCCTTTAACCACGACAATTAAACCGTGGCTAAAAGTCCAGTATTAGCCACGACAATCAGACCGTGGCTAAAAGTCCAGTATTAGCCACGGTTTTGGACTTTTAGCCACGGTTTGGACTTTTAGCCACGGTTTGGACTTTTAGCCACGGTTTGGACTTTTAGCCACGCTCGCATTGTCCACGCCCATTTTTCGTGGGTAGACCATGGCTAAAAGTCTTTAGCCACGGTTTTGGACTTTTAGCCACAACAATCTGCCATGGCTAAAAGTCAGTTTTCGGACTTAGCGCAACCACTCGCACCAAAAGCCTGGACTGATGGAGGATGGAGCAACTAATCTTTATATTAAAGGTCCTCGGGCGGATCCACGGGACAGCCAGTTAAGCCATTACCGCATAGCACCGCAGCGCGGGGGCGATTCCGGACCGCAGCCCCAACAATCAAAATTGAAAGTGATGATAGATACAACTCTAGAGGGGGGGGGGGGTGAATAGAGTATTCAAAAATTATGACACCCTACTTAACTCCCTTAGAGTTAATTTGCGGAATGAGTTTATAGATATTTTAAACCCTAGAGCCTAAAACAAAGTGAAGTGCACTAGAGAAGGGCAACTGTAATTACAGTTGAGCTTTGATCCTATCACAGCAACTAGCAATCCTAGTTATTTCTACTCACAGCCATAGTGCAATAAATTAAATAAGCAACACAGACGACACAAGAAATTTTATAGTGGTTCCCTCTAAATAGGTACGTCCACTCTTCTACCACCCTGGTAGGAATCCACTACAGGTTTTTTGATCAGGTGCCCTGCCACCAATAGATCTGATTCAGGTAGATCCAAAGACCCTTTGAGCTTTTGATAAGGAGCTCAAAATCCAACACAGGTTTTTGATCAGGTGCCCTACCACCAAGGTTCACTTTTGAAGGGAGTAATAACCCTATATACATGAGGTTGAGAGAGTTAAAGTTTCTTCTCTATTGTTAAAATAGATTAGAGAAGCTAGTGGATTGCACAGAGCTAGAAAGCTCTAAAGAGTCAAGGCTCCCCCTGGCTTAGAGAATATCCAGGAAGAAGTCTTGCTTCAGTGTGCAGGAACTCTTCTGAACTCTTGACAGAGAACTGTCTAGAAATTCTGAAAAAGAAGCTTGAAGAAGACTCTTGATTTGGAAAAGGTGTTCTTCTTCAATCAGCTTCCTTTCTTCTTCTTCTTCTTCTTCTAAAAGCCTCTGAGTGAATGTATTCCTGTGAGCAGGATGAACTCAGGATGAAGAAGAATGCTGAAGAGATTTGATCTTCTCAGTTGAATGTGAATTTCTGAGAGCTGTAGATCTCTATGCTGCTGTGAGTAAAACTTCTTGTATTTTTTGTTGTTGTGTTTTTCTCAGTCTTTAGAAGGCACTTTATATATGAGCCTTTGCAACGGCTCTAATCTGAGTTTGAACTTTGTCTTCTTCTGGAATCTGCAAACTGGGCTGCAAATAGCACAAAGCAAAATATATCTTGCAGACAGATATCCTATAAAAAGATAAAGCTTTCTAAGAAGCTGCAAATCAGTCTGATAAAAGAGTGATAGAAAAAGTCACATCAGAAAGAGCTCTTTATGGCCAGAGAAGACTTTTGAGTCTAACGACTATAAAGGACAGCCTGGCAGATAAAGCAGAAAATATATTTCAACTAATAAGACAAACCACTTTGTCAGACAAAGATTGACTTATGCATAAAGAATAGAGCAAAGATTGCCTGGAAATAATAGCATAACATCAATGAAATATACTTTAATAAAATATGCCAAGCAGATAAGAAATAAACAATATAACTTTACTAAAGGCAGACAAAAAAAACGTCGAACGACCCTCGGAGATCGTCGACCGAAGCACGGAGATCGTCGACCTATCAGACATATAGTCGAACGACACAGATAGTCGAACTATCAAGGCAGATAGTCGAGCTATCACACAGATAGTCGAACTATCACACAGATAGTCGAACTATCAAAAAGCAGACAGATAGTCGAACTATCAAAGCAGATAGTCGAGCTATCAGATAGTTGAACTATCAACACAAATAGTTGAACTACCACACAGATAGTCGACCTATCAAACAGATAGTCGAACTATCAACACAGAACAGATATTCGAGCTATCAGAATAGATAGTCGAGCCATCAAATAGTTGAACTTATCAAAACATATAGTTGAACTAACCGAAAGATAGTCAACCTATCAAACAGATAGTCGAACTATCAACACAGAGAAGATAGTCGAACTATCAAAACAGATAGTCGAGCTATCAGATAGTTGAACTATCAAAGAAGATCGTCGAACTATCAAGAAATCTGTCTTAACAAAATAAGTCGAGCGGGGTTCGACGATCGTCAAGGCAGATACCGCAGATCGTCGAGAGTTGAACTAACTCAGAGAAAGACGATCTGCTGACGGACGAACGTTGACCAACTGATAGATGATCGTCGACCAGTCGATAGACGATGGTCGAGCGGCGTTCGACTATAGTCGAACCAAAAACGACTTAACCAAATTTTCATCTGGATAAACAATTCTACAACTAAGGGAATCTAACCTATTAGCTAACCTTTGACCATAGATAAATCTTGGGTCAAGAAACTAAATGAGAGGACTTAATACAAATCCAAACTAGGTTACCGACAATCTCCCCCTATTTGGGTTAAGTCTCTCAAAAATTACTGGAAAAAAATAACTCAGGAAAGAAACATCTAAGCATCAAATGCATCAATCAAACAGTTAACATAAACAGATTGACAATAAAACTTAAACAACATCAGAATCTGGTTTAGAGATAGAAGAGTCAGGAATAAAAAAGATTTTTCTTAGAGGATCTAGAGCTTCCTTCTTTGATGTCTTCAGATCTTGTTCTCCAATAACTTTGGTTTCTCCTGTTCTTGGAACAACTGCTTTTGGATATTTTTCTATATATTTGGTAGCATCAAAAACTTCAGGTCTTACCTGGAATCTATCAAGTTCTTTCTTTCTGAATTTGGACATAGTAGTTAGGCCTATAACATCTTTTCCTTCAGCTCTAGCTTTTCTAATCTAAGCTGATCCAACCAATTCAAGGAATCTGGCCATCCTGAAGTCAGGATTAAGCTCTAAGCTTTCATACTCATTTTAATCAGCTGGATTTAGAGGATTTACAGTTCTGAATTTAGTAGAAAGTTCTAACATGCTTGCAGCTGGCTCTTTCTTTTCTTGAATAACTAAAGATGTTGGAGGAGCAAATTCAGCATATCTTTTACTTGATTTCTCAGAGTATATAACTCTTTTGCCTTTTGCATCTATTTTCCTTTTCTGATCAGATTCTCTGGAAGATATAATCTTGCTTTCTTTATCTGGTGATGTCCTTTTCTTGGGTGAAGGAGGAGGAGAAAAGGGTGGCTTTAGGTAAACTACCTCCTTCACTTGTTCTTGTAACTCAGCTTCCTGTCTCTGATGTCCAGATTGAGACTTGCCATGGTAGCTTTGATTTCCTTTCCTCTGATAAGATTGAGAAGAAGTGAATCTAGAAGGAGGAGCAGAGGGACTGGCAACATTTCCAGATGCTCCTGCACTAGGAGGAGGAGGAGGTCCTTTAGAATTCCATTTAGGAGCTGGACTGTCATATCTTTTAGATTTCTTTCTTTGTTTTTGCTGATTTTTGGAGAATCCCATCCAGTGCTGATATTCTTTTGACTTGGGATCTATTCCTTTCAAGATGTAATAAGGAATATCATGGTCAGGGTTAGATAGAGGAGGAGGAGCAGCTTTTCTTTTTCTTTTGGCAGATTTCTTCTTCTTGGTTCCTTCTGAATCATCAGAGTCATCTTCATCATCAGATGATTGAGGATGATCATAAGGATCAACAGCTTCTCACACAGCTTTTTCTCTATCCTTTAAAGCAGCTTTTTCTATCTCTTCTTCCAAGGCATCCTGTGCCAGAAGAGTGTCTAGATCCAGTCCTGGGGTGTCATCCCAGACTGAAGAATTTTCTTCCTGAATATCTGAAACTTTCTCTATCTCAGCTGCAACTGTCATGAGGACCAGTTCATCATTCACTGCTACCTGAGCTGGAGAAGAGGGTACATGCTTTTGATTAGCAGATTCTTGCACTGGTTCTTGAGCAGGTTGATGAACAGCTAGGACTTCTTCCACTATATCTGTAGTATCAGGAACACAGATTTGCTAAATGAAATTGAAACATCCCTTCTAGGTATTCATAGACTAGCATGTCAGTTAACATGTCAAGAAAATGAGTAAATGAATTACCTTCAGGATTTCCTCAGAATTTCCTAACTCCCATAAGTCATCTAGAAAGGAGGTAATGACTCCTTCTAGGAAAAGGGAAACTAAGGGAGTGGAGGCTTCTTCGAGGCATACTTTAACAGTAAATTTTGTTTCCATTATAGCATCAGAAATCTCTTTTTCAGAAAGTTGAGGTACTGTTTCTTCTTGAGCTACTATCTCTTTTTCTGTAAGTGCTGTTTCTCTTTGAGTATCTGCTGGAGGATCTGCTGGAAGAGAGGCCAGGGGCAGTTGAGAGGCATCTTCATAGAACATCTCGCCCTGCCTGATTTCAGTGGAAACTGAAACCAGGCCCCTAGATGAAGAGGGCTCAGCAGATTTGGAGAGGGCTTGGATGGAGGCAGTCAAGGAATAAATGGAGGATACAAGAGGAGCAATTGCTTCTTCAATCATAGTTTTGATTGAAGGAGTAATTAACTCCAGGATATTGGCTATGAGTGCTGGAGATATTTCAAAAGATGTGGATGGGGGAATAACAGAAGATGGAAGATCATCAGGAAAGGCAGTTTCCTGATGAGATGTGTTGTGAACTGGTGATTGAGGAGTGGATGAGGGAAAGTCAGTGTGATCTGGAGGTGTAAGTGGTGACTGAGGTGGGGTTGGAATTCTCTCAGATCCTAACAAATCAAAACTGGGAATAGAAGTCCCAACTAGATGTGCAGGAATGGGAGATGCTGGAGATGAAGTATGGGGAATGGAAGAAGAGTCAAGAGGAAGAGTGGTAGTAGATGTAGATGGTAATGCAGATGTCGATGGTACTTCAGTAGAGGTAGATGGGACTGCAGCAGAAGTGGATGGAATGGAAAGAATGGATGAGCCTGCTTCATGTAGGAGGGGAGAGACTGAAACAGTCCTTGTGTTCTCTGACACAACTGGAGCTACCCCTGCAGGAGAAGGCTTCTGAAAACTTCTTTTCCACTTAACAAACAGTGTTGGATCCATCTTCTTGCTGGCATTGATGGATGTAGAGACTATAACCAACAGCTGGGGGTATTTCTCTCTTAGAAATATTCCAAGTACCCTACCCAGGGTGACTTCTTTCTTGCCATTCTTCTTTCTGATCAAATCAAACATAATCCCTGCCCAATTGATCTGTTTCTTATTTAATATGGCACACATCAAGGCAAACTGCTGCCTGGTGATGTTGTCATGAGCAGAGTGCTTGCCCAGAAGCACTTTTCCAACGAGTTCAGCCAAGAACTTTATCTTTAACGGAAAATTAACTTTTAACAACTTAGAAGGAATGCCTTCGACATGTCCTAACTCGATTAACATCCTTCCAAACTCTTGAGTATCTTGTTCATAATCCTCTTCACCGTTCAATAATTCGAAAATATCAGTCAATGCGGCAGGAGTCAAACTTACCTCTTCGCCGCCAATCGTTCCAGTCATCGATTCGTCATTGGAAGACGAAGTGAAGGCCCACTCTTTAATCTCTTGGATGTTTATCTTGATCCTTGTGGACATAAGCCTTTCCAATCCTTGTTCTTTGCAGAGCTGGAGGATTTCTATTATCTCAGAATCACAGGTACTGAAAGAGTCGAAGTCTACGCTGAAGCCAGCATCGAACTTCATCGCAGACAGAAGGGCTGGAGCAATCACCATCGATTTGTCGGAGAAGACGAGAGAGACAAGGAGGAGAAAGCGCGAGGCAGAGCTCAAACAGAAAGACGGAATACGAAAAGACGAGTTCCGTCGACTATAACAAGCACGATCTCTTAACCTAGATCGACCATCGATTTAAATAAAAACCACAATCGTCGGTCTATTTTAAAAGATACTGGAGACGATAATCGAACGGTCGTTCGACGATCGGTTCCTGAGGCAGAGTAGTCGATCAATCGATCGACTATTTCTGTCTTCCAAACAAAACGAGCTGTCGTCACCCATAAGTCGACGATCGGCTCAATCTGATCGACTATCGTCGAACGTCGTTCGACGATCTTCAAACAGATATCAACAAAGGCAGACGTCACACTTAGTCTTTTCCATTAATCATGCCTAGTTGATGTAGAAAGAACAGATGCTTCTGTTCATCTAAAGGCTTGGTGAAAATATCACCTCTTTGAAGGTCAGTGGATATGAACTCAAGGCTGATCTTGTTCTTTTCCACACAATATCTCAGGAAATGGTGTCTAATCTCAATGTGCTTGGTTCTAGAGTAGTGCACAGGATTTTGTGCAATAGAGATAGCACTGGTACTGTCACACATGATTTTTGTGTTCTTGTGTGTGTACCCATAATCCAAAAGTTGGTTTTGAATCCACAGGATCTGTGAACAACAACTGGCAGCTGCTATATATTCAGCCTCTGCAGTTGAAGTTAAGACAGAAGCCTGTTTCTTACAGAACCAAGAGACTAACCTCTCTCCCAGGAACTGACAAGTCCCTGAGGTACTTTTCCTGTCAACTCTACAACCAGCATAGTCAGAATCAGAGTATCCAATTAACTCAAATTCTGATTCAGCTGGGTACCATAGTCCTAAATTTGGGCATCCCTTCAAGTATCTCAAAATTCTCTTGAGAAGAGTCAAATGAGATTCCTTGGGGTTGACCTGAAATCTAGCACATAGGCATGTGACAAACATTATATCTGGCCTACTTGCAGTTAAATACAATAGGGAACCAACAATGGCCCTATAATTCTTCTGATCAACTGGCTTACCCTGATCATTAGAATCTATAACTGCATTAGTAGCCATGGGTGTATGCATTGCTGAAGCATCAGCCATCCCAAACTTCTTTACCAATTCCTTGGCATATTTGGATTGGGAGATGAAGATGCCATCAGCATCTTGCTTTACTTGGAGACCAAGAAAGTAAGACAGCCCACCCATACTACTCATCTCAAACTTAGAATGCATCAAGTCAGAGAACTTTTTGCACAGTTTGGGATCAGTGGAGCAAAAAATAATATCATCTACATACACTTGAACTAACAAGATTGTGTCCTTGTGGTGCTTAACGAAAAGGGTTCTATCAACTACTCCCCTAATAAAGTTGTGCTCTAACAGAAAGCTAGCTAGAGTCTCATACCAGGCTCTGGGTGCTTGTTTAAGTCCATAAAGAGCTTTTTGCAACTTGAAAACATGTGAGGGCTTAGTTGAAGAGACAAACCCAGGAGGTTGTTCAACAAATACCTCTTCCTTTAGCTCACCATTTAGGAATACACTTTTGACATCTATCTGAAAAAACTTAAACTTCATATAGGCTGCATAGGCTAGAAAAATCCTTATTGTCTCTAGCCTTGCAACAGGAGCAAAGGTTTGGTCATAATCTATACCTTTCTCCTGTCTGTAGCCCTGAGCTACAAGCTTAGCTTTATTCCTTATTATAATTCCATTTGCATCCAACTTGTTTCTAAACACCCACTTGGTGCCTATGATCAGTTGGCCTTTTTGTCTTGGGACCAAAGTCCATACCTTACATATTTCAAACTGATTGAGCTCCTCTTGCATAGTAATGATCCAGTGGGGATCTAGCTCAGTATATTTTATGGTGAGAGGCTCAATCTGTGAAAGGAAACAAGCATGCATCACATCCTGTCTTAATTGATGTCTTGTTTGTACACCAGTTGATATGTATCCAATCACTTGAGATGTAGGATGATCTCTAAGTATGACAACATCAGCAGGTGGGATGTGATCTTCAACAACAGTTGGGATTAATTCCTCAGGAGGAATTAGATCAACTGTTGGTGGTACAGCAACAGCTTCTGCAAAGTCTTCATCACTGTCTGAATCAGTGATGTGAAGAGTTGATAGATGGAGAATCTCTTGAGTGACATCTTTATTAACTTCTGGTACCTGTAATGAACTTGAGGAAGGAGAAGTTTCCTTCTCCTTGTAAAACATCTGAGATTCATCAAAGGACACATGCACAGATTCCTCAATTTTAGAAGTTGATTTATTAAATACCCTATAAGCTTTGCTTACTTGGGAATATCCAAGAAAGATTCCCATTGAAGCTTTTGCTTCAAACTTTCTAAGGTATTCTTTGTTATTGTTATGAATGTATACTACACAACCAAACACTCTAAAATAATTAATTTTAGGTTTCTTTCCTTTAAGCAACTCATAAGGAGTTTTACTCTTAAGCTTGTGTATAAGACTTCTGTTCAGAACATAATTAGCTGTGCTAACAGCTTCGGCCCAATAGGAGAGAGGCATATTAGCATCTGCCAACAGTGTTTCTGCAGCTTCAATCAGGGTTCTATTCTTCTTTTCCACTACCCCATTTTGTTGGGGAGTTCTAGGAGCAGAGAAGCTATGTTTGATACCTTCTTTCTCACAGAATTCTTGCATGAGAAGAGACTCAAACTCAGTACCACGATCACTTCTGATCAAGGCCACATGAGTAGAATACTCAGTCTGCACACATAGCAAAAAGTCTGTAAGAATTTTGAAGTTATCAGCCTTAGTTCTCAAAAAGAACACCCAAGTGAACCTAGAGAAGTCATCTACAATTACTAAAGTGTAATACTTCCCTCCTAGACTCTGTACATTTATTGGACCAAAAAGATCCAAGTGTAATAAATACAGGATTCTATGTGAATCACTTTTATTTACAGATTTAAAGGAATTTTTGGTTTGCTTGCCTAGTTGACAAGCCTTGCATAGGCTCTCCTTCTTGTAGGGGTAAGAAGGTAAACCTCTAACAAGGTTGTATTTAGATAACCTAGATATGTTCTTGAGGTTAACATGGCTAAGCCTCCTATGCTATAAGGTGTTGTTATTTGTTACTTCATTAAATAGGCAGATTTCAGATTGGGTAGAGTTAAAATCTACTAAATAAATATTACCTTGTCTAATACCTACTAACACAACATTACTATTTAAAGTAATATTACAGAGAGTGTTAGTGAAAGATACCTGATATCCTGCATCACATAACTGACTTACTGAGATAAGGTTGTGCTTCAGTCTAGTTACATATGCAACCCTTTTGAAAGTTACTGCTCCAATGGTAATCCTACCATATACTTCAGTTTGACCACAACTAGAATCCCCAAAGATCACCTTCGGTCCAAGCCTGGCCTTGAATCTTGATAGATTTTCTTTGTTTCCTGTCATGTGTTTGGAACAGCCACTATCCAAATACCATTTGTCTTTAGTAATTGGATAGGTCTTCACCTGCAGAATAGACAATTAGACATTGTGGACCCATGTAACCTTGAGTCCATTATTCTTCACATAATGAAAACTAGAAATAAAAGAATAAGCAGGTTGGGGTTTATATCCTAAAGGGTAAGATCTCCTAGGTGGAATGCTCCATGCAGTTAATGGGTCCACAAACCTAGGGTTTCTATTTATATTAAGGTTTCTAAGGTTCTGGTTGTAATTTTGAAAATCAAATTGAAATCGTCGATCAGCGTTCGACGATGGATGCTCAAATCGTCGAGCTTCGTTCGACCATTGAGCCTTTGATCGTTGAGCAGCGTTCGACGCTTTTTGTAGCTCCTTAAATTTTTGCTTTCTCTTTTCTCTCTTAGCTTTATTTAAGGCTTGATTAACTTGTTTTACTTGCTCAGTGTTCTTTATTCCATCAGCTAAAATAAAGTTCACTGGAGTTGAAAGATGATTTTTAAGAACCAATGGGGGTTCACTTGATGAGGCTCCTAAGCCTAGCTTATTATTGCCTGACCTAGTGTTTGTCATGCTGGTGATTTCTAGCAGTTTAAGGCTTCTGCCATTTAAGGATTCTTCTTATCTCTTGGACTTTGCTAGTTCATTTTTAATAAACTTTATTTCTTCACTAGACTTAGTGAGTTCTGCTTCTAACCTAGCATTTTCAATGGAAATAGATTCAAATTCTGCTAACTTATTTCTAAGTTCCTTAATTTCCTTTTCTGAACTAATTAGATCTAAGCAAAGGGATTTAAATTCAGATTTAAATTCAGAAGAAGAAAAATCATATGAAGATAATACCTGATCTTCTGTAGGCATTTCTTCATCATCATCATAACTCTCTGCAGCTGAGTGATTGCTGCAGGCATCAATTGCCATAAGGCATATTTCCTTTGCCTTCTTCTCTTCCTCATCCTCACTGGATCTTGAGGAGGAAGATTCCTCATCTGAATCACTCCAGGTCTCAGCAATAAATCCTTTCTCCTTTTTCTTATTTTTGTAGGAGGAGGACTTGGAGTGTTTCTTGGGATGTTCTTTTTCCTTTCTCTTTTCTTTGCTCTTTTCCTCTAGACACTCTGGTAGAATGTGTCCAGGTTTCCTGCAACCATAACAAATAATTTCTTTAGCAGGAGATCTGTCATACCTTGGTTTATCTTCATATCTTGAAGATTTCTTTCTGAAGTCTTTTCTTCCCATCTTAAGAAACCTTTTGGCAAAGAGTGCCATCAGTTCCTCATTAGATTGGCTTCCTTCAGAAGCATTAGCAGCTTTGAGAGTAAGAGTTTGCTCTTTCCTTGTTGGAGTTGGAGTCTTTGCTTCAGCCTCAGCTTCCCTGGTCTTCAGCACTTGCTCAAAGGACTTGAGCTTGCCAAGGAGAGCTTCAGTTGAGATTTCATTTGTACTTCTGGCCTCCTTGATAGGCCAGATCCTAAGATCCCATGTGCTGGGAAAGCACATCAGTATCTTATCATTGACCTCTGTCAATGTAATCTCCTTATCAAGAGTTCTCAGCTCATTGATGATTGAGCTGAGCCTGGTGTACATGGATTCAACTGATTCAGCTTCAGTCTTCTTGAAGTTTTCATACTGGGATATAAGGTTGGACCTTCTGTCCTTCCTTTCATCAGTTGAACCAGCTACAATCTGATTCAGTGAGTCCCACATGGCTTTTGTAGGGTGCAATCAGCCACTTTCTGGAAGATTTCATCAGACATAGTCTGAGCCAGAATATTCATAGCTTTGGCATCAGCTATCTTTGCCTTCTTGTAGGCATCATTGTAATCTGGAGGAGGCACTTCACTGAGATTTGTAGATATTGTAGCAGTGGCTGCAGTAGGAGGTGTTGGAGGTCCTGTCAAAATAGAAGAGAAAATGTCTTCATCAATAGAGTTCATGTATAATTTGATTCTTACCTTCCAGATGCTAAACTTAGCTAAGTTGCAAGCTGGAGGTCTGGTGCTAGAGTAATTCTTGGACTGGGCCATGAAGTGAATATATACAAGCTTGGTATCTATCAGGATCTTGTGACTCAGGTGTTAGCCTGTACAGTCAGTAAACCTCCCTCTGATACCAATTGAAAGTGATGATAGATACAACTCTAGAGGGGGGGGGGGGGTGAATAGAGTATTCAAAAATTATGACACCCTACTTAACTCCCTTAGAGTTAATTTGCGGAATGAGTTTATAGATATTTTAAACCCTAGAGCCTAACACAAAGTGAAGTGCACTAGAGAAGGGCAACTGTAATGACAGTTGAGCTTTGATCCTATCACAGCAACTATCAATCCTAGTTATTTCTACTCACAACCACAGTGCAATAAATTAAATAAGCAACACAGACGACACAAGAAATTTTATAGTGGTTCCCTCTAAATAGGTACGTCCACTCTTCTACCACCCTGGTAGGAATCCACTACAGGTTTTTTGATCAGGTGCCCTGCCACCAATAGATCTGATTCAGGTAGATCCAAAGACCCTTTGAGCTTTTGATCAGGAGCTCAAAATCCAACACAGGTTTTTGATCAGGTGCCCTGCCACCAAGGTTCACTTTTGAAGGGAGTAATAACCCTATATACAGGAGGTTGAGAGAGTTAAAGTTTCTTCTCTATTGTTAAAACAGATTAGAGAAGCTAGTGGATTGTATAGAGCTAGAAAGCTCTAAAGAGTCAAGGCTCCCCCTGGCTTAGAGAATATCCAGGAAGAAGTCTTGCTTCAGGGCGCAGGAACTCTTCTGAACTCTTGACAGAGAACTGTCTAGAAATTCTGAAGGAGAAGCTTGAAGAAGACTCTTGATTTGGAAAAGGTATTCTTCTTCAATCAGCTTCCTTTCTTCTTCTTCTTCTTCTTCTAAAAGCCTCTGAGTGAATATATTCCTGTGAGCAGGATGAACTCAGGATGAAGAAGAATGCTGAAGAGATTTGATCTTCTCAGTTGAATGTGAATTTCTGAGAGTTGTAGATCTCTATCTGCTGTGAGTAAAACTTCTTGTATTTTTTGTTGTTGTGTTTTTCTCAGTCTTTAGAAGGCACTTTATATATGAGCCTTTGCAACGGCTCTAATCTGAGTTTGAACTTTGTCTTCTTCTGGAATCTGCAAACTGGGCTGCAAATAGCACAAAGCAAAATATATCTTGCAGACAGATATCCTATAAAAAGATAAAGCTTTCTAAGAAGCTGCAAATCAGTCTGATAAAAGAGTGCTAGAAAAAGTCACATCAGAAAGAGCTCTTTACGGCCAGAGAAGACTTTTGAGTCTAACGACTATAAAGGACAGCCTGGCAGATAAAGCAGAAAATATATTTCAACTAATAAGACAAACCACTTTGTCAGACAAAGATTGACTTATGCATAAAGAATGGAGCAAAGATTGCCTGGAAATAATAGCATAACATCAATGAAATATACTTTAATAAAATATGTCAAGCAGATAAGAAATAAATAATATAACTTTACTAAAGGCAGACAAAAAAACGTCGAACGACCCTCGGAGATCGTCGACCGAAGCACGGAGATCGTCGACCTATCAGACAGATAGTCGAACGATACAGATAGTCGAACTATCAAGGCAGATAGTCGAGCTATCACACAGATAGTCAAACTATCACACAGATAGTCGAACTATCAAAAAGCAGACAGATAGTCGAACTATCAAAGCAGATAGTCGAGCTATCAGATAGTTGAACTATTAACACAGATAGTTGAACTACCACACAGATAGTCGACCTATCAAACAGATAGTCGAACTATCAACACAGAACAGATATTCGAGCTATCAGAACAGATAGTCGAGCCATCAAATAGTTGAACTTATAAAAACAGATAGTTGAACTAACCGAAAGATAGTCGACCTATCAAACAGATAGTCGAACTATCAACACAGAGCAGATAGTCGAACTATCAAAACAGATAGTCGAGCTATCAGATAGTTGAACTATCAAGGAAGATAGTCGAACTATCAAGAAATCTGTCTTAACAAAAGAAGTCGAGCGGGGTTTGACGATCGTCAAGGCAGATACCGCAGATCGTCGAGAGTTGACCTAACTTAGAGAAAGACGATCTGCTGACGGACGAACGTCGATCAACTGATAGACGATCGTCGACCAATCGATAGACGATGGTCGAGCGGCGTTCGACTATAGTCAAACCAAAAATGACTTAACCAAATTTTCATCTGGATAAACAATTCTACAACTAAGGGAATCTAACCTATTAGCTAACCTTTGACCATAGATAAATCTTGGGTCAAGAAACTAAATGAGAGGACTTAACACAAATCCAAACGAGGGTACCAACACATTATACAAATGGTGCAACAATCGGTGACCTTCGATGGTCTCCCGGACGAGGATCCAAATTACCACATCGCGAATTTTCTCGAAATCTATGATAATTTTAAAATCAATGGAGTCTCAGATGACATCATTCGATTACGTCTCTTCCCTTTCTCTTTGAAGTCAAAGGCCAAGCAGTGGCTGAGCTCTCTTCACAGAGGGTCCATCACCACGTTTGCCGAGATGGCGGGGAAATTTCTTACAAAGTACTTCCCGCCTGCGAAGACCGCCAAATTGCGCACAGATATTGCATCCTTCATGCAAATAGACTCAAAGATTCTCTACGATACATGGGAGCACTTCAAGGAGCTATTGCGAAGGTGCCCACACCCACTTCCCACTTGGCAACATGCAAATATTTTATAACGGCTTAAATTCCTTAACAAGACAAATGATCGATGCGGCCGCTGGGGGAACGCTAAATAACAAAACCCCCGAGGCCGCTCAGGAACTTTTTGAGGAAATGGCTATGAATTCATATCAATGGAATGCGCCCCGCGTGCGGGCTAACAAACCGATGGGAGTCTTTGAAATTGACACTACCTCGAATCTTACCCTCCAATTTAAGCGCTTAACAAAGCAAGTGGTGGAGATGACTGCTTCCTCTACCACTCCTCCTTGGAATAATAATTATAATAATTCTGCTATAATTGAAGAGATGGTTGACTTCATGGGAAATGCTCCTTGGCCTTCCTATAACCCGAACAACGCACCGTACAATAACACCTACAATGCGGGTTATAGGAACCATCCAAATTTCTCATGGAGCAACCAAGGAAATGCTCAACGACTTCATAACCCTCCCCATAATCATAACCCAACATTCAATCTAGCTCCCCCCTAAATTTAAATCCACCCGGTTTCCAACCGCAACCGGCAAAGCCCCCTTCACTTGAAGAGGTCTTTGCCAAATACGTTGCTACAAATGAAACGAATATCAGGAATATTGTCAGGTCATCAAAAACTTGGAAATCTAAGTGGGCTAGCTAGCAAAGATAATCTCCGAGCGGCAACAAGGAGCTCTGTCAGGCAATATAGAGCAAAATCCAAGAGAAAGTGCAAACGCCATTTGTAATGCCCCGAAACTCAAAAGAGTGACGGGTGGCATTTTGAGCCAAGTTTGGGATTTGGTAGAGGTGACATGGCCTGGTACACGGGCGTGTCACAGGGGCATGTCATGCTCGGGTTCGGCGCTGGTCGCGTTGTCGACAAAATTGCAGTCAACGGTCGTCGGGGGGGGGGGGTGAACACGTCCTGGGACATGGGGGTGTCCCAGGGCGTGTCAGTCACTCAAATCCTTTCACTCAACGATCGTTGAGTGAGGACGCATGGCCTGAGCCCAGGCGTGTTGTAACGACTCCACCCGTTAAATAACATATAATAGAAGGTCGGGGTGTTATATGTGTTCGGTTCCGACACAGGCGTATCAAATTCGACACGGGCGTGTCGAATACCCGTGTCCTGCTCGGGTCGTTTGGCGAGTGTGCTAAGGAAGCTACATAGCCTGGGACACGGGCGTGTCCCAGGGCGTGTCTAGCACGCGGCATGTGACACGGGCGTGTCACATGGCTGTGTCGTGCTCTGGATGTTCTGGTCCTGTGTCGATAGAGGCACACGCCCAACTACGCAGGCGTGTACTAGCTGACACGGGCGTGTCAAGCCTGACACGGGCGTGTCGAGTACCCATGTTCTTTTCGGGACGCGACGGTTTTTGTGTCGATTGAGGAACACGGCCTTGGACACGGGCGTGTCGCAGGCCGTGTTCGGCCCAGGAAGTTTATTTTTGGGCCAAATCACAGCCGTTCGTTTCCTTATTTTTGGATCTAACGGCTCAATCTCTCCATGTTAGGGTTAAGGCCGGGATTGAGTGTTTAAACCCTCATTTCTATTGGGTTCACTCTCTCACTAACTTCTAGAGAGAAGGGATAGCTTGGAGGAATAAGGAAGAGAGATCCGGTCACCGGAGGAGATTCGGAGCGCCAAATCGCAAACCGAGCCCAGATCTGCGGAGGCAAGATCATCAGGGTGCTTTTCATCCGCGTAGTTTTCCATGGCGCCGAAGAGAAATGCTAGGGTAACGATTCTCATCTTGAGCATGTGAAGTTCTTCTTCTTTTGCATGGGAAAACCCTCTCCCACGAGTGTGCGGCGAGTTTGCGGTATTCCTTAGGGTTGATATGTAAAGTCCCCCTTATTTTCATGTAGAGTCCGAAATCGAAACGGATATAGGCATGGTGTGTGAAGCCTACCCAGACAAGTTGGTCTGGATCGGTGAAGTTTTATTATGCATTGTTAGCCGGAGAAGACTCCGTGCCCTTTTGTTATTTTTGGGTTTATAAGTGGTAGATTGCAGCAGGGATCCTTGGGGATTAACCCTAAGGCGCACCCAAAAATCTGGGCAGAAGCATGATTCTGCCATTGTTGGTGGCCCGGGAGCCATCATTGTACATAACCGGGTTATGTATGTTGTTTGATCGACTTACGGGTTACGGGGAAACTTAGCTCGCGCCGATGATTTTTAGTGTCGTGGCAGTGTGAGCAGCGAGTTGAGTGAAACTGTACCTGCTCTATATGGTTCAGTTTAGTGGCCTGCCGATGGCATAAAGGGAGGGTCTTCGGCTTAAGCCATGAAGACTTTAATGCTCACGAGTTTGCCGTCCTTGGGGGCGGTGGTGGACCGAGTTCACTGTGTAAGTGCCCTGAGAGCACGGGGTGTGCGGCCATGCGTGCCTACACCTGTGGTGAAGTGTGCTTAAATTTTACTTTCGCAATCCTGTTTGTTTATGCTAATACATGTGTAGGGAAGAAGCTTTGCCGCCCCGAGTTTGGGGGCGGAATCGTTATAATTTGTTCAGCTTTAGCTGACCGTTATTCTTGTTTGCCACCATTGCGGTGATTTGTGCTTGCAGGTGCTGCGGAGTCGAGCGACAAATAGCGGGCCAAAGCCCATGTTGCTGAGCCGGCCCTCGAAGGCCTTGTTTGTTTACTTTGTTTAAATCATGTGTGGCCGGCCTGTGAGCCGAAGTTTGTAAGACACTATTTAAATATTGGTGAACTATTGTAAGACCATAAGGTCGGTACTCTTTGGTACTTTGCATTTCATTCCTGTGTAGTTTGTTAGTGGACATTCATGCTTGTTGGCTGGGTTCTTACTTGTGCAACTTAATAAATTGCCTCCGCTAGATGCTCTGTGTAGGACGTGTGTATTGGTTGAATGGTTTCATTGAGTAACCCACCAGTCTGTCCGTGGTATATGGCGTCGGGCCCCAGCCGGACCTACTGTTATATGATATGTGACGGATATGGGTGTTATAATTTGGTATCAGACTACCGGTTTCAGTCAGAATTAAATGAATTCGTGGACGAATTCACTTTAATGGGTGGTGAGCACATGTGTGTGCGTCATCGTTATAACATGAAAAGAAACCACGAATGTCCACTTAGGAATGAAAATACACATGTTTGAGGAACCTGCGTGTTTCTATAATTGCTTTTTGCAATTTTGTTTGGTCACTTATTGGTGTTTCGTACGACTATAGGTGTCCGGGAGTGGCGCGTGGCAGTCTGAAAGCACACTTTCTAAGAAAAGTACTGCACTCAGCGACGTGCCTGAGACCCCTACTTCTATTAAAACCATAAAAAGGGTAGTTGAAGCGGTGCTCACTGTGACCAACGCACAACATGGAAGAAATGTGCAACCCTCTGTCCCTGAGATGGCCCTAACACCGGGCGATGTGATGGAGAAAATGGCATTTAGAGGCCCATTAGGGCAGCAGTTGAACATGATTGTGTTGCAGGGAGCGCACTCAGTTGACGAATATTTGCAGACATTCCTTATGATAAGGTGCTACCCATGCTTTGAGTGGGAAAGCGAGCAGTCCATAGTCGATAGATTTCTTAATGGGCTACACATCGAGTTGTGTATCCTACTGCTAGGACCAAAGCTATTGGGATTCCGAGCCTTGGTGGAGTTGGCCAGAACTTTGGAAGTAGAGTTGAGGAAAACTCATCAAATACCAGTGAATAGGGTACCAAACACTGCAGATCCTTTAAGGACTGCCTACCGCAAAATGCTGAGAAAAGAAGCTAGACCATCTACTAGCCAGACTACTTACAATTGTCATTCTTGTGGAAAGAAAGGGCACTTTGACCGAGATTGTCGGGAGGGTGCTCAAAAGACAATGAAAGCTATGACAGGAGCAGTTGAAGACTCTGGTGCTAAGAAGTCAGAGTTCAAGGTGCCGACGTCGAAGTCTGGTTTGCGAAGGTGGAATAAAAAGGCTAGGACTTCGGGTCCAGCCCCTTCATCGGGTGCTTCGGGGGCGACTACAGGTCGTGCATCGGGCGCATGCTTTAATTGTGGCAAGCCGGGACATTATGCCCGGGATTGTTGGAGCGGACGACCAATGTTCGAGAAGAAGTCGGCGGCAACATCTGAGGAGAAGGGCAAGGCGGTGGAGTCCACCGCATCACTGTATACTCCGACCCAACCGAGAGTGGACATCCTTAGCCAGCAGGAGGTCTTGTGGCCGACCATAGGGATGTCAGGTATGGTTTAATTGGTAGCAATTTAGCTTCTTATACCTATTACCTTATGCGTGTTAGCTTAGGACTGGAAGTTCTAGGTTTTGTTTTGGATTTTTGGTAATCTGGCGAGGGCATAGTTTCGATACAAGAACTTCACACTCCTTTTGTCCGAAGGATTTGTATTGCGCATCGGAGTATATCCTTCGGTGGTAAATGACAATTTGGATGTGTTATTGCTCAGTGTTCGTTCGATGCACGCGGAGAGGGAGTCTGTGTAGCAAGGTTACGGTTTGGGAGTCGGGAGTTCGACTTGCAAGCGTCGTTACTGCCACCATGGGAGGCTTCAAAGCCTAAGCCTACATTGGATAGTATCTCGGGTGTATCCAAATATCCTGATGTGTTTCCCTGATGGTCTCCCTGGAGCCCCACCATAGCGAGAGATTGAATTCACGTTTGATCTAGTGCCAGGTGCCAAACCTATGCCACACTCTCCATATCGGTTAACGCCTAAGGAGATGGCAGAGCTAAAGGCTCGACTGGAAGAGTTGATGGAGCAAGGTTATGTGCGTCCAAGTTCGTCGCCTTGAAGCGCGCCGGTCCTCTTTGTTAAGAATAAGGACGGAAGTTTGCGGCTGTGTATCGACTACAGAGAACTAAACAAGTTAACGGAAAAGAGCAAGTATATGATCCCAAGGACGGATGATCTTTTGATTAGTTGGTCGGGTCATCAGTATACTTAAAATTGGATCTTAAGTCCGATTACCATCAGCTAAGGATAAGGGAAAACGATGTCCCAAAGACAGCGTTCGGCACAAGGTATGGGTATTTCGAGTTTACGGTCATGCCGTTCGGGCTGACTAATGCGCCATCAGTATTCATGGATCTGATGAACAGGTCGTTCAGGGAGTACTTAGACCATTTTGTGATCGTCTTTATTGACGACATATTGGTGTACTCGCAGTGCAAAGAAGATCACTTCAAGCATCTGTATTTGGTTTTGGAGACGCTGAGGAGGAATGAACTATACGCAAAGTTCTCAAAATGCAAGTTCTGGTTCTCCTCAGTGGCGTTCCTTGGTCACATAGTTAGTGGTGAAGTAATTGCGGTAGATCCGACGAAGATTGTTGTGATATGAGAGTGGCCTGTGTTGTCTTCGGTAGCGGAAGTCCGGAGTTTTTTGGGGCTTGCCGGCTATTACAGGCGCTTCATGGAGAACTTCTCACGGATAGCGTTACCTATCACGATGTTGACAAAGAAAGATCAGAAGTTTGTTTGGACGCAAGAGTGCGCGCAAGCGTTCGAAGAGTTGAAGAGTCGGTTGACCACTGCGCCAGTGCTAAGTTCACTGAGTGGGACTGAAGGCTTTGAGATCTACAGCGATGCGTCGGGCAGTGGTTTGGGCTGCATGCTGCTGCAGTATGACAGTGTTATTGCGTATGGCTCACATCAGATGAAGGTGAACGAAAGGAATTATCCGGTCCATGACTTGGAGTTAGCGACCGTGATTTTTGCGCTAAAGCTGTGGAGGCACTATTTGTAGGGCGTAAAGGTAGATATTTACACCGACCACAAGAGCCTGAAATACTTGCTAGATCAAAAAGATTTGAACATGAGACAGCAGAGATGGATGGAGTTCCTGGGGGGCTATATGTTCAAAATTCATTATGTGCCCGGGCAAGACAATGCAGTGGCGGATGGTTGAGTCGCAGGGCTCCCGCCCAAGCCAACTGGTTGTCGGTTCATGATGAGCGGTTGATGCGGGAGTTAGAGGCGTTAGAGATCTGTTGTGTTGACAAGCAGACTAGCGTCGAAGCATTATTGAACTGGACGAAAGTTCAGTATGACCTGGCTGATCGGATTCGGCAGGCTATGAAATTGGATAGCAGCATGAAGGGAATCATGGATGTAGCTTCGGATGGGCCAAATTCCCAATTTACAGATGAAGATGGACTACTAAGGAAGGACAGTCGTTTGTGCATCCCAATAATGGGTAATTTACGGGTGGAGTTGATGTACGAGGCTCATCATACCAAGTACTCAATTCACCCAGGGAGCACGATGATGTACCGAGATCTGAAGAAGTTGTTCTGGTGGCCAGGACTCAAGAAGGATGAGGCACTATTTGAGGCTAAATGTCAGACTTACGCCTTAGTGAAGGCAGAGTGCCAAAAGCCAGGGGGTTTCTTGAAATCTTTGCCTATTCCGGAGTGGAAGTTCGACGACATTTCGATGGACTTTGTGCATGGCTTTCCAAGGTCGCAGAAGGGAAACGACGCCATCTGGGTGATCGTAGATCGGTTAACAAAGGTGTCGTACTTCATTCCACATTGGAAGGATGATTCTGGTGAGAAACTGACGAAGTTATATGTGGATAACATTGTTAGACTGCATGGTGTACCCCGCAACATCGTGAGTGATAAAGATGGGCATTTTACGTCCAATGACTGGAGGTTGGTGCAGCAGATGCTGGGGACTAAGTTAAAGTTCAGCACAACCTTTCATCCGCAGACGAATGGGCAGACCGAGAGGGTCAACTGGACGATGGAGGATATGCTTCGCATGTGCGTTCTAGACTTCGGAAAGCAGTGGGAAGACCATCTGTATTTGGTTGAGTTTGCGTACAACAATGGCTACCAAGCGAGCATACAAATGGCGCCCTTCGAGGCATTATATGGTAGAAAGTGTCGCACGCCGTTGTCGTGGCTAGAAACGGGTGAGGCAAGGTTGTACAAGGAGCAAGAGGTGGAAAGCGCTACTTCATTGGTACGAACCATTCGGGAGCATTTGCTGATCGCTCAGGATAGATAAGCTAAATACTACAATGTTAAGCACCGGAACGTGGAGTTTGCAGTTGGCAATTGGGTGTGTTTGAAGTTAAAGCCATTCAAGGGTGTTTCACAGGTACGATGCTTTAAGAAGCTGAGCCCGAGGTACCTTGGACCACTTGAGGTCCTGGATCGGATCGGCGAAGCGGCTTATCGTCTAAATCTGTCGGTGGAGTTGAGTGGTATACACAACGTATTCCACATTTCAGTGTTGCGAAAGGTGGTGCTAGAGCCTTCGCAAGTGATCACAGTTTATCAAGTATCAGTGGACGAAGGGTTGACAACTAGGGTCAAGTCTGTTTATATTGAGGACTCTGAAGTCAAGCGACTTCGTAACAAGGAGATCAGAATGGTCAAGGTCCGTTGGGACAATTGCGGTCGTGAGGAGCTCTCTTTGGAACGTGAGTAAACGATGATTGAGGAGTACCCAGAGTTATTTCACTCAAGTACCGCTTTTGGTTTTCTGTTTTATTTTCCTTTGGTAATTTCGTGGACGAAATTCTTTTAAGAGGGTGAGAGTTGTAACGCCCCGAAACTCAAAAGAGTGACGGGTAGCGTTTTGAGCCAAGTCTGAGATTTGGTAGAGGTGACACAGCCTGGGACACGGGCGTGTCCCAGGGGCATGTCGTGCTCGAGTTCGGCGCTAGTCGCTTGGTCGACGAAATTACAGTTAACGGTCGTCGGGGGGTGAACACGGTCTGGGACACGGGCGTGTCAGTCACTCAAAGCCTTTCACTAAATGATCGTTAAGTGAGAATGCACGGCCTGAGCCAAGGCGTGTTCGGGTCCGACACGGGCGTGTCAAATTTGACACGGGCGTGTCAAATTTGACACGGGCGTGTCGAATACCCGTATCCTGCTCGGGTCGTTTGACGAGTGTGCTAAGGAAGCTACACGGCCTAGGACACGGGCATGTCTCAGGGCGTGTCTAGCACACGGCATGTGATACGGGCGTGTCACATGGCTGTGTCATGCTCTGGACATTCTTGTCCTATGTCGATGGAGGCACACGCCCAGCTACATGTACGTGTACTGGCTGACACGGGCATGTCAAGCCTGACACGGGCGTGTCGAGTGCCCGTGTTCTTTTCGGGAAGCGACAGTTTTGGTGTCGATTGAGGAACACGGCCTTGGACACGGGCGTGTCGCAAGCCGTGTTCGGCCCAAGAAGTTTATTTTTGGGCCAAATCGCAGCCATTCGTTTCCTTATTTTTGGATCTAACAGCTCGAATCTCTCCATGCTAGGGTTAAGGCCGGGATTGAGTGTTTAAACCCTCATTTATTTTGGGTTCACTCTCTCACTAACTTTTAGAGAGAAGGGAGAGCAAGGAGGAAGAAGGAAGAGAGATCTAGTCGCCGGAGGAGATTCGGAGCGCCAAATCGCAAACCGAGCCCATATCTGCGGAGACAAGATCATCTCGGTGCTTTTCATCCGCGTAGTTTTCCATGGCACCGAAGAGAAATGCTAGGGGTAACGATTCTCATCTTGAGCATGTGAAGCTCTTCTTCTTTTGCATGGGAAAACCCTCTCCGGCGAGTGTGCAACGAGTTTGCGGTATTCCTTGGGGTAGATATGTAAAGTCCCCCTTGTTTGCATGTAAAGTCCGACGAGTGTGCGGTCATGCGTGCCTACATCTGTGGTGAAGTGTGCTTAAATTGTACTTTCGCAATCCTGTTTGTTTATGCTAATACATGTGCAGGGAAGAAGCTTTGCCGCCCCGAGTTTGAGGGCAGAATCGTTATAATTTGGTCAGCTTTAGCTGACCGTTATTCTTGTTTTCCACCGTTGTGGTGATTTGTGCTTGCAGGTGCTGCGGAGCCGAGCGGCAAATAGCGGGCCAATGCCCAAGTTGCTGAGCCAGCCCTCGAAGGCCTTGTTTGTTTACTTTGTTTAAATCATGTGTGGCCGGCCTGCTAGCCGAAGTTTTTAAAACACTATTTAAATATTGGTGAACTATTATAAGGCCATAAGGCCGGTACTCTTTGGTACTTTGTATTTCATTCCTTTGTGATTTGTTAATGGACATTCATGCTTGTTGGCTGGGTTCTTACTTGTGCAACTTAATAAATTGCTTCCGCTAGATGCTCTGTGTAGGACGTGTGTATTGGTTGAATGGTTTCATTGAGTAACCCACCGGTCTGTCCATGGTATATGACGTCGGGCCCCGACCGGACCTACTGCTATATGCTATGTGACGGATAGGGGTGTTACACCATTACCCTCTGCAGTGGAAAAGAAGTTGTTTTACCAGACGAACCCAAGGTACCTCACTCTCCTCCTCCTCCTGTTATTTTAGCTTCAAATTTGCCTACTACGCTTGCGCCGCTCGTTTCTAGCTCAAATTTACCGTATCCGTCTAAGCTTAAAAATGAATGCACCGAAGAAAGTTATAATTTTTTTTTATAAATTCTAAAACAAATTCATATAAATGTGTCGTTCTGCGAGTCTATCTCTCAAATGTCGAAATACGCGAAATATCTCAAGGAGCTACTATCAAATAAGAAAAAGCTCGAAGATATTTCGCATATTTCCTTAAATGCAGAATGCTCCGTGGTTGTGCTCAACAAATTACCCCGCAAAGTGAATGACCCGGGAAGGTTCTCCATCTCGTGCTTATTCGGTAATTCATTGATCAAACACGCGTTGGCGGACTTAGGAGCAAGCATAAATCTCATGCCTTTTTTGTTGTTTAGTAAATTAGGTCTGGATCTCCGAACCCCACTCGTATGAGCATTCAGCTAGCCGATCGTTCTGTTAAGTATCCGGTAGGGATTGTGGAGGATGTCTTGGTCAAGGTGGACAAATTAATCTTCCCAGTGGATTTTGTCATCCTAGACATCGAAAAGGATGCCAATGTACCCCTCATACTCGGCCGCCCCTTCCTTGCCACCTCTTGCGCTATTATTGATGTTAGTGATGAAAAGCTCCTCCTTCGGGTTGGAGATGATGAAATCACTTTCAGCATTAATCCCTCGATGCGTAACACCCTAGTGCACGATGATTCCTACTTTTATATAGAGGAATGCTTCGAAAATGAATTTTCTGCACCTTTTGAATTAGTTTCTTCATCAGTTGATGAGTCTCTTATCACTGAGCTCTTCTGCTTAGAAGAAGTCTCCCACACTATTCCCCCTGAATCGCACCCATCGACACCCTAAAATTCAAAACCACTTACGAGGAACCACCCACCTTGGAGCTTTAGAAACTCCCCCCTCATATTAAGTATCTCTTCCTCGAAAATGACTCTAAGCTACCGGTTATTATCTCCTCTTATATGAGCAACTCAGAAATTTTTGAGTTGACTCTAGTTTTACAAAATCACCGCCACGCAATTGTGTGGCAGTTATCCTACATCAAGGGGATTAACCCATCATTCTGCACACACAAGATTTTCCTAGATGATAATTCCCGTAGTACTATCCAGCCCTAACGATGTTTAAATCCAAACATGAAGGATGTCGTGAAGGCTGAGGTTATTAAACTTCTAGACGCGGGAATTATCTACCCTATCTCCGATAGTACTTGGGTGAGCCCAGTACAAGTCGTGCCAAAGAAAGGCAGAGTCACGATAGTGGCCAATGAAAATAATGAATTAATTCCAACCCGTACTGTTACGGGTTGGCGGATGTGCATTGATTATCGCAAACTCAATGTTGCCACCCTAAAAGACCACTTCCCGCTCCCCTTTATCGACCAAATCTTAAAACGCCTTTCCGGTCACTCCTTCTATTGATTTCTCAACGGTCTCTCGGGGTACTTTCAAATCCCTATTTCACCTGAGGACCAAGAGAAGGCTACCTTTACTTGTCCCTTTAGCACCTTCGCTTACAGAAGGATGCCATTTGATTTATGTAACGCGCCGGCTACATTTCAGCGATGTATGCTGGCGATATTCGACGAGTTAGTAGAAGAAGTGAAGGAAGTATTCATGGACGACTTCTCGGTGTTTGGAAGTTCTTTTGAAAATTGTTTAAAAAATCTTGAGCGCATGTTGATATCGTTGTGAGGAAACTAACTTAGCCCTCAACTGGGAGAAATGCCACTTTATGGTCCGAGAGAGATTGGTCCTCGACCATAAGATTTCAGGCAAGGAGATCGAGGTCGACCGGGCCAAGATCGAAGTTATTTAAAAACTCCCCCTCCAACGAATATTAAAGCATTCGTAGTTTTCTAGGGCACACAGGGTTTTATCGGCGTTTTATCCAAAACTTTTCCAAAATTACGAAGTCGATAACCCATCTTCTCGAGAAAGAGTCACCTTTCATTTTTAACAACGATTGTCTTCTTACTTTCAATTTAATTAAAAAAATTAGTAAACTCCCCGATTCTAGTTGCTCCGGATTGGTCGCTTCCTTTTGAAACCACGTGAGATGTGAGTGATATTGCGGTAGGCGTGGTCTCAGGCCAACAGTTGGATAAATTCTTCCACCCAATTTATTATGCAAGCAAGACACTCACGTCTGCACAAACCAACTACACCACCACCGAGAAAGAGCTCATAGCGATCATTTTTGCCTTCGATAAGTTTAGGTCTTATATTACCCTCTCCAAAGTAATCGTCTTCACGGATCACTCGACCCTTCGTTTTTTTATTAAATAAAGCAGACGCCAAGCCCTGCCTTCTGCGATGGATCCTCCTCTTGCAGGAGTTTGATTTAGAGATCCGAGACAAAAGGGGTGCCGAAAATTTGGCGGCCGACCATTTATCGCGTTTAGAAAACCTTGCCAGCGAAACATTAGTTGAAGCCGACATTAACGATAAATTCCCTGAAGAGTGCCTCCTAGCTCTCGGAAATTCAAAAGATTATCCCGCGCCCTGGTTTGTCGACTTGGACAATTATTTAGTAGCTCGGGTCTTGCCACAGGAGTTCTCAAGCCAGCAAAAGAAGAAATTCTTTTCTGACTTAAAGAATTACTTTTGGGAAAACCCTTTCTTATTCCGAGTCTGTGTGGATCAGGTAGTGCGGCGTTGCGTATCGAGTGAGGAAGGAGTGCAAATATTGCGGCATTGACACAAGGGACCAACGGGCGGTCATTATCAAGCGAACCACACTGCAAGAAAGTCGCTGGAGGCGAACTTTTATTGGCCCACGCTATTCAAAGATGCTCACACCTTGGTGAGTACTTGCGACAGTTGCCAGCGGGCGGGCAATATCTCACGAAGGGATGAGATGCCTCAAAATATTTTCCTAGAATGTGAAATCTTCGATCATTGGGGCATCGACTTCATTGGCCCCCTCCCTCCGTCTTATAAAAACAAATACACTCTCGTAGTTGTCGACTATGTATCAAGGTGGACGGAAGCGCATGCTCTCCCCACCAACGATGCACGAGTCATTGTTAAATTTCTAAAAAAATTATTCTCTTGATTTGGCACGCCACACGCTATAGTTAGTGATAGGGGAACCCATTTCTGCAATAGCCAGTTCGCCAAAATTTTGGCAAAATATGGTGTAACGCACAAACTTTTCACCGCCTATCACCCCTATACGAACGGTCAAGTCGAGGTTGTTAATCATGAATTGAAATGTATTTGATGGGCTAAACCCGAACAGGAAAGCGTACCTGTCGAATTGTAGTACCAAGGTCGTATTTAAACATGGGGTTGTCAATTACTGCTACTCACGCTTGAAATATTATCCTACCGGAAAATAGTTGGATTTGAGAATTTTTAAAGTAAAATAAATGATAATTTGCGAGACGAAAAACTTATATTAAAAGATAGCACTTGATCGATGATTCACCATGAAAAGAGATGAAGGAAATAAAAATGTAATTTTATAATTGCAAACTAACTCGACCGTGATGGATCCGATATTAAGACAAAATCTCGCTAGAGCATTAGGTCTCCTAACTTATAAACTCTTTGATCGAAATCTCTTTACAAATCAAAGAAGCTTAAAGTTGCATTATCGAGGTGATCCGCACTATTGGATTTGACTCCAATCCGGAGGATTTACGTCATCCTATCTCTAGGGTTGCGTGCAACTCCTTCCTTCTTTGAGTGATCTTTCAAATCACGAGTCTCTCGACTACTATGAAATGAGAACAAGGCCTACTACCGTATACCGGAAATACGGAGTCGACACAAATTAATCAAAGAAGGATCGAGCTAATTTTAGCAAAAATAAAATTACAAAGTAAGAAAAATCATCATCTCAAATCATGGATCCTCATGATCAAATGCTACAAGGAAATTAGCTACGCATATTGGATAAGAAAACAACAAAATAAAGAGAAGAGGATTTCATTGATTAATAAAAAGAGGTACACAATGATATTAAAAAGATGACAATATTATACTAAGAAGAAAATTACAACAATGAAAACTAGAACAACAATGAAAAAAAATACTTGTACTAGAACTCTCTTGCTCCAATCCAACCTCAAATTTAACTTAAACTTCACTCCCAAAAAGAACTAACTTCTTAAAGCATGGGTCTTGGGTTCCTTTTATAGGAGAGGAGGGAAGCATCTAGAATAGGGGGAGACCAAGGGGTGGACGGCCATAGGAGGGGGAAAAGTTCATGCATGATATTTAATGAAGGGGAGAGAAGGCTACATGCATTGTATTTAATTTATGGGGATGACATGGAAAATATAAAATGGGGAGGGGGAATGAATGTGGAATAAAGAAATAAAAAAAAGGAAAAGAGAGTGGGGTGGCTGGCCAAAAGGGGAGAATAATGCATGCATGCAATGATGATGAGAGAGAGAAAATAATATGATTCATGCATGGAAAGGTGGCAAAGAAAAAAAATAATAAAGGAGAGAGTGTGGCCGGCCAATGCATGCATGAAATAATGAGGTGGCAAGGAAATAATAAAAGAGAGAGAAGGGGGTGGCTGCATGGTGGGCTCGGGTAGGAGGTTTTAGGGGGGCTGCTCCATGCTTAAGTGGGTCAAGAGGAGGAGGCCGGGCACATGCTAGTTGAACTTGGGCTTGAGCTGCACTTGAAGGAGGGGCTCGGCATGCATTCTTGGAAGTGGGCTGGTTGCACCAAGTTGGAGAGGGCTGCACCAAAGGTGGGCTCGGGCTGCACCTACAAAACAAAATAAAACATAACATTAGTCATAATAATAATAATACTACTAGTCATCAAGTTAAAACACAATACATAACTAAATCATTAGTTATAATAACAACACATAGATAATAAAAATAACCAAACATAAATAAAATAAAACAAAACATGACATATAACATAAGTTTGTAATTTTGTTAAACATAATAGGAACAAAACACCAAATAAAACATAAGTTTATAATAATCAAAACATATCATAAAATATCAACATCCATGCATAAAATTGTAATGAAATTTTGGAAATAAGCTTCTAAATTACCTCAAAAAGGGATGACTAAACTAGTCATCAAATTCCCCCATGCTTAGACATTTGCTTGCCCTCAAGCAAATAGAAATAAAAATAGGGAGAAACAAAAAGAAAACAAAAGATATATATATTTTAAGTTCCATTGTTAAGAAAAACAAAAACAAGAAAAATTAAACTATCCTAATATTCATGTTACCAACTAGTGGGGTGAGAAGTGCACAATAGAAAATTTGAAAGTGGAACCCTAAAAATCTCATTAAAACATAAGAAAAGTCTACTAATTTCTAAATCTTAAAAGCAAGGCATCCAAAATAAATGAAAATAAGGACAACAAAAGTAGATGTTCTAAATAAACGGCGCATTAACAAACTATTAGGTTGCTAGATAAACATTAACCCTAAAACACTCCAAGATAACCTCCAAAGAAATCCATCAATGATGGTGGCCATAGGCTTGTACGTTCACACTTTCTCCACTACGCGAAATTAAGTTCTAAGATCATTAGGACTTCTACTAGGCATTAAAACTTGGCTTAGGTAAATGATTAGGAAGTGGACTCAAAGATAAACATGAAGGTTTTAGGCACTAAACCAAGGTGAGCTCAAAAATAAATAAAGCATAATAAAAATGAGAAATAACAAGTATGTCATTTCTCCAATATGAAACTACAAAACAAGGCCATGAAAATTTTTCTTTTATAAACTTGGCCAAACATAAACTTTTTGCATTCTTTTTTTGATTTTGATTTTTCACTTTTCTTTCTCAATTTTTTTTCTTTTGGATAACATTTGATAAGAAAGCTCCAAAAAATAAGCTTGAGAATTTCCTATTCATTTCAAAAATAATACCCTTCCACAAAAAATAATTTTTAAGCTCAAATTTATAGTGCAAAAATAGGAAAGGTATTTGGCTTTGGTGAACATAATGAAATGAAAGATGGAGCTAAAAACAAAGAAAGCATGAAAAGGCCCAAAATTGTTTTTGCAATGGTGATGTTTTTGGTGGGTAACAAAAGCTCAAACTAGTCAAATGGTGGCCTACATCATTTCTCAAGAATGTAAAAACGACGCAAATGTTTCGAAAGTTGCTTGGTACAAGTTCTAGACACTAAGAAAGACTACCTCGTAAATGAAAAAGAGTTAATGATACCTAGCAACCATTCGTAAGCAACTAACCGAATAAAAAGACATAACTACAAATTGCTAACTTATAGCGTAAAAAACGGATGCCTATATTTAAGAAAAAGAAAAAGTAGAACTAAACTATGCTAAAATGATAAGTTTAGAAAACATTTTCAAAGTAATCTATATAGAACTATAAAAATCGCATGGGCCTACACATCACTAGAAGCAACATAAAAATGAAGATAGAAATAATTTTAGATTTTGTTTTTCAAATCGATTTTAGCACATATTTTTTTTTTGAGTTTTGTTTTTTTTCTAATTTGGGTTTTATATTTTATAATTTTTTTGGATTTTGATGACATAACATAAAATACTATACTAATATAAAACATAAATTTTTTTTCTTTTCTTTTTGGAAGAAGAAAGACAGAAAGAAAGACCAAAAGAAACTAGACCCCCCATGCTTAAATTCTTCATTGCCCTCAATGAAGAAAACATAAAGAAAAAGAGAAGGGGACTGAGAAGAAGAGAAAAAGAAAAATACAGGAAAATAAATAAATAAAAAGAACAGGACTTCCTCGGGTTCGTGAGATGAAGGCGGATGTCACTCCCCCATGCTTGCTTTTTAGAGTACTTGATCGTCAGCAGGTATGACTTGATCCATCTGATATCAGCAACGACGGAGCAGCGACCACGATCATGGACTTGATTGGCCTCCGGTAGAAAGAGCAAAATAAAAGAAAAAAATAGAGAGTTCGTAGGCAGATGCCCGATAATGTTTTTTTATTACAATAGTTCAAAGTCCGAATAAAAGAGTTTCATAATAATAATAATAAAAATGTCCAAAAATAAATATGTCCATAATAAAATAATAATTTAAGAGTCCAGAATAAGATTCTACTTGGCAGGAGACACAGAATCATTAGAAAAATAAAGTTTAAGTCTATGGCCATTCACTTTAAAATCCCCCTTATCGGGGTGCGAAAGTAACACAGTTCCATCAGAAAAAACATCCTTGACCGTAAACGGTCCAGACCAACGAGATTTAGATTTTCCAAAAAAAATACGTAAACGTGAATTTAAAAGAAGAACTTGATCGCCTGGTTTAAAATTTTTATGGTGGCGATAGTTCTTATTGTGATATATGTTCTTTTCAAGATCGGGTGGTTTATCAAAATAGTTGTTCAAATTTTCGTCTTTTTCAAAAGTAAAATTTTCAAGATTCTTTTGTTTAAAATCAGTTTCATTTTCAAAAATAGTTTGTACGGACATAACCGTGCCTTCGAAATCATTTGAAGAAATTTCAGAAAAAGAAGAAGGAAAATCATGTGGAGAAATATAGGAGTCTTCTTTTAAGTCATTAATGAAAAAGCAAGAATCATCATTTTGTAAAGAATTTTTCATAGATTTGTTAATATCAAATGCGACTTCCTCATCTCCTACATGCAGAAAAAGTTTTCTGTCACTCACATTTATGATTGCGCGAGCGGTGGCTAGGAAGGGACGACCAAGGATAAGAGGGACCTCGATGTCCTCTTCAATATCGAGAATGACAAAATCCACCGGGAAGATGAATTTGTCGACCTTCACTAGCACATCCTCAACAACACCTAACGAATACTTAATCGAACGATCGGCTAAATGTATACTCATGCGTGTAGGGCTGAGAGTGCCCAAACCTAGCTTTTTGAATAAAGAAAAAGGCATCAATTTGATGCTCGCTCGTAGATCTGCTAACGCGTGTTTAACGAAAAGATCACCAAAGACGCAAGGAATGGAAAAACTACCCGGATCGTTTATCTTTTTAGGAAGAGTAGAGTTTTTAACGACCGTCGAGCATTCTTCATTTAACGTTACATGCGATAAATTTTCCAATTTCGTCTTGTTCGTTAATAAGTCCTTAAGATATTTTGCGTACTTTGGCATTTGACTAATCGCTTCATGAAATGGCAAATTGATGTGAATTTGTTTGAACATTTCAAGAAAGCGTTCGTACTGATCATCCAGTTTGTCTTTCCTAAGTCTAGCCGGATAAGGAGGTGGCGGAAATTCCTTTATAATAACAGGAGCATCACTTTGAAAATCATTTTTTTCTTTTTCAGAATCAGTAAAAACAGTCATATTTTTTTCTTTTTCAAAAATAGATTTTTCATTCTCAAGATTTAAGTTATCACTTTCCGTGGGGGTAAAAATAGGAGGGACAATCACCCTTGGCTCTTCCCTTGTGGTGGGCTCGTTAACAACCTTACCGCTCCGAAGGGAAATCGCATTTGCGTGCTCCCTTGGGTTAGGCTCAGTGTTCGAGGGAAGAGTTCCATGTGGTCTCTCATAAAAAGCCTTGGCGAGTTGGCTGACCTGATTTTCTAAATTTTTAATTGATCCCGTTAAGTTTCTAATAGTAGCATCGTTCGAGCTTATATACTTAGCGAGGATCTCTTCCAAAGGGGAAGGTTTTTGAAAATTTTGTTGTGGTGGTGGTGGTGGTGTAAAATCGTGCGGTGGGCGTACTACGTTAGCATTATTACTCCAAGAAAAATTAGGATGGTTACGCCATCCAGGATGATAAGAATTCGTAGCAGCATTAAAACCAGGAGGAGAAGAAAAATTCGAAAAAGCAGAAAAATTATTGGCAGAAATATTTTGAGCAGGCCTGTGTATGTTCCCCAGATAATCCACCTGCTCGGTGGCAATAGCATTTTCATATACCTTAGCGGCGGAGGGAGCAGTCATCTCCGAGATCTTCTTGTTTAGCATTTCCACTTGCATCGCCAGTTGCGTCACTGAATCCACTTCAAAAATACCTGCAGGTTTAGATTGGCGAGACCTAGACGAATTCCACTGATAAGTGTTCATCGCCATGTCATCGATAAGCTCAAGAGCGGCTTCCGGAGTTTTACGGTCTAAAGAACCAGCAGAAGCGACATCTATCATCTGCTTAGTTTCTTGATTTAGCCCATTATAGAATGTCTGGACCTGCAACCATACATGTAGAGCATGATGTGGGCATCTTCTCAAAAGCTCTTTGAACCTCTCCCAAGTGTCATAGAGGGTCTCAGAATCAATTTGAGAGTATGAAGTTATATCATTTCGCAGCTTAACAGTTTTAGCGGGGGGGGGGGAATAACGAGAAAGAAATTTTTCAGTTAAAATGTTCCAAGTAGTGATTGATCCTCTTGGAAGAGAACTCAACCACTGTTTGGCTTTGGTTCTTAGGGAGAAGGGGAAGAGTCTTAGCCTTATATCATCGTCTGAGACACCATTAATTTTAAAGGTATCACAGATTTCAAGAAAATTGGCAATATGCAAGTTCGGATCTTCATCTTGTAATCCGTCGAACTGTACATATTGCTGCACCATTTGTATGATGCTAGGCTTAAGCTCGAAGTTATTGTTCGCAATCGCAGGTCGAACAATACTTGTCTCTGTCCCTTCCAAGTTGGGTCGAGCATAATCGGACATAGTGCTGAGCCATTCCTGGGTTAGGGTCTCCCATCTCAGAATTAAAATTACAATCCCATAGGAATCCTCAACCGCTGTTTGAGAAGTGGAAGCCCCGAATCGTAGTTATCTCCGAAAGGAGCGTTCGATTTCCGGGTCCAAATCAACAAGTAGCGACGGATTCGCTCGGGTCATGCACTAGCAAAGAAGACGAAGGAGAATGAAAAAGAAAACTTGAAAAAGAAAGAAAAAGAGAAGAAAGGATTTTTTTTTTTGAATAGATTTTTTTACGGCTTAGCTCTCGAACTTCCCGAGGACTACCTGGTGAAGGGTTCGCCCGGTACTAGGTAAAATGGTGGCGCTTAAAGCCCCTTACCCTTTTCGAGAGAATTTAGGTGGGGTAGAAATAAAGTGAAGTGGGTTGATTATAAATATTTAAATATATAAATAATTTTTTTTTGATTTTTTGTAGAAGTAATAGCGCAAGCGTTTTCAAAATATTGACGAGAAAACTCCCCGGCAACGGCGCCAAAAACTTGATGGGCTAAACCCGAACAGGCAAGCGTACCTGTCAAATTGTAGTACCAAGGTCGTATTTAAACACGGGGTTGTCAATTACTGCTACTCACGCTTGAAATATTATCCTACCGGAAAATAGTTGGATTTGAGAATTTTTAAAGTAAAATAAACGATAATTTACGAGACGAAAAACTTATATTAAAAGATAGCACTTGATCGATGATTCACCATGAAAAGGGATGAAGGAAATAAAAATGTAATTTTATAATTGCAAACTAACTCGACCATGACGGATCCGATATTAAGACAAAATCTCGCTAGAGCATTAGGTCTCCTAACTTATAAACTCTTTGATCAAAATCTCTTTACAAATCAAAGAAGCTTAAAGTTGCATTATCGAGGTGATCCGCACTATTGGATTTGACTCCAATCCGGAGGATTTACGTCATCCTATCTCTAGGGTTACGTGCAACTCCTTCCTTCTTTGAGTGATCTTTCAAATCACGAGTCTCTCGACTACTATGAAATGAGAACAAGGCCTACTACCGTATACCGGAAATACGGAGTCGACACAAATTAATCAAATAAGGATCGAGCTAATTTTAGCAAAAATAAAATTACAAAGTAAGAAAAATCATCATCTCAAATCATGGATCCTCATGATCAAATGCTACAAGGAAATTAGCTACGCATATTGGACAAGAAAACAACAAAATAAAGAGAAGAGGATTTCATTGATTAATAAAAAGAGGTACACAATGATATTAAAAAGATGACAATATTATACTAAGAAGAAAATTACAACAATGAAAACTAGAACAACAATGAAAAAAATACTTGTACTAGAACTCTCTTGCTCTCTTGCTCCAATCCAACCTCAAATTTAACTTAAACTTCACTCCCAAAAAGAACTAACTTCTTAAAGCATGGGTCTTGGGTTCCTTTTATAGGAGAGGAGGGAAGCATCTAGAATAGGGGGAGACCAAGGGGTGGCCGACCATAGGAGGGGGAAAAGTTCATGCATGATATTTAATGAAGGGGAGAGAGAAGGCTACATGCATTGTATTTAATTTATGGGGATGACATGGAAAATATAAAATGGGGAGGGGGAATGAATGTGGAATAAAGAAATAAAAAAAAGGAAAAGAGAGTGGGGTGGCCGGCCAAAGGGGGAGAATAATGCATGCATGCAATGATGATGAGAGAGAGAAAATAATATGATTCAGGCATGGAAAGGTGGCAAAGAAAAAAAATAATAAAGGAGAGAGTGTGGCCGGCCAATGCATGCATGAAATAATGAGGTGACCATTATAGGAACAAAACACCAAATAAAACCTAAGTTTATAATAATCAAAACATATCATAAAATATCAACATCCAAGCATAAAATTGTAATGAAATTTTGGAAATAAGCTTCTAAATTACCTCAAAAAGGGATGAATAAACTAGTCATCAGTATTCTAGAGAAAATCGTATCTATAAATAGGAAGGATTGGGCACTAAAACTAGATGATGCCCTATAGGCCTATCGAACGACATATAAGACAACCATCGGCTGCATGCCGTATCGATTAGTTTATGGCAAGTCTTGCCACCTTCCGGTTGAGTTAGAGCACCGTGCGTTTTGGGCACTCAAAACATTAAATCTAGACCTTACCTTAACCGCCGAACAACGTAAATTTCAGCTAAATGAACTCGATGAGTGGCGCGCGAATGCATATGAGAGTAATAGGCTGTATAAAGAGCGAACAAAGTTTTATCACGACAAACATATAAAAATTCCAAAAACTTTTTTGCCGGACGATCTCGTCCTTCTTTATAACTCTCGCCTTCGCCTTTTTTCGAGCAAATTAAAATCGCGATGGTCCGGTCCCTTTATCGTTAAAGAGGCTTGACCATATGTGACGGTTCTTATTTCCCACCCGAAAAAAGGAGAATTTTAAGTAAATGATCACCGATTAAAGCTCTATTTGTCAAACGACTTAATTCCCACTGTGACAGAACTATTAGTGTTATCGAACTATTGAACTATTTTTTTATTATTTGGATTGTAATAATAATTTAAGACTTCTTATTGCTGGACAATATTCTTTTGGGTCGAGCTCAAATGACCTTTAAACAAAGGGCGCTCTTGGGAGGCAACCCAAGGTTCTATTTTTTCGTTTTCTTTATTTTTCACTTTTTGCCCCGGGCGGCTCTGATATGCTGAGGTTCTGCGATCGTCGTCTCCAACATTTCTGATTACACAAGAAGTTCAGGATGATATCTTAAGAAGTTCCAAAGCATAAGCATGTGGGAGCGACATCACCCAGCCATTCGTAACTCACAAATCCGGGGAAGTACCTGTTTTAATTTATTTAATTTAAATTTTCTTTATTAGCTTCTCTCTCTCCTACCCCTCCTTTCTCCATTGAAGACAATGTTTAATTTTAAGTATGAGAGAGTATATTTATAGTCTTTTCAAAAAAAACAAATCTCAAATTTAATTAAGTTAATTTTTGCCAAATCAATTAGTACCCCGCCTCTTTGCATTTTATTGTTTTTAAGCTCATGTCTACTTGCTTAGTTAGAATAAATTAGATTAATTTTCTACTTTAATATATTTAGCAAGTAGTATGTTGACTCATGCAGTGTTCCTTTTTAGGGTAGTATGTTGTTTTTGAAAAATTTCTTGAATCTTTTTCACTTTTCCTTAGTTTTTTTTTTATTTCTTTTATTTTTATAAAACCTATCATCCTGTATTTTTTCTTATTAAAATATTTTTAAATGTTAATTAGTATTAAGTGTAGTAGACACAAACCAGTCTAGACGCTTATTATCATTGTTTTCATGAAAGCAAATTCTCTATTTTCTATTTTGTGCTTTTTTTTTTGAAATTTCAAAGCTTTACTTTGAGTAGATTTAGGAAGCATGAAAATAATTTAGGCATTTCTTTTGAAACATTTGAGCCTTTGCACCCCACCTAACAATAATCGTTGCTAGCCATTTTGTGACTTTTCCTTTTCTTTTTGTAGCCCCACTTTTTATTTCACCACGGCCAAATAGCTTACCTCTATGCACACTTTAAATTTGTTTTTGAGCTTTAATTGCTAATGTGCATCTTTTTTGAAAAATTTGTGAAAAATCCTTGTATTATCTTTTTCTACAAAAGTAGAAATATTTAAGTATGAAAAATGAAAAAAATGAAAAATGAAGGAAAAAATATATAAATTTGATAAAAGAAAAGAGAAAAAAACAGTGAAAAGTATTTATTTTGGCTAACATTATTTTGACAAAGTTCACTTCTTTTTGTTTTAAGTGTGCAAATACCCCCTCGTGTTTATCTTTTGAATATCGCACCCTTAAAAACCTAAGCCTAACAGTACGCCTAATTAAAGCCCTAGTGATTCATGCTTCTTACGTTTACTTTTTAGTATAGTAGCGAAAAACTAGATTGAGCAAGTGTTTTTTTGATAGAAATATTGATCTTTGTCTTTATTGACTATGATTTTAATTTGTCTCTTAGACTTTAGTAGTGACTCAATGCGCTTTTTGCTTGTTACTTTAATAAGTTTTTAATTCTGTAAAAATTTGGGATGATTTGTTTTTATATTTAGTGAAATTTATAAAATTATGTGCTAAATTAAAGTAGGGATTTTCAGTTCTTTTTCAAAAAAAATCTACCTCTAAATTTCTGTCTTACTCGTTTATAACATTTTTAAACTTTTCAATTAATCCTCATTATTGTCGCTAACTCGTAGTCTTTGCTTGAGGACAAGTATGATAATAAGTATGTGGGAATTTGATGAAGCATAATTTAGCTTAGTTTATTAGAGCAAAAAACATATATCCTCGTTTAAATCTTTTACCTTTGGTATTTTTAGGTTCGTTTTAATTTCTTTTCTCAATTATTATTCTAATTTAGTTTATTTTATGTTTTTTTTCAGGTTTTTGGTTTTTTCCTGTTACACGCCCCCAGGTCACACCCTCCCAAGGCGTGTACTTAGGGCGTGTAACCTAGATGGAATGAAGCTATCGGTCTGAAGTCAGGTTCCAGTAAAATTTAGCTTACACGCCCTCAGACACGCCTGTGTACCACCGCCACGGGCGTGTCTCCGAGGCGTGTCCCGCCAAGTCCCGAGAAATCACTGCAACACAATTTTTCCATGCTCCAAAGTCACGCTGAATCCGACACGCCCCTCGTACATGGGCATATCAGAGGGGCGTGTAACCTATCTACCGCGCCAGTCACTTCCAGACTTCAATTTCAGCCAGCCAAAGTCAAACAAATATTACACGCCGCAGGTACACGCCCGACCCGGGTGTGTAAGGGGGGCATGACCCAGCCAGAAAAATTTATTTAAATTGAGAGCATCTCCAAGGGTTGAGCATCCAGATTTTGAGAGGGGAGGTGCTGCCATTTTATTTCTTAGAGTTTTTCATGTCTTAGGCTCTTTTTTCTCTCCTTCTCATTTCAAGTCTTTATATTCCTTGTTTTCATGCAAGTCCTTGTAGTGTTCTTGTACTTTTTTTTATCGCACTTGTAATCTTCATGCAAGCTTCCCTTATAGTATCCATATGCCCTTGTTGTGACTCCTTTTCATTAAGAAATAAAATAGTTTGTTATTCCCTTTCCCTTTTGCTCGGTCTTAGTTTTCATATTCTTAATATGATTTTCATTTTCTACACCATGAGTAACTAAATCCTCATAGTACTCGATTTTAAAGATCTGAGGATGAGTTGATCAGTTATGATGCTCTAACTCTCTTTCTCATTATAGAATTTAGGCCTTCGATTTACTCTTGATTTATTTCGAATGAAACTATATTATCGATATATAGTCTTCATTCATGCTTTCATTCTTGGCTAGCCGAGAGACCGATAGTTTGAAGTGAGCGCTCAAGAGTAAGGAGGGTTGCACGTACCTCTCGAGAGAGAATGACTTAAATCTCCCGGATTTGAGTTGAATCAAATAGAGGGGTTCACTACTTAAAGCGAGAGTTAGGTATTCGGATATAGGACGAGAGTTCGGTCGGATCTTCCTAACCTCAGTTGGGCACTTCTTCGAGATAAGCATGTTCGAGCTTCGGGAACCCCCACGGTCAAGTTATCTTTATTCTTTTAAGTTAAAGTTTGTTATTGCATTCTTGATTAATTTATGTCAAAGAAATTCAAGATTGAGTACTGCCGCTTAATCATCGTTTAGCCTTTCTTTTATTTGCAAGTAATTTTCTCTCTTCTCTAATTTAGTAAGCAAGCCCAAAGGAACTTTTATTTGATAAGATAATAGTAACTCCTTGAAGTAGAAGTAATCAAATCACCCCGGGTAATACGACCTTGTTATTGAACTTAATATCCTATACTATATATGATAAGGTACACTTGCCTTCATCGAATATAAATCGGAGAACATCTTACAACCACACTTTCACCTTCTCTTCCCTTAAGTTTTTTTCTCCACACATAACCCCTTCTTCACGTAATTTTACTATCAACAGACTTTCTTGGCTTGCTCTGAATGCTATTTACAACAGTCTTTTTTACAGATGACATGTTGTTTATATCATCAGAGATATCTAGATTTGGCTTACTGATAGACTTGCGCTTGGTCTGGGTCTTTGCTGGATGGCCTTGAGAGTTAGCCACTGCCACTTGCTTGAGTGAAGGGCTGGTGCACCAAACATAAATGGTCCATGATGGGTTATTTGGATTTCCTTATGGGGAGCCTTAAAGGCACTCACTCCCCTACTGTACCTTCTGTTGAATTTTCTCAAGTTGATCAACAAGGTAGCCCAAACACCAAATTAATATCTTCGGCACTACCCAGATCACAACTTGAACCGCGGAAAGTAGGAAACAACTTAGATAACCAAACACATAGACAGAAGCAAGCAGATCAAAATTTTATTAGTCTTCTTTACAAGGCGAGGCATACGTGGCGAGACATGATTTCGCCAGTATGAAAAAAGCAGAAAAACAAGCCGGGCGGATAGAACACTGAGACCGCCGAGACCGCCGAGATCGCCGAGCTCGCCCAGTTCACACCCCGCCAAACTGCTGAAGCCGAACAATAACAAGGAGTCCGCTTAGACCGCGAGGTCGCGCAGACAATCCGTTATTCGCCTAACTGCTGCTGAACAGAGGAACAAGCCGCATATCCGCTGAGACCGCGAGGTCGCGCGGACAGAGAAGAAACTTGAGATAAAGCTGATGCTGGTAACCGCCAATGCAGCCCGCTAACTCCAGCGGTCAGAACCAAACTCCTGGTTTGACACTACTAGCCGCGCCACCTGCACACAGAAACCGGTTAAGCAAACAGCCCGCGCGGATACAGAAAATCGAGTACGCAGCCAACACTACTCTGCTACCAAATGAGGTGCCGGGGGGGGGGGGTCCTATTTATAGGCCGGGTGAGGAGTGTGGTCACCACCCTATGAGATAGAGACACCGCCCCTTGGTCGCAACTAGCAATGCCATCTCGCCGAGTCCGCCCGCTAAAGGTCAACCAACCCGCCAACCCGCAAGCACCAGACCGCATCCACAGGCAACCCGCCTGGTCACAGCGGATACTGCGGAAACAGAATTCATCTCGCGCAGTCCGCGACCACTGGCACAAGCCCAGTCACAGCGGAAACTGCGGAAACCAACTCCACAAGCGCAAGACAAGAAGGCGCGAGCTCGGCGGATACAAAGTCCAGTCCGCCAGCTCCAAGCCCAGACCGCGGCTACCATAACTTCAAAGAAGAAGTGCGGACTCCAAGCCCAGTCCGTACAGGCCGCGCACACTTCCTTGCAAAGCTCGGCCCACTGCCGGACTCAACCAGTCAGCGCAGTCCGCTAAGCCAAACCACAGCTCACTACCCAGGTCGCCAACTACCAACCCGCCGGACTAGAACCAGTCTGCGCGGTCAGTCCGCCCAGGTCGCCCGGACTGCCGATCACCCCCACTTTCACTTCACCAATTTCAACACTCCCCCTTGAAGTGAGAAGTGGTGATCAAACCAAGCAGACCTCGAAGCCGCTGAAAAGGCCCCTTCGACAGCGACTTGGTGAAGATGTCAGCAAGGTTATCTTCACTCCGAACATGACCAACCACAAGAGATCCTTCCAACACCTTCTCCCTTATGAAGTGGTGATCGATCTCAATATGCTTAGTCCTGGCATGACAAACTAGATTGTTCACCAGCTTGAGAGCACTCTCATTATCCCCTCAGAGCAAAGTAGGGCCTTGCACTTCCTCATGGACATCATCTACTATCCGCCTTAGCCAAATGGCTTCCCGAGCTGCCAAGGCAGACGCCTTGTACTCAGCTTCCGTAGTAGAGACAGATACCGAGTCCTGCTTCTTGCTACACCACGAAATGCCCACTGATCCACAAGTGAACATATAACCAGAAGTTGACCTTCGGTCATCCGAATCACCACCATAGTCAGCATCTGTGTAACCTAGCAGAGAGAAACTCGCATCCCTTCTGTAAAGAAGTCCCATGTCAGAAGTTGCCTTGACATACTTCAGAATGTTCTTTGCCGCTACAAGATGAGACTTCCTTGGCTCTGCCATAAACCGACTTACTCGACCAATAGCATAAGCTATATCTGGTCTAGTAATCGTCTGGTAGATCAAGCTCCCAATAAGGGCCCTGAACACCAAAGGATCAGGAAGAACCCTTCCTTCATCTCGTCGAAGCTTCAACCCTTGATCCATAGGAGTAGAGCAAGTCTTTCCTTCAATCAAGCCAAACCGGTTCACTATGCGCTCAGCATATCCCTTCTGGCAGATAAGGATCCCACTCTCCTTCCTCTCCACTTCGAGACCAAGAAAGTGATGAAGCTCTCCCAGGTCTTTCATCTCGAAGCGAATGGCTAGCTCAGCTCTGAGCCTAGCAACCTCCTCCTCAGAATTCCCTGTGATGATCATATCATCAACATACAGCAGGACCAAGACAGAAAGCTCCCCCTTCTTCTTGATGAACAAGCTAGAGTCCGAGTTTGAAGCAAGGTATCCACAGAATTACAGATATTCTGCTATCTTCCCATACCAAGCTCTAGGAGCTTGCTTCAACCCGTAGAGAGCCTTCCTGAGCTTGTAGACGTAATCAGGATGAACTTCAGAAATGAAACCAAGTGGCTGATCCATAAAGATGTCTTTGTCAATCTCTCCGTAAAGAAAAGCATTCTTTACATCAAGCTGCCACATCCTCCATCCTTGGCAAGCAGCTAATGCAATCACCATCCGAACTGAAGTCATCTTTGCAACAGGGCTGAACGTCTCCTCATAGTCTTCTCCATACTGTTAAGAGAACCCCTGAGCCACCAGGCGAGCCTTGAATCTCTCAATACTCCCATTTGCCTTCTTCTTCAACTTAAACACCCACTTCCATGTCACCGGAGTAATGCCATCAACTTTGGGAACAAGATCCCAAGTTTCATTCTTCTTGAGAGCATCCATCTCCTCTCTCATGGCATCTTCCCACTCCTTGACACCAGTGGCCTCATTGAAGCTAGCAGGCTCTCGCTCATCCAGAGGACCTGCAAAGAAGCATGAGACATAGCTCACATTGTTTCCTTCATAGTAGCGAGCTGGAGGCTTGATAACCCTCTTTGACCTCCGAAGAGGCTGCTCCTTGCTAATCACCTCCGCTGCTTCTTCTGGTTCACCTATGCTCTCTGGCAAGCTTGGAGCAATGCTCCCCCTGTTTCCTGACCCAGAAGCTTCTCCTCCAGAACTTGAAGCAATTGGAGCTGCTGGTGACACAGCCAGCTCCACTTGATCAGCTACCTCAGCCACCTCCTGACCTTCATCAACCTTGCTCTCTGGCAGCTCAACCGAGCTTCCTCCATATGACGTCAGTTCGTCAAAGACAACATCTCTTGACACCACGAACTTCTTCGTCACCGGATCCATGCATCTCCATCCCTTCTTCCGCTCATCATAGCCAACAAAGACAAGCTTCCTTGCCTTTGCATCAAGCTTAGTCCTTAGCGCATCAGGGATATGCATATAGCAAGTTGATCCAAACACCCGAAGGTGTTCCACACTAGGCTTCTCCTTCAGCAACATCTCGAAGGGAGACTTCATGTTGATCGGACTCAGAGGCATCCGATTGATGACATATGCAGCACAAGACATTCCCTCCGCCCAGAAGGACCTTGGGATACTCTTGGCATGAAGCCAACATTTACAAGTCTCCGTCAGATGACGGATCTTCCGCTCCACTACTCCGTTTTGTTGTGGAGTATGAGCACAAGTGAGCTCCCTCTGGATTCCATGCTTCCTACAAAAGTTAGAAAACTCGGAGGAGACAAACTCTCCGCCGTTATCAGTTCTAAGCTTTTTGATCTTCAGGTTAAGCCTTCCCTCCACCAGCTCCTTGAACTCCACAAACAATCAGAAGGCTTCAGACTTCTCCTTCAAGAAATACACCCAAGTGTATCTTGAGTAGTCATCAATCAAGACTAGCATATACCTGCTTCCACCAAGGCTAGCAGTCACGGTTGGTCCCATCAGATCACCATGGATAACCTCCAATGGTGCTTTGCTTCTTGTTTTTGACTTATCAAATGGAAGACGATGAGACTTCCCATATTGACATCCAGCATAAACATGACCCTCACCGAAAGATGATAGCTTAGGCAAGCCTCTCACCAGGCTCCTACTTGACATAGCCTTCAGCTTATCCATCCCGACATGCCCCAGCCTCTCATGCCACATAGCAGCGCTATCATTGGCCCTCATACGATCAACATAGGAGCTTGTTGATAAGACAAACAAGTCCTTTACTCTCCTTCATATATGAGCAACATCAGCCTTAATCGTTGATACATTGCGAAGGAACTTCACTTCTGTTGGCCCAAACAGAACGTGATAACCAGCATCAACCGCATTGGTCACAGAGAAGAGGTTTTTCTTCATACCCGGTACGTGATAAACACTCCTTAACGTGAGTGGCCCCTTATCACTACCCACCATTACTATACCCTCCTTCTCTACTGTATGAATAGTATTATCAGCAGTTATGATAGCTTCGTTACCTGAGTATGCCTGCAGCGAAGAGAACTTTGACAAATCTCCGGTGAGGTGATGAACACACCCGGAGTCAACGATCCAGTCGTCCTCCATGTCACCGGTGGACAAAGCACGAACACAAGTGCCCGTCATGAACGCTCCACCCCAGCCAGCTTCCTCCTTGCTTGAGGAGGCTTCCTCCTTGCCTGCAGCATGCCCAGGCTGCAGCTTGACCTTGCAGTCTCGCTTGAAGTGGCCTGGTTGATGACACCTGAAGCACTTCAGGTTCTTCTTCCAATCCTTCTTAGGAGCAAGGCTCCCCTCCTGCTGTTTAGAAGATGAAGATTCATCTCCAGCCATAGTCTGCTTCTTCTTCCCTTCCCATCTCTTCTTCTTCTTCTTCTCAGTGAAGAGAGCATCACTAGCTCCTTCAGAGACCGTCACCCCGGTCATCTGCCTTGCCAAGCTCTCCTGCGAGACAAGCAGATTCTCCAACTCCAGAAGAGAGGGCTGAGTAGCCCAGCCTTGAACAGAAGTAACGAAGGCCACATACTCCTTCCGCAAACCGCGGATTATGTGCCTCTTCAGCTTAGCCTCGGAGATCGGCTCATCAGGATCAAGAGCAGAGAGCTCAGCACACAAGCTCTTCATCTTCAAGAAGAATTTGGAGATAGAAAGATCTCCCTGAGTTGCCTTAGCCAACTCATTCTCTAAGAACTGTAGCCTTGCTATATTCTTCCTATTGAATAACCCATCAAGGGAAGTCCAAATCTCAGCAGCAGACTCACATCCTAAGATGTGATCAAAGAGTTCAGGTGACACCGCCCGCTTGAGAGCAAACTCAGCCTTGGCATTTGTCTTCCTCCACACTCTCACCTGCTCGGCTGTACCAAACTCAGCAGTTATTTCTACTTGATCATCTCCACCGACGACCTCCCATAACTCCTCACCCAGAAGATAGCTCTTCATGCACGACTTCCACTTCTTGAAGTTAGTCGGCGTCAGAAGCTCAATACCAAGACCTCTTGCAAAACCACCGTCCATGGCGCTCACTTGGTTATCCTTCAGAAGCACACAGAGCAACAACAAAGCCTGTTGATCACCGCTCAAGCAACTGAACCTTCCTCTGATAGCATGTTGAATTTTCTCAAGTTGATCAACAAGGTAGCCCAAATACCAAATTAATATCTTCGGCACTACCCAGATCACAACTTGAACCGCGGAAAGTAGGAAACAACTTAGATAACCAAACACACAGACAAGAGCAAGCAGATCAAAATTTTATTAATCTTCTTTACAAGGCGAGACATACGTGGCGAGACATGATTTCGCCAGTATGAAAAAAGCAGAAAAACAAGCCGGGCGGATAGAACACTGAGACCGCCGAGACCGCCGAGACCGCCGAGACCGCCGAGACCGCCGAGCTCGCCCAGTTCACACCCCGCCAAACTGCTGAAGCCGAACAACAACAAGGAGTCCGCTTAGACCGCGAGGTCGCGCGGACAATCCGTTATTTGCCTAACTGCTGCTGAACAGAGGAACAAGCCGCCTATCCGCCGAGACCGCGAGGTCGCGCGGACAGAGAAGAAACTTGAGATAAAGCTGATGCTAGTAACCGCCAATGCAGCCCGCTAACTCCAGTGGTCAGAACCAAACTCCTGGTTTGACCCTGCTAGCCGCGCCACCTGCACACAGAAACCGGTTAAGCAAACAGCCCGCGCGGATACAGAAAATCGAGTCCGCAACCAACACTCAAGCCCAACTTACTGTTCACTCTGCTACCAAATGAGGTGCCGGGGGGGGGGGGGTCCTATTTATAGGCCGGGTGAGGAGTGTGGTCACCACCCTATGAGATAGAGACACCGCCCCTTGGTCGCAACTATCAATGCCATCTCGCTGAGTCCGCCCGCTAAAGGTCAACCAACCCGCCAACCCGCAAGCACCAGACCGCATCCACAGGCAACCCGCCTGGTCACAGCGGATACTGCGGAAACCGAATTCATCTCGCGCAGTCTGCGACCACTAGCACAAGCCCAGTCACAGCGGAAACTGCGGAAACCAACTCCACAAGCGCAAGACAAGAAGGCGCGTGCTCGGCGGATACAAAGTCCAGTCCGCCAGCTCCAAGCCCAGACCGCGGCTACCACAACTTCAAAGAAGAAGTGCGGACTCCAAGCCCAGTCCGCATAGGCCTCGCACACTTCTTTGCAGAGCTCGGCCCACTGCTGGACTCAACCAGTCCGCGCAGTCTGCTAAGCCAAACCGCAGCTCACTACCCAGGTCGCCAACTACCAACCCGCCGGACTAGAACCAGTCCGCGCGGTCAGTCCGCCCAGGCCGCCCGGACTGCCGATCACCCCCACTTTCACTTCACCAATTTCAACACCTTCAACCATAGATGTTAACCTCTTTGTTCACACTAGTAGATTTGCCATTCATCCAGTTACCATAGATGCTTTCTTGGTCATACCTGTTTGAAGAAAACATCACCTTCTTAAAAAGGATGGGAGGCTTAGAACCCAGAGGCTGGACTGGAGCTTTCTCTTTTCCTTTGGAAGGGGCAACTCTAATGTTTCCCTTAAACCCCAACCCCTTCTTACCCTTCTAAGAGGAGGAGTCTATCAAGGGCAATACTGTATTGGGCTTGGAATATCTAGCCACAATTCTCTTCTTCCTATGGAGCTTCTCTTCAAGATATCTAATGAGACTATCCTTGTACTTGATGGTGCCAATCTATATGATATTAATGTTTTTCAGTTGGCTTACTTCCCTAGCCTTCTGATCCAGCAAGGATGTTGTCTCAGCCTGCTGGGTAGCAACTTGCTGAAGGGAGGTAATATCCTCAGCTTGCTTCTTAGTCAACTTCCTGCTTTTCTTAAAGGCATCTAGAAGTTCACCATACCTATCAATAAATTGATTGACATCTTCTTCAGATTCAGATTCATCTTCACCACTGGATGAAGAAGCTTCTAAATTGAGACTAGTCTTATAGCCTGACCCAGAAGAAGAATTAGAACGAGAGTGTACCTTTACTGGACCTGGCTGATCCTCGCTGGATTCTTCATCAGACATTGCCCTCAGCCCACATCAGTTGTATGCATCTTCATCCTCATCTGCAATTGCAGCTAGCATCCCAATAAGGGCTTCTTCTTCTTCAGACTCAGATGAAGATGAGTCAGTCCATCTCTTCTCCTTCTTTGCAATGAAGGACCTGTCCTTCTTGCCCCTGTGTTGGTGCTTTCTCTTCTCACCAGCCTCCATTCTCTTGACTGGACAATCAGCTATTACATGCCCAAGTTTGCTGCAACAGTGGCAAACAACTTTAGAGGAAACATGTTTTTTGTGCTTATAGTCATACCTGTCTCCCTTGGAGTGCTTCTTCTCTGCCTTGTAGTAGTCCTCCTTGTGACGAGAGGAGGAGGAAGGTCTGCTCCTCCACTGCTTCCTCCTCATCAATTTCTGAAGTTTCCTAGAGAAGGCAGCAAAGTCTTCATCTGATATGCTACTGTTAGATGAACTTGGCACTGTACTGTCTGAGTCAGCAGGCCTCCTTGGAGGAGAAACAATCCTATCCTTGCTCCTCTTGGTGTTGTCTGCTCTGAAAGCCAAAGACTTTTCCTTGGCCTGGGATTTGCTGATAGTCTCCTCCTCTTTCCTTCCAACCAATTGCATCTCATAAGTGAGCAGCTTTCCAAACAAAGTATGGGGAGGAGTATCAGCTAGCTTGGACACTTCTCTGATGGCACAGATCATGGTGTCCTAGTCTCTATTGAGAGACCTGAGAAACTTTTCATTCAGCTCATAATGGCTGAAGACACTTCCATAGGTCTTCAGCTCATTCACTATCCTAAAGAATCTTTCATAGCAGATATATATGCTCTCTCCCTTGGACTGCCTGAAAGCCTCATACTCCTGGTTGAGCATGAACTTCCTATCATCCCCAACCTCTTCAATTCCCTCCATGTAGATCATAAGAGTGTCCCACATCTCCTTGGAGGTCTGGCAGTGAACCAGATTCTGAAAGATAGAATCATCTATGGCACTAGAAATTATGTTCTGTGCACTCTTGTCCAGTGCAACCACTATGACCTCATCCTTGGTCATTTCTTAATATGTCTTTGGAGTCTGTGCCATAACCTGCATTTTCTACGCAATTAAACGACATATCAGCGTAAGAGAAAATAGGCATCGTGATGCCACACCGTGTAGCGGATAACTGCAGACGCTCAGGCAAGACCCCAACTCTACATTTTATATGAAATCCATAAATTTAATATGAAGAAAATTGTAATTTAGGTTAAGTTTTAGGTGTTCGTATCTCTCGGCTCAGTGGATCAACTAGTCCACGAGTAAAAATATTAATATATGCTGTACAAAATATCTTGTTTATATTTGATTAACATCCTACATGAGCATAAACATCCAACTAGGACAACTCCTAATATGCATGACTCTAGATTTAGTCTAAGTATAGAAATAGCTTTTACGTTCCTTAAAATATAACGACTTTAGTTTTGAATTATGCTATGAATGAAATAGGTAAATGACATTTTATATCTTTAAGAGTAACTAATATGCAATCATAGCATAAAACCTTCCCAGAGAATAAGTAAAACCAACCATTCACAAAGAAACAGATTTAGCAGCTAACAAGTACTTAACATTCTACAAGAAAACCACCAATGGGTGTTAACAACCTGACACGAACCCACTAAAAGTATGTATGTCTGAACTAAAACAAAACAACAACTACTACCTCACAATTGATGAGGTAAAGACAACCGCAACCGCTACATAACGCAAGCCACAACCAAACTTTAGTCGCTCAACCGACTACTGCTCCAAACCTGAGGCATTCAAAGAAAGAACAACTCAGCAAGAAAATACAAGTGGTAAACAATATCATCAATAGATAATAATCGAAGGAAAACAAGAAGGGTTACCAACCCCAACTATAAGAATGGCTGCTAAACCTCAGCTAAAAGTCAAGTTATAACAAGTAAAGAAGGAATTTCAATTGTAGAGTAAGAGAAATTGCACCAAGTGCAAAGTGAAGTCATTCTTTGATAAGATATGCAAGAGTAAGCGTCCAATATATGATTAAACAATAGGGAAAAAGCGACTAAACAGCTCTAAACACGTGAATCATTAGCACTGGCAAAAACCACAGTTCTGAGTCAGTGTCTACATTGTCCAACACGAATTAACAGACCCAAAAACATCTCAAAAAGGCATTGTGGTGGTGTCCACATTGTCCAACACAACCCAACAATCCATTAGAAGAGACAAAAACCCACCAAGTGCAATGATTCACGAAATGATGTCATGTTGGTGGTCCTATATCCACTACCATCCAAGCTGTAAAAACACCTCCAAAACTCCAATAAAACCCCAAACCTATCACCAAAATACTCCCACAACAAAGAGGAGAGAAAACCCCCCAAAAAATCACCCTAAGATCCATACTCGGCGAATTGACAAAACGGCGAAAAAATTCTAAGTCCAGCTAAATTCGTTGGATATACCCCACGAAACCAAGGAATACTTGACGATTCAGACTTGGCGATAAAAGGCTACGCCCGACAATACTCGACAAACAAGACTCGATTCGATGTATATACTTGACGAAAAGGACTTAGCGGCCCGATCACTCAGTGCTTTCTAAGCCTAAGCCATACTAGACGAATTCATTGAGAATACTCGACAAATTTGTCTTCACTCAATGCCATGACCAACAATAATCGACGAACTCGACGCCAACCATTCGACGAATCATACTCGACGAATTTGCCTTCACTTAATGCCATGACCAGCGATACTCGACGCCAACCATTTGACGAATCATACTCGACGAATTTCACTCGAATTTACCCCCCATATACGACGAATTTTCCTTAAGTTATAAACCATACCCGACAAATTTTCCTTAGGCTAAAATACCCATATTCGACGAATTTTACTTAGACTATGCTATCATATTCAACGAATTTCCTGGCCGAAATTTGCACTATCCTATTGGATTCTCCAAGGCTACTCCCTACACTACTCCTACATTCTAAGGAGGGAAAGAAGGGAAAAGAAATGAAAGAAATAACATAGCAAGGGAAAAATCACCACTTGCCTCAAAGCTTTCGAAAAAGCGACACTCCGAGCGCTCCGCGACAAGGATCGATCGCAAGAACTCCTAGGCAACGATTACTGAAACTTTACGAGACAAAAGAGGGTAAAAACCGCAAACCCTAAGGCCCAAAAATCCATGAAACGAGAACTACTTACCACACACGCGTAGATCTCGGCGTGAGCTTTCCCAATCTCTTCCCCTCCGACGAAACCGACCATCCAAACGCACACGTCAACGTCCGAAAGCACGTGACAATGCTTACCTCTCCTCTTTCGCAAAATAAATGACAGCTCGGGAAAGTGACGATGAATAGGGTTACAATTTGACGCAAAGGCATATATATATCTATATATAATATTATATTATAATTAATTACTAAATAAAAGTCTGAATGATCCGAAACCCAAACCAACTCGAAATTCTACGAAATTCGCACTGTAGCTAAATATCGACGCTACGAATCCAACGGTGAATTCGAAATTGAAATCCGACAAACCAAACTTGGGTAAAAAAAACCCCCGAAGTCAAAACATCAAATATCCCAAAAAGGCTCCACCGAGTTCCAAAACAAACCCGATTCGCGAGGGAAATTCCAGAAACTCACAAGAAATAGCTAAACTAGATACCCCAAATCAAAACCTCGGATACCTATGAGAAGTAAACCATGCTCCGACAACGGTACCCACCAACTACGCGTCAACGTAATGCCCTGATGTCATAAATACACCATTAAAGAATTAAATTAAACATCAAAAAATCGGGGGCATTACTGCCACCCCCTAAAAGAAAGTTTCATCCCGAAACTTTACGCACAAAAGATCCTACTACAGAAGGAAAATAACCATGGGTTATCGAAGTAGAAAAACTTACCAAAACTAACTAGGAGAACAGATGAGGATGAACCTCCCTCATAGCTGACTCCAACTCCCAAGTTGCGCTCTCCACGTCTTGGTTTCACCACAAAACTTTGACCATGGATATTGCCTTCCTTCGCAACACCCGATCTTGATTATCCAAAATGCGAACATGCATCTCAGCATAAGAAAGGTTAGGTTGCAATAGGGGCACCAAATCAAGAAGATGTCGGTCGCTAAGCACACATTTCCGCAACTGGCTCACATGAAACACATCGTGCACACCAGGAAAATTTGCGAGCAAATATAGCCTATAAGCTGACACACCGATGCGTTCAACAACTTGGAAAGGTCCCACATACCTGGGATCCAACTTATGGTTCCTTCCAAACCTCTTAACCCCAGACATCGGAGAAACCTTGAGAAACACCATGTCTCAAACTGCAAATTCCATATCAATCCTTCTCCAATTAGCGTTCTTCTCATAACGCTCCTTAGTTATTCGAAGCTTCTCTCGAATATTCATCACAGAAGTATTCATCTCTTCCAAAGCTTCTGTACCCAACAACAGTCCTTCACCAACCTCGGCCCAAAACAAGGGAGTCCTACAACATCTCCCATACAAAGTCTCAAACGGGGCCATCTGCAATCTCTCCTGATAACTGTTATTGTAAGCGAATTCCATCAATCTAAACCGCTCATCCCACACTCCTCCGTGGTCCAAGATGTAACATCTTATCATATCTTCCACAATCTAATTTACTCTCCTCGTCTGACCATTGGTCTGCGGATGATAAGCGGTTGAATATCTGAGGTCGGTACCCAACCCTTCCTGTAAATTTTTCCAAAAATGAGATGTACCTGGAATCTCAATCTGACACAATACTAACAAGCACTCCATGTTGTCTGATAACCTCATTCAAATATAACTCTGCTATTTTCTTCATGGAGTAATCAATCTTGAATGCACGAAGTGAGCACACTTCATCAGTCTGTCAACTATGACCCACACTGAATGATGTCCTCAGGGAGATCTCAGCAAACCGGCAATAAAATCCATCGAAAAACTCTCCCACTTCCAACTTGGAATCTCCAAAGGAATCAGCTTGCCACAAGACCATCCATGATTTGCCTTAACATGCTTGCAGGTGAAGCATTCAAACATAAACTCGATTATATCATTCTTCATTCCATACTACCAAACGATCTGTTTCAAATCTCTATACATCTTAGTAGAGCCGGGGTGGTAGGCAACACTAGAACCATACGCCTCACTGCACAACTTAGCTCGAATATCCTTAACTGCGAGGATATAATATCTACCGCGATACTTCAAGGTACCTGCAACATCAATTGAAAATTCTGGTAACTCCTCTTTCTCAGTTTCATTACGAAGGTGCTGCAAATCAGGATCATTCTTTTGATATAGCTTTGTAAGCATAATCTATGAAGGCTCTGCTACTTCCAAGCTACTTGCCGAGTCACTACTTCCGATCGAGATACCCATCAACAGAAACTCCTCCACCAAGGATTCCATCGAAAGTCCAAAGATCTACGCGGTCTTTCTACTCAAGGCATCGACTACCACATTAGCTTTTCTCGGATGATATTGGAACTCGACATCGTAATCCGCGACATATTCTAACCATCTACGCTGGCGCAAATTTAATTCCTTCTGAGTGAAGACGCACTTCAAGCTCTTATGGTCCGTGTAAATCTTGCATAGCGCGCCATACAAAAGATGTCTCCATAACTTCAAGGCATAAATTACTGCCGCAAACTCTAAGTCATGAGTAGGGTAGTTCTTTTCATGTATCTTAAATTGCCTTGACCCATACGCAATTACCTTTCCTTCTTGCATCAAAATGCATCCAAGCCCGACATGAGATGCATCCACATTAACGACATACTCTAATCCTTCGGTAGGCAAAGTCAATATTGGGGCAGTTCACAAACTCTTTTTCAATTCCTAAAAAGCTTCCTCGCACTTATCGCTTCACACGAACGCTGCATTCTTCTGCGTAAGCCTAGTCCGCAGTGCAGAAAATGTAGAAAATCCTTCCACAAACCTTCTATAATAGCCTGCCAATCCTAGGAAGCTCCTTATCTCTTTTTGTGTGGTAGGTCTTTTCCAATCCATTACGACAACTATCTTTTCTGGGTCAACAAAAATTACGTCCTTATTCACCATATGACCCAAAAAGGAAACCTAAGGTAACCAAAATTCGTACTTACTTAGCTTGGCATACAACTTATGCTCCCTCAAAGCATATAGAACTAATCGCAAGTGCTGGGCATGCTCCTCTGCACTCCGGGAATAAACTAGAACATCATCTATAAACACAATCACAAAACGGTCCAAAAAATCCTTGAACACTCTGTTCAAAATGTCCATGAAGGCAGAGGGTGCATTCGTCAATCTAAACGACATCACCAAGAACACAAAATGTCCATGTCAAGAACGAAAAGCGGTCCGTGGAACATCCGACTCATGGATTCTCAACTGATGGTAGCCTGAACAAAGGTCAATCTTCGAAAATACCGCACTACCACACAACTGATCAAACAAATCATCTATTCGCTTCAAGGGATACCTATTCTTGATAGTTACCTTATTCAATTCACTATAATCGATGCACAGCCTCATATATCCATCCTTCTTCTTCACAAACAATACGGGAGCACCCCAAGGCGAAGAACTTGGCCTAATGAATCCACACTGCAACAACTCATCTAGCTGGGTACGCAACTCTTCCAGCTTATGCGAGGCCATACAGTACGATGTCTTAGCTATAGAACGAGTACCCGACTCCAAATCTATAACAAACTCTACATCTCTCTTAGACGGAAGACCAGGAAGACTATCTGGGAAGACATCAGGAAACTCATGCACCAAAAGAACATCCTCGACGCGCGGCAAACTACCAATGATTTCCAAAACAGAAACCAAACTAGCAAAACAACCAGAATTCAAAAGTTTCTGAGCATGTACTACAGAAATAATCGGGGAATCTTGGCGCGGAAAACCATAAACACTCTTAGGATGGCCATTGTCCATCTTGAAGTCCAAATGCCTAACCTTGCATTAGATAACTGCATCATATCTAGACAACCAGTCCATGCCCAAGATCACATCAAAGTCCTCCAGGTCTAACACCTTCAAATCAACAAAAGCTAGGAAATCTCCTAAATGGATCGGACAATTCCGGATACCTTGGTCCGACACCACCAAATCACCGGAAGGAAACTTAACGTGCAACGAATCACCAACTAGATCGAGAGTCAAACGATGACGCTCTACAAAAGTCCTATCCACGAACGAGTGGGTAGCACCAGAATCAAAAAGAACATGTTCCCAACGGTTCTTTACCTTAAATTTCCCTATAAAGTCGCATTTGTAAGTAGACGAACAAACATCGAACAAAAGCCAAGAGTTAAAAACTAGATCTAGATTAGAATCTAACCTGAGATCACTTGGGTGGACGTCTGTGCTTCCTCCATAGCCATCACATTTAACTTGCCCTTTCCTTTATCCAAGAGCTGTGGCGGCGGCAATACTTAGTGTACAACTCGTATTCGTCGAGGATGGGTCCTACCACAGCCAAGTCTGCTGAAGTCAAGGTCAACAAGTCAAGATAGAGATCAGGAGTTGGCGCGTCAAGCAACAGAAGGCCTGGCGAGTATGGCGAGCTCCCCTCGTATACTCGCTAGGTAGGCGACTAGGTGAGATACTCGCCCAGCCCGTGTGAGTTCCTCCAGGAAGTCGCCTAGTCGCCAGGGGGTGGGGTATAAATATGACCCCCCCTCCTTGGATTTGCCTATAAATAGGACCCCAGGGGTACGATGAGAGGCACTTGAGATCCTCTGCGGGATACTCGCGAGTTCAACTTTTCTGATACTAGCCGAGTCTTTGGATTCCTTTTCCTTAGAAGATCCGGTCGCGACCTTGCGACTAAGTCATCAGCTAGTCTTCCTCGTACCTAGTTCGGCCATTCTTGGTTGAGAAGTGGTTGCTCCTTTCGAGCATCCGGGTACGTGGTGGGACCTCCCTGCCGCAGCATCTGGGGTCCTGTTCTCTACAGTTCTTCATCCTAATCATTTTAGCCGTCCGATCTTACCTCCGAACCGGTAACCTTAGGCGGCCTTGATCCGAATTCTGAGGCTGGGATTTTCTTGGCTTCAACACTTGGTGCGGTGAGCGTGGATCACATCCAAGGAGGAAAGTTTGGTGGTTTAGTGAGATGGCCAATGATGGCGAGCATAGAGAGTTGGTTAGCAACTCGGCGGGAGTTGGATATCTCGCGCGAGGTGGCGAGTTTGCGACAGTCGCTGCGTTCGAGGAGTTCGCGAAGAAGATCGAGAAGACCATCCTCGCTGGGTTTTCTCATCGCCCCGACGTCACGACAACCTCCCCCCATCGCGTGTCACAGCTGGATGAGGAAGCGCCGCCGAGGCGAGCTGGGAAGGAGCCCGCTTGGATGAGAGAAGAGATACTGATGCAGTCGCGACATCATCCAGCGGGCAGCCAAGGGGTCCGCTTTCGGGATCCAATATCGCCGACGAGATACCGTGATACTCGCCTTTGGAGCGAGTATAATGTCTCCAGTGGGGATGAAACTCACCACCGCTAGGGAGGGAGGATCCCCTTCTGTGATGAGATCCTTGCCGCCCCCGTCCCTGAAGGCTTCAGAGAGACCGTTCTCACTTACCACTCCGGCAAATATGACCCAGTCAGGCATCTTCAGTGGTTTGAATACGTCATATCCATCCGCAACATGTCCGACACATTCAAATGTCGGTTCTTCTCCACCACCCTCAAAGGAAACGCAAGGGACTGGTTTCACCAACTGCCAATAGGAATCGTCTACTGTTTATCTGACCTCCATCGGGGCCTCATGGTGAGATTCGCAACATCAAAGAAGAGGAAGAAGGTGGCCATGACCCTATTCAAGATTACTCAAGGGCAGCACGAGAGTTCGGGCCGCTACATCGACCGCTTGCAGGAAGAGATCTTGGAGGTGGAGGAGGTGGACAGCTTTAACCTAATGGTGGCCCTGAAGTTTGGTCTAAAGTAGGGCCTCTTTAGCATGGAGATAGGGTCGAAGCCCCCGAGGTACTTTGAGGAGATGGTGGAGAGGTAAAATACTGTCATCCAGGGAGAGGAGAAAAAAAGAAGAATTCTTGGCACGGTTGGATGAAGATGAACCGCGGGAAAGGGGGAGGGCGGGACCTTTAGAAGCAAGGGCTAGGAGGTACCGGAGAGGTGCGTCGAAAGAAGGAAGGAGATAGGAAGAAGAGAAGAGAAGAAGAAGATAGAAGAGCCCAGGAGGGTGGAAGAGACAATGCAAGAGAGGCCTCAGAGGCAGGAAGAGAGGAGGCTCGCAGGGGATCCGATAAGAAGAGGAGAAGAGAGGCGATTCTAATATCCCGAGAATCGCCCCTAGTGGAGGCCACCAACAAGATCACGTTTCCAATAGGAGAGAAAGAATGACAACCGGCACGAGGAAGGCTGAGGAGGAGGAAGAAGGGAGGCGATGACTATCTCTTGTCAAGGCAACAAGCGTCACATGCTGGAGCAGCGGGCAAGGCATCAGGAGGCGGAGATTCCCCTTTATTGCGACATCCATCGGGTAGAGGGACATGGGACATTAGCTTGTCCGAAGTTCTGGGAAGCAAGGAGGAGATTGGAAGCAGGGGTTGCAGAGAGGGAGCAGCCAAGGCAGGAGGCCCCGGTGGGGCAGGTAGCATTCCAAGCTCCAGCAAGGAGGAGGAATGTGGACCATACCGACCTAGGAGGTCATGGAGAGGTGATCCATGACCTAAGAGGTAGGAACGTCGGGGTAATCAATGGAGGAGCTAGGCTTGGAGCTTCCCACAAGGGGAGTCTCCATCAAATCTACAAGAAGAGCATCGCATCGACGTCGCAAAACCCGCCACCGTTAGAAGAGATCACCTTCTCAGAGGAGGATATGCTGGGGAATGAGAACCCCTTCCATGACACTCTGGTTATTCAAGCTACCATCGAAGACTTCACCGTCGACCGAATCCTCGCGGATAATGGGAGCTCGGTGAACGTCATATTCAAGAGAACTTTCGTAGGGCTTCAGGTGGAAGCTTCTCGGGTCCAGGCCGCAGACGAACCTCTCTTTGGCTTCTCAGGCGAGAAGAAAGAGGTGGAAGGGGCAGTGGAGCTTCTTGTTACTCTCGGCTGGACTTCGATCCGATGCCGCTTTGTTATTGTAGATGCGCCGAGCGGATACAATGCCATCTCCGGGCGGCCCCTCATCAACTATTTAAAGGACGTTCCTTCGTCATATCACCAGTGCCTAAAGTACTGCCAAAGAGATGTCCAGATCAGGATCAAGGGAGATCCCAAGGCCTCTAGGGAGTGCTACCTGAATTCCGTCAATACCATCAGCTTTATGGGGGATGTAGAGAGGTTGGAGGAGTTGTTGGAGAAGGAGAAGGGGTTGTGTGCTGCTGAGGAGGTGTAAGAGGTGGAAGTGATCTCTCGGGGAGGAGAGCCTGGTCTGTTGAAGGTTGGAGGGTCCCTGTCACTGGAGGGAAAGATAGAGATGACTGCTTGCCTATAGGACAACGTCGACATCTTCGCTTGGAGTGCCGTCGAGATGCCCGGGGTTGACGCCGATGTTGCCTGCCATCGCCTCAACCTGGATCCCGTGGTGGCTCCCGTTCGTCAAAAGAAGAGGAAGAGCGCTGCTGTGCTAGTTGGACCGATCAGGGAGGAGGTGGAGAAGCTGCTGTGAGCGGGTTTTGTTTCAGAGATTCAGTATCCAGGCTGGGTCTCCAATGTTGTAATGGTAAAAAAGCCCGGAGGGGGATGACGTCTATGTATTGACTTTTCCATGTTGAATAAAGCTTTCTTGAAGGATTGCCACCCTTTGCCTCAAATCGACGTGCTGGTTGATTCCGCCGTCGAGTTTCCTGTGATGAGTTTTCTTGATGCTTTTTCAGGGTATCACCAGATCTAGATGCATACCCCTAACTGCCGCGACGTCTCCTTCATAATCAGTGATGGCTGCTATAGCTACGAGATGATGCCCTTCGGGCTCAAGAATGCATGCACAACTTACCAAAGAATGATGGATCATATCTTCAAAGAGCAAAAGGGGCAAAACCTGGAAGTATATGTAGACGATCTCCTTAACAAAAGCAAAAGTGTCGCAGAGCATATATCAGATCTAGTGGAGACTTTCGCCACCCTGAGGAAGTATAAGATGCGACTCAACCCGACCAAGTGCATCTTCGGCGCAGGAAGAGGGAAGTTCTTAGGTCACCTCCTCACTCCCAGGGGGGTGTAACCTAACCCGGACAAGGTAAAGGCCATTCTGGAAATGGCATCCCCAAGAGCTCCCAAGGAGGTCCAAAGGCTGACAGGGAAGCTGGCAGGCCTTAGTCGCTTTTTATCCAAAGCAGGAGAGAAGTGATCTCCGTTCTTCAAGAATCTTCAGGGGGAATCAGAAGTTTGAGTGGACCGCGGAGTGCGAGGAGGACTTCGGGAAGCTCAAACAACAGCTAACCCATGCTCCTCTCCTCCAAGGCCCGCAAGGAGATGAGGACCTCCTACTCTATCTAGGAGTAGGAGAGGAGGCGTGTTGGATCCCTAGTTGGATTTGGGCTATGTTCACTAAGTTAGGATATGACCCAACATGTATAGACTAGGGTCATGGTTGTGTCCTAGAGTCTAGGTCAAGTCCTTAGAGTCAACAATGCCAGGGACCAGCCTTCAACAAAGACTCAAGACTTAGAGAATTCAAGACTTAGAAAAATGAGTTCTACGTTCGTCGATCTCCGATCGACGAAAGTCATGCTCAGCTCGACGAACTCAGAGACAAATCTCTAAGCTCAGAGGTCGACGATCTTGGATCTCAGCTCGACGAACAGCTATTCTCAGCTCGACGAACTATGGACTCAGGTCGACGAATCCAGTCTTGGCTTTTTTCCTCTTTTATCCTTATTATGTGGCAATGATTCCTGAATAATTAATGCTCTAATATTATCTGAATATTACCGTCAGAAAAGAGCATTAATTACGGTCTTCATCAGGATTATTGCCTGCCATTTTTCTAAGGGACAGTTTGGGAAACAAATTAATGCCAAATTATTCTAAGGCCATCAACATTAATTATAGTAAGAATTTCAAAATTCAAAAGGACTTCCACATGGACAATATAAAAACGAGAAGTTCTCTTTCTTCCAACATACACAGAGACACAATCTAAGAGACATACAGATTTCTTGAGACATAGAGAATCGATCAGTCAATAAATCAATAACTGCTAGACCTGAAGAAGAACAATCTTTCTGAAGAAGAAGAACAACCATACAAATCAAGAATCTTCTTCTATCATACTCTCAGGAAATTTCAGTAGGACAACAATACTACATCTGTCAAGAAGTTCCTGAAGTTCTTCGGTTAAAGCTGAAAGATTGAAGGTCTATCACCCTGAAGAAAAAGTTCCATTCCTCCCTGAACAAACTCAATATTTCAGGGGGAGCTTTTTGTTAACATCAATTCCACTAGTCTTCTCAGTTGTCTTTGAGAAAGAGAAGACACCATCACTCTCTCACCCCCTCTGTAAAAAGGGTTCTCTACTCCTTTCAAAAGTGATTTCTAGTTGCAAGTATCCTAACCAAAAGACTTGAGGTTTGGTTTTTTTGAGCAACTGACCAAAAGCTCATTGGTGGCAGTCACCTGATCAAAAACCTGAGTGGATTCCTACCAGGGTGGTAGAAGAGTGGATGTACTTAGATTGGGGAACCACTATAAATTCTTGTGTTGTCTGGTTGCCCTCTTCTTCTTGTTGTTGTGTGGCTGTGTTATTTAGCTTTTTTGTGATTTCATTTATTTAAATTTGGTATGTTGTGATATAGTCTCTAAGTTTAGGTATAATCTTTATAATTCGGGAAAAGTTTTTAAATATACATACATACTCTATTCACCCCCCTAGAGTATATCAGATCTAACCCTAACTTTCAAGGCGGTTAGCTCAGTGCTGGTCCAAGAAGAAGGCAAGAAGCAGCTCCCCATCTATTATGTGAGTAGAGTGTTGCGACAAACATAAGCCAGATATCCTATATTGGAGAATTTTGTATTTGCCCTGGTGGTTTTGGCTCGGAGGCTCCATCCCTATTTTCAGGCTCATTCCATCAAGGTTGTTTTCGATCACCCTCTGCGTAGTATCCTGGATGGGGTGGAGCATTCTGGCAGATTGGTGAAGTGGGTAGTAGAGCTTAGCGTGTTCAACATTTCTTACTCTCCGAGGGTAGCGATCAAGGCACAGGAGATAACAGATTTCTTAGCTGACATCTCGGCCGAAGTGGAAGGAGACAAAGGTTCTTCTAACCCAGTCTCTTGGAAGATGTTCGTGGATGGGGCTTCAACAGGCATTCCGTGGGAGCTGGAGTCGTGCTAGTAAGCCCCCAAGGAACCCGGATCGAGCAGGCAGTTGAGATCCTCTTCCCCATTACAAATAATCAGGCGGAGTACGAAGCTATGGCGGCTTGTTTGTATCTCGCCAAAGAGTTAGCAATTTAGGATATCCAGGCCTTCACCGACTCGATGGTAGTCGCATCCCAGATCAGAGGCAAGTTTGAAGTGAATGACCCAATCCTACAGAGGTACTTAGTGAAAGTAAAAGGCCTGACCGGAGGGTTTCAATCTTTCTTCGTCGAGCACGTACCCCGAGAGAAGAATTCATAAGCTGACTTCCTCGCCAAGTATGGACCCCGGGCTGGGGGAACCATGACCGAGTTGTTCCGACCATCCATCGAGGAAGGGGAAATGATGGAGATCAAGCAAAGAACCTCATGGAAGGATCCATTCATCACGTTCTTAGCAAGAGGACAACTGCCTGCCGACGATGGTGATCAGAGAAAGTTACGCTACAAAGCTGATTATTACTTGGTGCAAGAAGGAGAGCTCTAACGCAATACTATCTCGGGCCCTTTGGACAGATATTTTTCAGAGACCGAAATCCCTCGCGTACTCGAAGAGATCCATTCAGGAGAGTGTGGCAGCCACTCAGGAACACATACATTCGAACAGAGAATCCTAAGGCACGGATACTTTTGGCCAACGATTCGGAAGGATGCGGAAGCTTTCTCCAAGAAATATCCCTAATGTCAACTCTTCGTACCTCTCCAGCTACAACCAGCTCAACATCTTCGCTCGATCACTGCTCCATGGCCCTTCGCCATATGGGGAATGGACTTGATCGGCCCTTTCCCTCAGGCCAGTGGACAGAGGAAGTTCATCCTTGTCATGATCGATTACTTCTCCAAATGGATCGAGGCAAAGGCTCTGGCCAAGACCACTTCCCAGATTGTGAAGAATTTCATCTGGGGGGAGATTGCATGCATGTTCGGGATTCCTCTCGCCATCGTCACCGACAATGGTCCACAATTCACTAGCCTTGAATTGGGGGACTTCTGCAAACAGCTAGGGATGGATCTTCGATTCACCTCTGTGAATCATCCCCGCAGCAACGAACAAGTAGAAGCCACCAACAAGTTGATCATCAACCTCCTGAAAAAGAAAGTCACCAACTTAAAAGGCAATTGGGCAGAGCAGCTCCCCTCAGTCCTCTGGGCACTAAGAACAACTCCAAACTCGGCTACGGGGGAAATTCCCTTCAAGTTATCCCACGGGTCTGAGGCACTCTTCCCAGTGGAGTTCGAGGTTCGGAGCCCGAGGGTCATAGCCGCAGGAGATGGCAGTGAAGAGTGGCGCTTGGAGAATGAAGAGGCTCAAGGACTTTCACTGGACTAAATTGAAGAACTTCGCTACTTGGCCTCCACCCACCAAGGGGAGATCAAAAGGTGCATGACGAAGCACTTCGACAAGAACGTTCTCCTCAAGAATTTCCGGGAAGGAGATCTTGTCATGAAGAAGGTGGATGCCGTAGGGAGGGGAGCAACTGTCGGCAAGCTACATCCGAACTTTTAAGGTCCCTTCATATTTTAGGAAGCCCTAGCCACTGGAGGATACTACCTTCAAGATCAAGTAGGAGAGCAGCTGGGAGGTACTTGGAGCGGGGATGACTTGTAAAGGTTCTATCCCTAGCGGTAACATGTGTTTTCTTTGCAATCATGTTGATATGAATATAATAGTTGCGGCAATCTTGTTTCTCTCTGTGTGCTAATCTATCTCAAGACTTTTGAAGGCTTCAAGGAACAGCCCCGCGATTGACTCCGGAAACCAGCAGTCGACCTGTTCCTCCTAAATAGGCCAGTGTGGATGATAGGACGATGCCTCGAGACTTAAGCGTTCTTGTAAGACTGAGCCTCTGCATTGACGGCCGAGATCAGCTCCCCCCCTTGCACGTCAGCTTATGTCTCCCCGATTGCATCTCTCCTCTGACTGGAGGAACTATCTGGAACATGCCTAAACACTAACCTCCTGGACACGATAGAGGGCCGATCTCACCAAGCAATCACTAATCTAGGCATCTCAGCTATTGTCTGAAGTAGGATAACCTGCCGAAGAAGGGGCAAGAACAAGCCCAAGGGAAGATGTTGGCCTCGAGTGCGTCCTGAAGGACCCTCGAAGGAACATTACCCTTCGCCCATGCACTGACATTCTCCACCAGGTGGAATGGCCGAAAACAATCTCCACTATTGGATCAGGATACGAGCCTTCGACCCGTTCCTCTTAAACAGCCTCGTGCGGATGATAGGACTATGCCTCGGGACTTAAGCTGTAATATCCCGATTCGTGCTAGGCCCCTCGTGCGCACTTTTAAGTAAGGAGAGCTGACTTGGGCGTGTCCATACCCGTGTGATACTCTGGTGTCTTTGCGTATCCCTTGTGAAATTTCTAGAGAAGGACACGGGTAGTGACACGGGTAGTGACACAGGTAGTGGCACGGGTAGTGACACGGGTAGTGATACGGGTTGTGACACGGGTAGTGACACGGGTAGTGACATGGGTAGTGACACGGGTAGTGACACGGGCGTATCCCTACCCATGTACGTGTATTATTTGAGCAGAGCTCGACCAACCGTCGACCGTGTATCCCGAGCAGGACACGGGTAGAGACACGGGCGTGTACCTACCCGTGTACTTGTGTACAGGAGTATCCCGAGCAGGACACGGGTATGCACACGGGCATAAACACGGCCGTGTCACTTGGACACAGGTAGAGACACGGGCATGTCCCTACCCGTGTTTGTATGTCCAAACGATAGACGAACCGTCGATGACGCTTTGCCCGAGCGTGACACGGGCGTGTCCCTACCCGTATTGGTTCCATATAAAAGGGTTTGCTGAAACCTTGGCCATTTTTCATCCTCTTCCCAAGACTTATTTTTTTGTGGAGAAACTGTTGGAGGAGGGAAGGAGTTGCTGGAATCAACTATACTCCGTGAAGAACTGCCGTCGCCAAGGAGAAGAGGATGCCACCGCGAAGGGTGATGAGATCCATGGCTGGAAATGGTGGAAACGCCGGAAATGAGGTGAGCTTCCTCCCCTCTCCCTTGGTGCTAAATCCCTAGTTATTCCTAGGCGAGATATCGACTCAAATGAGTCTTGATGTGTGAGATGAAGATTTCTAGGAAGAGGCCATGTTAGGACTTGTGTTCTAGGGTTTAGTCATCTTCAACCTCTCCTTCCTTCAATGGGATGATGGGGATGGTCACGTGAAGAGAAATGGCCTGATGAGGGTGAATAAGGGAGGAGGAATTTCTGATGTGAATTGGGAAGATTGGCTAGAGGAGGAAGACAGACCGACGCCGTTTGTTTCGCCTTAAGACCCGCGCAGAAATCTGCTTTCTGCGCGCAGCGATCTTCGTGGCCATTTTCATGAATGACATGACCAGATCCGGGCTTTCGACTAAACACAAAAGTCATAGCCCTTGGAAATACCTTTCCAATGAGTGGTTACACATCTTCAGGAGAAGTATGTAGTCACGGGAAAGTCTAATCGAAGTAGAGGGCTGATAGGCTAAGCGTGCAAAAACCGTATTTTGTACGCAGCAGGACTTGGAGCCAATTTCATGTGAGATACAGTCTGATCTGGGTTATAGACTGAACATGAAAGTTGTAATTCATGGGAATAACTTTCCATCAAGGGGTTAGATGCATTCACCGGATTACTGTAGCCTCGAGAATCTCCGGTTGAAGTTGCTGTCCAGAAGGTGTTCTGCACCTAAATTTCCTGGGTTGGTGTAGAATCGGGTTTGGACTCGGTAGAGGTCTTGTAACAAATCGACGTTGAGGTTTTGGCGAATTATAATATGTCTAACCGTGATAATTCAATGAGTGATGAAATTGTTGGATAGACCCCACGTAAACAAACGGTGAAATGAAATGTAATTGAACGAAACGATTTGGTGGGGGTTAGTGAATGAATGGTAATTCGTCGATTAATAAAAAGATTGACTTGAACTTGTGTATTTGGTCGGTGTTGATTGTAATGAACATGTGTTGTTGATAGTTAGATGATTAACTCATGTGCACACGAATGATTGAGTTTGGTAAAAAAGTTGTAATCGGTGATGTTAAAGCTATGTGACCATAGTTTGGACATAATCTTGTTGGTCGAAAGAGTGATGCATGGTCATGAGTCTTGTCATATAGGGAAGTCTAAGATGATCCATTGTATGAGGTGGTTCGCCACCTGTGTTTGTGGTAAACCATTAAGGTGCCTTGGGCACAGGATTGTGAAAGGGTGTGTGTGCGGGTGTCTGATCGCACTGGTTGGTAATGTTGAGAAGAGTTATAAATAGAGGGTTGGGCTTGGTCCTCGGTGTTCATGTACCGAGGCTCCTTCTGTGCCAAGTGGACGGTTGGGCTTGGTCCTCGTGTTTGATCCGAGGATCCTTCTATGCCACGATGATGTGGTATTGCATGCGGTATGAGTTGACACGCGGTGTCGTAATCCCGGGTTAAGGATATTGTGGCAGGTCTACGGGCTTTCCAATCGGCACACCGATGGGAGTTGACAGATAGACTTTATGCGGTTGGGCTTGGTCCTCAGTGTTCACGTCCCGGGGCTCCTTCCGTGCCAAGTGAACGGTTGGGCTTGGTCCTCGTACTCATTTCCGAGGCTCCTTCCGGGTCACATCATAGGCCAGTTCGGGGATAGGTTCTCCGTGCACATCTACCCGAGACACCCGCTAAGCCGTAGTACGCGTGTGAGCTCTGCTGTTGTGTTCTTAGCATTGAGGCGTACGGAGGCATAGGCCAGGTAATGTGGATGCTAGCCTAGTTGTGGAGATGCCCGCTCTACTATCACCGTCTGTCCACGACGGATGATGCCTGAGAGGTTAGCTACCTACTCGAAAAGTGGGAACTAAGAGTCTGTGTCGACATAATAATTGTATGTGCGTGATCATGGGTGAGTCATTGCATAACATTCATGGCATTGCATAGCATCACATACACAAGATCCTCATCGTAAGTTTGTATGGGCACTCTTATACGATGAGTTACTTTACTGTTGAGCTGATCCTTAACTTATATGTCTGTATGAGCATTCATATAAGTTGAGTTACTTTCTGTTGTAGCTTTACTCTTTCATACTTTGCTATAGATGATAGAACTGTTAGGTCAATTGGTTGCTCATTTATTGTGTTGCTATATGCATACATTGTTAACTGTTCACTCTATACCACCTGTTTGTACTATTGCTTTATATACATATATTGTACCCTGTTCCTTTCTCCGCCCGGTGCCGAGGAGTTGCCGGGGGAGCGGATGTGATAGCCACTTAGTCTTTATGACTAACGGTTGCTACGTCTTCCTTTTTAGGAGGAAACTCCACAGATAGAGAAGCAACAGGTTATGCAGCAGGACAGCTAGGCCAGTACGATAGGGCCTGAAGGGACGGTGTCATCGCTACCGTCAGTGACTGATGTGAGTCTTTGAGAGAGACTTGATATAGCCCTTTAGGGCAAATTACTCGTACTTTGATAGTTTAGAAGCTTGATGTAACTTCTACTTTTGTTATATTTGGACTTATATACTTATGTGTGCATTTGACTTCTTTTTTTATTACTCTGGTTGGGTTGACATGCTTAATATTGGTAAAGGCCGACAGAATAGGCATCTTGTAGTACAGGCTAGCCCGAGTGCTAGTGCTACCGCAAGGCGGCTGTTTTGGGCATAAGATTCCCCTCGTGCCGTGTGTTATGTTCCGGGAGGGGGGTCTTACATAAGCGCTCTTGTAAGACTGAGCCTCTGCATTGACGGCCGAGATCAGCTCCCCCCTTGCATGTCGGCCTATGTCTCCCCGATTGCATCTCTCCTCCGACGAGATGGATTTATAGGAACAGGCCTGGACGCCAACTTCCCGATTTGACAGCTTCATGGTCGTCTTTTTTTGAAGGTACCAGTCATATAAAACATCGGTACAACTAACTCATCTGTCGCCTCTCAAGTAATAGGGCAAAATCACCTCGAGTGAGCTCTGATTGAAGTCCTCGAGTGGTAGTATTATCATAAGTCTGAGTCCCTGTGTACAACCCCGTTTTCGCAGAGTGAGGGTCCCCTAGCAGGCGCATGGCTTGCTGTGCAGTTGTAAGATTTTTTGAGGTTTTTGCACTCTTGGAGGACAATTTAGTATGAATTTGTGTTTTACACTAGTAGGGGGGATGAAATATTTGTCTCCCCCCGGCCCCTTTGAGAGGTCACCAAAGCCGAGTACCGCCCAGGTCGAGTACCCCCCAGACCGCCGAGTACCCCCCAGGCTGCTGAGTACCGCCTAGGCTGAGTACCGCCCAGGCCACCGAGTACCGCCCAGGCTGCCGAGTACCGCCCAGGCCGAGTACCCCCAAGGGGGCCAAGTGTCTCCCAGGCCGCTGAGTGCCGCCCAGGCCGCCGAGTACCTCCCAGGCCGAGTACCCCCCAGGCCGCCGAGTACCCCCCAAGCCGTCGAGTACCCCCCAAGCCGTCGAGTACCCCCCAGGCCTTGTCTCCTGCTCGCCCGGCTTGAGGGTTTGCCCCTGGTGGACTGCGATTAGTTGTGAAAGTCCACTTAGTGCCAACTACCTTCACCTATGGGGGGGGGGGGAATATGTGTCTTGCAGCGATTTTAGCGGAATTAAAATTCTACATGCGCAAGTAAACAAAACAACACAGCACAAACAGACACAAGCAGTTATAGTGGTTCCCCGATTTGGGTACGTCCACTTTCCCCCTTCGACCTATCTCCCAACAAGGGACGACTCGGTCTCTTCACCAATAGGATTGAAAAACAATCCTCACACTAACGGAAGGAACCCTTCCAACCGAAGGAGTCACCACTCCTCCACCACGGGTTGCACCCAACCCTTACAACGAGGAACCTACGTTCCTTTACAACAAAAATAAAATGGAATGTATAAAATATACAAACTATTTATGGAGTGCTAGGTGTACCTCTTCGTTCGATGACGCGTTCTTGACGAAGACGAAGAGTCCACGACCTTAGCTCTCACTTAGAATGAATCTCCACGAAACTGGCGGCGGCAAGAAGAGCGGCGGCTTGGCGTTCGGGATCAGCGGTGGCAAGAAGTGCGGCGGCTGAGCTTTAGATATCCAACCTTCGTAGCTATGCTGGCAAGGTCTACCAACAGTCTTCCTTGGATCAATCGTCTTGATCGATTCGGAAAGGGAAGGTCTTCCCGATCTACAAACAAAGAGACAAAGGATCTCAAGAAGGACACGTGAGACGCGTTGCTTGGCAAAGCTTCTATTCCAGTAAGATCAGGAGGTATCCACGATCAACGGCGGCGACTAACTTCCCGAGCGGCGATGGCAGCGGCGGAAGAGAAATCCGCGATCTAGCTCACGACGGCGGCTATGCGTTTTCTTTTTCTTCGCTGCCTGTTTCGTTCAAAGTAGGATAGTATTTATACTGTAGATTAATCCAAAATGACCGTTTTGGGCCCCACCAATAGAAACCCTAAGTCCGGTTCAAAACAGCGCCTGAAACTTTGTCCGGTCCAGCGAGCACCAGAATTTCGCCTAAGGCAAATTCGGCGAGAATCATAGGTGATTCTCGACGAATCGGCGAGAATCACCTACGATTCTCGCCGAATTCTACTTAGCAGAATTCATGCTGAACAACTTGGCAAACCAGAGTGGATCGGCGAGAGTCATCAATCATTCTCGACAAATCGTCGAGAATGCAGAATCATTCTCGACGAATCTTCGAGAAACACTTGATGACTCTCGACGATTTTGAATTGGCATGAGATTTGCACGCGCTGAGTCAGCCGGAGATAGTCGGCGAGAATCAGCCAGTGATTCTCGACGATTTGGCGAGAATGATTCTCGTCGATTCTTACTTAGACGATATTTTGTCTTTCCACCCGTGAGCTGCTCTTTGGCCCATCCTTGCTCCTTTACTGCTCTTGATCTATCACAACCTTGTACTTGTAAATAAGTACACTCCAATAGAGAGAGTACACGTAAGCCAACACACTGATCTGCTCAACGAGGGATTACATTGCGCAGACCCATGTATATTGACCTACTGTACCCTGACATTGGTGTGTACTTAGCGAGGAATAACTGCAAGCACAACTTAAAGACAAATGATCAAATACATTGTCCATTCACCTTAGCTAGTTCAGGGGCTTCTTCAAATCAGGTACATTGTGGATACAATACCCAACAATCTCCCCCTATTTGAAGAAGCCTAAACCCTACAAGCTAAGTTGAATATACCGACTGGAAGATAACACAACTTTGAAAAATGAGTTGAAATTCCATACCATTATCTTTGAAGCTTGCACCTTAGCACTTTAGCCAAGAGGGTAATCTCCCCCTTTTCGGCTTCTGCAAATCTGGGACTGTAGCACTTATCACCATGCTCCCCCTCAGTTCTTGCACCCGTGCTTACACTTGAGTTCCTAGAAGATGCTCCCCCTAGATGCACGAGCCTGGAGCTTCTGTAGTCTTCATTCCTCATAGTTTAGCATCCCCAGTTCAGTTTTGAAGAGACTAAACTTGGCCTTGTCTAGGGGCTTTGTGAAAATATCTGCAATCTGCTTATCCATGGGGACATAGCAGAGAGAGATGTTCTTGTTTTCCATGTGCTCCCGAATGAAGTGGTAGCGCACTTCAATATGCTTTGTCCTGCTGTGTGATACCGGATTGTTTGCAATGGCAATTGCACTGGAGGAGTCGCAGTACATTGGTACTTCCTTGAACTGAAGGTCATAGTCTGCTAACTGGTTTCTGATCCATAGTAGTTGTGCGCAACAGCTGCCTGCCGAGATATATTAAGACTCTGCTGTGGAGTTTGCTACACAATTCTGCTTCTTGCTGTTCCATGAGATAAGCCTTCTTCCGAGGAATTGACACGTCCCGGAAGTGCTTTTCCTGTCATCCCTACTCCCTGCAAAATCATCATCTGAAAAACCTATTAGCTCGACATCATTGTTTCTCGGGTACCACAAGCTAAGATTAGGGGTACTTTAAGGTATCTAAGAATTCGCTTTGCAGCGACATAGTGAGATTCCTTAGTGTTCACCTGATATCTGGCACAAACACATGTGGAGAACATGATATCCGGTCTACTTGCAGTAAGGTAGAGCAGGATCCAATGATGCTTCTGTATTTGGTTTCATCAAAAGGTTTCCTTTTCTCATCCTTATCCAGAGACATAGTGGATCCCATTGGAGTCCTCATCGAGGTTGCGTTCTCCATTCCGAATTTCTTGAGGAGTTCATTTGTAAACTTCGTCTGAGAAATGAAGATTCCATCCTCAGACTGTTTCACTTGAAGTCCCAAGAAATACTTTAGCTCTCCCATACTGCTCATTTCAAACTTTCCTTGCATAAGTTTAGAAAACTTTTTGCAAAGATTGTTGTCCGTTGAGCCGAATATAATGTCATCGACATAGATTTGCACCAGCAAGATCTTGCCTTTGACTTCCCTAAGAAACAATGTCTTATCTATTTTTCCTCTAGAGAACTTGTTCTCAAGAAGAAAGCTAGACAAGGTCTCATACCAGGCTCGTGGAGCTTGTTTTAAGCCATATAGAGCTTTATTAAGAAAGTATACATGATTAGGATAAAGTAGGATTGACAAAACCTGGGGGTTGAGCGACGTATACTTCCTCTTTCAGGTCTCCATTCAAGAATGCCGATTTCACATCCATCTGATAGACTGTGAATCCTTTGTGAGAGGCATATACTAGAAACAGTCTGATTTCCTCGAGCCTTGCAACCGGCGCAAACGTTTGGTCGAAGTCGATCCCCTCCTCCTGTCTGTATCCTTGAGCCACCAGTCTGGCCTTGTTCTTGATGATGACCCCGTGTTCATCTAGCTTGTTTCTGAAGATCCACTTGGTGCCAATCACGTTCTGTGTCTTTGGTCTGGGAACCAGCGTCCAGACGTTGCATCGTTCAAATTGATGCAGCTCATCTTGCATGGCCAATATCCAAGACGCATCTTTGTTTGCTTCGTCGAATTTCTTTGGCTCAACCTGCGACAGGAAGCTAAAATGCAGAAACTCGTTAAGTGTACCTCGACGAGTTCTGACACTGTCTCGAGGATCTCCGATGATTTGATTTCTGGGATGATCCCTCACGTGCCGGAGCTCTAGTAGTCTTGCATCAGGAGCTCTAGCATTTTCTGGGGCTCCTTCCTCTTCAGGGAGGACTACTCCATCCTGACCGTCATCATCTCCGATCGGCGTTGAGGTGGAGATCTTGACGTACTTTGGAGTTGCAACTTTATCGGGCTCATCTAGGTGTAGATGTTCGATTCTTGCACCTGCATCTTCAAGAAAACCACGTAACCCCTGGTGACTCCTCGATCTGATCCCCCAAAGATGACTTTGGGTCCATTCTCGACTGGAGAGTAATCACGCAGCAGGCTTCTTGTCCCGATCATATGTCGGGAGCATCCACTGTCCAAGTACCATATGGGAGTTTTGGTGGCCTTTGGACATTCCTACAAAACAGAATTAATTTCCCTTTGGAACCCAATCGAACTTGGGTCCTAGATTCCTCGTTAGCATACTCCCCCTCGGATGGTTAGCCCTACGAGTGGTCTGCCTTGCATTGCCAATATGAGGAGTCTCGTTATTCCTCGGATTAAACTAGCAATCCACGGCAAAGTGACCAACTTTGCCACAGCACCAGCAGTCAAATCTGTTATACTTTCTCCTAGGCACCTGCTTCACCCTTGGAACGGAAGGTTCAGCCGGGGCCTTAGACCTGGAGGTGGAGGTATCATGATGACAACAGTCGCATGATTTCTTCACCTCCTGGTTTCTCAGTGTAACATGCTTGGCCTTGGGTGCTTGCTTCCTATTATGGCGGCTAGAGAAGTGGCCATAATCCTCCATTTGAACTTCCTCATAAGGTGCCTTGAAGACACTCTCGCCAAAGTTGCGGGGGAAGGCCCACCCCTCATACCGGCTCTTGGGCTTTTCAACCGAGGGCCGGAAGAAGTGGCCATAGGTTGACTCAAAGTCCTATTCATTGCAGGGAAAGCCAGGCTTCCTGAATACAACAGGGTTGAGTGGGGCCTTTCCCTTTTCTGCAGTAGAGGCCTTCTTAGCAGCCTTATTTCTCCTCTGCTTTTTATTTCTCCTTGATGATTTACCAGGCACACCCACATGCCCCAAGCCAGCCCCCTTAGCCTGAGCAGAGAAGGTATCAACCAGTGGAAGAACAGTCTTTGGCATAGAGAAGCTTTGGACAATCTTCTTTTCTGCCGTAAGTTATTCTTCCAACTTATTGATTTCTTCCTGTTTAAGGTCAAGGAGACTTAGAGACTCTGAGTGCTTAGAGATCAGGTCCAGGTGCTCCTGTCGGAGAGAAATCAAGTTAGTGATCTCTTTCCTTAGAGAGACACCCTCAACCTTAAGGAATTTGACTTCCTTTTTCTGAGCCCTCAATCTCTTGCAGCACTCCTCGAAGGTGTTGAGCAGTAGCTCATACTTTTCGAGGAGCTCAGCTTCTCGGGCAGATGGGCTGTCCTCGAGATCATCATCAGGAGACTCATAGTCAGAGTCGGAGAGGGGGGTACGAGCTTTTACCTTCCCAGTGAATGGGGGGCCTTCTCCTTCTGAGTCAGAGCGACTCACCAGCCCAAAGTAGGCTTCCTCATCATCACTGGAGTCTGAGGAATCAGACTCACTCAGTGTCTTTGAATTTTTGGCGATGTAGCTCCTCTCCTTATTTTTATCTCTAGAGGTTTTGTGCTCTTCTCCCTTCCCCTTCTCTCTCTTGCCTTGATGGCAGTCGGCCACGACGTGTCCTTGCTTATTGCACCCAAAAAAAATGATGTCAGTATGACGATGTTTGTTCGGTTTTGATTCATACGTGTCAGAAGAATAATTCTTTTTCTTATTTCTGGAGGAGAAGCCGTCTCTCTTTCTTTGATTCCTCATCTTGAGGAACTTCTTGAATTCTCGGGTGATGAGGGAGAAGTCTTCTTCAGACAACTCTGAGCCGGAGGAGCATGGCTCGGAGTCTTCCTCCTTATCCTTTTTCCCCACACGGGATGAAGCCGCACCCTTGCCCTTCCTGGAGTGAATGGCTTTTAGGGCCACCGTCTTTTCCTTGGCTGTGGCCTTCTCTGCTTCTTCTCCAGCTTTCCTCGTGTTCAACCGGAGCTCATAGGACATGAGCTTCCCAAAGAGTATCCGAGGATCAGTTTCAGCTAATCTGCCAAACTCTCGGATGGCGCAGATCTTCGTGTCCCATTCCTTAGTAAGGGACCTAAGGAATTTATCATAATTTTAACTCCGATATGATTCCGCTGACCAGACTCCCACTAGCTGGCAGGGCAGGTTGATCTCTCGTGGGGGCTAAGTCCTTTTAGCTCCGAGATGATTCCGCTGATCAGGCTCCTAATAGCTGGCAGGGCAGGTTGATCTCTCATGGGGGCTAAGTCCTTTTAACTCCGAGATGATTCTACTGACCAGGCTCCCACTAGCTGGTAGGGCAGGTTGATCTCTCGTGGAGGCTATGTCCTTTTAGCTCCGAGATGATTCCGCTGACCAGGCTTCCACTAGCTGGCAGGGCAGGTTGATCTCTCGTGGGGGCTAAGTACTTTTAGCTCCGAGATGATTCCGCTGACCAGGCTCCCACTAGCTGGCAGGGCAGGTTGATCTCTCGTGGGGGCTAAGTCCTTTTAGCTCTGAGAGGATTCCACTGACCCGGCTCCCACTAGCTGGCAGGGCAGGTTGATCTCTCGTGGAGGCAAGTCCTTTTTACCCCGAGGCCATCTCGTCACCCAGGCTCCTATTAGCTGGCATGACAAGTTGACCCCTCGGGGAGGCCAAGTGCTTTTTACCCCAAGGCTGTCTCGTCACCCAGGCTCCCACTAGCTGGCATGACAGGTTGACCCCTCAGGGAGGCTAAGTGCTTTTTACCCCGAGGTCGTCTCGTCACCAAGACTCCCACTAGCTGACATGACAGGTTGAACCCTAAGGGAGGCCAAGTGTTTTTTACCCCAAGACCGTCTAGTCACCCAGGCTCCCACTAGCTGGCATGACAGGTTGACCCCTCGGGGAGGCCAAGTGTTCTTTACCCCGAGGCCGTCTCGTCACCCAGGCTCCTATTAGCTGGCAGGGCAGGTTGACCCCTCAGGGAGGTTAAATGATTTCTACTCGGAGAGGCTAAGTATTTTTTCAACCGCGCAAGAGAATTACACTCAGCAAATACGTTGGGTTAGATGTTTCTTTCCGTGCTTGTGCCAACCTCGGAAAGAGCGGGGATTGTGTACAACCCCGTATTCGCAGAGTGAGGGTCCCCAAGCAGGCGCAAGGCTTGTCGTGCAGTTTTAAGCATTTTTGAGAGTTTTGCACTCTTGGAGGCCAATTTTGTATGAATTTGTGTTTTACACTAGTAGGGGGGATGAAATATTTGTCTCCCACTCGGCCCCTTTGATAGATCACCTAGGCTGAGTACCGCCTAGGCCGAGTACCCCCCAGGCCGCCGAGTACCCCCAGGCCGCTGAGTACCGCCCATGCCGTGTACCGCCCAGGCTGAGTACCGCCCAGGCCGAGTACCGCCCAGGCCGAGTACCCCCCAGGCCGCCGAGTACCCCCCAGGCCGCCGAGTACCCCCCAGGCTGCCGAGTACCGCCCAGGCCGAGTACCCCCCGGCCGCCGAGTACCCTCCAGGCCTTGTCTCCTGCTTGCCCGGCTTGAGGGTCTGCCCCTGGTGGACTGCGATTAATTGTTTAGTGTAGCGGTATTTGGCTGTTGGCAGACCAGTTTGGGGGCATTTTGGTCATTTCAGATAGCAGGATGGGGTTATTGACAGGCCATCCCCAAAAAACTATAAATAGGTCCTTGAGGGTGCCTTGGAGGGATCACTTCTTGATCACTTGAATCCCCTTGCTTTCTTTCTCCAAGGCACCTAGCTCAGCATTGGATAGGGATGGGGAGACCTCAAAGGTCTTCCGGGTGTGAGGTGGGTCCTCCACGCTAGAGCCGAGGGTCTGTTCCTAGCTTCTTGAGCCTTTGGCCTATGATGTTCTCTTGAGTGTAGTAGGTACGAGGTCACCTCTTTCTTGGGACCCTGAACTCCACGAGAGACCAAGTTTTTGGTTTCAACACCCAGCACGAGCGATGTCGTAGTCCATGAACTCTATACGAGCTCCTCTCATACAGGCCGACTGCTTTCCTCCCCGAGTCGACCTACACCACTCTTAGTTGAGCAAGGCTCCTAAGAGCTATCGACTCCAACGATGATTAAAGTCCTCGAGTGGTAGTGTTATCATAAGTCTGAGTCCCTGCATGAGCTCCTCTCCTGAACATCGGCCAACGACCTCCTCGAGTGAGCTCTGATTGAAGTCCTCGAGTGGTAGTGTTATCATAATTTTGAGTCCCTATACAAGCTCCTCTCCTGCATACCAGTCAACGACCTCCTCGAGTGAGATCAAGTTCCTCATTGGAGCGATACCGTAGTCCGTGAACTCTGTACGATCTCCTCTCCTGCTGGCTGACTGCTTGCCTTCCCGAGTCGACTCACACCACTCTAGTTGGGCAAGGCTCCTGAGAGCTGTCGACTCCAACAATGATTACACTCCTTGAGTTGTAGTGTTATCATAAGTCCGAGTCCCTACACGATCTCCTCTCCTGCATACCGGCCAATGACCTCCTCGAGTGAGATCAAGTTCCTCGTTGGAGCGATGCCGTAGTCCGTGAACTCTGTATGATCTCCTCTCCTGCAGGCTGACTGTTTGCCTCCCTGATTCGACCTACACCACTCTTAGTTGAGCAAGGCTCTTAAGAGCTGTCGACTCCAACGATGATTGAAGTCCTCAAGTGGTAGTGTTATCATAAGTCCGAGTCCCTGCACGAGCTCCTCTCCTGCACATCGACCAACGAACTCCTCGAGTGAGCTCCGATTGAAGTCCTCGAGTGGTAGTGTTATCATAAGTCTGAGTCCCTCCACGAGCTCCTCTCCTGCATACCGGATAATGACCTCCTCGAGTGAGATCAAGTTCTTCATTGGAGCGATGTCGTAGTCTGTGAACTCTGTACGAGCTCCCCTCCTACAGATCGACTACTTGCCTCCCGAAACAAACCACCCCCAGTAGAGCTTGACTCCTACTAGGTGTCGACTACTCACCACCAGCCAATCTCGACTCCTATTCAGGCAGGTGTGAGTATGCCTTGGCGAGCATGCGATAATGACTGTGGCGAGCAAGCGAGCACGAGTATGATAAGTAGTCATTCATGCGAGCACCCTTATGCGAGTGGGTGGGTCGAGTATGATTGCGCGAGTAGCGACTATGAGACTATGACCAACGTCAATGCGCGGGTAAGCATCACAAACACATCCTCCCCGAGCCTATGAGCCTAGCAAGCGATATCAACAAACATGCGAGAAAAGAAGGGCAGAAGAATAAAATAACTTGTATAAATATGTCAAAAATTTACAAGTTACAAAAATGTCAAAATCTATTACATCAAAGCATGACAAAGATCGGCGAGCAACTAGGACTCGTCGCCGCCAGTATCTGGCCGATATTCGCCATCTCCGGGTTCTACATCCTCTTCCTCGCCACCCTCTTCGCTTTCTTCCCCGCTGCCGCTGCCGCTGTCACTGCTAGAGCCTGACAACGAGGAGGGAACGCGATCGGGCGAGGTAGGCCCCTCAACGAGTAGTTTAGGGATAAGCTCGTCGACGGTGAGCTGCTTTTCCCCCTCGATGAGCTAGCCATTGATCCTCAGCCGAGCGAGCATGATATTCCCCGCAGCCCGTGCTATCTCATGGCGGACGAATGACCTCTCTTCCCAAAGAGCGCGAGACCGCTTGACGACCCAATGCGGGTCGTCCTCCGGCCGTGGCGCATCGGGAAAGGTAGCTGAAGAGCTCGCGCGTCCCTCGGAGGCGACCAGGCGAGTTTCAATCTCGGGTGCGCGAACCTGGGCCGCCTCCAGCTCCGCTCGAGAAGTGGCGAGCTTCTCTTCGCATTCAGACAGTTTCTTCGCTGCCTCGATCTCGACGGCCTGCGAGATATCAACCGTCAGCAAACTAATTCCAAGTCAAAAATCATCAATGTCGCACACGGGAAGCGACTTACCTAATAATCCTTCCAACGGACCGATTGCATGCCGAGATCTATGGCCTTCTTGAGATGACCTTCAAAGCCTTTATGGTCTCCAGCAACTTCCGGGCCGTGTAATGCCCTAGCTCGGTTGATCGCCGAGCGAGCACGCGGCTTGCTGGGCGAGTTCTGTCGGGCCGAGCTCCAGCATGGACTCAGCGTCAACCCGTCCATACAAAGCATGGAGGACGGCGAAGGCCTCTCCCTTGTCCTCCCAATTCGCCGAACAGGAGTGGAGGTTGGTGCTCAGTGACACCAGGTGTTCGTCTGCCGACCAGGTCATCAGCGGGCGACCATATGCATCCACCACCCTTGCCCTAGGTTGTAATTTGGGTGGAAGCGGGGTTCCCTAGCGACCGACGGCAACTCCTGGTCTTTAGAGTGAGGCGACAACACTTTCGCCCTCTTACTCGCTGGCCCCAGTGACTTGATCCTCACCTTCCCCTTGGCGAGCTTCTTCTTCTCCCCAACGTCAGGCGGGGGGGGGGGGGGGGGTTGGCTTCCGTGAGGGAGGTGGAGATTTCCTTCTCTAGAGGAAGAGTCTTCTCTAGAACCTCGTTGGCCACTGCAAAGATCGCGCGACATCATCAAAGCGAGCTCTAATAAATTAAGAGCGAGCATGCGATCATACATAATTTTCGCTCGAGTCTTACCCTCGATTGGATGGACCGCTTCGAGAGTGTTGACGTTAAGCCGCCAGTAGATGACGTCAAACCGGCGACCTCGGAAGGACTCGAACAGTTGCTCGCAGATGCCTTCCAAGATCGGTGGGAGGAAGACGACATCGACGGGTTGGTGCGGTCTTCCAAGAAGTCCCGCGAAGTATCCATGAATGACGACCAGTTGCTCGCTCCAGCGGTGGACTTTATTCGTTGTCCCCACCAAAGTGCAGACATGTCTGCTGAAGTAGACGACCCCCTCCGAAGTCGCGGCGAAGGCGAATATCCTTCGGAAGACAGAAAGGTCAAAGGAGATCCTCTCTTCCCACAGATAACAGAGGAACCCCATGATAATCGCTACTCTATTAGTGTTGATCTGCGCGGGGACGATCCAAAATTATCGGAGGATCTCGCAATACTCGGGCCAGAACGGAAGCCACATGCCGACGTCGAAGTGGCGAAGCGACATGACCATCGCGCCCTCGATGGAGGTGTTGAGTCGCTCGCTGCGAGTAGGGAGCCTCACCGAGTATCTATCTGACAGGAGTCGCTCCCTGAATGACTCCAAGTCTTGCTCTGTGGTTATTGATTTCTTGAAGGCCGCGTCGGCAAAGTTGACAACGTGGGCTTGACAGCAAGCATTGGCATCATACCCAACCATGTTGGCGAGCTAGCTAAAAGAAGAGGAGAGGCGAGGAAGAAAAAGACAAGAAGATGCGAGCTGAAAGGTTACTCGCGAGGTGGGTTCGAAAAATCGCAGCAGCGTACTTATGCCCAACCTACCCCCTCTATTTATAGGCAAAGGCAAGGGAGGAGGGGGGTATAAATCTGTCTCGGCGAGTATCAGCCTAAGTCACGGTTTATGCGAGAAAACTGACACCCGACGCCAACCCTATCTCGGGCTGCGCAACAAAGGATGTCGCGGCATTCACCAGAACTTACATAATAAACTCGGCACAACGCAAAATAAAACAAGGGAATAACAGGAAGATGTTGACGGCGAGATAACAAACTCGCTTATTACAAATATGATATTATCCATTACAAATAGTCGCCTACCTCGAGTTCAGGATAAGAAAATGATCATAGGTTCTAGGTGGTCGCTCTGGAGGATGAGGATGTCGCCTGACCCAGCCCATCTCACGCACTCGCCGGTAATGCTCCATCGCCGGCACCGTAGGATCGTCGCCAAGCCGTAGCTACTCCTCCATCCTTGTCAGCCGCCCCATGGAGCCCATACTCGCCCGTATGCCGGCAAGCTCGTCATGGACAAGCTGCAAACGGTGGTTGTTTAGCGCCAACTGGAAATCATTCTCCTTCACCATATGGAAGCGATCCTCGTAGCTCTCCAGAGTGGTCCGAAGTTCTTCCATCTTTGCTACTCGCACCTCCAGAGCGGAGATTCGGCGATGAGAATCGCAGATGGCAAGTTGATCGAACTTGCTCTCTAGCTACAGGTAGTCGCGAGTCGCAGCATGACGATACTCGCTCCCGTACAATCCAATGGCGTCGATGAAGGCTGCCCCGGGAGTCGCCGGGCGATCTGTCAGAGTAGGTAGAAAAGTCGCCAGGTTAGAGAAGCACTTGAATGATCAAAGGAAGCAACATCGACAAAACTTACTGCGCCGAGGAGATCGAGATCGATGAGGAGAAGGGACACGACCTGGGGGATCTCGCCGGCCAGAAGGTGGACCACCCGCATGATCGGCTGGTCTACCCCGCCCGCGACCTCCATGATCAGGGCCCCAAACACGCGACGAGAAGTAGATCGGCTGTGGCTTGTCTGGTTTCCGGGCCAGAGTCTTCGACGGAGGCGGCGGAGGCTGCGACGAACTCGCCGGCTGGTGCGAGGTCTTCGACGGAGGCGGCAGAGGTTGCGACGAACTCGCCGATTGGTGCGAGGCCTTCGATATAGGAGGCGGGGGAGGTCACTACAAATCAGCTTGTTGCTGAGCGGTTAAAGGCGGCGGCGGCGGTAAGGAGATACTTGCCGCCTGGAGAGAGGCCACATCAGGAGGAGGCGGCGGCAACCGAGAACTCGCCGCTGGAAGCACTGAATCTCGCACGGGAGTGGGAGCAGCCTTGCTCGCCAGAAGATCCTTGCTCCCTGGAGGGTCCTTTCTCGCTGGGGGGTCCTTCACCGTTGGCTCCTTGCTCGCCAGAAGGTTTCCCTTCTCCGAATAAACCGAAGTCTCCGCCACTTTCTTAGAGCCGAGACCGATCTGGATCATTTGCGCGGTCCGGGTTGGCTTATCAGCTACTAGGGTGAGCAACGACGTGGAACTCAGGGGGCGACCTCCAGAGGCACATCCGCGGCGTCCGAAAGGGAGTCTGCGAATAAAGGAAGCATATCAGCGAAAAGCGAATGACAACCAACTATTTTGGAAGGGCTTGGCGAAATGGTGACCTAGCGAAGAGATAACGTGACGGGTAGAGGTATTACAATTTGGTATCAGCTTGTTGGTCGATCTCTTCCGAATTCGCGGACGAATTCTTTTGAGGGGTGGCGAGCACGTGTCAGTGCTGTCGTTATAACGCATATATTGAACTCAATAATGTCCACTTAGGAATGTAAATACACTTGTCTGGTGAACCTGCATGTTCATTTTTGATTTGTTTGCCGTTTGTTTAGTCGCTAGTGACTAGAAGTGTTGCGGGTCAGTCGGAACCTCAGCATTCTGTTGAAATTGCGGCACCGGCTGAGGTGCCCACACCTCCTCCGTATGCTGAAACTGTCTGTTTGATTATGGAGACAGTGATTCCGGTTATGAATGCTCAGCAAGCTGGGCAGGCCCGGCCTGCAGTGGTGCCAATTCATGCTGAGATAAGGCAAGAACCAGTAGAGGCTGTAGTTGATCCGCGGGCGACAGATCAACAATTGAAGCTGTTCATGAGCTTCAATCCTCCTAAATTTACTGGGGCCGGTTCCCCAGCCCAAGTGGAGGATTGTCTCTCAAGGATTAAGAGGCTCTTGATAACTATCAGAGTAGAGGAGGAACAGAAAATCACACTAACAACTTTCCTGCTTGAGGGAGAGGCTCGGTTGTGGTGGGACGAGGTCAAACTACATCACTTGGCGGGCAAACGTTTGAAGGGAGTCTCGATGGAAGAGTTCTCTCGATTGTTTTTAGCAAAGCATCTCCCGATGCAGCAAAGGATTTCCATGAAGTTGGTGTTCCAACGTTTAACTCAAGGGGAGCATAGTGTGGATGAGTATCTGCATGAATTTACATGTTTGGGACGGTACGCGGGCAATATATTCGCCGAAGAGGAGCGTAAGACCAGTCAGTTTTATGGGGGACTACGAGATGAGCTGCAGTATTTTCTCTCGAGTTCTGTGAATCAGGGATTCCAAATGTTGGTCTGTACGACTCGATCTTTGGAAAAGGATATGAAAAGAGGACAAGCAAGGGGGACCTTGGCTGTTATGAAGCCAGAGTTTAAGCCGCCGCGTCCGGAGAAGTCTGGATACCGAAGGAGATGGAATAAGAAGTCCAAATCTACTGGACAAGCTCCTTCAGCGACTGTGACGGAAGCATCTTCTTGGTATGGATCTCGCGCTTGTTTTACGTGTGGGAAGTTGGGACACTTTGCACGTGATTGTCGAGTTGGCCCTCCGAAGGGTGAAAAGAAGACGGGAGCATCTTATGCGGAGAAAGGGAAGACTGTGGTGGAGTCTTCTGCATCGCACGCGCAGCCCCTGGGCTTCAACCTTGGGCAACAGGAGGCCATTAAGCAGGCCGATGTCGTCACAGGTGTGTGCAGTTTTAAATGTTATTATATGTTGTATGCTGTGTTTGTTTCAATCTTGGTGTTATAGGTTTTGTCCTTATATGGGACTCTCCGGCACGAGCACTGTTCGATACAAGTGCTTCACATTCGTTTCTGTCAGAAGATTTTATCTTGTGAATCGGGGTGCCTATACGGATCGCGACAGACAATCTGAAGGTGTTACTACCTAACGGATGTTTGATGTGTGCGGATAAGTCTTGTTGTGTTGAGGTCAAGATAGGGAGTCGGGATTTCAAGGTGGAAACGTTAGTATTGCCGATATCATAGTTTGATATAATCTTTGGTATGGACTGGCTATCAGAGCAGCATGCTTGTATAGATTGCACCTCAAAAGAGGTTACACTGGGGATAAATACCGAACAAGAGGCCAAGTTTAGTGGCATGCGAGGGATGAGTAGGGTATTGATATCTGCTCTCCAAGTCGTTAAGGCAGTTCGGAAGGGTGCGGAGTTATTCTTCACACTCATTGAAGCGGTGGAGCCGAAGGCCAGTGTAAGTGAGGTTCCGATTGTATCGGAATACACTGATGTGTTTCCAAAAGACCTTCCGGGGTTACCACCCCAAAGGGAAATCGACTTCGCTATCGAGTTGGTGCCAGGTGCGAAACCTATGGCCCGCTCGCCTGATCGAGTAGCGCCAAAGGAGATGGCGGAACTAAAGGTTCAGTTGTAAGAATTGCTAGAGCAAGGCTATATACGACCAAGTCACTCGCCTTAGTGCGCGCCGGTTCTCTTTGTGAAAAAGAAGGACGACAGTTTGCGTCTATGCATTGATTATAGAGAACTGAACAAACTAACAGAAAAGAACAAGTATCCAATTCCACGGATCGACGACTTGTTTGATCAGTTAGTTGGCTCGACTGTATACTCTAAGTTGGATTTGAAGTCAGGATACTATCAGTTGAGAGTTCGTGAAGGTGACATACCCAAAACAACATTTGTAACACGCTATGGTCACTATGAGTTTACGGTAATGCCGTTTGGGCTGTTTAATGCGCCATCGGTATTCATGGACTTGATGCATCGAACATTTAGGGAATACTTGGACCTCTTTGTGATCGTCTTTATTGACGATATCGTCGTATATTCCCAATCCGAAGAAGATCATGCAAATCACTTGCGGATGGTGTTTCACACTCTGAGGAAGAATAAGCTCTACGCCAAGTTCTCTAAGTGTGAGTTTTGGCTGATTTCAGTGGCTTTCCTTGGCCATGTGGTTAGTGGAGAGGGCATTGCGGTGGATCCTTCCAAGATAGTTGCTATACGGGAGTGGTCTGTTCTTTCTTTAGTAGCAGTAGTCAGGAGTTTTCTTGGGCTTGCGGGCTACTACAGGCGCTTCGTAGAGAATTTCTCGAGAATTGCTTTGCCTCTCACCATACTAATGAGAAAGGATTAGAAGTTCATTTGGACGCCGGAGTGCGCTCGAGCATTTGAAGAGTTAAAGAGTCGATTGACCGCGACGCCAATCTTAAGATCGCCATGTTTTCAAGACGGCTTTGAGGTCTATAGTGATGCAACAGGGAGCGGCTTAGGCTGCGTGCTTTTGCAATTCGGAAAAGTGATAGCTTATGGCTCACGCTAGTTGAAGGTGCATGAACGGAATTACCCCGTCCATGATTTGGAATTGGCGGCGGTTATATTTGCACTCAAACTATGGCGTCATTATTTATATGGCATGAAAGTGGATATATTCACGGACCATAAGAGCCTGAAATATCTGTTAGATCAGAAAGATCTTAATATGCGATAGAGAAGGTGGATGGAGTTTCTTGGTGACTACACCTTCCAGATTCATTATACTCCCGACAAAGGGAATGTATTCGCGGATGCCTTGAGTCATCGGACTCCGGCAAGGGCAAGTTGGCTTTTAAGGCATGATGAAAGCCTAATTCGAGAACTGTAGGCATTAAATATTTCTTGTGTTGAAAGGAATGCCACTGCAAATGCGTGCTTAAACTGGATGGAGGTACAGTGTGACCTGGCAGATAGAGTTCGACAAGCAACAAAACGTGATGAAAGTCTACAACGCTATGCAGCGGAAAGTACGGACTCTAGATTTTCGTTTAATGACGATCTTTTTCGGAAGGACGGTGGTCTGTGTGTCCCAAGTAAGGTAAGCTTCGTGAAGAGGTGATGTATGAAGTCCACTTCACCAAATATTCAGTTCACCATGGGAGCACGAAGATGTATCAAGATATGAAGAAGCTGTTTTGGTGGCCTGGAATGAAGAAGGACATAGCACACTATGTCGCTAAGTATCAAATGTGTGCTTTGGTAAAGGTGGAATGCCAAAAACCGGGTGGTTTACTAAAGCCGTTACCTATTCCTGAATGGAAATTTGATGATATTTCCATGGATTTCGTGCATGGATTGCTGAGATCGCAGCGTGGAAATGATGTAGTATGAGTGATTGTGGACCGGTTAACCAAGGTGTTACACTTCATCCCGAACCGTAAGGACGATTCAGTTGAGAAGTTGGCAAAGATGTACGTGGATACTATTGTACGATTGCACGGTGTGCCCCGTAGCATCGTTAGTGATCGAGATGGGCATTTCACTTCGGGTGATTGGAGATTAGTCCACGAACTGTTGGGTACAAAATTACATTTTAGTACGACCTTCCACCCTCAAACGGATGGTCAAACCGAGAGGACCAACAGGACGTTGGAGGATATGCTCTGAATATGTGCGCTAGATTTCAGGAAGAATTGGGAAGATCATCTCGGTGTGGTTGAGTTCCCCTACAATAACAGCTACCAAGCAAGTATCCAGATGGCGCCCTTTGAGGCTTTATACGGTAGAAAATGCTGAACACCTTTGGCTTGGGCGGAGACTGGCAAAACGAAGTTGTATCGATGAAAAGAGTTAGATGATGCCAACTCAATTATACGGTTGATACGTGAAAGACTGATGGTGGCTCAAAAAGGCAAGCTAAGTATTACAATGCCAAGCACCGAAACGTGGAGTTTGCGGTGGGCGATTGGTTGTACTTGAAAATCAAACCATTCAAAGGTGTGTCCAGGATACGGCGTCTGAAAAAGTTGAGCCCAAGGTATCTGGGACCGTTTGAAGTGGTCGAGCGTATTGGTGAAGTGTCCTATCGGTTAGCACTATCGCAAGAGCTGAGCAGTTTATATGATGTGTTTCATGTCTCGGTGTTGCGGAAGGTGCTAAGAGAGCCAGTCCAAGTGATTATTGCAGATCATGTATCAGTCAATAGTGGGCTAACGACGAAAGTTAGGCCTATTCGAGTCGAGGATCGAGCCGAAAAGCAGTTGCGAAACAAGATGATCGGGATGGTCAAAGTCTGGTGGGGAAATTGTGGCCGTGAGGAGCTAACATGGGAGCGAGAGCAGACCATGCGAACTGAGTTTCCCGAGCTTTTTGTGTAAATTGTTGACCGTGTATGTTCTATTGTAACAAAACTGTTAGTGGCATAACATTGTAATGTTAGTTCCCTTGCTGCATAAAAATTTCGGGACGAAATTTATTTTAAGGGGGGAGGATTGTAACACCCCAAAAATCCCTAAGTCCCAAAATGGGTCAGGCTGGGTGACACGGCCTGGGATACGGGCGTGTCCCAGGGCATGTCTAGTGCACACGGCCTAGGACACGAGCGTGTCCCAGGGCGTGTCCTTTACTGTAGCCGTTGAGTAGAATGGCATTGAGTGTGGTGATACGGCCTTGGACACGGGCGTGTCCAAGGGCCTGTCCTGCTCGGGTGAATACCCAGGTGACAATGAGTGGCGTTGAGTAGAATGGCATTGAGTGTGGAGCACGGCCTGTGACACGGGCGTGTCACAGAGGCGTGTTTGTCACACAGCTAAGGACACAGGCATGTGCCTTAGCCGTGTCCTTCTCGGGTAATTTGGTCTTGTGTTGAACGAGTGACACGGCTAGTCACACGACCGTGTACTTTCTGATACGGGCATGTCAGGGGTTTGACACGGGCGTGTCTAAGCTCGTGTTCTGGACTGGGTGAGTCAGTTCTGTAGCCGCTTCAGGAACACGGCCTGTGACACGGTCGTGTCACAACCCGTATTCAGTCCAGGAAATCAGTTTAAGGGCTGATCTGATCCATTCATTTTCTTTAACCAAGAACCAATGGTCTAGGCTCATCCCTGGGGTGATAAGGTCGGCCTTGAGAAGGAGAAAGCTCATTTTGAGTTGGGTCTTGCTTTTTCTTAAGTAAGAGAGAGAGGAGAGCTTGAGGAGGAAGAAGAAGAGGAAGCCGGCTACCGGTGGTGCTACGGTGGTTCAAATTGCGAGCGGAGTTCGGATTTGCGAAGGCAAGGCTGCTGCGAGGACGTTCATCCGTTTGCTTTTCTCCCCATGGCTCCAAAGCATCTTCCAAGGGTAACGATTCCCTTCTTGGACAAGTGAAGTCCTTCTTTCCTGCATTTGCATAGGAATCCTCCACCAAAAGGTGGATGGCGAAGAGATTCCCTTGGGATTGGTGGTTCATCCCTTGTTGTAGTGCATTAGAACCGAAAGTGTGAGTACGGTTAGGCATGCCGTGTGAAACCCATCCAGATATGTTTGTCTGGATTGGTGATGCTTGTTTGCACATCGAAGAAGACCCCGTGATTATTGCTAGAATGCTTGAAATATGTGGTGGATGTCTGTGGCTTGGTGCCGCAAGAAGTATGGTGAGAGTTGGGATCAACTCTTTTGGCCGTGAGTGCCATGTGGTATAAAGGACTTAGTGCCAAACAGGAAAGGTGAAACTGACCCGCGCCTGTAAGTTGACCATGAGTACTTCGGTATTCCTTTGTGGCAAGGCGATTTGAGCAACAGGGGGTGGCTGATCTGTACCTACGTTATGCTAGCTATACAAGAGAGTGTCAAGGCATTGGGATTTCGTCAGGGGCATAATGAGAGTCTTTGGCCTGGGCGCCATAAAGACTAGGAATGCTCAAGTTTGACCGTCATGTCTGGGACCTCTGAACGGTGGTGGGATCCGGTGTTTCCGGTACACCAGAATGTGCCTTGAGTCCACGGAGTGTCGGGCCGTCGTGCCGACATTTGTGATATGTATTGCCTTGCTGGCGGAATATATATATGTGTGTGATGTAAATTGCTATGCAGGGAAGGAATTCCGCTGCCCCGTGCCATTGGCAGGGTCGTTATAATTGGTCAGCTGAATGCTGACCATTGCCCTGTTTGCCACCGGTTGGTGGAATGATTCTTGCAGGTGCAGGTGGTGTTGGTCCAAGCGGGACTTAGCGGGCTGAAGCCCAAGCTGCGTTGCTGCCCTCGAAGGCCTTATTTTGCTTAGTCTTGTTCATGTGTGGCCGGCCTGCGTGCCGATGTTTGTAACCCACACCTTATGTTCAGAGAAACTTGTAAATGCCATAAGGCTGTGTACCTATTGTGTATGGTTGTATACATTCCTATTTTGTTATAGAAGTGGACATTTCTTGTATTATTGAGTTCATGTTTTCAACCCTGAAGCTTCCGCTTGAATGCTCTGTGTTAGGGTACGGTGGTTCGTGGTATTATTTCGTGACGTCTCCGCTTGTTTGTGGAATATGATGTGGGGCCCCGGTCAGACCCTCTATTATATCCCACGTGACGGGTAGAGGTGTTACACCTATGCCCATATGTCCTCTTCTGAAGTGAGGCCTCCACTCTACGTGTTCGACTAGAAACTTCACCCAAATCCATAAAATTGTGCAACTCTAACTCACCCCTAATAGCATAGCAGAGCCCGTTCAGATAACGAGACACCGTCATATCATCCTCCTCATGCAAGTCTAATCTAGACTGCATCACTAAAAACTCGTGGGTGTACTCATCCACAGAAAGTTTGTCCTATCGAAGGTTGTGGAACCTTCGATAAAGAGTTTGCATATAGTCCGGGGGACATATCGCTTCCGCAGTTGTAATTTAAACTCGACCCATGTGGTGATAGGTGTCAGGCCTATGGTGTGTTGAGTGCGCTCAAGTTGAACCCACAAGACTAGTGTGGGTCCTTTAAGCCTAAGGACAACATACTCGACTTGCCGATTCACAGACATTTGTTTCCATGCCATGAACCTTTTCGCACGCTCACACCAATCGAGGCATTTCTCGGGCTCTACATGACCCTCAAAATCTCCTACGTCAAACTTAACTCCATCGTCCCAACGGGGATGGCGACGGAGTCCAAGGTCAGGCTGTACAGGATCTGCGGATCTAGAATTTTGTTCCCCTTGTCTAGGATTTGGGTGAGGAGGCTGATTTAGTCCTAAGTGACGTTTATCTTCTAGGTTATTAACGGTGGTTCTCAAGTTGTTTACTATGTGATTCATGTAACTCACGTTGGTAGTGAGTGTTTCTAACGTCTTCATCAGCTCACCCATTTGATTAGCTGGGTCACCAATACTGGCATCGGTGCGACGTATGTGACTCTCCATTTTTTTAAGAAAATAAAACTTAATAATAACGTTAGTTTTTTTTTTTGAAAAAAGAGAACTTGAAAAAAAATTTTGATAGATTTTTTTTTAAATAAAAATTTTCTTGTCTTTTTTTTTAAAAACAATTTTTTTTAAAACAACTAAATAAAATTTAAAATATGATCGTTCGATTCACAATAGGAGTAAATCGAAGCTCCTCTGATACCAAATTGATGCATTCCCAAATCCGAAATTTGATTTTAAAAGGTAAAAACTGAGAACAAAATTAAAATTAGTGACGCTAGTGAAATTTTACGGGTGTTTGCAATCGATAATCGACCAAGCTTTCACAAACGCACACAAAATATCCCACGCTCGCTTGCATCCGACTATATAATTAATTTTTCCACATCCATTAGCAAGAAGGAACAAACACATTTTTTTGAATTAATGGAAAACAGGAGTAAGGTTAATTTAAGCAAACAGATCTGATTTTACTGGCCAAATAATATTGCGCATAACATTGAACTAATAATCAGGAGGTAAGGGTTTGTGCGAGAATGATACCCGACCTGTGCGCAAACAACACGAGCCCCAAAGAGGATGGCTGGGGCTAACCCGGGACAGAAGTGGTTGCAGGCCCGGGGTGGAGGAGAAGTGGAGGCAGGCTCGGTGGAGGATAATGGAAACACAGGTCGGGGTTAGCGGAGAAGAAGGACAGCCTGCCTCCAGATGTCGGAGGAGGGCCAGGTGTTGAAGCCAGAAACTTGACTTCTCCTAGAGTTCGGATCTAAGGCTGCAACTTATACCTACTCTTCCCGAATTCCTCCCTAGACGAGAGTCTCAAAGACTAGAAACAGACCATGGGCTTCAGCTCGGAGGTCCCACCTCTTACCCGGAAGAACTAAAGACTCTTCCCCTCCCTAGCCAGTGCTGAGCTAGGTGCCTTAGTGGAAGAAGAAGAGGTCAACAACCTTCATCCAGGCACCTTACTGGTCTATTTATAGGCCTCTGAGTTTGATCTGCCAATAAATAAACTGAACCATCCTGAAATTACCAAAATACCCCGGATTGGGTCTGCCAACAACCAAACTCCGCTGTTCCGAAGGGCTATATGCAGACCACCAAGGGCGAAAGTGTAAAATCACCTGGGGCTAAAAAGGTAAAAACCATCTTTCCACTGGACCGGAACTTGACCAACTGTCAAACGGTGCTAGGCCTATCGCCGAACCGACGCTCGACGAGAGATACTTCACGCGGGTGAGAGCTCCTCCTTGTCCTGCCTCATCCTTCCTCGCGAGTAACCCGTATCGCAGATTCCTTCTCGCCCTGCGAGTGGGCCCTCGCCTTGCGAGTGGTCCTCTCTCTGGATCCCCCTCGCCTCGCGAGTGGCCTTCTTCCCGGGCCCCACTTGCCTAGCGTATTGGCTCTCGCCACAGGTCTGTCTCACCTTCTTCCCTCTTTTCCTAGAGCCTTTTGCTCCCATGAGCCCAAGGTTGTACACAATCCACGCTCTTTTCGAGGTTGCCCCAAGCTCGGAAAGAAAGTCCAACTAAGGCTCGCGTCATTAAAGTGCATTTATGAGAATATTTTGCGGGGCCCTCTACCAGAGCCTATAAATATATGGTACCTACCCTGTGTAGAGAGTGCCTCCCTTTCTCACCTCTTCCTTCCCCCGTTACGTCGTAGTCATGTCTCATAGCCAGAGTTTCCGCGAATGCCTCGTGATGGTGCGCAAATGAAACAAGGCCATAGGGCCGCTCTGGTCCCGGCTTTGGTTCACACCCCTGCCCCTATCGTTGTTGTCCTGCCTGAAGAAATTAAAGACCACCGGCCCCTCCTTCTCGGCCGAGGAGCCCAATCCTGCCTCTTTGGAAATCCCTACCCCTCCTCCCGCATCTCCGAGAGAGAGAGGTGACTTTTTGCTCTTGACCCTACGTTATCTTTTCTTTACTATCACATTTACTCGTTTTATGCTTCATTAGGGAGATCTCGCACCTCCTCACCAATCGATAAAGTCGTTAGATAATACCGTCATCCACCACCAAGACTCCGACTCGCCTCAACCATCTACTCCTCTGAGTATGAAGAATGATGATCCTTCCCATATTGCCAGAACTTCTCGCAATCCAGGTGAGTAAATTAGACCTTTCCTCTCACTCCTCTGTCTCGCTCGTCCCTTCCACGCCTTCCTGCGAGAACCCCTCTTACTCTGCCCCTTGGTTCCTTTCACAGACACCCAGATCGACTCACCCACCGAGGAATTTTATGGGCAGCTCATCGTCTCGCCTCCTCCTCACCTGGACATGATTGAAGACTACCTGGGAGACCCCATGGACTCGGTGGAGATGAAGCGTAGGACAACCGAAATGTTCCAGAAGCATATGCGCATTATCCGCGAGATGGAACAAGACAAGCAAGTGGCCGATAGGCGAATCGACTGGCTTGAAATTGAATGCGCCCGCATGTCCTCAAAGATCGACGCTGACATTGAGATAGATGAGACCGACCCTTAGGCAATATTAAATGAGGTCGACCAGCAACTTCATCTCACGCGCCGTGGTGTCGACGTTGCTCGCGCTTTTCACCTCCCTAGCCGTCCCCCCTCCCCCGTGCGGGGTCTCGCAGTGGGCGCTGGAAATGACACAAACACTGAATACCCTCCGCCTTGTCTCGCCAGTTTAGATAGTCTCGCTCTTTAAATTTTATTCGTGATTCTGTAATATATTTTATGCTGTCGTCTCGCCTATACTTTAGGCGCTTCGAACATGATGCCCGCCTTGTGTGGAATGGGACATTTAATAATTGTTGCATATCCAGCTAATTCCGTTGTTGAATAATTTCCATATGGATAGGCTAAATTGATTTCTTCTTTTTTCTTTATACTATATTTTGTCAATTTCTTTTTTTGTTCTGTCTTGCTGGGAAAGCCTACGCTGAGCCACGCGATTCGAGGCCAAGAGAGAGAGTGTGAAAAGCCGGCCGACTTTCCCACTTCCTCTATATGCGTTTTCCCACCGATTCTCTCTACTTCCCCTATCCGCTATAAATACCCCTACCCCAGATCGGAGAGGTATCCGCGCTCTACCCCAGTTGCGTCCCAGATCTTGCTTTTTTTCTTCCTCCGTCTCGCTTCTTTCTCTCGCCTTCTCTTCTTCCCGCTACTTTATGCGACCGTCTCGCCTTTCCTTCTTCTCGCTACTTCCTTTGACCTTCTTACTTTAAATGTGAAAGAAGAAGGTTGAAGAGGGTGAGGGGTGTAGTCGGTGTGGGAGATGATTCGCTGACCATGAATTCCCCCCGGGCGAATCTCCGAAGAGGAATACAACCTCTTCACCCGCGAGTTCTTGACGGAGGGATTTGAGTCGCGGCCCCCAAAGGTCGGTGAGGCGATCAATACGTTCTACCCTGGAGAACTCGCCTTCACCGTCTCGCACTTTGAGGCGGGGTTGAGACTGCCCCTCTGGCCGGAGGTGAAACAGGTTTTGAAGTACTTCAGCGCAGTCCCAGTGCAGCTAAACCCGAATGCCATCTTAGTGTTAGTTGCTTTCACCATCTACATGCGCCGAGAGCGCATCGAGTTTAGCTTGACAATCTTCCGCAAGCTGTTCATCTACCACGCCAACCACGACGATGTCTCCTACTTCACCGGGCAAGGCCTCAAGGTATGCGAAACGCCCAACAAGAATCATCACTGGCTCACCCGCTTTGTCTTCATCTGCAGCAACTTGGGGGCGTCCCGCTCGCGCCCGTGTCGCCTGCCGAGGCATTCTACGTGTCCCAATAGGTTGGCGACATGGATAAGCTTCTCTACGACTTCTTCGTCGGCAAGAATTTCGAAGTTCAATTCCCTAGGCGGGGCCTCGAATCCCTCCTACCTGTGCTCCCTGGAGAAGGTATGTTCGCATCCCTTTGGTCTCGCATCCCTTTTATTTCATCTCGCCTTCTTATCTCACAGTTTGTTTAGGAGAAAGGAACGTCCCCGTACACCCCCCTTACAAGAGCAACGATAAGCCATCAAAGGGTCTCGCTCTCGCCAGCATGGCGGCCGAGGCGGCAAAAGAGTCTTTGGCCCCTTCCCTCAAGAAAAGGCCCATCGAAGGTGCCGCTACCTCTCGCTCCAGCCCCAAGAAAAAGATGAAGAAGGTTGTGTCCTTCCCAAAAGAGAAAAAGGAGAAGGCCTATAAAGAGAAGATGGAGATGTTGGGGTCCCTTAGCCCCATCTCCGTAGGAGAATCTCAGTCCCCTCGATCGCCTCCTCGACATGCCGTCTCGCCTACCCGCGAGACAACACTACTTGACCAGCCTGCCAGCACCTTGATTCAACCAACCAGATCTCCATCTCACGAAGCCGCTTCTTCCAGTCTCCCAACCCTCTCCTCACATCAAAATTTTAACCTGGGCCCCTTGGTTCAAGATGCCGTTAATGACCCAGTTTTACTGTGGTAGAAGGAAGCGAACCGGGTATCGATCTCCACCTTCCTTCCCTAATGGAAGGAGCAGGACCAGCCCACTAGCCATGCCTTCTCCTTGGGCTATGGCTTTATGGGGGTCCAGAGTCATATTCTGTTGAAAAGGAAACCTCACGAGATCTTGTATTGAAGACCATTCATGCCCAGCTGTGCACCCTGGAGCTTTCGCACTGCCTCTCGCGCCGCCTGATTTTTAATAATAAGAAAAGGAAAGACTCTGAGGCAAGCCTGGAGGCGGAGCACGAGAAGTCAGGGGATCTCGGGAAGAGGCTGGCTGTTGCTGAAGCCCTTCTCGCAAATGCCCAGGGTGGGGTGGTAAGCCTTATATTGCCCTCTCAGTTTGCCTCGCGTGTGGCCCTTGCTAACTGATAAGCGTCCTATAGGATGCCGAGACGACGGAGTGAATGCACTCGCATATAGCGGCCCTGGAGGAGGAGGTCAAAGATTTGAAGGCTCAGAACGTCCACCTTCGGGACAGTGCTCTGACGTCTTCTCGCTCAGCACCCCTCCAGGCTCCTCCTCCTCATTATTCCTATGAAGAAGTCTAAGAGCTCTGCCGAGATGCAAACATTAAGACGGCCGAGCTCATTCTGAAAATGATGGAGCTGGGGGTCATCAAGGAGGAGTCTGAAACTGTCACTTCTCGCGATCTCGTGCCAGAACTCTATGAAGAGGAGGGAGATGACTCATCTTCCAGCGAGAAAGAGTGAAGAAACGCCGGCGGGATTTAGGGCTCTTCCTCCCCCTTTTTGCTTCTCTGGAATGTAGGGCACTTTTTGCAATCATACAAGCAATATTCTTTCATAAGAGAGTATCCCTCTCTTTCTTATAATGAACCATTATCCGATAAGCATAAAAACTTTCTTGCCTTGCCTGCTCGCCCTTTCTATTTATTTTATTTTGCTTTATTTTATTTATTGCGAAATGACCCTCCAATTTGCTCACGCTTGCAAGACGGGGCTACTCCTCGTCTCGCCGCCTCGCTTGAGAGTTAATTTTGTTTAGAGTGCAAGTTGTTACTTCCCCCACTGCATTTGTGCGCGAGACCAACTAATTTCCCTCTCTCGTCTCGCCTCAAGATTCCTTTGGTGCGAGTGACCCCCAGGGATTAACCCGCTTCCTGATTAGGCAGGGCCTTTACTCCCCCATGAATGCCCACATTCCATAGGCGAGACCTTCATCCGGGTAGCCAGCTGAGAGTGCCTCTACTTGCATTGCTCCAACTCTTTCCTCACACCTTATCTTTTTATGAACCTCTCTCATTTGTTGACTAGTAGGGATGTTTCTTTAAGAGATCTCACCCCTTACTCTGCCACCGAGTGAGCCTACAGTCCTGCCATCTTAATGAGAGTCTGGTTAGTGGGTCTTCTCAGGGCCTTGTCATTCATCCTGCAACCGAGTGAGCCTACAGTCTTTCTAGCTTGATTAGAGCCTGGCCAGCGGGTCTTCTTGGGGCCTTGCCATTCAACTCGCCACCGAGTGAGCCTACAGTCCTACCAGCTTTATGAGAGCCTGGTCACCGGGTCTTCTCGGGGCCTTGCCATTCATCCTTCCACCGAGTGAGCCTACAGTCCTGCTAGCTTGATGAGAGTCTGGTCAGCGGGTCTTCTCGGGCCTTGCCATTCAACTCGCCACCGAGTGAGCCTACAGTCATGCCAGCTTGATGAGAGCCTGGTCAGTGGGTCTTCTAGGGGCCTTGCCATTCAACTTGCCACCGAGTGAGCCTACAGTCCTGCCAGCTTGATGAGAGCCTGGTTAGCGGGTATTCTCGGGGCCTTGCCATTCAACTTGCCACCGAGTGAGCCTACAGTCCTGCCAGCTTGATGAGAGCTTGGTCAGCGGGTATTCTCGGGGTCTTACCATTCAAATCGCCACCGAGTGAGCCTATAATCCTACCGTCTTGATGAGAGCCTGGTCAGCGGGTCTTCTCAGGGGCCTTGCCATTCAACTTGCCACCGAGTGAGCCTACAGTCCTTCCAGCTTGATGAGAGCCTGGTCAGCGGGTCTTCTTGGGTCCTTGCCATTCAACTTGCCACCGAGTGAGCCTACGTCCTGCCAGCTTGATGAGAGCCTAGTCAGCGGGTCTTCTCGGGGCCTGTCCATTCAACTCGCCACCGAGTGAGCCTACAGTCCTGCCAGCTTGATGAGAGCCTGGTCAGTTGGTCTTCTCGGGGCCTTGCCATTCAACTTGCCATCGAGTGAGCATACAGTCCTTCCAGTTTGATGAGAACCTAGTCAACGGGTCTTCTCGGGGCCTTACCAATCAACTTGCCACCGAGTTAGCCTACAGTCCTGCCAGCTTGATAAAATCCTGATCAACAGGTCTTCTCGGGGCCTTGCCATTCAAGTTGCCATCGAGGGAGCCTACAGTCCTGCCAGCTTGATGAGAGCCTGGTCAGCGGGTCTTCTCAGGGCCTTGCCATTCAACTTACCACCGAGTGAGCCTACAATCCTGCCAGCTTGATGAGAGCCTGGTCAGCGGGTTTTCTCAGGGCCATGCCATTCAACTTGCCACCGAGTGATCCTACAATCCTACCAGCTTGATGAGAGCCTGGTCAGCGGGTCTTCTCGGGGCCTTGCCATTCAACCGTCGCAATCTTATCTCACGGAGGCAAACACCTGGAATTTCATTATATCAGGAAACTATACCAAATTTACAAGTATTGGAAAAGATATAAAGTTAAGGGTAGAGTCTTTTTAGGTCATCGCCGCTTCGGGCGCGATCGAGGGATACCAAATCCACATCCTGGAGGTGTTACCCTCCAGACTTTAGGACCTCCCTTATCACAAAGGGGCCCTCCCAGTTAGAATAAAGCTTTCCCACTAATTCTCCCCTGCCCGCTGCATCCACTTTCTTTAGGATCAAGTCCCCATTCTGAAACTGTCTAAACCTGATATGCTTGTCAAAATATTTGGTCATTCGGCGCTTAACTTCTTCCTGTTGGATTGATGCTATTTCTCTGAGCTCCTCTACCAAGTCAAGAGAGAGCTTCTGCTCTTCCTCATTTTCTGCTTGCCATCCTTCGTGTTGGAACCCCCACCTGTGTTTGGGATTTGGGCTAAGGTTCACTAATGGGGTTGCATAGATTGACCCTCCTTGTATAGTCTAGGGTCATAGGTCTTCATTAGATTATAGGGTAGGTCAACAAGTCATATTGATCAGACCAAGCCCATAGAAGACTTAAAATATTACAGAAACCAGAACAAGGCAAAAATTTCATGTTAAAGAAGTTATTCGACGAACTCTGAAGTGAGCTCGACGATCTTTGTTCTCAGTTTGACGATCTCAGAATCTCTTCTCTGAACTGAGATCGACGAAAGATGAACTGAGCTCAACGATCTCTAATCTTCTATTAGGAATGAGTTCGACGATCCAGGATCTCAGATCGACGAAAATTGCCAGTTCAACATTTCTATTCTCTGCAGTTATTTTCAGAATTGATTAGGCTTATTTTTATTGCTTATATTGCTCTGAGTAATTAATGCTTAGATTATAAGAATATAGTCGTTCATATGGCAGCATTAATTACTAGTTTTCACAGATTTAATATACAATTAATTCTTGGGATATTTAAGGAATTACTTTATTGCTCTTCTAGCCGTTGTCCAAGTTTCAAGATTTCAGCAGTCAATCAAGACAATTGAATTCAAAGACCAATTTGCTGCAGATGATATAGTCAAGTTTTTGAAAACACAAGACATAAGAAATCATTCAAAAAAAAGAGTTCTACACTGTCCTCATCTAATGTTCTTTTTCCAGCAGGCTTTCAAGAGACAATCAACTTCATCTGTCTACAGTTTTCTGGAGAACTTTTTCAAGAAGACCTATACACCTACAAAGCTCTCAATCTTCCTGGACAGAACTTCATCTCAGGGGGAGCTTTGACACAATCAAGGATCCACAAGTCTTCTCAGTTGTTTTGAGAAAAGCGAAGAAAAGATATAGTTTTAATTTCTTTCACCCCACTATACGTAGGGTTCTAAATCCCTTCAAAAGTTAAACACTTGGTTGCAAGTCTCCTGAACAAAAGACTTGATTTTGTTTTTGGCCACCTGATCAAAAGCCTAAAGGGTTGCAATATCTCCCTACTAATAGATATTGTGGTGACAGGTCACCTGAGTAAAAACCTAATTGGTGGCAGGGCACCTGATCAAAAACCTGAGTGGATTCCTACCAGGGTGGTAGAAGAGTGGATGTACCCAAGTTTAGGGGAACCACTATAAAATTCCTGTGTTATCTGTGATGCTCTCTTATTTTTATTGTGTGCTGCTTGCTGAATAGTTTAGTTTTAGTTCTGCACTAACTGATTACACATATAGGTATTACTTATTTAATTCCGCAATAAAAATCTAATAAGATTTTAAAATACTCTATTCACCCCCCCATCTAAAGTTAAATAGATCTAACCCATCAGGTGGTATATTTCATACCATCCTTCAATTGGTATCAGAGGGTGTGTTTTCTTTGGTTTCACAGATTCACTTCTGAACCAAGATCCTTGTTAGATCTATCTTTTTCTAGGGTGTTATTATAGCAATGGCATAGAATAAAGATTATGCTAGCATGTTGGAACCCCTAGGTGATATGGGCTAGGTTCTCTTCTTAGGTTGTGACCCATGTTGTATAGAAGGGTCAAGTTTTATGTGTTTCTAGAGTTTAAGTCAAGTCCTTAGAGTCAACAGTACAAAGGACCAGCCTCCAACACTGCCCAAGACTCAAGACTTAGAGAATTCAAGTTTTAGAAACAGATCTACGTTCGTCGATCTCTGGTCGACGATAGTCATGCTCAGCTCGACTAACTCAGAGATAAAATTCCCTGAGCTGAGCTCGACGAACTCTATTCTCGGGTCGACTAACACTTCAACTCTCAGCGCCATAATTCACTCAAAGCCAAAGCTTACTCAGCGCCAAAGATCACTCAACGCCATAATTGACTCAGCGCCATAATTCACTCAAAGCCAAAGCTTACTCAGAGCCAAAGATCACTCAACGCTCTCAACGCTATCAATGACTCAACACTCTCAAATTACTCAATGCCAGATGTGTTATTATCTCAACGCCGTCAGTTTGACCAAGTTCTAAGGTCGACTAATTTCACATTCTCAGGTCGACGAACTTAGAGCACAGTATCCGTCAGTTTATGCAGTGCAGTTGTTCGCAGATCACAGGTCGACGAAAGCTGATCTCAGGTTGACGAAAGCTGTTCTCTGATCGACGAAAACTGTAAGACATATTGTTATTTATTCTTTCCTTTTCTGTCTCCTTATTTTATATCTATTATAGGTCGTTAATTCCCTGGATAATCAATGCACTTATATCCTTTGAATCGAGCCGTTACTGGCAGTATTGATTGCAAATATCCTCCATGGAATTAATGGCTTTTATCTTAGGACAGACATAGAATAGAATATATGACAACATACTTGCCGTTTTCATTTCCCAGATTTCGGCTAAGCATTTACTGTAGGTTTTTGAATTAGAGCTTGAGGCAGTTATCAATCTAATCATCACTCTGCCAGAACAAAGTGTATACAGAAACTCTTTGAGAAAAACACGAAGTGCAGTGCATACAGTTCTCAGGAAATCAACTGCTCTCAAAATAAGAAGAAAGAACAACAATCACAATCAAGAGTCTTTCTTCTTCACCTTCTTTGTTTTCAGGGATCACAAGTGATAAGAATATTCAAATCACTCAAAGGATCTCTGGAGAGTTGATCATATAGCAGAAGGCCTACTCACCCTTAGCAGATCTTCCACTCTTGAATCATTCAAGATTTCAGGTGGAGCTTTGACAACACCACAGAATCCACATAGTCTTCTCATTTTGACTTGAGAAAAGAAGAATTCTATCAATCTCTCTTCCCCACCTCTGTACAAGGTTTTAATTCCCTTCAAAATTATTCTGGTTGCAAGTCTCCTTCCAAAAGACTTGGGTTGGTTTTTGAGCACCTGATCAAAAGCTCATTGGTGGCAGTCACCTGATCAAAACCTGTAGTGGATTCTTACCTAGGGTGGTAGAAGAGTGGATGTACCCAAGTTTGGGGAACCACTTTAAAAATTCTTATGTTGTCTATATGGCTGTGATCTTCCTGTGTGCTTGTGCTGTGATATGTTTTGTTGTGTAGCTTAGCTATCTTTTCTCTAGTTCATCTGCTGCACTTGTACACTCATACACCTATATCATAGTAATATATTTTATTAAAGACTTCTTATTTCAGCAAAAATCAAAAAGATTTTAAAAACTCTATTCACCCCCCCTAGAGTTTGTCAGAGCTTACCCTATCTTTCAATTGGTATCAGAGGCAGGTTAATCACATCATACAGGCTTACACCTGGATTAATTAAGATCCTCAGGATAAACTCTGAATAAGTCTTATTAGTTTCTCTGATTAGATTTTTTTTTTTGATATCATGGCACAAAACAAGGATTATGCCAGCACCAGACCTCCAGTCTGCAACTTGCAAAATTTTGGGATCTGGAAGGCAAGAATCAAGCTTTATATGAACTCTATTGATGAGGACATCTTTAATTCCATCTTGACAGGACCACCATATCCAGTGCCCTCTACTTCAACTCCAGTAAATCTTAGTGCAGTGCCTCCTCCAGATCAAGCTGATGCACATAAGAAAGCAAAGATTGCTGATGCCAGAGCTATGAATATACTGGCCCAAACTATGCCAGATGATATATTTCAAAAAGTTGTTGAATGTACATCTGCCAATGCCATTTGGGATTCCCACAACTAAATGGTAGCAGGCTCTGCTGATGAGAGAAAGGATCGAAGATCCAACCTCATATCCCAATATAAAAATTTCAGGAAAGATGAAGCAGAATCTGTGGAAGTAATGTACAATAGGCTGAGCTCCATCATCAGTGAGCTCAGAACATTGGAGAAGGAAATTACTCTGACTGAGGTCAATAACAAGATCCTCATGTGCTTCCCTAGCACTTGGGACTCCAGAATCTGGCCCATCAGGGGAAGCCAGAAGCATGGCTGAAATTTCAACAGAATCTCTGCTTGGAAAGCTCAAATCCTATGAGCAATTGATCAAGTCAAGAGAAGCTGCAGTTTAACTAAATGCTTCAACACCTACCAGGAAGGAATAGAACTTAGCATTCAAAGCTGCAGAAGAATCTCCCAGCTTGCCAGCCAATGAAGATCTTATGGGTCTCTTTGCTAAGAGATTCTATAAAATGGCAAGGAAGGACTTCAGGAGGAAGCCCTCAAGGAATGAAGATAAACCCAGGTATGACAAGACCCCTTCTAAAGAGGTTGTCTATTTTGGGTGCAGGAAACCTGGACACTTCATCTCATAATGCCCAGAAGTCCAAAAGAAAGACAGAAAGCAAGAAAAGGATTCAAGAAGACATCAGCACAACACAGCCTCCTCCAACAAGTACAAAAAGAAGGAGAAGGGCTTTGTAGCTGAAACTTGGAGTGATACTGAAGATGAAACATCCTCCTCCAGTTCCAGTGAGGTTGATGTAGAAGAAAAGAAGGCAAGGGAAATTTGCCTTATTACAATAGATGCTGGAAGGGCCAGATCAGACTCAGAAGAATCAGATGATGAAAAATTCCTCTCTGAAGAGGATTAGGTAATTGCTTCCTATGACTTTCAATCTAAAGAATTTCAATCTAAATTTAAACTCTTGTGTTTAGACCTAATAGGATATGAGAAGGAAATCAAAATTCTCAGGGGAAAACTTTTAGAACAAGACAAAATCATTGCTGAAAATGAAAAGTTAACTAAAGAATTAAGCTTAGCCAATCAACAAATAGTTTTTCTGAAATCTAAATTAAGTAAGGATAAGGAACTAGAAGAATTCTTGATTGGTAGAAGTTTACAACTATTCGATATAACTAGGACAGTTAAGACAAGATCTAACAATAACAAACTAGGATTAGGAGCCTCATCCAGTGAACCAATCCTAATTCAGAAAAATCAATTATCAAAACCTATTAACTTCATCTCTGAAAATGGTAAAAAAAATACTGAACAGGTAGAGAAGGTTAATGAAGTTCTTAAACAGTTAGAACTTAAGAAAACCAATCAAAAAAAGAAAAATAAACAACATAACTATGTTCAGCATATTTTGTCTAACTCAGAACGACAAAATGGGTATGGTTTGTCGACCTCAGAACGACGAACCCTGAATGCAAATAATAATGCAAACTATTCTTCAAACTGGGATTGATGAAACCAGTATGGTTCATCGATCAGAGATCAACGTTTCTGGGGATCTGAGAATGGATACCTCCATTCTTCGAGCAGAGATCGAAGAACTCAACCCAGATCGTCGAGCTCAGGTCGAGGAACATACTCAAATTTGTCAAACTCAGTTCACAACCAGAGTAACCTAAAAATTGATAAATCCTTTAATCCTTTTAGTAAGTGGGTCATACCTCCTAGAAGGTATCATCCTTTAGGTTATAAGAATCAACCTGAATGTTCATTTATTTCAAGTTTCGGTTATGTTAAACAACAAGGACCCAAGGTAATCTGGGTCAAAAATTGCTAATCCTCTTTGTAGGTAGAAGAGAACCCTGTCACTCAAAACAAGTGGTACCTGGACAGTGGTTGCTCTAAATATATAACAGGTTGCAAGGAATGCCTAATCAACTATAAAGTCAAGACTGGACCTAAAGTAATCTTTGGGGACTCAGGCTTTGGACTGATAGAAGGCTATGGAGATTTCAACTATGGAGCTGTCACATTCAAAAAAGTGACCTATGTAAATGGTCTTAAGCATAATCTGATATTAGTAAGCCAACTATGTGATACAGGTTATCAAGTAAGCTTCAGTAACTCTTTATGTCTTATTTCTTTAAACAACACAACTATTTTAACAAGAATTAGACAAGACAACATTTACTTAGTAATTTTTGAATCAGCTAAATCTGAAATTTGCTTATTCAATTCTGTCAGCATTCAAACTAGCTTATGGCACAAAATACTAGGACATGTAAACCATAAAAATATAGCTAGGTTATCTAAGGACAATCTTGTTAGAGGTTTATCTTCTGGTCCCTACAAGAAGGAAGGCCTTTGCATGACTTGTCAACTAGGAAAACAAACTAAATCTAGTTTCAAATCCATTAATAAGAGTGATTCACCTAGAATTTTGTACTTGCTCCATATGGACCTTTTTGGCCCTATTATAGTACAATGTCTAGGAGGAAAGTCTTGTACATTAGTTATTGTAGATGATTTCTCTAGATTCACATGAGTTTTATTTTTGAGAACTAAGTCAGATACTTTTAAGGTTCTCATAGATTTTCTCAAGAACATACAGATTGAGTACTCTACTCAAATTTCATTGATCAGAAGTGATCATGGCACTGATTTTGAATCTCTTCTTATGCTAGAGTTCTGTGAGAAGGAAGATATCAGACATTGTTTCTCAGCTCTAAGAACTCCTCAACAAAATGGGGTAGTTGAAAGGAAAAATAGGACACTCATTGAAGATGTAGGTACATTGCTTGCAGATGCTTACATGTCTCTTTCCTATTGGGCAGAGGCAGTAAGCACAGCAAATTATGTCGTGAATAGAAGCCTAATACATAAAATAAAGCTTAAGACTCCCTATGAACTACTCAAAGGGAAGAAACCTATAATAACCTATTTTAAAGTATTTGGATGTATATGCTATATTCACAATAATGACAAGAAACATCTTAGAAAGTTTGAAGCTAAGACTGCAATGGGAATTTTCCTAGGATATTCCCAAGTCAGCAAGGAATATAGGGTGCTTAATAAATCAACATTAAAAATTGACGAATCTATGCATGTGTTATTTGATGAATCTAATATGTTTTACAAGGAGAGAGACATCTCTACTAACAATAATCTGCAGGTCAAAATTTGTGTGAGAGCTTGGATGATCTAAACCTTACCTCAAGGTTAGAATCACATCCTCCTCCACAAGCTATATCAGAAGCTGAAAGTGAAGAAGTGACTATGGAAGCAGTTCAAATTCCTCCAACAGTTGATACAATTCCACAAGAGGAATTAAATCAAATAACTATCACTGAACTAACTCCACCTAATGATCTTTTCATACTTAGGGATCACCCTACATCTCAAGTAATTGGAGACATATCAGTTGGAGTGCAGACAAGGCATCAACTCAACCCTGATGTGATGCTTTCCTGTTTTCTATCTCAAATTGAGCCTCAATCCATATCTGATGTAGAGAAAGATCAAAATTGGATCACTGCAATGCAAGAGGAACTCAACAAGTTTGAGAGGTGTAAAGTTTGGGACTTAGTTCCAAGGCCTAGGGGCTATCCAGTAATTGGGACTAAGTGGGTATTCAGAAACAAACTTGATGCCCAAGGTGTGATAGTGAGGAATAAGACAAGGCTTGTTGCTAAAGGATACAAGCAAGAGTAAGGGATTGATTATGATCAAACCTTTTCTCCAGTTGCCAGACTTGAAGCTATAAGGATTTTCTTAGCTTATGCAACATTCAAAAAGTTTAAAGTATACCATATGGATGTGAAAAGTGCATTCCTAAATGGAGAACTCAAAGAAGAGGTGTATGTTGACCAACCTCCAGGTTTTATCTCTCCATCTCATCTCTCTTATGTTTTTAAATTGCATAAGGCTCTCTATGGTTTAAAGCAAGCTCCAAGAGCTTGGTATGAGACCTTAGCCAGCTTTATTTTAGAGCATAGTTTTTCAATAGGCATGGTAGATAGAACCGTTTTTACAAAGTTGCATCATGATAAAATTCTCTTAGTACAAATATATGTGGATGACATAATTTTTGGTTCGACTGATCCGAATCTGTGCAAAAGATTTTCTGATTTAATGCACTCAAGGTTTGAGATGAGTAGCATGAGTGAGTTATCATATTTCCTTAGTCTCCAAGTGAAAAAAACCCCTAAAGAGATCTTCATCTCTCAGTCTAAATATGCTAAAGAGCTTATTAAGAAGTTTGGGATGAATGATGCCTTGGCCATGAAAACTCCCATGGCTGCCAATGCTGTTGTAGATGCTGATGAATCTGGAAAACCAGTTGATCAGACCAGGTATAGGGCCATTATTGGATCCCTACTGTATTTAATAGCAAGCAGACCAGATATTATGTTTGCCACATGTCTTTGTGCTAGGTTCCAAGTGAACCCTAAAGAATCTCACCTTATTTTCTTAAAAAGGATTTTAAGATATATAAAAGGTTGTCCAGATCTAGGCCTCTGGTATTCAAAAGAATCAGCATTTGTGTTAACTGGATTTTCTGATGGTGATTATGCTGGATGCAAAGTAGACAGGAAAAGCACCTCTGGAACTTGTCAGTTCCTTGGTGACAGACTTGTATCTTGGTTCTATAGAAAGCAAACATTTGTTTCAACATCCACTACTGAAGCTGAATATATGGCTGCAGGCAGTTGCTGTTCACAGATCTTGTGGATACAAAACCAACTACTTGATTATGGTGTCAACTTAAATAATTCAACTATTCTATGTGATAATACAAGTGCTATTTCAATTGCACAAAATCCAGTATTGCATTCTAGAACCAAGCATATAGACATTAGACATCACTTCATTAGAGATTGTGTTGACAAACAAAAGATTAAACTTGAATTTATCTCTACTGATTTGCAAAGAGCAGATATATTCACTAAGCCATTGTACTCATCCAAGCATCTGTTCTTTGTCAATCAGCTTGGTATGATAAATGGTCAGGATTTAATCTAATGCTCTGTCTATGGTCAAAGAATTGTCTCTGTTCGCCGACCTGAAATCGACGAACTGACAACTGTTCTTGAGACTTTTTGTCGACCTAAGCTCGACGAAATCTCCTGGTGAAGTAATTTTCGTCGAATTGAGATCGACGAACTTACTTCTGAAACCTTTTGTCGACCAGAGATCGACGAAATGTCTTCAACCTTCAGACTGAGTTCGACGAACTGTTTTACTCTAAATTATTTCGTCGACCTCAGAAAGAAGATTTTTTTATTTTTCGTGGACCGGAGTTTGTCATTTCATATTCCGGAAAACCTTATATTTAGGGTTTTTTCGACCTCCGTCCCGCGCTTTCAGTTCTCTTTGCACTTGATCTTCATTTTCTCTCTTGCAGGTGCATTCATGGCGATTCCAGCAGGCGCTCTTGCGGCAATGAAGTTTGATACCGGATTCGACGTCGATTTCGACTCCTTCTAGCACTCCGATCCAGTGTTCCTTCACATTCTGCAACTGCTGGAAGACCAGAAATTGAAAAATCTGCTTTCCATTAGAATTAAATTACCCAGCACTGAAATCAGAGAGTGGGTCTATACTGCGTCTATAACCGAGGACAACACAATGACCGAATCAATAGCGGGTAATGCCATCTCTCTCACTCCTGCTGTATTAACTGAAATCTTTGGATTAGAGAATGGAGAAGAAGATTTAGAAATTGATAATGAGGAATATGACATGATGTTAAGTCTGATGGGTTACTCTGGCGATAATCCAAATAAACTGCTGAAGAAGCACCTATCTGCTGAGTTCAAGTTTCTCACAGATATCGTTGGGAAAGTCTTGTTGAGCAAGCACACTGCACACGATTATATAACCAGGCATCAATTTTTGGTAATGTGTGTAGTGGTAAACAAGAGGCAAGTAAACTGGGAATAGATCATCTTTGATCTCATCAAGAAAAGGAATAGTAAGAAGGAAGTAAACTTTGGAAGGATCCTAGGGATCTTCTTGACAGAAAAGGCTGTTGAATCACTTGTCTCCCAGACCACATTCATAAATGCCAGCAAAAGGCTCACATGTGCCTTGTTTGTTAAGTGGGAGAGGACAATCACAAAGCCCTCTAAGGCTTCATCCTCTGCCACCCCAGCTTCTGAAAGTACAAGGGCTGTTTCAACCACTCCCCACCCTTCTAAAGAGACCCCATCCAACATTATTCCATCCAACATTACTCAAACCACTCCCCAGACCATCTAAGCAGAGGCAATTTCCCCTCTTGCTGCATCCATTTCCACTCTATCTGCCCAAGTTTCTGCTCTCACCACTGCTCTCTCTTCAGAAAGGGGTCTGACTTCAGTTATTACTGAACCCAGGCAGGGGGAGATACTTGATGAGGAAGAAGCAGCAGTAGCTGAAGCAGAAGTAGCAGTAGCAACAGCAGCAACAACAGAAGAAGTAGCAGCAGCAGAAGAACCAGCTGAACAAGACATGGACACAGCAGCAGAAGAAGAAGCAACAACAGAACAAACAACAGTTGTACCAGCAGAAGGAACAGAAGCTGCTATGGAAACAGATGTCTTAAATTCTCTTGAATCAGACATGGAGACATATGTTTATTGTATAAATATTATAGTGTCAAATACTCAAGATGTTATTCTGCCAGAAATTTCGCCTGGAAGGGTCTATATTATCAATTCCAAAGAAAATCTAGCAGCTTTGCTAAAAATATTTTGATCCTATATTTATTTTACCTTTCCCATTCTATCATCAAGAGCAATAGTGTGCTACACTTCTCTTGTCAGCTCAGAGGTGTTAAACATTGTAAAGAAAAGTTTGACAGCTCCTCCAAAAATATTGTCTGCTCAGATATCTAGCTCTCCTGGGCCATCCTATATCATGGATGATAGCCCTCTCCCAAATCTGGATGACATTATGGTTCAAGACATTGACATGGAAACTGAAGCAGCTCAGGCTGAAATTGTCCCCACTCCAGTAAATAAAGAAATCCCCAAGGATGTAATAAGCCAGATTGATGATATGTATGACAATCCCCAATCTTCTTGTGATGATGATGATGACTCTGATGAGGATCCAAAGAGGAAGAAAATCTCCAAGAAAAGAAAAGCTCTTCCTCCTGCTCCAAAACTCAACCCAACAAGTGACACTCCCTACTATATTCTGCACAATATAACTCCATATAAGGGTATGCCAGCATAGATGCGGCTATCCAAAAATGAACAGAAGGAAAGGAAGAAAAGAAGATGATATTCTCCTCCTCCACAAAAATTTAAAAGGGATCCTCCTCCTCCTCCTCCAGCTTCAGGTGCTTTAGGAACCATCTCTCAAAGCTCAGATGCACTTCCCAAGCCTACATTCACCAAAACCTATCAGAGATAAGGAAGACCTTCTCAATCTTCTAGAGATAGTAAGCACCAACACAGACATCAGCTCTCCTATAGAAGTTCATCCAGTGCTCAGCAATTTGCCCCCAAGCAAATATTCTCTCCTCCTTCATCTCCTGGCAAAGCAAACAGCCCTGAAAGACCTCCAATTCCAGCATATGATCCTGATACTAGCCCAACTACCAGAATGGCTAGATTCTAAGAATCTGTGGCTCTCTCTCAGATAAGGCAAGCCAGAGAAAAGGGTCAGGATCCTTCTCAATTTTCAACAATGTCAAGCTACAGGAAAAAGGAAATTGAAAGATATCAAGTTGGAATGTTGTTTGATGCTGAAAAATACATGCATCTACATCCTGAAGCTGTTGTTCTTAGAACTACTTCTCAAAAGACACTTGGTGATGCAGAGATGACTTTGATGTTGAAGCAAGCACAAGATCCTAACAAAGTAATTATATTTGCTAAACCTTTTGATTCTCCCAAGGACATTTAGGTTATTTATTTTCAGTCTCTATTTTTATTGTGAACAATTTGGGTGCATAGCTTTATAAAGGTACTGATAGCTTATTTGCTCTATCAGCTATCTCAGTTGTATGCTATGTCTACTTCATTTTGTCCTTTAATTTTTTCTCTGTTTCTGTTTGGAGTAACCTCACCCAAATAGGGGAGATTGTTAGATCCCCTAGGTTATTTGGGCTAGGTTCTCTTCTTAGGTTGTGACCCATATTGTATAGAAGGGTCAAGTTTTATGTGTTTCTAGAGTCTAGGTCAAGTCCTTAGAGTCAACAGTACAAAGGACCAGCCTCCAACACTGCCCAAGACTCAAGACTTAGAGAATTCAAGTTTTATAAACAGATCTATGTTCGTCGATCTCCGGTCGACGATAGTCGTGCTCAGCTCGACTAACTCAAAGATAAAATTCCCTGAGCTGAGCTCGACGAACTCTGTTCTCAGGTCGACTAACACTTCAACTCTCAGCGCCATAATTCACTCAAAGCCAAAGCTTACTTAGCGCCAAAGATCACTCAGCGCCATAATTCACTCAAAGCCAAAGCTTACTCAGAGCCAAAGATCACTCAACGCTCTCAACGCTATCAATGACTCAACACTCTCAAACGACTCAATGCCAGATGTGCTATTATCTCAATGTCGTCAGTTTGACCAAGTTCTAAGGTCGACTAATTTCACATTCTCAGGTCTACGAACTTAGAGCACAATATCCGTCAGTTTATGCAGTGCAGTTGTTCGCAGATCACAGGTCGACTAAAGCTATCACAGGTCGACGAAAGCTGATCTCAGGTCGATGAAAGCTGTTCTGTGGTCGACGAAAACTGTAAGACATATTGTTATTTATTCTTTCCTTTTCTGTCTCCTTATTTTATATCTATTATAGGCCATTAATTCCCTCGATAATCAATGCACTTATATCCTTTGAATCGAGCCGTTGCTGGAAGCATTGATTGCAAATATCCTCCATGGAATTAATTGCTTATATCTCGAGACAGACATAGAATAGAATATATGACAACATACTTGCCATTTTCATTTCCCAGATTTCGGCTAAGCATTTACTGCAGGTTTTTGAATTAGACCTTGAGGCAGTTATCAATCTGATCATCACTCTGCCAGAACAAAGTGTATATAGAAACTCTTTGAGAAAAACACGAAGTGCAGTGCATACAGTTCTCAGGAAATCAACTGCTCTCAAAAGAAGAAGAAAGAACAACAATCACAATCAAGAGTCTTTCTTCTTCACCTTCTTTGTTTTCAGGGATCACAAGTGATAAGAATATTCAAATCAGTCAAAGGATCTCTGGAGAGTTGATCATATAGCAGAAGGCCTACTCACCCTTAACAGAGCTTCCACTCTTGAATCATTCAAGATTTTAGGGGGAGCTTTGACAACAACACAGAATCCACATAGTCTTCTCATTTTGACTTGAGAAAAGAAGAATTCTATCAATCTCTCTTCCCCACCTCTGTATAGGGTTTTAATTCCCTTCAAAATTATTCTGGTTGCAAGTCTCCTTCCAAAAGACTTGGGTTGGTTTTTGAGCACCTGATCAAAAGCTCATTGGTGGCAGTCAACTGATCAAAACCTGTAGTGGATTCTTACCTAGGGTGGTAGAAGAGTGGATGTACCCAAGTTTGGGGAACCACTTTAAAAATTCTTGTGTTGTCTGTATGGCTGTGATCTTCCTGTGTGCTTGTGCTGTGATATGTTTTGTTGTGTAGCTTAGCTATCTTTTCTCTAGTTCATCTGCTGCACTTGTACACTCATACACCTATATCATAGTAATATATTTTATTAAAGACTTCTTATTTCAGCAAAAATCAAAAAGATTTTAAAAACTCTATTCACCCCCCCTAGAGTTTGTCAGAGCTTACCCTATCTTTCAATTGGTATCAGAGGCAGGTTAATCACATCATACAGGCTTACACCTGGATTAATCAAGATCCTCAGGATAAACTCTGAATAAGTCTTATTAGTTTCTCTGATTAGATTTTATTTTCTGATATCATGGCACAAAACAAGGATTATGCCAGCACCAGACCTCCAGTCTGCAACTTGCAAAATTTTGGGATCTGGAAGGCAAGAATCAAGCTTTATATGAACTCTATTGATGAGGACATCTTTAATTCCATCTTGATAGGACCACCAGCTCCAGTGACCTCTACTTCAACTCTAGTAAATCTCAGTGCAGTGCCTCCTCCAGATCAAGCTGATGCACATAAGAAAGCAAAGATTGCTGATGCCAGAGCTATGAATATACTGGCCCAAACTATGCCAGATGATATATTTCAGAAAGTTGTTGAATGTACATCTGCCAATGCCATTTTGGATTCCCACAACTAAATGGTAGTAGCTCTGCTGATGAGAGGAAGGATCGAAGATCCAACCTCATATCCCAATATGAAATTTCAGGAAAGATGAAGCAGAATCTGTGGAAGTAATGTACAATAGGCTGAGCTCCATCATCAGTGAGCTCAGAACATTGGAGAAGGAAATTACTCTGACTGATGTCAATAACAAGATCCTCATGTGCTTCCCTAGCACTTGGGACTCCAGAATCTGGCCCATCAGGGGAAGCCAGAAGCATGGCTGAAATTTCAACAGAATCTCTGCTTGGAAAGCTCAAATCCTATGAGCAATTGATCAAGTCAAGAGAAGCTGCAGTTTAACTAAATGCTTCAACACCTACCAGGAAGGAACAGAACTCAGCATTCAAAGCTGCAGAAGAATCTCCCAGCTTGCCAACCAATGAAGATCTTATGGGTCTCTTTGCTAAGAGATTCTATAAAATGGCAAGGAAGGACTTCAGGAGGAAGCCCTCAAGGAATGAAGATAAACCCAGGTATGACAAGACCCCTTCTAAAGAGGTTGTCTATTTTGGGTGCAGGAAACCTGGACACTTTATCTCATAATGTCCAGAAGTCCAAAAGAAAGACAGAAGGCAAGAAAAGGATTCAAGAAGACATCAGCACAACAAGGCCTCCTCCAACAAGTACAAAAAGAAGGAGAAGGGCTTTGTAGCTGAAACCTGGAGTGATACTGAAGATGAAACATCCTCCTCCAGTTCCAGTGAGGTTGATGTAGAAGAAAAGAAGGCAAGGGAAATTTGCCTTATTACAATAGATGCTGGAAGGGCCAGATCAGACTCAGAAGAATCAGATGATGAAAAATTCCTCTCTAAAGAGGATCAGGTAATTGCTTCCTATGACTTTCAATCTAAAGAATTTCAATCTGAATTTAAACTCTTGTGTTTAGACCTAATAGGATATGAGAAGGAAATCAAAATTCTCAAGGGAAAACTTTTAGAATAAGACAAAATCATTGCTGAAATGAAAAGTTAACTGAAGAATTAAGCTTAGCCAATCAACAAATAGTTTTTCTGTAATCTAAATTAAGTAAGGCTAAGGAACTAGAAGAATTCTTGATTGGTAGAAGTTTACAACTATTCGATATAACTAGGACAGTTAAGACAAGATCTAACAATAACAAACTAGGATTAGGAGCCTCATCCAGTGAACCAATCCTAATTCAGAAAAATCAATTATCAAAACCTATTAACTTCATCTCTGAAAATGGTAAGAAAAATACTGAACAGGTAGAGAAGGTTAATGAAGTTCTTAAACAGTTAGAACTTAAGAAAACCAATCAAAAAAAGAAAAATAAACAACATAACTATGTTCAGCATATTTCGTCTAACTCAGAACGACAAAATGGGTATGGTTTGTCGACCTCAGAACGACGAACCCTGAATGCAAATAATAATGCAAACTATTCTTCAAACTGGGATTGATGAAACCAGTATGGTTCATCAATCAGAGATCAACGTTTCTGGGGATCTGAGAATGGATACCTCCATTCTTTGAGCAGAGATCGAAGAACTCAACCCAGATCGTCGAGCTCAGGTCGAGGAACATACTCAAATTTGTCAAACTCAGTACATAACCAGAGTAACCTAAAAACTGATAAATCCTTTAATCCCTTTAGTAAGTGGGTCATACCTCCTAGAAGGTATCATCCTTTAGGTTATAAGGATCAACCTGAATGTTCATTTATTTCAAGTTTCAGTTATGTTAAACAACAAGGACCCAAGGTAATCTGGGTCAAAAACTGCTAATCCTCTTTGTAGGTAGAAGAGAACCCTGCACTCAAAACAAGTGGTACCTGGACAGTGGTTGCTCTAAACATGTGACAGGTTGCAAGGAATGCCTAATCAACTATAAAGTCAAGACTGGACCTAAAGTAATCTTTGGGGACTCAGGCTTTGGACTGATAGAAGGCTATGGAGATTTCAACTATGGAGCTGTCACATTCAAAAAAGTGACCTATGTAAATGGTCTTAAGCATAATCTGATATCAGTAAGCCAACTATGTGATACAGGTTATCAAGTAAGCTTCAGTAACTCTTTATGTCTTTTTTCTTTAAACAACACAACTATTTTAACAGGAATTAGACAACACAACATTTACTTAGTAATTTTTGAATCAGCTAAATCTGAAATTTGCTTATTCAATTCTGTAAGCATTCAAACTAGCTTATGGCACAAAATACTAGGACATGTAAACCATAAAAATATAGCTAGGTTATCTAAGGACAATCTTGTTAGAGGTTTATCTTCTGGTCCCTACAAGAAGGAAGGCCTTTGCATGACTTGTCAACTAGGAAAGCAAACTAAATCTAGTTTCAAATCCATTAATAAGAGTGATTCACCTAGAATTTTGTACTTGCTCCATATGGACCTTTTTGGCCCTATTGTAGTACAATGTCTAGGAGGAAAGTCTTGTATATTAGTTATTGTAGATGATTTCTCTAGATTCACATGAGTTTTATTTCTGAGAACTAAGTCAGATACTTTTAAGGTTCTCATAGATTTTCTCAAGAACATACAGATTGAGTACTCTACTCAAATTGCATTGATCAGAAGTGATCATGGAACTGATTTTGAATCTCTTCTTATGCTAGAGTTCTGTGAGAAGGAAGATATCAGACATTGTTTCTCAGCTCCAAGAACTCCTCAACAAAATGGGGTAGTTGAAAGGAAAAATAGGACACTCATTGAAGATGTAGGTACATTGCTTGCAGATGCTTACATGTCTCTTTCCTATTGGGCAGAGGCAGTAAGCACAGCAAATTATGTCGTGAATAGAAGCCTAATACATAAAATAAAGCTTAAGACTCTCTATGAACTACTCAAAGGGAAGAAACCTATAATAACCTATTTTAAAGTATTTGGATGTATATGCTATATTCACAATAATGACAAGAAACATCTTAGAAAGTTTGAAGCTAAGACTGCAATGGGAATTTTCTTAGGATATTCCCAAGTCAGCAAGGAATATAGGGTGCTTAATAAATCAACATTAAAAATTGACGAATCTATGCATGTGATATTTGATGAATCTAATATGTTTTACAAGGAGAGAGACATCTCTACCAACAATAATCTGCAGGTACAAAATTTGTGTGAGAGCTTGGATGATCTAAACCTTACCTCAAGGTTAGAATCACATCCTCCTCCATAAGCTATATCAGAAGCTGAAAGTGAAGAAGAGACTATGGAAGCAGTTCAAATTCCTCCAACAGTTGATACAATTCCACAAGAGGAATTAAATCAAATAACTATCACTGAACTAACTCCACCTAATGATCTTGTCATACTTAGGGATCACCCTACATCTCAAGTAATTGGAGACATATCAGTATGAGTGCAGACAAGGCATCAACTAAACCCTGATGTGATGCTTTCCTGTTTTCTATCTCAAATTGAGCCTCAATCCATATCTGATGTAGAGAAAGATCAAAATTGGATCACTGCAATACAAGAGGAACTCAACAAGTTTGAGAGGTGTAAAGTTTGGGACTTAGTTCCAAGGCCTAGGGGCTATCCAGTAATTGGGACTAAGTGGGTATTCAGAAACAAACTTGATGCCCAAGGTGTGATAGTGAGGAACAAGACAAGGCTTGTTGCTAAAAGATACAAGCAAGAGGAAGGGATTGATTATGATCAAACCTTTGCTCCAGTTGCCAGACTTGAAGCTATAAGGATTTTCTTAGCTTATGCAACATTCAAAAAGTTTAAAGTATACCATATGGATGTGAAAAGTGCATTCCTAAATGGAGAACTCAAAGAAGAGGTATATGTTGACCAACCTCTAGGTTTTATCTCTCCATCTCATCTCTATTATGTTTTAAATTGCATAAGGCTCTCTATGGTTTAAAGCAAGCTCCAAGAGCTTGTTATGAGACCTTAGCCAACTTTCTTTTAGAGCATGGTTTTTCAATAGGCATGGTAGATAGAACCGTTTTTACAAAGTTGCATCATGATAAAATTCTCTTAGTATAAATATATGTGGATGACATAATTTTTGGTTCGACTGATCCCAATCTGTGCAAAAGATTTTCTGATTTAATGCACTCAAGGTTTGAGATGAGTAGCATGGGTGAGTTATCATATTTCCTTAGTCTCCAAGTGAAACAAACCCCTGAAGAGATCTTCATCTCTCAGTCTAAATATGCTAAAGAGCTTATTAAGAAGTTTGGGATGAATGATGCCTTGGCCATGAAAACTCCCATGGCTGCCAACGCTGTTGTAGATGCTGATGAATCTGGAAAACCAGTTGATCAGACCAGGTATAGGGCCATTATTGGATCCCTACTGTATTTAATAGCAAGCAGACCAGATATTATGTTTGCCACATGTCTTTGTGCTAGGTTCCAAGTGAACCCTAAAGAATCTCACCTTATTTTCTTAAAAAGGATTTTAAGATATATAAAAGGTTGTCCAGATCTAGGCCTCTGGTATTCAAAAGAATCAGCATTTGTGTTAACTGGATTTTCTGATGGTGATTATGCTGGATGCAAAGTAGACAGGAAAAGCACCTCTGGAACTTGTCAGTTCCTTGGTGACAGACTTGTATCTTGGTTCTATAGAAAGCAAACATTTGTTTCAACATCCACTGCTGAAGCTGAATATATGGCTGCAGGCAGTTGCTGTTCACAGATCTTGTGGATACAAAACCAACTACTTGATTATGGTGTCAACTTAAATAATTCAATTATTCTATGTGATAATACAAGTGTTATTTCAATTGCACAAAATCCAGTATTGCATTCTAGAACCAAGCATATAGACATTAGACATCACTTCATTAGAGATTGTGTTGACAAACAAAAGATTAAACTTGAATTTATCTCTACTGATTTGCAAAGAGCAGATATATTCACTAAGCCATTGTACTCATCCAAGCATCTGTTCTTTGTCAATCAGCTTGGTATGATAAATGGTCAGGATTTAATCTAATGCTCTGTCTATGGTCAAAGAATTGTCTCTATTCGCCGACCTGAAATCGACGAACTGACAACTATTCTTGAGACTTTTTGTCGACCTAAGCTCGACGAAATCTCCTGGTGAAGTAATTTTCGTCGAATTGAGATCGACGAACTTACTTCTGAAACCTTTTGTCGACCAGAGATCGACGAAATGTCTTCAACCTTCAGACTGAGTTCGACGAACTGTTTTACTCTAAATTATTTCGTCGACCTCAGAAAGAAGATTTTTTTTTTTTCGTGGACCGGAGTTTGTCATTTCATATTCCGGAAAACCTTATATTTAGGGTTTCTTCGACCTCCATCCCACGCTTTCAGTTCTCTTTGCACTTGATCTTCGTTTTCTCTCTTGCAGGTGCATTCATGGCGATTCCAGCAGGCGCTCTTGCGGCAATGAAGTTTGATACCGGATTCGACGTCGATTTCGACTCCTTCTAGCACTCTGATCCAGTGTTCCTTCACATTCTGCAACTGCTGGAAGACCAGAAATTGAAAAATCTGCTTTCCATTAGAATTAAATTACCCAGCACTGAAATCAGAGAGTGGGTCTATACTGCGTCTATAACCGAGGACAACACAATGACCGAATCAATAGCGGGTAATGCCATCTCTCTCACTCCTGCTGTATTAACTGAAATCTTTGGATTAGAGAATGGAGAAGAAGATTTAGAAATTGATAATGAGGAATATGACATGATGTTAAGTCTGATGGGTTACTCTGGCGAAAATCCAAATAAACTGCTGAAGAAGCACCTATCTGCCGAGGTTAAGTTTTTCACAGATATCGTTTGGAAAGTCTTGTTGAGCAAGCACACTGCACACGATTATATAACTAGGCATCAATTTTTGGTTATGTGTGTAGTGGTAAACAAGAGGCAAGTAAACTGGGAATAGATCATCTTTGATCTCATCAAGAAAAGGAATAGTAAGTAGGAAGTAAACTTTGGAAGGATCCTAGGGATCTTCTTGACAGAAAAGGCTGCTGAATCACTTGTCTCCCAGACCACATTCATAAATGCCAGCAAAAAGCTCACATGTGCCTTGTTTGTCAAGTGGGAGAGGACAATCACAAAGCCCTCTAAGGCTTCATCCTCTGCCACCCCAGCTTCTGAAAGTACAAGGGCTATTTCAACCACTCCCCACCCTTTTGAAGAGACCCCATCCAACATTATTCCATCCAACATTACTCAAACCACTCCCCAGACCATCTAAGCAGAGGAAATTTCCCCTCTTGCTGCATCCATTTCCACTCTATCTGCCCAAGTTTCTGCTCTCACCACTGCTCTCTCTTCAGAAAGGGGCCTGACTTCAGTTATTACTGAACCCAGGCAGGGGGAGATACTTGATGAGGAAGAAGCAGCAGTAGCTGAAGTAGAAGTAGCAGTAGCAATAGCAGCAACAACAGAAGAAGTAGCAGCAGCAGAAGAACCAGCTGAACAAGACATGGACACAGCAGCAGAAGAAGAAGCAACAACAGAACAAACAACAGTTGTACCAGCAGAAGGAACAGAAGCTGCTATAGAAACAGATGTCTTAAATTCTCTTGAATCAGACATGGAGACAGATGTTTATTGTATAAATATTATAGTGTCAAATACTCAAGAGGTTATTCTGCCAGAAATTTCGCCTGGAAGGGTCTATATTATCAATTCAAAAGAAAATCTAGCAGCTTTGCTAAAAATATTTTGATCCTATATTTATTTTACCTTTCCCATTCTATCATTAAGAGCAATAGTGTGCTACACTTCTCCTGTCAGCTCAGAGGTGTTAACCATTGTAAAGAAAAGTTTGGCAGCTCCTCCAGAAATATTGTCTGCTCAGATATCTAGCTCTCCTGGGCCATCCTATATCATGGATGATTGCCCTCTCCCAAATCTGGATGACATTATGGTTCAAGACATTGACATGGAAACTGAAGCAGCTCAGGCTGAAATTGTCCCCACTCCAGTAAATAAAGAAATCCCCAAGGATGTAATAAGCCAGATTGATGATATGTATGACAATCCCCAATCTTCTTCTTCTGATGATGATGACTCTGATGAGGATCCAAAGAGGGAGAAAATCTCCAAGAAAAGAAAAGCTCCTCCTCCTGCTCCAAAACTCAACCCAACAAGTGACACTCCCTACTATATTCTGCACAATATAACTCCATATAAGGGTATGCCAGCATAGATGCGGCTATCCAAAAATGAACAGAAGGCAAGGAAGAAAAGAAGCAGATATTCTCCTCCTCCACAAAAATTTAAAAGGGATCCTCCTCCTCCTCCTCCTCCAGCTTCAGGTGCTTTAGGAACCATCTCTCAAAGCTCAGATGCACTTCCCAAGCCTACATTCACCAAAACCTATCAGAGACAAGGAAGACCTTCTCAATCTTCTAGAGATAGTCAGCACCAACACAGACATCAGCTCTCCTTTAGAAGTTCATCCAGTGCTCAGCAATTTGCCCCCAAGCAAATATTCTTTCCTCCTTCATCTCCTGGCAAAGCAAACAGCCCTGAAAGACCTCCAATTCCAGCATATGATCCTGAGACTAGCCCAACTACCAGAATGGCTAGATTCCAAGAATCTGTGGCTCTCTCTCAGATAAGGCAAGCCAGAGAAAAGGGTCAGGATCCTTCTCAATTTTCAACAATGTCAAGCTACAGGAAAAAGGAATTTGAAAGATATCAAGTTGGAAAGTTGTTTGATGCTGAAAAATACATGCATCTACATCCTGAAGCTGTTGTTCTTAGAACTACTTCTCAAAAGACACTTGGTGATGCAGAGATGACTTTGATGCTGAAGCAAGCACAAGATCCTAACAAAGTAATTATATTTGCTAAACCTTTTGATTCTCCCAAGGACATTTAGGTTATTTATTTTCAGTCTCTATTTTTATTGTGAACAATTTGGGTGCATAGCTTTATAAAGGTACTGATAGCTTATTTGCTCTATCAGCTATCTCAGTTTTATGTTATGTCTACTTCATTTTGTCCTTTAATTTTTTCTCTATTTCTATTTGGAGTAACCTCACCCAAATAGGGGGAGATTGTTAGAACCCCTAGGTTATTTGGGCTAGGTTCTCTTCTTAGGTTGTGACCCATATTGTATAGAAGGGTCAAGTTTTATGTGTTTTTAGAGTCTAGGTCAAGTCCTTAGAGTCAACAGTACAAAGGACCAGCCTCCAACACTGCCCAAGACTCAAGACTTAGAGAATTCAAGTTTTATAAACAGATCTACATTCGTCGATCTCCGGTCGACGATAGTCGTGCTCAGCTCGACCAACTCAAAGATAAAATTCCCTGAGCTGAGCTCGACGAACTCTGTTCTCAGGTCGACTAACACTTCAACTCTCAGCGCCATAATTCACTCAAAGCCAAAGCTTACTTAGCGCCAAAGATCACTCAGCGCCATAATTCACTCAAAGCCAAAGCTTACTCAGAGCCAAAGATCACTCAACGCTCTCAACGCTATCAATGACTCAACACTCTCAAACGACTCAACGCCAGATGTGCTATTATCTCAATGCCGTCAGTTTGACCAAGTTCTAAGGTCGACTAATTTCACATTCTCAGGTCTACGAACTTAGAGCACAATATCCGTCAGTTTATGCAGTGCAGTTGTTCGCAGATCACAGGTCGACTAAAGCTATCACAGGTCGACGAAAGCTGATCTCAGGTCGATGAAAGCTGTTCTGTGGTCGACGAAAACTGTAAGACATATTGTTATTTATTCTTTCCTTTTCTGTCTCCTTATTTTATATCTATTATAGGCCGTTAATTCCCTCGATAATCAATGCACTTATATCCTTTGAATCGAGCCGTTACTGGCAGCATTGATTGCAAATATCCTCCATGGAATTAATTGCTTATATCTCGAGACAGACATAGAATAGAATATATGACAACATACTTGCCGTTTTCATTTCCCAGATTTCGGCTAAGCATTTACTGCAGGTTTTTGAATTAGACCTTGAGGCAGTTATTAATCTGATCATCACTCTGCCAGAACAAAGTGTATACAGAAACTCTTTGAGAAAAACACGAAGTGCAGTGCATATAGTTCTCAGGAAATCAACTGCTCTCAAAAGAAGAAGAAGAACAACAATCACAATCAAGAGTCTTTCTTCTTCACCTTCTTTGTTTTCAGGGATCACAAGTGATAAGAATATTCAAATCAGTCAAAGGATCTCTGGAGAGTTGATCATATAGCAGAAGGCCTACTCACCCTTAACAGAGCTTCCACTCTTGAATCATTCAAGATTTCAGGGGGAGCTTTGACAACACCACAGAATCCACATAGTCTTCTCATTTTGACTTGAGAAAAGAAGAATTCTATCAATCTCTCTTCCCCACCTCTGTACAGTGTTTTAATTTCCTTCAAAATTATTCTGGTTGCAAGTCTCCTTCCAAAAGACTTGGGTTGGTTTTTGAGCACCTGATCAAAAGCTCATTGGTGGCAGTCACCTGATCAAAACCTGTAGTGGATTCTTACCTAGGGTGGTAGAAGATTGGATGTACCCAAGTTTGGGGAACCACTTTAAAAATTCTTGTGTTGTCTGTATGGCTGTGATCTTCCTGTGTGATTGTGTTGTGATATGTTTTGTTGTGTAGCTTAGCTATCTTTTCTCTAGTTCATCTGCTGCACTTGTACACTCATTCACCTATATCATAGTAATATATTTTATTAAAGACTTCTTATTTCAGCAAAAATAAAAAAGATTTTAAAACTCTATTCACTCCCCCCCCCCTCTAGAGTTTGTCAGAGCTTACCCTATCTTCCATAGCACCAGACCTCTAGTCTACAACTTGAACAAGTTTGCAATCTGGAAGGCAAGAATCAAGCTTTACATGAATTCTATTGATGAGGATATTTTCAATTCAATTTTGATAGGACCCCCTCAACCTACAACAGTGACTGCAACAACATCTGACACTCATGCAGTTCTACCACCTGAGTGGACTGATGCACAGAAGAAAGTCAAGGTGGCTGATGCTAAAGCAATGAATATCCTGGCCCAAACTATGTCAGGTGATATTTTCCAGAAGGTGGTTGAGTGCACATCTGCCAAAGAAATCTGGGACTCTCTAAACCAGATGGTGGCAGGCTCAGCAGATGAGAGAAAGGACAAAAGATCCCTCCTAATATCTCAATATGATAACTTCAAGAAGGAGGAATCTGAAACAGTGGCTGAGATGTATAACAGGCTTAATGTTATCATCAATGAACTAAGGACCCTGGATAAAGATATCTCCTTAATTGAGATTAATGATAAGATCCTAATGTGCTTCTCCAGCACTTGGGATTCCAGGATCTGGCCAATCAAGGAAGCTAGAAGTTTGAATGAGATATCCACTGAATCTATCCTTGGAAAGCTAAAATCCTATGAGCAGTTAATCAAGACCAGAGAGGCTGCTGAACTGAAGGCCTCAAACACTTCAAGGAAGGAGCACAATATTGCTTTCAAAGAAACAGAAGAATCATAAACCCTTCCTGTCAATGAAGAGCTGATGAGCTTACTGGCTAAGAGATTTTACAAGTTGGCCAAGAAAGACTTCAGAAGGAAATCATCAAGAAGTGATGATAAACCTAAGTATGACAGAACTCCTACCAAGGATATTGTTTGCTTTGGATGCAAAAAACCTGGGCACATTCTCCCTGAATGCCCAGAGGCACATAAAAGAGACAAAAGAAAGGAAAAAAGAGAACAAGAAGCATTCCAGCAAACACTCCAATAGACATTACTCCAACAAGCATAAAATAAAGGAGAAAGGTTTCATTGCTGAAACCTGGAGTGAAACAGAAGAGGAGACTTCATCTTCCAGCTCCAGTGAAGATGAGGAAGAATCCAAGTCAAGGGAAGTGTGCCTTATGGCAATCAATGCTTCTTGTAGCAAGTCAGAAAATGAAGAATCTGATGAGGAATCAGAATCAGAAGAAGACCATGTAATATCTTCTTTTGATTTTAATTTTGCTGATTTTAAGATTGAATTCAAATCACTGTGCAATGATTTAATCAACTCAGAAAAAGAAATTAAAACTCTTAGAGACATGCTAGTTGAAGTTGACAACATATTTGCTGAAAACATCAAATTAAAAGATGACTTAGACCTAGCTAAAGAACAAATAGTAACTCTCAGAACTGAGTAATGTGAGGCTAAGAAACTTGATGAATCTCTCAATGGGAGAAGCCTTAAGCTAATAGACATCACAAACACAGTAAATGCTAGGCTAAATGGCAAGCTGGGCTTAGGTGCTTCATCAAGCTTGCCCCCCATTCTCAAGAAAAATATTCTTTCAACTCCTATAAAATTTATATCTGAAAAAGGTAAAGATGTAATACACAATAATCAACCAACAGAAGGCTTACCTAAATCTAAAAATCAAAAGAATAGAAACAAGAAAAATCTAAATAAAAATAACGTTCAACAGATTTTGTCGAACTCAGATCGACGAAATGTGGCTAGTTCGTCAAACTCTGATCGACAATCTACGAATGCCAACATTAGCCATAATAATCTGTCTTACTACCATCGATGAATCTTGTATGGTTCCTCGAGCAGAGATCGACGAACTTGGCGTACAGAAAATGAATGTATTCATTCTCTGAGCAAAGATCGATGATCTTATCCCATCTCATCGAACTCTGTTCAACGAACTTACAACACTTCGTTGAACCCAGTTAGACTTAACAAAAATCATAACTTTAACAGAAATTTTAATCAAACTAGAAAACCTGTTAATCCATTTGCTAATTGGGAAATTCCACCTAGGAGACACCATCCCTTAGGATATAAATCTCAACCTGAATTTTCTGTTATATCAAGCTTTTCATATCAGGAAAATAAAGGGCCCAAGGTAATCTGGGTCAAAAACAACTAATTTTTGCCTTTGTAGGTAAAGAGTTATCCAGCTTTTAATCAACAATGGTATCTGGATAGTGGATGCTCCAAGCATATGACTAGCAGCAAGGACAACCTAAATAATTATAAGTCCAAGCTGGGACCAAAGGTGATCTTTGGTGACTCAAATTGTGGCCAGACTGAAGGCTTTGGAGAAGTTAAGATTGGAGTAGTTACTTTCAAAAAGGTTGCATATGTAAGTGGACTGAAACATAACCTCATCTCCATAAGTTAACTATGTGATGAAGGTTATCAGGTATCTTTTTACTCAAGCTCTTGTATTATTTTTACTAAAGAAAACCAAACTGTTTTAATTGGAAATAGACAAGGCAACATATATGTAGTTAATTTTCAATCTGCAACATCAGATATTTGTTTATTTAATCTTGTTAGCAATCAGAATGATTTATGGCATAAAAGATTAGGTCATGTTAATCTGAAAAAAATTGCTAGGTTATCTAAAGACAACCTTATTAGAGGATTGCCTTCTTGTCCCTACAAGAAGAAAGGCCTCTGCAGGGCTTGTCAATTAGGCAAACAAACTAAATCTAGCTTTAAATCAGTTAATAAGAGTGATTCACCTAGGATCTTGTACTTGCTACACATGGACCTTTTTGGACCTATTATTGTACAAAGCCTAGGAGAGAAATCTTATACTCTAGTAGTTGTAGATGACTTCTCAAGGTTCACTTGGGTGTTTTTTCTGAGATCTAAGTCAGATACATTCAAGGTTGTTACGGATTTTCTCAAGACCATACAGATTGAGTACTCTATTCAAGTTGCATTGATTAGAAGTGATTATGGTACTGAGTTTGAGTCTCTTCTTATGCAAGAGTTCTGTGAGAAGGAAGGTATCAGGCATTGCTTATCAGCTCCTAGAACTCCTCAACAAAATGGGGTAGCTGAAAGAAAAAATAGAACCCTAATTAAAGCTGTAGGCACATTACTTGCAGATGCTTATATGCCCCTATCCTTTTGGGCAGAGGCTGTGAGCACAACAAATTATGTACTGAACATAAGTTTGATACATAAACTCAAGCATAAGACTCCCTATGAATTGCTCAAGTGGAAGAAACCTAAAATCACCTATTTTAAAATATTTGGTTGTATATGCTATATTCATAACAATGACAAGAAATATATTAGAAAGTTTGAAGCTAAGGCTGCAGAGAGAATTTTTCTAGGATATTCCCAAGTCAGCAAAGCTTATAGGGTATTTAATAAATCAACTTTGAAAATTGAGGAATCTATTCATGTAACTTTTGATGAAGCTAACATGTCTTATAAGGAGAAAGAAATTTCTACCAACAGCACATTGCAGGTACCTCACTTGTGTGAGAGATTGGATGATCTAAGCCTCACCCAAGAGGTTCTAACACATCCATCTCCACAAGTTGAAGAAGAAAGTGAATAAGAAATCTTAGAGGTGGCTAAACCCTATCCAACAGCTAATGAAATTCCACAAGAGGAATTTATTCCCCAAGCTGTAGCCCAACCAGCTCCTCCCACTGATTTTGTCACACTTAGAGATCATCCTAGATCTCAAGTGATTAGAGACATTTCAGTTGGTGTGCAAACAAGACATCAGCTCAACAATGATGTGATGCATGCTTGCTTCATTTCTCAACTTGATCCTCAATCCATTAAAGATGAAGAGCAAGATCCCCACTGGATAATTACAATGCAAGAGGAGCTCAATCAATTTGAGAGATGTAGAGTTTGAGAATTTGTTCCTAGACCCAAAGACTACCCAGTCATTGGAACAAAATAGGTCTTCAGGAATAAATTGGATGCTGAAGGCAACATCATAAGGAATAAGGCAAGACTTGTAGCACAAGGCTATTCACAGGAGGAAGGAATAGACTATGATCAAACCTTTGCTCCAGTGGCAAGACTTGAGGCTATAAGGATTTTTTAGCTTATGCTACCTACAAAAAGTTCAAGGTCTACCAAATAAATTTCAAGGGTGCTTTCCTCAATGGTGAACTCAAAGAGGAAGTGTATGTGGAGCAACCACCAGGTTTTATTTCTCCAACTCATCCCTCATTTGTCTTTAGATTGCATAAAGCTCTCTATGGTTTAAAGTAAGCTCCAAGAGCTTGGTATGAGACCTTAGTTAGCTTCTTATTAGAGCATAAATTCTCTAGAGGCATTGTAGATAGAACTCTTTTTATTAGGCATCATAAATAAAAAATTTTGTTAGTTCAAATATATGCAGATAACATCATTTTTGGCTATACTGATCCCAAACTATGTAAAAGGTTTTCTGACCTTATGCAATCCAAGTTTGAGATGAGTAGTATGGGTGAACTTTCATACTTCCTTGGTCTCCAAGTGAAGAAATCTCCTGATGGTATCTTCATCTCCCAATCTAAGTATGCTGAACTGCTTGTAAAATGGTTTGGGATGTGTGATGCCTCAGCTATGAAAACACCTATGGCTGCCAATGCTGTGATAGATTCTGATGAACATGAGAAGCCTGTTGATCATAAAACATATAGGGCCATTGTTGGGTCTCTACTATATCTCACTACAAGTAGGCCATATATTATGTTTGCTACATGTATTTGTGCTAGGTTCCAAGTGAACTCTAAAGAATCCCACTATATTTTGCTAAAGCGGATTTTAAGATATATAAAGGGTTGCCCAAATCTAGGACTCTATTATCTAACTGAATCAAAATTTGAATTAACTGGATTCTCAGATGCTGATTTTGCTGGATGCAGAGTGGATAGAAAAAGCACATCAGGAACATGTCAGTTCCTTGGTGATAGGCTTGTGTCCTGGTTCTATAAGAAGCAAACTTCTGTGTCCACATCAACTGTAGAAGTTGAATATATAGCAGCTGGCAGCTGTTGCTCACAGATTTTGTGGATTCAGAATCAGCTACTAGATTATGGATACAACTTAAATAATTCAACTATATATTATTATAGTACCAATGCTATTTCAATAGCACAAAATCCAGTGCATCATAGTAGGACCAAGCATATAGAGATTAGACATCATTTTATTAGAGATTCTGTAGACAAAAAGAAAATTAATCTTGTCTTTATCTCCACTGATTTACAAAGAGCAGACATCTTTACCAAGCCATTGGATGAGAAGAAGCATCTGTTCTTCTTAAATCAGTTGGGTATGATTAATGGAGAAGAATTAATTTAACTTTCTGTCTAAGGTCGACGATTTGTTGACCGTTCTTCGAACGGAGATCGACGAACTGTGAACGCTTCGTGAAGAGTTCATCGAACGGAGATTGACGATCACTTCTTATTGAAATAGATTTCGTCGAACAGAGATCGACGATCCCTGCTTCAGTGAATTTTTCGTTGAACGGATATCAACGATTTATTTGTCTTCTTCAGATTGAGATCGATGAACTCATTTTCTATTAAAATACTTCGTCGAACTCAGATCAAAGATCTTTTCTTTTTCGTTGGACTGAGATCGTCTTTTCGTCTTCTAAAGACTTTATAATCTAAGTTTTAGACGAAATCCGTCCCACACTTTCAATATCCTTTGCACTTGATCTCTTGTTTTTCCTTACAGGAGCTCTCATGGTGATTTCGGCGGCGAACCTCTCAGGGATGAAGTTTGATGCTGGGTTTGATATAGATGTGGACACTTTCAAGCATACAGACCAAATCTTCCAAGATATCTTGAAGTTGTTCAATGAGCCACAACTTCTCAAAGTGATGACTACCAAGATGAAGCTGCCTATGGCAGAGATAAAAGAATGGGTTTTCTCGTCGTCTTCTCCAGACGGACAAACCCTAGTCGGCACTATTACTGGACAGGAGGTGAATCTAACTCCTGATATTCTTTCTGAGATATTTTGTGTTGTGAATGGAAATGACGATATAGAACTGGATAGTAATGAGTTTGGTGAAATGCTTACACGGATGGGTCACTCTGAGGGAAACCCTAGTAAGTTACTGAAAAAGAACTTGTCTGTTGAGTACAAGTTTCTGGCTAACATAGTAGGTAAGGTGCTGCTTGGGAAGCACACCGCCCATGACTATATTACAAGGCACCAATTCCTTCTGATGAGTGCCCTGGTAAATAAGAAATCAGTGAATTGGGGTAATATTCTGTTTGATTTGATTAAGAAGAAAAATAATAAAAGAGAAGTCTATTTTGGGAGGATTCTGGGCATCTTCCTCCAGGAGAAATGTACCCAACTGTTGGTCTCTCCAACAGTTTTCATCAATGCTTCCAAGAGACTGACCTCAACTCTCTTTGTAAAATGGGAGAGGACCATCTCAAAGCCCTCCAGGGCCTCCTCTTCCATATGGATTTCAGAGGACACTAGGACTCCAAGAGTCAATCCCCAACCTTGTAACACCCTGAAACTCAAAAGAGGGACGGGTGATGTTTTAAGCCCATTCTGAATTTTTGGAGCAGGTGTCACGGGCGTGACACGGGCATGTCACGGGCGTGACACGGGCGTGTCATGGGCGTGACACAGGCGTGTCATGGGCGTGACACATGCGTGTTTGGCCGCGGTCATGTGGTCGACGTTTTGACGGTCGGAGATCGTCGTGTTGAGGCACACGGCCTGGGACACGGGCGTGTCCCAGGGCGTGTCACTTTGGGCTATTATCTGAGGAAGGCGCACGGGCCATGACACGGGCCCTGACACGGGCGTGTCAAATTCGACACGGGTGTGTCGGGTGCCGTGTCACAGACCGTGTCCTTCTCGGGTTGGGAAAGCTGGCCGATTGCACACGGGGGGGGGGGGGGGGGGGGGGGGCGTGACACGGGTCTCGATACGGGCGTGTCAAGAGGTGACACGGGCGTGTCGAAGGCCATGTCAAATGCCGTGTGCTGGTTTTCGAATCGGTCGAGACGGCGAATGGGTGACACGGCCAGGCACACGGCCGTGTTGCAACCCGTGTTCGGCCCAGATTTTATGATTTCAGATCTAATCTTGTCCGTTTGTTTCCTTGACTTTGGATCCAACGGTGGGGGGCTGCTCCTGGGTGGTTTTAGCCGGGATTTAGGGTTGGGAATCCTCATTTCCTTTAGCCATTCTCTCTCTAAGAGTTTAGAGAGAAGGGAGAGCAAGGAGGAAGGAGGAGTCCAAGATCCGGCCACCGGAGGAGCTTCGGAGCTCCGAATCGCGATCCGAGTCTAGATCCGCGGAGGTGACGCCATTGCGGTGCTTTCCAACCGCATAGTTTTCGATGGCGCCGCGGAAGAATGTAAGGGTAACGATTTCTCATCCTTGGGCATGTGAAGCCCTTTTTCCCTTTGCATAGGAAGCCCTCTCTCGCGAGTGAGCGAAGAGTTGGAGCGTTCCTTGGGGTAGATATGTAAAGTCCCCCTTGTGTAGAGTTCGTATGCGAAAACGGACATAGGCATTGTGTGTGAAGCCTATCCGGACAAGTAGAGCCGGATCGGTGATGTTGCATTGCATATGAACCGGGGAATACTCCGGGTGTTTGGGCGTTTTTCGGGTTTTCTACGTGGTAGATTGCATCAGGGAGCCTTGAAGAGTAACTCCAAGGTGCACCCGGAAAACTGGGCAAACACGAGTTTTGCCAACACGATGGCCGGGGAGCCAACGTGAACATAACCGGGTTATGTGATTATTGTGGTGGAAACGGGACTCGGTGAGTCTTGACCTGCGCATATGGCTTAAATTGTCGTTGCGGTGTGAGCACGGGTCAGGCGGAACTGTACCCGGTCTATGTCGTTCGGTAGGACCGTTGGCATGGACGAGGGTCTTCGGCGGTCTATGGCTTAAATTGCCGTGACCAAGGCCAGGAAGGCAAAATGCTCATATGGTTGGCCGTCCAAGAGGCGGTGGTGGAACGAGAACGTCTATGGCTTGAATTGACGTGACGTTGGCCGGTTCGCCGTGAATGTGCCCTGTGTGCACGAGGTGTGTGGCCGTGCGAGCCTACGCCTGTGATGATGTGTGTTCACACTAATATATTGCCTATACTAATAAAGTGCAGGGAAAGAGCATCGCCGCCCCGATTTTGGGGGCGGGATCGTTATAATTTGGTCAGCATAGCTGACCGTTGCTTTTGTTTGCCACCGGGCGGTGGTTTGTGCTTGCAGGTGCTGCGGAGCCGAGCGGAAAATAGCGGGCTAAAGCCCATGTTGCAGTGCTGGCCCTCGAAGGCCTAACCCTTTTATGCTTTCCGTTTATTTCATGTATGGCTGGCCTGCGAGCCGAAGTATGTAAGACATGTTTTGATAAGCAAACATTGTAAGGCCATAAGGCCGGTGCTTTTGTATTATTCATTACTATTATTATTTCTATAGTGGACATTCTTGCTTGGCAGGGTTCTTGTATTTGTGCAACTTAATAAATTGCTTCCGCTAGAATGACTCTGTGTAGGACGTTGGTGATTGGTTGTATGGTTTCAACGCGTAACCAACCGGTCTGTCCGTAGTATATGGCGTCGGACCCCGGCCGGACCTACTGCTATATGCTATACGACGGATAGGGGTGTTATAAATTGGTATTAGACTACTGGTTTTGGTCAAACTTAAATGAATTCGTGGACGAATTCACTTTAAGGGGTGGTGAGCACATGTGTCCGTCATCATTATAACATGAAAAGAACCCATGAATGTCCACTTAGGAATGAAAATACACATGTTTGAGGAACCTGTGTGTTCCTATAATTGCTGTTTGCAGTAATATTTGGTCGCTTATCGGTGTTTTGCACGATTATAGGTGACCAGGAGTGGTGCTGGGCCGTCAGAATGGCCAAGTTCTGAGGCAAGCAGTGCGCCAAGTGAAGCGCCTGCAACACCTCCGTCTGCCGAGACCATTAGATTGGTGGCAGAAGCTGTCTTTGCTATGATTAATGCGCAACCTGCAAGACAGGTGCAGCAGCCTGCTCCTGCGGGGGAGCAAGTGCCGCTCCAAGCGGCGGAGCCTAGAAGGGTTGAGCAGGTGGCGGTGGAGCCGGAGTTACCTCGGAGAGCAACTGAAAGACAGTTGAAGCATGTGATGGGCTTCCACCCACCGGTGTTCTCGGGAACGGGAACCCCGACCCAGGCTGAGGATTGGCTCTCAAGAGTCAATAGGGTGATGACAGCTACTGAAACGGAAGAGTGGCAGAAGACCACAATAGCGACGTTCCTGTTGGATGGGGACGCAAGGTTATGGTGGGAAGGCCTAGAGCTACACCAGTTAAGGGGAAGGCCGTTGGCCGAAGTTCCTATGGCGGAGTTTTCGAGACTATTCATGGCTCGATACCTCCCCTCAGCGCAGAGGATCGCATTGGAGAACGAGTTCCAAAAGTTGGTGCAAGGAGATAGCACTGTAGACGAGTACCTCCACGAGTTTACTCGGTTGGGGAGATATGTTAGCACTACCTTTGCCGACGAGGAGCGAAAGACTAACCGCTTCTACGAAGGGTTAAGAGATGAGCTGAGGTTTCTACTGTCAGGGCCCATGGCGCAGGGTTTCCTAACCTTGGTCAACTCGGCCCGGTCCTTGGAGAAGGACATGAAGAATGTGCAAGCTAAGAAGGATTCTGGCGGGAAGAAATCGGAGTTCAAAGCGCCGACTACGTCGAAGTCGGGCTATCGAAAATTCTTCAAGAAGGCTAGGACGTCAGGTCCAGCTTCTTCTATGGGTGCCTCGGGGGCAACTACTAATCGAACCCCGGGCGCTTGTTTTACTTGTGGCAAGACGGGGCACTTTGCCCGCGATTGCTGGAGCGGACGCCCAAAGTCCGAGAGAAAGCAAGGAGCTACTTATGAAGAGAAGGGCAAGGCGGTGGAGTCAACCGCATCCCACTATACTCCGACTTAGCCTAGAGTCTATAACTTGGGCCAGCAGGAGGCCATCAAACAAGCTGACGTGGTGACAGGTACGAATTAATTTACAGCAAGTTAACTTTATATACTGTTGTCTATTGCTTGTTAGCCTAATATTGTTTGTATAGGCTTTGTTGTGATTAGTGATAGTCCGGCACGGGCACTGTTCGACACGGGAGCTTCACACTCCTTCTTGTCCGAAAATTTCATATCGCGCATCGGAGTCCCTTCTTCGATGGCGAAGGACAAGTTGGATGTGCTGCTACCTAATGGGTGCTCGATGCGTGCGGACAGAGTGTGCGCCGTAAAGGTTCACATTGGGAGCCAAGAGTTTGACTTGCTAGCGTCATTGCTGCCGCTAGTAGAGTTCGACGTGATCTTTGGGATGGATTGGCTTTCGGAGCAGAAAGCTTGGATTGACTGCGACCGGAAGGAGGTCAAGCTGGGTGTTGGGCGGGGGACAACATTCGAGGGACTCAAGGGTTTGAGCAAGACGCTGGTGTCTGCTCTTTAGGTGGTAAAGGCAGTTCGTGCTGGTGCAGAGCTGTTCTTCGCAATAGTTGGGGCTGTGGAGCCAAAGTCCATGTTGGATAGCATCCCGGTTGTTTGTGAATACCCCGATGTGTTCCCGGATAGTCTTCCCGGAGCCCCACCGCAGCGGGAGATTGATTTCACCATCGAGCTCGTACCGGGGGCCAAATCGGTGTCACGTGCTCCGTATAGGTTGGCGCCTAAGGAGATGGCAGAGTTGAAAGTTCAGCTAGAGGAGCTGATGGAACAAGGTTATGTGCGTCCAAGCTCGTCGCCTTGGAGCGCACCGGTCCTCTTTGTTAAGAAGAAGGATGGTAGTATGCGGTTGTGTATCGACTACAGAGAGTTGAACAAGCTGACGGAAAAGAACAAGTACCCGATCCCAAGGATTAATGATCTCTTTGATCAGTTAGTCGGATCGTCGGTATATTATAAGTTGGACTTGAAGTCGGGGTACTATCAGTTGAGGATAAGGGAATGTGATATCCCGAAGACGGCGTTCAGCACAAGGTATGGGCATTTCGAGTTCACGGTCATGCCGTTTGGACTGACGAATGCGCCATCGGTGTTTATGGACTTGATGAACAGGACGTTCCGAGATTTCCTGGATCGCTTTGTGATCGTCTTTATTAACAATATATTGGTGTACTCGCAGTGCGAAGAAGATCACTTCAAGCACCTGCATCTGGTGTTGGAGACTTTGAGGAGGAATGAGCTTTATGCGAAATTCTCCAAGTGCGAGTTCTGGCTACCCTCAGTAGCGTTCCTTGGTCACATTGTTAGTGGGGAAGGTATAGCGGTGGATCCGGCGAAGATCGTTGCGATACGGGAGTGGCCTGCGTTGTCTTCTGTCGCGGAAGTCCGTAGTTTTCTCGGGCTTGCCGGATATTACAGGCGCTTCGTAGAGAACTTCTCGCGGATAGCGCTACCTCTCACGAAGTTGACAAGGAAAGATCAGAGATTCTTGTTGATGTAGGAGTGCGTGCAAGCGTTTGAGGAGCTGAAGAGACGGCTGACCACGGCGCCAGTGCTTAGCTCGCCGAGTGGGACCGAGGGCTTCGAGGTGTATAGTGACGCCTCGGGTAGTGGTTTGGGCTGCGTGTTGTTGCAGCATGGGAGCGTGATAGCTTATGGATCGCGTCAGCTGAAAGTGCATGAAAGGAACTATCCGGTCCACGACTTGGAGTTGGAGGCCGTAATATTTGCACTTAAGCTATGGAGGCACTACCTATACGGCGTAAGGGTCGATATATATACCGATCACAAGAGCCTGAAGTACCTATTGGATCAGAAGGATCTTAACATGAGGCAGAGGAGGTGGATGGAGTTCCTGGGGGACTACACCTTCAAGATTCATTATGTACCCGGGAAGGGCAATGCGGTTGCTGATGCGTTGAGTCGCAGGGCTCTCGCCCAAGCCAACTGGTTGTCGGTGCATGATGAGCGGCTGATACGGGAGTTGGAGGAGCTTGAGATCTGTTGCGTTGACAAGCAGACGAGCGCCAAAGCAATGTTGAACTGGATAGAGGTCCAGTATGACCTGGCTGATCGGGTTCGGCAGGCATTGGAGTTAGATGACTCCATGAAGGAGCTTATGGAGGCAGCGTTGGAAGAGTCAAATTCCCAGTTTTCAGTGGAAGATGGGTTGTTAAGGAAGGATCATCGGTTGTGCGTCCCAAGCGGGAGTAACCTACGGGCGGAGTTGATGTACGAGGCTCATCATACCAAGTACTAGATCCACCCAGGGAGCACAAAGATGTACCGTGACCTCAAGAAGCTGTTTTGGTGGCCGGGGCTTAAGAAAGATGTGGCGTTGTTTGTGGCTAGGTGCCAAACGTGCGCCTTGGTGAAGGCGGAGTGCCAAAAGCCGGGAGGATTTCTGAAGTCCTTGCCTATACCGGAGTGGAAGTTCGACGACATATCTATGGACTTTGTGCATGGGTTGCCAAGGTCGCAGAAAGGGAACGACGCCATCTGGGTGATCGTAGACCGGCTAACAAAGGTGCCACACTTCATTCCGCATAGGAAGGATGATCCAGTGGAGAAATTGGCAAAGTTATATGTTGACAATATAGTTAGACTACATGGTGTGCCTCGCAGCATTGTGAGTGATCGCGATGGGTGTTTCACGTCCAATGATTGGAGGTTGGTGCAGCAGATGCTGGGGACAAAGTTGAAGTTCAGCACAGTCTTCCATCCGCAGACGGATGGGCAGACCGAGAGAGTCAATAGAACGATGGAGGACATGCTCCGCATATGTGTCCTAGACTTCGGGAAGCATTGGGAGGACCACCTGTATTTGGTGGAATTTGCGTACAACAATGGCTACCAAGCGAGTATACAAATGGCACCCTTCGAGGCCCTGTATGGTAGGAAGTGTCGCACGCCGTTATCGTGGCTTGAAACGGGTGAGGCAAGGTTGTACAAGAAGCAGGAGGTGGAGAGTGCTACCTCGTTGGTGCGGATCATTCGGGAGCGCTTGTTGATCGCTCAGGACAGGCAGGCGAAGTATTACAATGCCAAGCACCGGAACGTGGAGTTCGCGGTAGGCGATTGGGTATACTTGAAAGTGAAGCCGTTCAAGGGGGTTTCGCGGGTGAGACGCTTGAAGAAGCTGAGCCCAAGATACCTTGGACCTTTTGAGGTTCTGGAGCGAGTCGGCGAAGCTGCATACCGTTTGAAGCTATCGGTGGAGTTGGGTGGGCTACACGATGTGTTCCACATCTCTGTGTTGCGGAAGGCGGTGCAAGAGCCTTCGCTAGTGATCGCAGTTGATCAAGTACCGGTGGACGAAGGGTTGACGACTAAGGTCAAGCCCGTTTGTATTGAAGATGCAGAGGTCAAGAGGCTCCGTAACAAGGAGATCCGGATGGTTAAAGTCCGGTGGGATAATTACGGTCGGAAGGAGCTCTCTTGGGAAAGGGAGCAAACCATGCAGGAGGAGTACCCGGAGTTATTCCGCTCAGGTACCGTTAAAAGTTTTAAGTTCCTATGGTTTTTCCTTTAGTAAATTTCGTGGGCGAAATTCTTTTAAGGGGGAGAGAGTTGTAACACCCCGAAACTCAAAAGAGGGACGGGTGATGTTTTAAGCCCAGTCTGAATTTTTGGAGCAGGTGTCACGGGCGTGACACGGGCGTGTCACGGGCGTGACACAGGCGTGTTTGGCTGCGGTCATGTGGTCGACGTTTTGACGGTCAGAGATCGTCGTGTTGAGGCACACGGCCTGGGACACGGGCGTGTCCCAGGGCGTGTCACTTTGGGCTGTTTTTTGAGGAAGGCACACGGGCCATGACACGGGCCCTGACACGGGCGTGTCAAATTCGACACGGGCGTGTCGGGTGCTGTGTCACAGGCCGTGTCCTTCTCGGGTTGGGAAAGCTGGCCGATTGCACACGGGGGGGGGGGGGGGGGGGGGGGGGGGGCGTGACACGGGTCTCGACACGGGCGTGTCGAAGGCCGTGTCAAATGTCGTGTGCTGGTTTTCGAATCGGTCGAGACGGCGAATGGGTGACACGGCCAGGCACACGGCCGTGTTGCAACCCGTGTTCGGCCCAGATTTTATGATTTCAGATCTAATCTTGGCCGTTCGTTTCCTTAACTTTGGATCCGACGGTGGGGGGCTTCTCCTGGGTGGTTTTAGCCGGGATTTAGGGTTGGGAATCCTCATTTCCTTTAGCCATTCTCTCTCTAAGAGTTTAGAGAGAAGGGAGAGCAAGGAGGAAGGAGGAGTCCAAGATCTGGCCGCCGGAGGAGCTTCGGAGCTCCGAATCGCGATCCGAGTACAGATCCGCGGAGGTGACGCTGTTGCGGTGCTTTCCAACCGCATAGTTTTCGATGGCGCCGCGGAAGAACGCAAGGGTAACGATTTCTCATCCTTGGGCATGTGAAGCCCTTTTTCCCTTTGCATAGGAAGCCCTCTCTCGCGAGTGAGCGAAGAGTTGGAGCGTTCCTTGGGGTAGATATGTAAAGTCCCCCTTGTGTAGAGTTCGTATACGAAAACGGACATAGGCATTGTGTGTGAAGCCTATCCGGACAAGTAGAGCCGGATCGATGATGTTGCATTGCATATGAACCGGGGAATACTCCGGGTGTTTGGGCGTTTTTCGGGTTTTCTACGTGGTAGATTGCATCAGGGAGCCTTGGAGAGTAACTCCAAGGTGCACCCGGAAAACTGTGCAAAAACGAGTTTTGCCAACACGATGGCCGGGGAGCCAACGTGAACATAACCGGGTTATGTGATTATTGTGGTGGAAACAGGACTCGGTGAGTCTTGACCTGCGCATATGTCTTAAATTGCCGTTGCGGTGTGAGCACGGGTCAGGCAGAACCGTACCCGGTCTATGTCGTTCGGTAGGACCGTTGGCATGGACGAGGGTCTTCGGCGGTCTATGGCTTAAATTGCCGTGACCAAGGCCAGGAAGGCAAAATGCTCATATGGTTGGCCGTCCAAGAGGCGGTGGTGGAATGGGAACGTCTATGGCTTGAATTAACGTGACGTTGGCCGGTTCGCCGTGAATGTGCCCTGTGTGCACGAGGTGTGTGGCCGTGCGAGCCTACGCCTATGATGATGTGTGTTCACACTAATATATTGCCTATACTAATAAAGTGCAGGGAAAGAGCATCGCCGCCCCGATTTTGGGGGCGGGATCGTTATAATTTGGTCAGCATAGCTGACCGTTGCTTTTGTTTGCCACTGGGCGGTGGTTTGTGCTTGCAGGTGCTGCGGAGCCGAGCGGAAAATAGCGGGCTAAAGCCCATGTTGCGGTGCTGGCCCTCGAAGGCCTAACCCTTTTATGCTTTCCGTTTATTTCATGTATGGCCGGCCTGCGAGCCGAAGTATGTAAGACATGTTTTGATAAGCAAACATTGTAAGGCCATAAGGCCGGTGCTTTTGTATTATTCATTCCTATTGTTATTTCTGTAGTGGACATTCTTGCTTGGCAGGGTTCTTGTATTTGTGCAACTTAATAAATTGCTTTCGCTAGAATGACTCTGTATAGGACGTTGGTGATTGGTTGTATGGTTTCAACGCGTAACCAACCGGTCTGTCCGTAGTATATGGCGTCGGGCCCCGGCCGGACCTACTGCTATATGCTATACGACGGATAGGGGTGTTACAAACCTGCTGATGAAGAGGCACCAGAAATTCCTCCTTCTCCACCTTCCTCCAGACTACCACCATCACCAACCCATCAACAACCTTCTAACCCTGATATCTCCACAGTCATTTCCACTCCATCTCCACCTCATACCTCACTACCTCAATACCTACAGGACATTCCATTCGCCACTTATGTATCTACACAAATGTCTCCCACCTTTAATCTCCTCTCAACACCAACATCATCCCCATCACAAGTACAATCAAGAGGTGAAGCTGAACTTCTCGAGAGCTTGACTTAGAGAAAATTCTGGATAAAAATGCTGATCACTAGAGTACTGAAACTGGACTACCCAAGTACTAAACGAACTACTCGAGTACATGGATTTGCTACTCGAGTGAGGTTAGAATCTTCTCGAGAACTATACTATGTCACTCGAAATAGGTTGCTCATCTACTCGAGTACTAGACTTGACTACTCGATTCTTTTACTTAGAAACTTTCTGAGACTAAAAACTGAACACTCGAGAATGAGAGAAGGTCTACTCGAGTACTGGACTTGGCTACTCGAGAGCTAGATTAAGGCTACTTGAGAACCACTTCCTTTACTCGAGTTTCAGACATGACCTACTCGAGAGATTCTAAGGTTTTTACTCGAGTACAAAGAATCCACTCGAGTAAAATACTTGGAATATTTCTCAGTTTTATGAAATTTGTGTTCTTCATTCCAAACAGCATCAAGTCTTCCTTCATTAGTCCAAGTGCTTGAAAATGAAGTGTATCCCAATAGAGAGACTACACATGAGTCAACACCATGGATCACACAATGAGGAATTAAATTATATGGTCCTGTATTTGATGACCCACTGTAGACTGGCATTGGTCTACACTTGGCAATAAGTCCTGCAAACACATAACTAGGACATGAAATCAAATACAACCTAATTCATCTTAGTTCAAGGGTGACTTCATAAAAATCTTGGTTATTATGGATATAATACCCAACACTTCAGCATCCTTTCTGAGGGTAGGCCAGAAGTAGCCTTGCCTCAATATTCTACCTTCTAAGGTCCGACTTGCTGAATGGCTCCCACATTCTCCTGAATGGATTTCTTCCAGAATTCTTGAGGTCTCTCTCTCAGATACACACCGAGCCAGCATGCCTGATAGCGTCTTTTGGTATAATGTCCCCTCCTTCAGTAGGTAGTACGCTGATTTGTACCTGATCCACTTCTTATCAAGGTCTCTCTCGGGAAGACGTCCCGAGGTCAAAAAGGTGATGAAGGGGTCCATCCAAGACCCTTGCTGGTCCACTTCCATCAATTCTCCTCTTCTATGGAGGGCTTGAAGATCTCCGTCATGATTCCTCCCGCCTGAGGGCCATGCTTGGTAAGCAGGTCATCCTGAGCACTCTCTTCTAGGGACGTGTTGAATTGAAAAGCTACGGAATTGCCCGATGACACCCTTCACCTTCATCAGATATAATTGGAGGGTGGGCTCCCTTGACTCAAACTCTCCATTGATGTATCATGCGACCACCATAGTGTTCGTGGAGACCTTGATATCCTGTATACCGAGCTCCCGAGCTAGCTTGAGCCATGCGATGATGGCTTCGTACTCCGTGGTTGTTGGTGATGGTGAAATGAATCTTCAGGGCTTGTTCAATTCTGGTCCCCTCAGGACTTACTAGGATCATCCCTCCTCCATAAGAACTTTTTTCAGAGGCTCCATCCACTAGCATCTCCCAGGCCACTATAAGGGGTGCCTGAGCTTCTCCTACCTCGACCATATAGTCCGCCAAGAAATCCGCCACCGCTTGCGCCTTGATAGCTACCCGATGAGTAAAAGTGAGATCGAACTCACTGAGCTCTATCGACCACTTGACCAACCTCCCCGAATGCTCCACCCCTTCTAGGATGCGGTAGAGGGGATGATCCGTCACGACCTGGATTGAGTGGGCCTGAAAGTATGACCTGAGCTTCCTGGCTGATATGATGAGAGCGAAAGCCAACTTTTCGAGGATGGGATATTTGAGCTCTGCCTTCTTCAGGACCCTACTTACGTAATAAATCGGGAACTGCTTTTTTCCTTCTTCTCGCACAAGGACTGAGCTTACTGCTCCAGTCCCTAATCCCAGATATAAGAACAAGCCCTCTCCCTCTCGTGGCCCTTGGAGTAACGGTGTTTGGGTGAGTTGCTGCTTCAAAGCTCGAAAAGCCTCTTCGCACTCGGGGGTCCATTCAAATTTCTTCCCCCTCTCAATGCTCAGAAGAAGGGCGAGCATTTATCTCCTGCTCGGGAGAGGAACCTGCTCAGTCGAGCCAACTTGTCGGCAAGACGTTGTACCTCTTTAACACTCTTCGTAGATTCTAATTCCAAGATTGCCTTCACCTTGTCTGGGTTAGGCTCCACTCCTAAGGGGGTGAGGAGATGTCCCAAGAACTTCCCCTGTTGTCCCCGAATATACACTTAAGGGGGTTGAGCCTCATCTTATACTTTCTTATAGTCCCAAAGGTTTCTTCTAGATCCAGGACATGGGACCCAAGATCCTAGCTCTTGATCATCAAATCATCCACGTAAACCTTGAGGTTCCGCCCCTTATGTTCCCAGAAGATCCGGTCCATCATTCTTTGATAAGTTCCCCTTGCATTCTTCAACTCGAAGGGCATCATGTTGTAGCTGAAGCACCCATCCTCCGTGACAAAGGTGACATCTATGACGTCCGGGGGTGCATGCGTATTTGATGGTACCCTAAAAAGGCATCTAGAAAACTCATTAGTGAAAAACCGACGGCTGAATCAACCAGCGTGTCAATTCGAGGCAGAGGATAACAATCCTTAGGGCACGCATTATTCAAAAGAGAAAAATCCACACACATTCTCCATTTTCCCTCCCCCTTTTTCACCATTACAACGTTACTCACCCACCCGAGTACTTGCTTGCGGATATGAACTCCGCCTTGAGCAGCTTTTCCACCTCCTCCCTGATGGGCCCGACCATCTTGGAAGCGATGGCTCTCTTCTTCTATTGAATTGGACGAGCCTTTGGGTCGAGGTTGAGACGGTGGCATGCCACATCTGCGTAGACCCCGGGCATGTTGACTGCGCTCCAAGCGAAGATGTTGATGCTCTCCTGCACGCATTTCCTGATCTCCTCCTGGTCCTCGGGGCTGAGCTCCCCACTGACTTTTATCTTTTCCTTCCTTCCCTCCTTAGTGAGAATTTCCATCTCCAGCACTTCAACTGTCGCCTTCAGCCTTGAGGGCTCCTCCTCTCCCTCCTGCTCCCTCAGCCTCTCCTCCTGCTCCCTGAGCTCACGCTCTATGGCTTTACGCCCCTCAACAGCTGCAGCCACCTCCCTCAAGAACCTGTCCACCTCTTCATTAGTTGGGCCCCCCTTAACGTCGAAACTCCTCTCCCTTCTGACTGAGCCTCCACCCTAGATGACTCCCCCATTTCCCTTACCTTTCTTTTCCTTCTCCTCCCCCCTTCCTTTTCTCCTGCCTCTTCTACCTCCATCTCTCCCTCCTTGTCTCCTGCCATTTCCGGCTCCACCGCAATGCCACTCTCTACTCCTACGGCTTCCCCCTCCTCTTCTACCTCTCCTCCGACCTCCTGCTCTCTTACCGTTTCCAGCTCCACCGCAATACCACTCTCTACTCCTATGACTTCCCCCTCCTCTTCTACCTCTCCTCCGACCTCCTGCCATTTCCGGCACCCCAGCAATGCCTCTCTCAACTCCTACAGCTTTCCCCTCCTCTTCTACTTCTCCTCCGACCTCCTGCTCCCATCGCTCCATCCTCTTTTCCAGCTCCTCGACATCACCTTGCCAAGAGATGGTATTTACCACCGTCACGTTGCACTCCCGGGCTGCCTTTGGATCTCCTCGCACTCTGATTTGGGTTCCACTGGCGTTGAGATTCAAGCATTGATGGTAAGACGATGAGACGCACCTGAAGGCACTGATCAAAGGGCGCCCAAAAATGGCGTTATAGCTGCTGGGAGAGTCCACTATCACAAAGTGGCAATTCCTGGGCAGTCCTCCCAGAGTTACCTGGTGCCCCACTCCCCCCTCGACCTCCTTCCTTTCTCCTTAAAACCCGAACAACGGCCCATCAGCTGCCAACACCCTCCTGGCCTCCACCCTCATCTCGTTGAATTCCTTCTTGAAGATGACATTTACCGAGCTTCCATTATCGACCAAGATCTGCGATACCGTGAAATTTTTGAAGGCGGTCTGAATCACCAATGCATCGCAGAATGGATCTTCATGGTCTGACAAGTCCTTCCTAGAGAAAGTGATCTTCTCATCCGGTGGAGGGGCTTATGATGTCGAAGCAACACTCCGACGATACATGGTATGAAGGCTCGCCTTACGGGCACTACAACAAACTGCACCTGTTGTAAGGACTGAAATATAACTAAAACACAGTTTGTTACTAATAGCTATATTTAGTAACGAATTTTTTCTGTTGTTACCAAAAAATACTTTGTGTAACGAATATTTTATAATTTGTTACAATAAAAATTAATTTGTTACTATAAATGTAAGTATTTGTAACAACATTAATATTACGTTACAAATAGTAATTTTTTCTCACAATATGTTTGGCCATTTTTAGTCCCACACCGCCAGTTAAAACATCAATTTTGGGTTTATATAGCCCATTCCACAATGAATTTTTGAAATATGCTGGGCTCGTGGGCTCGCGGGCAGGTGCGCTGGCGGGCGGGGCCGGCGGGCGGCGGGCGGCGGCGGGAGGCGCCGGCGGGCGGCGGGCGGTGGTGGGCGGCGGGCGGCGGAGGGAGGCAGCCGGCCGGCGGCGGCGGCGGGCGGCGGCGGCGGGCGGCGGCGGCGGGCGGCCGGCGGCCGGCCGGCGGGCGGCGGGCGGCCGGCGGCCGGCGGCCGGCGGTGGCCGACCGCCGCCAGCCGGCGGCGGAATCTTTTTTACTATTGTAGCTAATTTATTGTAACGACACACATATATTCGTTACAAGAAGTATTAGCGTCGAGCTTTAGAGGACGACCGTTACATAAAGTTTTTTTCGTTACCAAAGAGTTTTTGTAACGATTTTTGGTACTTATTGTAACGATTTAGGTCCTTACTATAAGTGCAATTTGTTGTAGTGGGGTAGCCTCAATCCCTACTCCCCCGTGGATCACTCCTATCCCTCCTCGGTCTCCCATACCAGCTCGGTCTACACACCGGTCCTCCTCCCCGGTCCCAATCATCTCTACTATCTGCACTAGTACCTGCTGCTCCCCTGCTCCTCTAACCCTCTTCATTTTTAGAAACTCTGGGCAGGTAGCTGTCGCGTGATCTTCCTCCTCGTGGAAGTCACAATACGACAAGGCTACCTCCCCCTCCCGTCTCCCTCCTAGTGGTTCCTCCTCCTTCCTGCTCAAGCTCCTGCTCTCCCCCGCTCTCTTCCTCTTCCTCGCCCTCGGCTGATGCCCATAGCTTGCTGATGCGGGGGTGGGAGTGGTCTAGGACCATGTCCCCACCCCAACTGGTTGAATCTTTCTGGTCCTCCCAGGTAGTTCCTTCCCCCTTGGGGAAAACTTCTTTCCTGCCCTTGAATAGGGCCTACTGGCTGCCTCCAACCCAGCTCTTGGTATGCTGGAGCCCTCGGCTCTTCCCTCATTCTTCCTTCTTACTGTCTCGCTCCTCCCGATTCCCTCGACTCCACCTCCATCAATCTTGCCAACTTTCTAGCAAACACAGGGTTCGCGGCCTCCATCCCTATCTCCTTCGCATCTTTCTCCATTAATACTTCAAACGATAACGACGCCTTCCTGGTTAAACTCATCTTGAAAAATCCCTCCCTCAACCCAATGGTGAAGGCCATCTAGAGAGCTCTGGTACCTCCAAGATGTCTAAGATCTCTTCCTGGAAGCGGTCCACATACTGGGTTAAGGACTGGTCTGCCTTCTGCTTGATCAGAAAAATCGACTTCGAGTTCCTCTTCCTCTTCTTTGAGGTCGAGAAGCGCAACTGGAAGCTCCTACTCAAATCCTCAAAATCATATATCGATCTTGTCGGGAGTTGATGAAATCAGTCCCTAGCTTTGTCCTTCAGGGTGATGGCGAAAAGACGACACTTGAATGCGTCCGTCATCGGCCTGATCGAGACCGCATCTTCGAACCATTGCAAGTGCTGGAGAGGGCCATCTTTCCCAACATAGTAGGTCATCTCTTGCTCACGAAAACCTTTCAGGACGGGAGCTGAAAGGATCAACTCGCAAAAAGGGGACCCTCTCGCCAGGGGTCTCGCCACCTCCACTCGCGCGACGACTTCCCCCGGCAAGACGACACTCGCGGGACTGGGGAACAGCTCCCTACCCTCCAGGTCTCACCTGCTTCCTTCCACCACCTTATCCTTCCCAGGCCGCCCCCCGACGCATCCTCTCTCACTCTTGCCGAGACGAGTCCTTATTGAGGCGCGAGACCGGGCGCCTAAGGTAGGGGGGTCGAGCAATCACCTTGCTGCGAGATCTCCTACAGCATGTCCATGATGCCTCTGATGGACGCCATGAATTCTTCTCTCCCAACGTACCCTCCCGGGTTCTGGGACCCGCCCTCGTCTCCTTCTCCAATATCTCCTGTCATGAAGTGGTTCAAGATTCTTCTGTGTAGGCTACGATCCACGCTCACCGCACCAAAAATATTGAAGCCAGAAACTTTACTTCTCCTAGAGTTCGGATCTAAGGCTACAACTTACACTTACTCTTCCAGAGTCTCAAAGACTAGAAACAGACCGTGGACTTCAGCTCGAAGGTCCCACCTCTTACCCGGAAGAACTAAAGACACTTCCCCTCCCTAGCAAGTGCTGAGCTAGGTGCTTTAGTGGAAGAAGAAGAAGAGGTCAACAACCTTCATCCAGGAACCTTACCGGTCTATTTATAGGCCTCTGAGTTTGATCTGCCAATAACTAAACTAAACAGTCCCGAAATTACCAAAATACCCCGGGTTGGGTCTGCAAACAACCAAACTCCGCTGTTCTGAAGGGCTATATGCAGACCACCAAGGGAGAAAGTGTAAAATCACCTAGGGATAAAAAGGTAAAAAACCGTCTTTCCACTAGACTGGCACTTGACCAACCGTCGAACCGGTGCTAGGCTCATCGCCGAACCGGCGCTCGACGAGAGCGACGTCTCGCGGGTGAGAGCTCCTCCTTCTCCTGCCTCGCGAGTAACCCGTCTCGCCGATTCCTTCTCGCCCTGCGAGTGGGCCCTCGCCTCGCGAATGGTCCTCTTTCTGGATCCCCCTCGCCTCGCGAGTGGCTTTCTTCCCGGACCCCTCTCGCCTAGCGTATTGGCTCTCGCCACAGGTCCGTCTCGCCTTCTTCCCTCTTTTCCTAGAGCCTTCTGCTCCCGCGAGCCCGAGGTTGTACACCATGAATGAAGTTGCCGACGGTCGACTGACCCCAGGCTGGGAGGTCGGAGGAGCCAATGAGTTGATGCCGCTGTACGGGGTAGAGGAAGGTTGCCACCGGGAGGCACACCAGGAGTTGATCTGCCCAAGGCTAGGCTCGTCAAAGTCGATAGAAGGGGGAATCAGGAGGAATTGCAGGTTGGGGAGGGATGCCGACGTCGTTCAGCACTGTAGCCTCTCGATCTCGTCAGAGGAGGCCCAGAGATGTGTTATCGGAGGTCGTCGGTACAGGGGAAGGCTGCGTCGGATAACGATGTTTTGTGGGAGAAGAGGAGTCGGCCTGGCAGTCGCACCAGGTGAGGAAAACTACGAAGTCTACAGTGACTCGTCGTTTTCTTCTCCCCCCAGCCACCAGAATTCATGGGAGGGCTCGGTTTATAAGGATTTTCTTTTAATTCTCCTTATTAAATGATATAAAGTTGGGGGTTACAATAGTGGCCAAATATTTAAATAGGGGTTTCAATTAGGTTGGCCGGCTGGACTCTTCAATAGGATAACTAATAGGATTAATAATGTGGGGGCTTTCAAAACCATGATAATTGTTTTTTAAATAATAAAAAATTGGAAAATCAGGGGTTGGAAAAAATGCATAGGTTCCTCCCTCAAAATATTAATTTAATATTTCAATTTATTTGCTTGCTTAATTTAATGTTACTCCTAATTTGACGGACCTATCCAATCATGATCTTATTGGTCGGTCACTCCAATAAGTCTAACCATAGCGCGCGAATAACAAGCCCGATTCAACATGCGTGAAATAAAACGTAAAATGCGCGAAACAGTGCGCTTCAAAAATTACAAAAATAAACAAAAATAAAGATGCCAACATGGGTTGCATCAAGATTTCTCCCTGTCGGGACGCTCCCATCAAGGTTCTGTGGACTTAGAGATTTCACCATGCCAGAACGCTTTCATCGAGGTTCCGTGAACTTAGCCATTGTCCTGGCTGAAACTCTTCTATCAAGACTCTGGGGGCTTAGTCTCATTTTCGTCTTTTTTACAATTTGTACTTGTAACATGGAGGTGGTCTGTCTCCCTCCGAGGAATCTCCAAGAAAATAGTGGATTTTGATTCAGCACAGATCCATCAACGTGATTTTTCACCATTTCTGGACTTTCAACGTCAAAAAAGCTTTTTGTCATTTACTGTTATTTTTCTTAGGCTGTTTGCGTGCTCGGTCCGACTCCGAGCTAAGGCGGTCCGATTCTCTGGATTGGGGAAAAACCGGGCGACCCACAACAGTCCTGATCCAAAATCCTTAAATTATTTTTGGCAGATTAGTTTATGCATTGTGATTTATCCGATCGCGTCAAAGTGCATTGCAAATCAGTTACGACCACTTATGGATTCCTTAATTTCTCCCTTCCAATCATCCTTCATCCCCTGGTGGCTGATTACAGATAATATCCTACTTGCTTTTGAAGTTATCACTTTTTTTCGACTGCTCAAAGCGCTTTTGACTCTTGTTTTTTTCTTTAAACTTGATCTTTTGAATGCGTGTGATCGTATTGAGTGGAGATTTCTAGCTCGGGCTTTTGCTTGTTTGGGGCTTCACTATTCATTTATTTCACTTATTGTGACTTGTGTTTCCTATGTTCGGTATTCTTTTATGATTAATGAGAGAGTTTGGGTACCTACAACCTACTCGAGGTCTTCGGCATGATGACCCAATCTCACCATATTTGTTTTTGATGTTCCCAGAGTTCCTTAGCAGGTTGTTGGAGCGTGTCGAGCAAGCGTGCTTCATTGGGGGGGGGGGGACCATTTGCCCTTCGGCCCCTCGAATTTCTCACTTGTTGTTTGTGGATGACACCCTCATATTTGTGGAATCTGAGAGGCGGGTCGTGGTGGCTATTTCTGAGTTATTGAGTTATTTCGCTCTCACTTCCAGCCTTATGATTAATCTTCTGAGAGTCAAATGCGGTGTTTGGTCATGGTACTACTTCAGAGTTGGGTGCAGGGGAATTATCTACTATTTTGGGTGTGGACTGTTCTGCCCAACATGACTTATTTTTGGGCATGCCGTCGTCGATCTGTCATTCTCACTGCACAAACTTTTAATTCCTCAAGGATAGAGTGTGGAAGAGGATCCAGGATTGGTGGGTTAAACTTCTGTCATAGATTCAACGTTAGATACCGATTAAATCGGTGTTAACGATTATTCCTACTTTCGGGATGAGTTGTCTTCGCCTCCCACGGACCCAAGATTTTTATGGAGCCAAAACTCCAAATAAAAGATTTCAAATTTTGATAAATTTTTAATTTAAAAAATTAAACAAATTATTATAAGTGATAAAAACAAAAGAAAATAACAAAAAATAGCGAACACTTAACAAAAAAAGCAAATGGTAATTGTTAATTTTGATTGCTGAACCCTTGACAAAAAAAAGAAAATGATTATTGTGAATCCAAATTTTAATGGGACAAATTTTGGAAATGAAACTAACAAAAATTTAAAGTATACAAATAATCTGTTTTAAAAAATCATTTCTAAACTGACCCCCTTTTTGCAAAGTCATCAGACAACTGGGCTCACACGCAGAATTTGTTTCTCATATTTTTTTAGATTAAATTATGACATGCCAAATGTGGGAAAGCTAGTAATCAATCAGCTCGACTGTGTAAAAATTAAAATAAAATGTCTGAAAAAATGAAAATAAAAAAAACAAAATATACCACCAAATATATTATAACACCTCAAAAACACTAAATTTTTAAAAACTATAGTAATAACAAATTACCGTTTGCTATTAAATTATAAAAAATAAACTAAACTTTTAAATTGTTATCTATTATAATTACCGTTTGCTATTAAATTATTAAATTTAAAGTGTACACTAAATTCGGGGAGAGGGAGCGGTCCCCACCGCCGCCCGCCCCTCCCCCCCCCCCCCCCCCGTAAATTTTTCTCCTCCTGAGAGTTCATGGAGGGGGTGGGCCACCCATGATCCACTTTTGGAGGAGATCATGGGGGGGGGGCTTTTCTCCTATAAATAAAGGTGGAACCCATCAACAATAATGTATTGAAAAAAACAAAATAATAAAAACAATAATATAGAAAAAAAATTGACCATGCTTCTCTCCATAACAAAGAGGAACTTGATGCTTATGCATAACAAAGGCTGCATTTGGAGAGGCTTATCGTAGCTTATTTACTCTGGTGAGGTTGGACAAAAACGTTATTGTCATAGAATATATGTTTGATATCACAAATGTTATAAAAAAGAAACTAGTTTGAGGCATAAGATTTTGGTACAATGATATTTTTGTCCAACCTCACCGGAGCAAATAAGTTGCGATAAGCCGCGCCAAATGCAGTCAAAGTGTCAAAGAGGAACTTTATGCTTCTGCAATATTCCTCATAACACTAGAAAGATCATCAAAATAGCTCGGAATTGGAAACTCGCCTCGACATTAAAGGAACTGGAAACTCAAGTGCTTAGGAAGGAAGAACGGCAAGTGGAAACGATCTGCTAAAATGATGTAAATCATTCATTGATCTTACATTCCTTCCACAAAAAAACAAGTAAAAAAATAATCATTAGTACCCTAAAAGTAGCAGCAAACAAAATACAACACAATAGTGGGGTCGGATATATGGATCGTTTGTCGTCACTGTGCCCTATCTTTTATCATAATCTCACTAATGCCCAAGTACATCATGTCTTTCCTTACAGTTTCATTCCAAGTCTTTATTGATCTACCCCTCCCTAATTTAACATACCTAGTGACTAGACTCTCACAACCTCTAACAGGTGCCTCTAATGATCTCCTTTGCATGCGTCCAAACCATCTTAGACGAGCTTCTCGCATAAATTAGCAGCAGAACAAAATGCATCAATAAAATTCTCTGATCCTTCTTCCATCAATAAAATTTGACTCACGAGGAAAAACGATGGAGATTTGCTCTGACTTGAGCAAATCATTTTAGCCCATCGCATGTGGGATTTGCTCTCACTTGAGTAAGGATTTCATTTCATTTGAGCTGCTTTGAGGGATCATGGCAGAGCTCGATTGTCGAAGGAAACACAAGAGGGATGAAGATGATGATGTGTTGAGATCGCACTGATGAAGGGCACGATGATGCGCGTTGTCGAGGATCGAAGAACGAGAGGGCTCGCTACTGTGCGCTATCGAGGAAGAACGAGAGGGAACTCTGTCCGGTACTGAGCCTGGAGAATAGAAGGCGGAGCCGGGGAGGTAGAAAACTTAGAGAGTTAGAAGTGAAGTCAATGGAAGGAGAAAAGACGGACTAGAACACTGATGGGTTAAAGGATAAAAGATTTTTTTTAAGGAGGGTACGCAGAAACAATGAAAACCCAGAAATTAGTGGTGCCCACGATGCACAGATCTGCTGTGCACTGTGGACCACAAAATTTCTGTCTTTTTCTGCATTTTATTGGTGGGGACCTTCTTCTAGGTCTGATGGGCAGACATAATTATTTTCCCCGGAACAGAATCGGGGGAGGTAAAGTGCAAAAGTGCACTTTACCGTGAAGTGCGGGCATCCAACGGCTCGTGTTGGATGCTCACACACATCTCAAAGCGAGATGAGATGCACTTGCTTTGAGAAGTGTGCGGGTATCCACGTGAGCCGTTGGATGCTCGCACTTGCATCCCTACACTTTACAATTTTATGGATCCCCCTGGAACACTGACAGTGAGATCACACTCTTGATGGTCTGAAAGCTAATTAATAGCTTGGAACAGTGCACCCTAGCTTACAACAGTGTAGTTTATTAAAGGAATTTCAAAAAACTGACCTATGTACGTGCCCAGGTGTGCCTCCATCTAGATCCGCTTGGTGCTTACTCCGGGAACCTGAGTCCTTGCTTGCATCTTTTTTGATGTGATGGTGGTGATAAGCGTGGGTCGTGATGAATTTCTTGGCACTCTTTGTGTGGGGCTGAACTAGTTGGTAGCATTGGTTTTCAGTGTCTTGAGGCGTTTAACAATGGATTGCATGCAAAGTAGGTGTGATGTTTGTTGACTAGATCGAATTCCTTGATGGCACAAGTGTTTCATGTTGGGGTTTCTTCCACTCTCCGTCGCTTATTCGAGGGGGGGGGGGGGGGGGGTTCTGGCTTGTCAGTGAATTCGGGGATGACCATTGACATTTGGGATGACCGGTAGATTTCACAACCTACTTCTTTTAGGGATCAAACTTTATGGACGACTGTTGCCAAGCCGCAGTGGGTGTGTTATCTCTCTGGCGTTGACCAGCGGGGCGTGGGACACTACTGGTCTGTGACATTTTTGATGTTGTTGTGACCATTCTTTCCATCCCTCTGGGGCAGTCCGCTGTTCTTGATGCTTGAGTGTGTCATTACCACTTCGGTTGACGAGAAGCGGAAGATGGAGAAATTTAGACCCCTCTCGTCTCTCTTCAGCTGGTGAAAGTTCTCCGATGCTTGCGACGGTACACGTCAACATCTTACATTCAACAGGTTTATTTTTGTGTGTATGCACATTGGCAAATATTACTTACAGAAGCACTTCCGAAATCATTTAAGAAGCTTTATTTACTTTAATTCAACCATTTAAATAATAAACATAATGATTATCTGATTTGAAGCTGGTGGGTTAATAAATTTTCATAGGCTAATTCATTAAAAATCATGTTCCCAAGAAAATTAGAAATTCTAGCCAACCAATTACACCAATTGAAAACCCCTATAAATCCAACCTAGCATCACTCACTACCTTAAATACTGCCTTCAAGAGCAATACATATTGATAAGGTGCCTGATTTCATTATAAGCAGAAAAACAATTCACAGGAAAAAATGTGAAAATTTAAAGGAGAAAAATAAGAGGGCCACCACCGCCATCCTATCCTGGAGCAGCGCCGACGGTTCAATGGAACACGCAACAAAATCAAGGATCAAAACATGGAGGCTGATAGCCTGGGAGGGACTCGATCAGCTACACGCCCGTACTGCGAACAGAAATAAAACCTCAAAGTTTAGAAATCCATTATAACAAAAGAGAATTTCTATATCATGGCAGACTAGTTGCAAAGAATTTGGCATGTCAGCAAAATGATGATTTTGCCACTGACCTGAAGCAAACAATTGGCTATGACTGAAGGACAAAATCGGCATTTGGTGGAGTAACCAGCCAAGTTTTCGGCCAGGTAGCATGTCCCAATAACAAATTAGCAACGTATACTAAACCAAAGGAAGCTAAAACCAATTGATTGTAGGTGAAGGCACACAAGATCAATACTAAGTGCATATGCCAACATGAGTTTTCCATATCGAAAATTATTATCACGCAAATGGTTTTTATCTTCTTCACAATACAACAAGATCAGCCTTTCGGGGTTTTTTATGAAGATGCGGCATTTTTCAAACGACTCCAATGTTTTGACGACGTTTTTATAAACGCTACAAAGGCATCGCGATATAAATCGTCGCCAAAGCCTTCCGCGATGTTTGTTAGAAAAGCACCGCTAAAGTCGCCCTAGAACATAAATGTTGTCGTGTTCACATGCAGATTTTTTAAATTGGCTATGTAGACCTAATTTACTCGGATACCATATTAAAACATATGCACCTAACCTAAAACAGTTAGGGTTGTAGGTGAAGGGGCCTATGAACAATATTAAATGCTGAAGACTACATGAGTTTCTTGATATGGGATTAAAAATCTAAACCGAAAACATGTAAAATTTATACTATGACTAGTTTATAGCGAAATAATGCTTCTAATGTCCATTTATATGTGTGAAATCAAAGTTGTGTACTACTCAGTAGTGTGTTTATTTATCGTATCAAATAAAACATAAATAACTAAAAGCAAGTATTGCAGAAACTTGGAGGTTGTTGGCTGTAAGAAATGTGTGCTTCAAAGTATTACTCTTAGGGCTCATTTGGCCAAAATTCCACTTTATAGGGCCTGGAAAAAAGTTTAGGTGCGTTTCACCCACCTAGTTTTAGACGGGGGATTAAATACGGCCGTACAATCTGGTATCCTACGGCTGAGTTATTTTTACGGAATACTGCAGTATTCTAAAAATACTATCAGTATTGTCAGTATTTTGATCCATCATGTTATTTTTCCAGAAATCCACGGTTTGATGCGCGCTCCGACAGTGATCTTAGATGGGAAAAACAAACCTAAATTTTTTTCATAGGGTTTGGTTACTCAGGACCGCTGAAGCTTAACCACATATGCATGATTGCGGTGATATTTTGCGTTTATGATCAGGCCTAACTAAACACTACCTGTGTTTTTCATACATGCGTTTACAACCGCTACTGCTCTCCCAAACATGATCTTTGACATCAATATCATATTCAAACTCAATAAACATTAATACATCATCGCCCAAAAATGAGTCTCAATTTCACACACAATAAAATAAAAACAATTCTTTTCAAAACACGATTTCAATCCACATTCACCAAATGAATTCTAACGTACCTTCTCTTGCAAGTACTTATCTCTGATTGCTTTGAGGAAGGAACCACACGAATTCTGCTGCAAATCTTGCATCCCAAGGACTGCAGTTTGAAGATCTAAAGCTTTGTACGATGTATAATGCTCAAGCGTGTGATTCTATCATGGAAGCAAGAAAGTACAATGAGCAATTGCAATATGCATATTCTGAATAATTTACTGAGTTCAGGGAAGCATAAATCATCTACCCAAGGGTGATCAGACTGATCCAACGTCCATCTAGCAAGGAATACGGCAGACGCGGCTATAACAGAAGGAAGAAACTTCAAAAAGCTATATTCGACCAATGTCAACTCCGCTAAGTAATTTGCAATGTATCCTAAAATCGGTGAAGGCACCTGCGAATCAAAAAGACGGCTGAAATGTTTCAAAATGCAGAGCGATAAAAAGAGTAACAACAGTTATATTTTGTAAGACAAGTGACAGTGCACAGGCCCCCCCATGTGGGCAACGATAGTACCCTGGCCATGACAGTGCCCCGGTGCGACAACACTTCCTCCGCTAGCTTCCCCCTAGGGAAGTCATGCCGGCGAACTACAATCATGCGATTAGGGGGCTGAGAGTGGTGCGAGTGTCATAACGTCGGGGCACTGTCGTGGCAAAGATACTGTCGTTGGCATGACCTAATACAAGGGTAGGCATACGTATATAAATCGATCCTCACGTAACATATCACGTGTAATACGCAGTGGAAAAACTTAACATAAATACATATATTCAACTATCCCTCTTAAATTGAGAGTACATATCAATCATTCCCAGCTTGAAAGTATTGTTAGAAAAATTGTCATGGCCTAGTCCTTTGGTGAAGACGTCGGCAAGTTGATCTTGAGAATTCACAAATGGAGTACAAATATTGCCCATGTCTAGGCGATCATTGATGAAATATCTATCCACTTCAACATACTTCATCCTATCATGTTGAACAGGATTGTGTGCGTAATGGAAGCTTTGTTGCTATAATAGATTGCAATATAGGTTTGTTCAACAGGAAACCCACATCCAAGAGAATTGTTTTCAACGACAATCCCTCACAAACTCCTTGTGCCATAGCCCTAGATTATACTTCGGTACTTGAGCGAGCAACCACATTCTATTTCTTGTACTTCCGAAAGACGAGATTTCCACCCACAAATGATCAACATCTAGTAGTAGATTTCCTATAATCTTGGCTACCAGTCAACATCAGTAAACACTTCAATATTTAATGATCGATAAGCAGAGGACAGAATCCCACGTCCTGGAGACTTCATGAGGTATCTTAACACCTGATATGCAACCTGCTGATGGTGAATTGTGGGAGAGTGCATGAATCTACTTAGGATACCCACAACATAGGTAATATCAGGGCGAGTATAAGATAAGTATATGAGTCTCCCAACCAATCTCTGGAACCTTGGGATGTCAACTTTCTCCCCTTTAGGCTCTGTTTGGTTGGGAATTTGCTGATGGAAAGCTGCTGATGAAAAGCAGCTAATAGAAAAAGTGCTGATTCTGGAAAATGGAGTTTTGTTAAAAAACTGTTTGAGTGAAATGGAGTTTGCAAAACGGAATTTTGAAAAAGTTGTTTGAAAATAAAACGAAGTTTTGAGTGATTTTTTTCCATAACTTTTAATTACCAACCATTAAATATATGAAAAATTATTTTTTTCATAATATAACACCCAACAAAAAAAATGTTTCATTAAGACATTTTTTAGATCCAACCCCCGCCATTTTGGTTTATGTTCTAGCTTCATACAACCAATCTGCTATAATATTACGTAGCACGATCATTTCCTCTACACCACCTGCAGTGTCAGTGCATATTTCTTTCCTCCCTTGTGAGGCCATCCCATGATCTCGACCCCTTTGCTCGCACTCACTAAAATGAATATCCACGCGCGAAGGGTGCTGATGAATGAAATTATGTAAAATTATTGTGGCGATCACAATAGCTACTTGTTTGTCAAAGAGGTAGCTTGGCATGTCCCGCAGTATTACCCACTTCTTCTTCCAAATCCCGAATGATCGTTCTATCACACTTCTAAGCGATGAGTGTGCATGATTGAACATCTCTCGATGTTCTTCTGCTCGACGACCACCATGAGCAAAGTCTGGTAGATGATACCGTGTATCTTGATACGATTTCAAGTATCCTCTTTGTAGAGGATAACCAGAATCTACCAAGTAATATTTTCTTGAAAATTATTAACATACACACAAACAATACACACATACACATACAACACACACACATACAACACACACACACACACAACACATACATACACGCACATACAACACACACAAACAACACACACACAACACATACATACAATACACACAGAACACACACACAAACAATACACACATACACATACACATACAACATACACACAATACACACACACATACACACACACAAACAACACACACACACACACACAAACACACATACACACACACACACAAACACAACAAATACAGTGAGCCAGCACACACATACAACACACACACATGCAGTGAGCCAACACACACACATATAATACACACACATACAATACATCACACACACAACACACACACATACAACACAAACATATCAGAAAAGAAAACACACACACAAACAATAGTTGGAATAAGTAATGAGTCAAGTAGTGAATCATATATCACAAAAGCTAAAACACACGCACAAACAATAGTTGGAATCGAGTGCAAATCATCAATCGACTACCTGAAAAATTGAAGAAAGGTAATTCTTGGAGGAAGATCCGGTATGCCCACAAATGAAGAAACCAACAATGTACATGGAAAAAAAAGGAGAAACAAATCAGCAACATGATTTGCGAAAAAGCAAGTCGGCGAGGAGGAACATCCAGCGATGGTTGATCGAAGAAGAAGGATCCGGAGATGGAAGGCACTAGGGTTTCAGAAAATCGCAGGCGATGAGGGAGGAAAAAGGAGAAGGATCGGGAGATCGAAGAAGAAGAAGGATCGAGAGATCGAAGAAGAAGAAGACATACCATGATACCAGTGGATCGAGGATCGGGATGTGGAGCGGTGGTGTTTCGCCTTGGCCAACGGGGAAGATGGATCAGAAAGTTCGCCGCTCGCGAAGAGGGGGATCAGGATGGTTCTCCGCTCTGGATAGGGTTGCGGCTGAACTTGACTTAAAGTCGTGGACGGGGGTTAGTAAATACTAGCGGAAATTTAAAACCGCCGGTTCTTAAAACAGCAGCGCCAAACGCTGCTTATGCTCAAAACTGCGATGCGTTTTAACCGCACCGTAGGAAGAAAGCCCAACCAAACGTATCTGCATCAATCTTGAGATTAGCCTCAATGGGCGTATCCACGGGAGCACACCCAAGCATACCAGTTTCATCCAAGAGATCAAAAGTATACTTTCTCTAGGAGATGAAGATCCCCTATGAGACCTTACAACTTCAATCCCCAAGAAGTATTTAAACTTTCCCAGATCCTTGACTTCAAATTCTTTGCCTAATCGTTCTTTCAAGTGTGATTTCATCCAGGTCATTTCATGTAATGATAATGTCACCACATATATAATGAATAACAATATTTGAGTTCCTCTCCTCTTAATAAAGAGAGTATGATCAACATGTCCTTGAGTGTAACCTAGTTGTAACATGATTTTATGAAACCATTCAACCCAGGATCTAGGAATTATTTCAGGCCATATAAAAAATTCTGCAGACGAAAAACCTTTCTATTAGACCGTTCTTTGGTAAAGCCATGGGGTAAGTCATGTAGACTTCTTCTGCTAGTTCACCAAACAAGAATGTATTTTTGAAATCAAGGTGTTGTAACTCTCACCCAAGACTTGACACAAGAGAGGATCACACAAATAAAATTCATCTTTACAACAGGGGCAAAGGTTTCTTGGTAGTCGATTCCCTGGGTTTGGGTGTACCCTTAAACTGTAACGCCCCAAAACCAATCTTTTTAATAAGTGGGATGCGGATAGAGAAGCTAGTGTGCGATTAGCAGGATGACAATAGGTTAAAACCAATCCCCCCAAACCATATCCTCCCAGCACATATACACGACACCCTCCCAAGCATTTTCGGCTCTCCCCGTGTGTGCGTCGTCGAGGAAGATAATAGGAGGAAATCGCTCTTAGGGCCTGGTATTCTTCCCGTCAACCTCGATCGAGTGGAAGGAGGGTCGGCGGACTCCTGTTCGCCGTCACTTGCGCCAGTCGTGAGAGAGAGATGGTGGGAAGCTTCCCTGAGAGCAAGGAGGTAAATCTCATGTTGTTGCGCCGACCTAGAAGCAAGGGGGTGTTGTCATCAACAATGTTGACTGAGAAGAGGTAGTGGCCTGGGACCGAGCCTTCATGCATTGATGCTGCTCCAACAACAGTAAAAGGAGGAGAACTCTCCACCCCTTCTTGTCAAGATCTGTGGTGGCCAAACCCCATAGTGCCGACTTTCTCCTCTATTGTTGCGCGAAAGAGATCTCCTTGACGAGTGGAGCTTTGGAGAAACCCTAGCCGAGACCTTGAAAGGAATCATTACAGGAGAGTGAATCAAAACTTGATTCATCGAGAAACGTTTGAATCCGTGGAGAGGAAATTGCTTTGGGAGCTCAAATCGGCGAGAGAAAGCGGTTGTGACCCTTCCATGGCTCTGAAATGCGCACCGAGGGTAACGACTCTTTTCCCCGGTCTTAAGATCATTTGTTTTTTTTATGCTTTGTGCTTGTGTTAAATTTTTTGTGCATTGAGAGTCCCCTCACGTCGTCTCGGTTAAGGACAGGAACTCCGCCAGGGCATGAGATTGCGACCACCCCGGCGTATGTTTATGTGTGATCTACACGTAGAGTCCCTCTCCCACTACGCGGTGGAGAGCGGGGACTCCGCCAGGGCGTGGGATTGCAACCCCGGTGTAGTTTTCTGCTTCTAATTTGCTTAGGAGGGTCACTCGCCTCCAATTGGATGTGGTGTGTGTTTCCCTCGATTCATTGCGAACCTCCAGGTCGATTGTGTCCTTCCCCGACATAAATGTGCATTTAGTGAACCGACGTGAGTGTCTGGATTTAGGCATGTTGTGTGAAGCCTACCCGTAGTGATAAGCCCGGATCGATGATGCTTCAGTGACGTGCATTGCGATTAGCCCTAGGTACACGAACAAGAATGTCATGTGCTATTTGTCGTAGTACTTGCAGGAATTCATGGGCATTATTCGTGAATGCCTCGTTCCTAGGCGGGCCTGTGTTGGGCCGGTAGAACGACGTTTTGTTGGCTTTCATTGGACGGGTAGTGATAACCGGAATTCATGGGCTCCATTCGTGAGTGCCTCGTTCCTAGGTGGGCCTGTGTTGGGCCCGATAGAACAACGTTTTGCGGGCTTTTGTTGGACGGATGGATCCTGCTCCTATACAGGATATCTTCTACCAAACCAGTCCTCTGCCACTTTAAAAAGGACAGTTGTAGGTTGTCTCCTGACCAGTCCTCTGCCACGTCAAAAAGGCAATTATAGGTCGTATATCTTCTGACCAGTCCTCTGCCACGTAAAAAGGGCAGTTGTAGCTCGCATATCTCCTGACCAATCCTATTCGACTTAAAAGGGCAGTTATAGGTTGTTATTTCCAAATCGGTCCTCTGCCCCCTTGGTAGGACAGTTGTATGTATTGTCCATCTTGTTGCTACAAGTGATGACGAGTGACGAGTTCATATCTAGAGGCACAATCGAATAATAATACTTAGCATCGAAGCTTAGATCATGCAATTCTGATGTGCCCATGACTCGTGCGTGGTAGGTTGATATGTGACGCTTAGCGCGTCCCTTGGTTTTTTGGTTCTCCGTTCCGTGTTTGCATATTTTTGGGATGCATGCGTACTTGAATGATATGGCTGCAGGGGGCCCTTGTGTGCCCCCTGTGTTCTTTGTATCTTTTTCTGCTTTGGTTTTCGTGCGTACTTGCATGAGAGTGATGTACTCGCCCCGGAGTCCGTTAGGATGGCCAGAGGAGGGGTCGTTACGTTGTGTGGGTCAACCCCATGCTGGCCTTCGTTGCACCGCCCGTTTGTTTTTGGTTTCAAGTGGCATAGCTCGCAACGGTGCGTACTGGGTCGGAGCCCATGGGTAGCTGAGGAGCTGGAGAATGTTTTCTCCATTTTTGATTTTCTTGTAGCCTTTCTCTTGTTCTTTTTGTGAAATACATGTAAGGCCTTAAGACCGTAACTTTTTAATACCGCTTTCCTATTAGCTGTGGACATTCAGGCCCCTGTTTGTTTGGGCGTTTCTAAGTTTCCACTGTATCCTTTCATATAAATTCTGAAGTGGTTGGTTAGTTTTCCTATTATCAATTAATAGCATTTTAGGTTTGTGGATGTTATATGTTGTGGGGCCTCGGCCGGACCCATGCTAGATTAGATTTGCAGGCCAGAGATGTTACATAAACGACCAGCCACGCTTTATATTGCTCAACCACCTCATCTTGATTTTTCTCAACAAAAAAATCCAGCGTGATCCAATTGTTCGCTTCCCAGGGGGAAGACGCGCAGACTATCATGTTTCATTTTTCTCTAAAGCACACATTTCTTCTTCCATAGATTATTTCCACTCAGGTATCTGAATAGGCTCCTGCCAGGTCTTAGGAATCACAATAGAGGAAAAAGATGAGATAAAAGCTTTATATCCATGAAAGAGACGACGATAAGAAATATAGTTTTTAATAGGGTGTTTGGTGCCACCAGTGTTACCTTTAAGAAGGGTGAGAGGAACATGGAGGTCATCATCCGAATCTGGAGTATAAGAGGACACTGACACTTGTTGAATATCTGGGGACGATACTTCCTCAGCAGTACGAGGTCTGCGAGAATATGTATATAAGATAGGAGGATTAGTAGTACGAGCAGTACTTGGAGAAATAAGAGCAGGTGTACGAGTAATATGAGAAAGCAACAATTGGAAGAGGAGAGTCAGATGACTCGTTAATATGACTACTCATCTCCCCCTGACAAGGACCAAAATACGACTCCCGCCCCACAAAAGGTAACATACCCAGTGCAGTAGAAGCGACGTGTAGGAGGGTGATAACACTGATAAGCTTTGGTGGTAGGATAGTATTCCAACGAAAACACATTTAAAAGAATGAGCTTCCAATTTGTATCGATGAGGAGTATGAACATGAACAAAACATACAGAACCAAATATACGAGAAAAGATGTGTGAGGTATGGACAATTTTCCGGGATAAATGGGAAAGAGGCGTATCATAATGAAGGGAACGAGAAGGAAGACGATTAATGAGATGAACTGCAATCAACATCACCCCAAATAGGACAAGGGAAGGTGCTTGTTAATCAACAAACAATGATCAACCACCATGTGCTTATTTTTGCGTTCTGCCACTCCATTTTGAATAGAAGTGTGAACACATGTGGTTTGGTAAAGAATGTCGTGTTTGGCAAGATAAATACCAAACACTCCCCGATCATCATACCCCCCGCCATTATCACTAAGGGGCACACAGATTGTTCCATTAAATTGTGCCAGTCATTTTATGAAAGGAACAAAAGAAATTAAGCACTTTACTTTTCTGTTTTAGAAAATAAAGTCATGTAGTACGGGAATAACAATCAACAAAGTCACAAACCATTTATAGCCAGATAAAGATAACACAGGGGAGGTATCCCAAACATCAGAGTGAATCACATCAAACAGAAAAGAATTAGGAAAAGAAACATGACTGAGATTATGACGAACATGCTTTGAAAGTTCATATGTATCACAAGAAAACAACTTAATTAAATACTTGAAAACAGAAAATAGTTTAGTAAGATATAAAGCAGATGTATGTCAAGACGAAGATGCCATCGCCGGATGTCATAGAGAATAGGAGCACGAGTTGTGCAAAGAGCACTAGGAGACAACTATTGGTTTAACAAGTACAGTCCAACAACATTCCTACCATCGCCAAGTTTCCGCTTTGTAGCCAGATCCTAAAACACACAAACATATGGAAAAAAGGTCACAATACATTTTAAAGAATTAGTCAAAAGACTAATAGATAGAAGATTGTGAAAAAAGAGAAGGGTTAAGGAACAAGAGATGGTATCTTTGTCAGCAATAGAGGAAAGAGAATCATTGGTAGCAATAAGCTTATCAAGACCAGAGAGAAGAATATAAGAGGTAAGTTTTGCTTGCATTTGTAATTGAGTATATGTCAAAAACTAAATCGATGTTTAAAAACTGAACCAAATCGAACCGATCAGTTTCTGATTGGGGTGTGAAAAAATAGAGGCTATTTGGTTAGGTTTCACCTAAAACCAAACTGAACCGTTTACAAGACTACCAACATCAAGTGCAGTACCCTCTTATAATTAATAAGAGTAGATATGTTTCATGGGTATAATTACAATATTGGCCATATATAGTACAAACTCTCCCCCTCAAGTTGGGCCTACTATTTTACTCATACCAAACTTGTAGATAAACTTAATAAATACATTCTCACTCAACTCCTTAGTAAGTAAATCAGTTAGTTGCCCTCTAAAGGAACAACAACACTCAAGCCTTTATCCTACTACAGTGGGGTCAGCTATATAGATCCTTTGTCGCCACTATGCCCTATCTTTTGTCATAATCTCACTAATGCCTAAGTACATCATGTCTTTTCTTATAGTTTCATTCCAAGTCTTTATTGGTCTACCCCTCCCTCGTTTAACATGCCTAGTGACTAGAGTCTCACAACGCCTAACAGGTGCCCCTAATAGTCTCCTTTGTACATGTCCAAACCATCTTAGTCGAAATTCTCGCATCTTCTCTGCAATTGGTGCTAATCCTATCTTATTTCTGATAAATTCCGAATTCTATCCAGTCTCGTGTGTCCACACATCGACATAAGCATTCTCATCTCCGCAACTCCGATTTTTTGCTCATGTACACAATTCGCTGCCCAACACTTAGAACCAAAGAACATCGCTAGTCTAATTGCAGTACGGTAAAACTTGCTCTTAAGTTTAAATGGTACTTTACGATCACATAAGATCCCTGACGTGCCTCTCCACTTCAACCAACCAACTTGGATTCTATGCGTCACATCTATCAATACCTCCGTCCTTTTGAACTATCGATCCAAGATATTTAAAACACTCACTATGGGAAATATTTTGATCACCCAACTTAATAATTTAAGCTTCATATAATTCGTCTTTGCCCTGCTCAACCTAAAACCCTTCTTTTAAAGTGTCTCTCAAAGATTCAAGTTTTGCGTTCACACCCTCGCGCGTCTCATTGACCAAAACGATATCATTTGCAAACAATAAACACCAAGGTATTGCTTGTTGGATATGTCTGGTGAGCTCATCTAAGATAAGGGTAAAGAGATAAGGGCTTAAAGCTGAACCTTGATGTAAGCCAACAGTGATAGGGAATTCCTATGTTAATCCTTCAGATATCCTCACCCTTGTCACTGAATATAACAAAATAAAATCGAATTATATCTAAGATAAAATATTATTGACAAATATAAAATTATAGCTGAACCTTTAATAGTATATAATAAATTTATTTTCGTAACAATAAATTTATTGCAAATAAAGAAGATTTAAAAGTTTAAAATCCTTAATTGATTTTAAATCTTTTCAAATTTGTAAATTTATATTAAAAATATGCAAACAATCAAATAATACATGAATTAAATGTTTTCAAATTTTTTGTAATATGAAATTAAAAATTGTAAAACAATTATACAAAACTGGTTGTAAAAATAAAACATAAAAAATCGAAAAAATAAGTCTAATCGATTTAAACATACATAATATAATATATCTAGACGATTTAAACTATGCTGTTTGTTTGTTAATATAACATAAAAAAATAGAGGGCGATATATTTAAAAGACGTGTCACCCGATATATTAGAAAAAAATCGGACATGTCAGACTATATTTTACAGAAAGACAATCTATTTTTTTAGAAAAACATATTATTTTGCCCTTAAAAATGACATGTCGGGAAACATGTCAGACATAGTAGAGGACATTTAAAACAATGGTTACAATATGTTAAGGACCTATTCAGAGGTTGTCGAAGGAGTGGCCAGAGGTGGAGATGATGGTGGCGGAGATACTATGAAGCCTTGACCGTGACTGACTAAGCGGGACATGGTCAAGAAAGAGAGCTTCTAAGATCTCTTTTAGGATTTCAGAAAAATAGACTATTTCATTGCTTACTTATACAAGAGCCCTAGTGCCCTTTAAAAAGGACTTACAACAAACTTTTAATGGAGATAAATGACAAACATGGACATATGAATAAAAATGACACAACATCACCACATAACGACGTCATATAATGACGTGACCTTATGACATAATAAATTCATATTTAGAAATAAATAATAATAAATAATGTCATAATAAGACCCATAACATCTCTCCCGCCTTGCAAAAAGAGCTTGTCCTCAAGATCGAGGGAGATTAATTGTGTCTGCGTTATCCGACACCATCATCATCAGAGTCCTCAACATGCAAATAGAAAAATCGTTTGCACCTATGGTCGCGAGTGTACTGCTCGTCAGAGTTAAACATAATCCCTGAGCGCGTCATTCCATCATCTCGGCCCAAGATAGTTTACGGACTGGTGAAGCTAGAAGATCTTCGAGACAGCTTTGCTGAGTGCCCATGTCGGTAGGCAAATAGACCGCCTGTGCCAGTTGGAGGCGACGATCACATAACCTAACCAGACTCATAGCAACCACTAAGTTTGAAGGAGTCTCAAATTTGACATCAAGTCGCAGGCGTCGACGAAATCCGACGGTGAAGATAGCGACCTGCATCTTTGGGTAAAGCGTGACATGCGCCAGAAGAAGTTGAAAATGGTCCAGTCATCCACAGAACCCGTCTGACGTAGTGTCGTGAGGGCATCGAGGGGATTGCTGAGGGTGGGAGGGCCAAAATGCACGTTGCAAAATCGCTTAAAGTCATCCCACATCAGACTAGGCTGATCAGTGAGGAGACGAGTGACCCAAAGCAAGGCCGAGTCGAGAAGGTGGAAGGAGGTCAGAGGAAGTCGTTTAACTGTCGGAGTTTGTTGATGACCAAAAAATTGTTCACACCTGGTGCACCAGCCCAAGGGATCAATTTTCCCATCATAGGTTGGGAATTTCAACCAGGTATAACGCGACAGAATAGCAGCTTAGGGGCATAAGAGGGTCTGCGGTGGTGGCTCATGGCGGATGAGTGGAAGTAACAAAACTTGACTGTTGCTGGCGTGATTTGTGGGTGGGGCGGAGACCACGGTAGGTGTTGTCAGTCCATTAAGCTTGGTGGTAAGGATTATCATGTTGTCTTGATGACGTGTGTCGACGTCTCAAAAGCGTGTCTCTGCGTCTTGAAGGAGTGCATGCATGGCGAATAAAACTGTGTGCAGCCGGTTCATAACATCCAAGAAATCGGGCGAGTCTCCCATATTGTGGATAGAGGTAGCACGTGATAAAGAGCGGGTGACGGGACGGCTAGATTGCTCGAAGGCGGCTGTTTGGGAGTTGCCACGAGATCCGCGCCATCTCTCAATGATGGCACGCTTGTTGCGGATTGTGGCTGGTTTGATTTTGAATTAATTCCCAGGATGGCTCACTATAGTGTAAGAATAGTAATAATTAAAACGCCTGTCGCATTAGGTAAATCAGAAATAAGAAGATTTTTTTAATGCTGTTGCGTGACTGAAGGGCTCGATCAGGAAAGCGACAACGAGTGCAGTTGCAGCTGACGAAATGCGATGGGACGAGAGTGAGGATGCAACGAGCGAATAGAAGGAGCAGCGTCGGAGGAGCAGCTTCAGATGCCGATGATGGAGGCGTCGATTGCGTGCAACGATCCCGTCGGTGAGGGAACCCGTGCGATTGCTTGAACGGGGAGATCAGAGAAGACGCTTCCACGACAACTCGGCGCAAGAGAATGGATCATCGGAGTAGGGAGGCGAGGGAGCGTGCAACAATGAAATGGAGGAAGAAGCCGAAGGGTGCGCTCGATTGCAACGAGTTGGAGGTTGCAGCCTGTTTAGACACCGCACGGTGCGGTTGTGCGAGACGTAGATAAAGCCGACCTGCACGACTGGTGTTGGAGGTGGCAAGGCTTCTGTAGAAGGCTTCAGTAGATGGTGTGGCGAGGAAGGAGGGCTCTGAAACCACATTGTTAAGGGTCTTCTCGGAGGTTGCCTAAGGAGTGGCCAGAGGTGGAGATGACGAGCGAAGATACTATGGAGCCTTGACAGCGGCTGCCTAAGCGGGGCGTGCTCAAGAGAGTGAGATTCCAAGATCTCTTTTAGGACTTTATAGAAATGGACTATTTCATTGCTTACACATACAAGCCACCTAGTGTTATTTAAATAGGACTTACAACAGACTTTTAATGGAAATAAACGACACACGTGTACATGTAACTAAAAAGGACACCACATAAAGACAAGACACAAATAATGTCATCATATAAGAACGTGACTCTTATGACATAATAAAATCATATTCAGAAATAAATAATAATAAATAATATCATAATAAGATCCATAACATAATACAAGCTGATTGGGCTTCTTGCTAACAGACCAATATCATTCATGCGAGCAATCAACCACAATCCTTCACATATCCCATGAGTCAGGCCTTCAAATGCTGTCTTTATACTGGATCGAACCACAACAAGTTATTTTTTGCTTCTCCATTTGACAAAATTGCCTTTAACGAACGAGCAATATCCTAACGTGGATCGTCTATCCTCGACTTATCATGCTTAATCAACATCAATATAAACTTTAATCTTCAAACTAATATTTTGGGAGTAAAGAGAATGCTCCCTCCTAATGAGGTCTTCAAGTATCGTAAGATCATATGCATTGCACCTAAATGTCTGGACTTTGGTGAAATCATATATCGACTCAATTGATAACTCCCATAACATATGCAATATATGGGTGTGCATGGGATAGGAAAATCAAGTGTCTTATATGTTTCTAAAATCCAGTAGCATCCTTAACAAGAATCTTATCATCCCTTCCTAACTTATGATTAGCTTTTATTAGAGTGTCAACTGGCCTAGAACCACTCATACCACCAAAATGCTCTAGAAGATCAAAAACATGTACCTTTGAGATATTAAGATATCGCGCTTTGATCTTAGTACCTGATGTAGGACGGACGTCACACCCGCCTGCCGCCCTGAAGTCCCACCAGGGGGACCCACCATGGCTCGCAGGAGAGCTCTTTATCGAAGAGGTCGGGGGATCTAGCTCCGGCCTCAACAACCTATCGACTATGTTGTGGGGCTGAAGATGGGTTGGGCTATACGGGCCGCGGCTCCGATAAAGCCGCCATGGTGTGTCACGACCCATCTCAACAAAAGTCAGAGTGCGCTTTGGGGCAAGTCGTGATGCCACAGACATGAACGAAGAGAAAAATTCACTCATGTTAGGCGAGAGCAGAGATACTGATAAATAGATTTAAAATAACTACTTTGAAAGAAAATAGTTATTTTTATGCGGAAGCTTTCAAATAAGGTAATGCAAAATAGATGCACATGTATTTTTATTAAAACTCATGATACAAGTTCACATACAGAATTTTATGTAGTGACAAACTCAGAGACATGAACATGCAAATAACGCTAAATTCTAGTAAGAAATTTAGATAGCCTAGCAATTGTCCATGAAATACTAACCATAATTATTACATAAAAGAAATATCTGACAATAAAGGAAATGAAATATAAAAAAACACAGAACCTGACACAGCTAGAAGCAAGAGCTTGATGTAGATCGGGCTCGACATAGCAAGCGCCGCAATCACAGATGATAAGACAATTCCGAAATAAGAAGGAAAAGCATCAGGACATTGATAACATAAACAAGGAAAAGTACATAACTAGTAAGGGAAACAAAAATGTATGTGTACCAGTTTTTTTGAAGTAAAGCTAACAATACAAGCAAGTAAATGAGTCAAGCAAAAAATAACTAGAATTATTAGTTCATGCAACATCATACGTTGTAATCAATGAAGTGTGTATGTGTTTTTAGTGGGTGCACATAGTTTACACTCAAGTTCAGGTGCAAGTATTTTTGAAAAATTCATGTGATTGCTTATGATATTAACAAGTTAAATGATTCATATTTTAGTGATTGTAACAGAACAGATTCACGTCAAAGAGAAGGATTAGATTGTGAAACAAACTTTACTCAAACTTACAAACAGACAGAATAAAAAACAAGATTCGATGACACAAAAAAACTAGATAGAGTGCTTTATATTTTGCGGGTTCAAGAATTCACGAGTGATAGGATTACTATGCATCATTTTCTGGAATAAAAAGTACATATCAAGATTAAATCATTTTAAGACACGATTATCTTCCAAGTAAACATGTGTATGATCCGAACATTTTATATCAAACACAATTCAACTATTTGCTAGCAAGAAATCTTAACATTTATCATTATAACAATTAATGCTCATGCTTAAAAAGATATACTAGTCTTCCATTTATCCATCAAATGAAATGCAATTCATCTAAGTGAAAATCCAATTAAAATCACTTTCGTTCAGTAACTCGTCTTCCAATTATCTATCAAATGAGACGCAATTCAACTAAGTGAAAATTCCCATATATATATATAAATATAAATAAATCATGATCACAAACTCATGTCATTCAAAACAAATTAAATATTTTAACCGCTAACATGTCAGTTTAGGCATCCAAGATCTAAACTTATTTAACAAAACAAACAATCAAGGGTGAATTCATATAATCATAAAAACAAACAACGTAATTTAAGCTCAATGTTGGCAAGAGAAATGGATCTCGACTTGCCTTAAGGTAAGGCAAAAACTGATGACGGCGACTAAGCGGTGCAAGTAAAAATCAGAAATCTTATTTCAGACCTGCTCAAGAACGACTAAAGCGATATATCAAAATTTACTAAGCTAACACAGACAATTATTTTACGAAACCTAAAGCACAAGAGGGTTTAGGAATTACCCCCCCCCCCCCCAAAGGTGAGGGGAGAAGAGATTACCATGCAAAAACAGAAACTTGGCGGCGCTTAGGAGAGGCAAAACCCTAAATCAGAGAGAAATTTGAGCGATCCCACCAATTGAATCGAGGAGCGGCGCTGAAAAATACAAACACAAAAGGGACAGACGATTATAAGGGGCAATAATTTAGATTCACAACTACATGCAAGTTAGAGCACCAAATAATTGAAAAAGATGCAAAAAAATCTGAATAAAACAAAATATAGTGAGATTCTTACCCATGAAAGACAAATCCGAGCCCAAGGAGGAGAGGAGAGGAAACCCTGGGCGTTCCTCTTGCAAAAACTCAACCAAAAAAGAAGGAAGAGGCTGTCGAGGGAGAAGAGGCCTACTCGAGGAAGAAGAGAGAGGGGTTGCTGCCGGCCTCTGAGGAGAAGAAATTGTCGCCTTGGCTGAACGGAGGAGAGGGATCGATTATAATTCAAAAATATCAAATCATAAAAAAATTATTGAGTTTTTGCATTATTTTCAAAAAAAAGTTGCAAACAAAAATCACACTCATGCAAGCCTTTAATGTCCAAAGGCGCAAAAAAGGCGCATGAAGACGCAAACTTCTGAGTCTGGAGCCTTAGGCGCGCCTTTAACAACATATCCGCTAGGTAAATAAATCATATAATAATTACAACATTTTCATTGGACAACTATAAGTAAGGATCATGGAAATGCAACAATGAGATCATGTGTGATGTCAAGCAAATAGTAAATTCATGCGCGTACAATCATTATTGTTGATCTTAACTTCACACTTTTGCAATAATTTATGATATGAATGCAAATGAATGAGTACACATATCATGTTAAGTGCTCATTTCTCTTAACATGTCATGCATATTATGATTTAATGTCATCGCACTTGAAAATATTAAACTGCTCATATCTATTTAGTATTCGCAAGCGGTGTATATCCTAGTAAAAATTCATATGCACAAAATTTTTAGGTTTGTCCATAGCCCCTTAACATTCACGTATATATTACTCATGCTTATGAGTGTAGTGTGTGCATTTTCAGCCGCGAACAACAGATAATGGTAAGGTGAGTGAAGCAATAATGCATGCATATATATTTATATAATAAGATTCAAAATAGGTAATAATTATAAAATACTTTATCTTTAGAAGCTAACCTAGCTCTGATACCAACAGTCACGACCAATCTCAACAAAAGTCAGAGTGCGCTTTGGGGCGAGTCATGATGTTGCAGGCATGCGCGGAGAGAAAAATCCACGCATGTTAGACGAAGCATAAATATTGATAATTAGATTTAAAATAACTACTTTGAAGGAAAATAATTGTTTTTATGCGTAAGCTTTAAAATAAGATAGTGAAAAATAGATGCATATGTATTTTTATTAAAACTCATAATACAAGTTCAGATACAGGAATTTTATGCAGGACAAATTCAGAGACATAAACATGCAAATAATGTTAAATTCTAGTAAGTAATAGTGGAAAGGAGAATATTAATTAGTTATCCTAAATCGAGCTAAACGCACACGCACACACACATATATATATATATATATATGGCGACATTCACTTGAAATATCCCGTGAAATAAGAAGCGGGAAAAATAAAAACTTGAATTAAAAATGCGTACAACCCGTTTATTCAACTCCGCCCCCCTCAAGTTGAAAATATATATCGACCATTTCCAACTAGATTGTATTGTTCATGAAGTTGTCACTGCTCAATCCCTTGGTGAAAACGTCGGCTAGTTGGTTATGTGAGTTCACGAACGGAGTACATATATTTCCCTTGTTTGGTGATCTTTGATGAAGTATCTGTCAACTTCAACATTCTTCGTCCTATCATGTTGAACCGGATTGTGAGCAATATTGATGACCGCTTTGTTGTCGTAGTAGATAGTAACTGGTCTGTTCACCTGGAGACCCATATCTTGAGGATTGTCTTTAACCACAACCCCTCACAAACTCCCTATATCATAGCCTTAGCCCCTATATTCTGCTTCAGCACTTGAGCGGGTTACAAAATTCTGTTTCTTGCTCTTCCATGAAACAAGGTTGTCACCCACAAATGAGCAATACCCGGTAGTTGACTTTCTATCGTCTTGACTACCGGCCCAATCGGTATCTATAAACACTTCAATCTCAAAAGGTTGACTTGCAGAAAATAGAATACCACGACCAGCAGACTTCTTGAGGTATCTCAATACCCGATACATTGTCTGGTGATGGCAAATTGTGGGAGAGTGCATGAATCTACTTAGAACACCCAAAGATTACGTAATGTCAGGACGAGTATGAGATAAATATATGAGTTTCCCAACCAATTGTTGGTACCTAGAAGCAACCACTTTCTCTCAACTAGTATCTGCATCAATCTTGTGATTCGCCTCAATAGATGTATCCACAGGAGCACACCCAAACATCTCAGTTTCCTCCAGAAGATCAAGGGTACACTTTCTCTATGAGATGAAGATCCCCTGACGAGACATCACTACTTCAATTCCCAAGAACTATTTCAGCTTTCTCAGATCCTTGACTTCAAATTCTTTGCTCAACTGATCTTTCAAATGTCTGATTTCCTCAAGATCATCTCATGTAATGATGATGTCATCCACATACACAATTAGGATCGATACTTGAGCTCTTCTCCTCTTGATGAAGAGAGTATGATCAGCCTGTTCTTGAGTATAGCCTAGTCGAAACATGGTCTTGTTAAACCGACCAAACCACGCCTTAGGGTCTGCTTCAGTCCATAAAGGGATTTCTGCAGACGACAGACCTTTCCATTAAACCCTTCTTTGGTAAATCCAGGAGGGATAGTCATGTTGACTTCTTCTTCCAGATCATAATGCAATAATGCATTTTTTACATCAAATTGTTGTAACTCCCACCCATGACAAGCAACACAAGAGAAGATCACCTGAATGGAATTCATCTTTGCAACAGGAAGAAAGGTTTCTTGGTAGTCAATTCCTTGGGTTTGGGTATACCCTTGAGTGATCAGGCGATTTTTAAACAGCTCCACCACCCCATCTTGGTTTTGCTTCACAGAGAAGATCCAGTGTGATCCAACTATTTGCTTCCCAGGAGGAAGACGAGTAAGCCGCCAAGTTTTATTTTTTTCAAGGCACACAACTTTTCTTCCATAACTTGTTTCCACTCAGGTATCTGAACAACCTCCTGTCAGGCCTTAGGAACCACAATTGAGGAAAGAGATGAGATAAAAATTTTGTGACCATGAGAGAGATGAGTGTAAGAGATGTAGTTAACAATGGGGTATTTGGTGTCACCAGTTTTACCTTTAAGACAAGCAAGGAGAACATGAAGATAATCATTTGAATCTGGAGCGGAGACAGGCACCGACACCGGTAGAATGTCCGCAGTCTGCACTTGCTCAATAGTCCGAGGTCTGCGAGAGTATGTATATAATATAGGAGGAATGAAGGTGGTAGGACCAGAAGCAGCACTGGGAACAGGAGTAAATGGAATATGAGGAGAGACAACAATCAGAAGAGGAGAGTTGATGGTCCTGTCACTGTTACCACTCGTCTCCCCCTGACGCGGACTAAAGTACGACTCCCCCTCATGAAAGGTAACATCAACAGTGCAATAATAGCGACGTATAGGGGGTGATAACACCTATACACTTTGGTGGTAGGAGAGTATCCAGTAAAAATACATCAGAGAGAGCGAGCATCCTGTTTATCGCGATGCGGGGTATGAACATGAACAAAGCAGACAAAGCCAAAGATGCGAGGAGCAATGTTAGAGGTGCGAACTATGTGGTTTTTGGCTAAACGAGATAGAGGCGTATCATAGGAAATGGAGTGAGACGGAAGACGATTAATGAGATGAGCGACAGTAAGAAGCGCATCTCCCCTATAAGACTTAGGAAGATTCATTGCAATTAACAAGCATCGAGCTCTTAGAAAAGTATATGCATATCAATAATGACCCATCTTGGGTTATATATACAAGACCCGAACATATACAGGTAAATACAAACAAGCCTCTATACACACACACACACAATATCTAACACCCCCCTCAAACTCACGGGGGATCATACATCGAGAGTTTGGACATAAGGTAGTCATGTTGAACCCTCGTCTGGGACTTGGTGAACAAGTCCGCAATCGGATGCTCGGTGGGAACATATTGGGGAACCAATGTACGTCTGTTGTACTGCTCACGGAGGAAGAAGACGTCGACTACAATGTGCTTGGAGAGGGAAAACTTCACTGGATTCAGAGTGAGCTGAATGGCACCAGTGTTGTCACAAAAGAGAGTGATCGGTCCTGAGGAGACAATGCCAAAATCTGCAAGAAGCCAACGAAGCCAGATAATCTCCTCGGTCGTAGACGCCATGACGCGTAACTCAGTCTCAGTACTAGAGCGGGAAACACCAGATTGTTTCTTGGACTTCCAGGCAAGTAAGGAGGAGCCCAAAAACAGACAGAAACCAGTGACAGAGCGACGATCAGAAGAATCACTAGCCCAAGTAGCATCAGGGAAAGCAGAAAGCTGGAGGGAACTGCTGCTGGAGAAGAACAGACCACGGCCAGGAGTCGCATGAAGGTAACACAGTACCCGCAACAAGTGAGCATAATGGACTGATGTAAGAGTGCTGACAAACTGGCTCAACACATGGACTGCATGAGCAGTATCTGGCTGAGTGATGGTGAGATAGACCAGGCTGCCGACCAAATGACGATAGCGAGTGGGGTCAGCAAGAGGGATCCCCTCATCAGCCTGAAGCTGCAGGTGAAGCTCCATCGGTGTGGCAACAATGCGGGTGTCGGAAAGAGCAACCCGAGCTAGAAGATCAGTAGTATACCATTGCTGAGAGAGTTGGAACCCTGCAGAGGTGGAAGAGAACTCAATGCCCAGAAAATAACTCAAAGGTCCCAAATCTGTAATCTGAAATTGCTGCTGCAGGTGATGCTTGACAAAGTCAATGAAAGTCGGGTCATCACCAGTGATGATCATATCATCCACATAAAGCAGAAGAAGAGTCTGGCCTCGGGAAGAGGTGTGAACAAACAGGGTCGGGTCGTGCTGGCTGGGCTGAAAACCAACGGCTGTAACGACAGAGCTGAAGCGCTCGAACCAGACTCGAGGAGCCTGTTTGAGACCATAGAGAGCACGACGCAACCGACAAACCATGCCAGGAGGAGCAGCAAAACCGGGAGGAGGAACCATGTAGACCTCATGCTGTAGGTCACCGTGAAGAAACGCATTCTTCACATCCAGCTGAAATAGGGACCAACGATGGACAGCAACAAGTGTCCTGATCGTGGTCATGTGTGCCACAGGAGCAAAAGTCTCATCATAGTCTCGACCATGCTCCTGCTGAAAACCCCGAGCAACCAGGCGAGCCTTGTACCGCTCAATAAAACCATCAGAGCGAGTCTTGATCTTATAGACCCACTTGCAAGTGATGAGAACAGCACCAGGAGGAAGAGGCACAAGATCCCAAGTAGAGGTACGCTCAAAAGCAGCCAACTCATCAAACATAGCGGCCTGCCACTCAGGAACCTGAGCAGCCTCGCGGTAGGAACTAGGCTCTGGAGTACTGGTGGAGGTAGCAGGAAGAGCAGTGAGGTCGAGTGGTTGGGTGGTACAACTGAGGCGATCTGGTGGATGTCGATCTCGAAGGGGGTAACGTCTGGCAGGCGGATCATCCACGGGACTCTCACTGAAGACTGGGGGCACCTGTGGGGTAGTCGGAGCACGACGAGTGTAGTGGTGGAGAATAGGAGGTAGAGGGCCGGGAGATGGCAGAACATGAGGTGGAGAGGACTCAGAAGAGGGAGATGATGATGATGACGGTAGCTCTGCTGGTGACTGGTCTGACATTGGTGGCAAAATAGGTGGTGGTACGGTAGGAAAAATAAGGAACTGAATATCAGCCGGGGTAGTGGATGAGGGTGAAGCAGAGGTGGATGAAGAAAGGAAGAAAGGTTGGTCCTCAACGAAGGTGACATCACGAGAAATGCGAAGACGACGCGCAACAGGGTCATAACAGCGGTAACCCTTGTGCTCTGAGCTGTAGCCTAGAAAAACACATGCAGCAGACTGAGCAAAGAGCTTAGTCCGCTCACGTGGTGGTAATAGGACATAACACAGACATCCGAACACACGAAGATGAGTGTATCGAGGAGGATGAGAGAACAAACACTCACCGGGACACCGACCCTGAAGGAAAGTGGATGGTTGAAGGTTGATGAGATAGACAGCGGTGGAGACAGCCTCAGCCCAAAAATGTGGGGGAACATGGGAAGCCAAAAGAAGAGTGCAAGCGGTCTCAATGATGTGGCGATGTTTCCTTTCCGCAGTGCCATTCTGGGAATGAGCACCAGGACAGGAGAGCTGCGGGAGCGTGCCATGAGAGGCGAGAAGGTCACGGAACTTATGCGATAGGTACTCCCCCCTGAGTCGGAGCGAAAAATACGAATAAAGGCGGAGAATTGAGTACGAACCATGGTGGAGAAAGTAACATAAACCTGAAAAAACTCAGCACGAGAACTCAACATATATATCCAAGTGAAATGAGAAAAATCATCAATAAATAAGACATAATAGCGGTGTCCACCCTTGGATACAAAAGGAGCAGGCCCCCATACATCAGAATAGACTAACTCAAACGGAGCAGAAGACCTAGACATACTAGACTGATAGGGGAGTTGTAGATATTTTCCAAGCTTACAACCCGTACAAGAGTGACTAGTGTCAATAGATACTCGACCCAAAACATCCCGACGAACAAGAGTTGAAAGACGGGCGCCACTGGGATGACCAAGACGATGGTGCCACTGACGAAAGGAAACAAAGGGAAGACATAAAAGAGGAACAGCTGGGGACTATGTGACTGATGGCAGACGAAGGTACTCAAGGAGATATACCCCACTATGGCGACGGCCAACTCCAATGAGGGTGCCTGTAAGACGATCCTGCACATGACAAACAAACTCATCAAAAACAACAAGGTAACCACTAGAGGCAAGCTGGCTGACGAAGATGAGATTCATGGAGAGCTGAGGGATGTAGGCAACATCAGGAATGTGAAACTGAGGGGTGTGGAGAAGGCCATGACTAGTAATAGGAAGGGTGGTGCCATCAGCAATAATAACACGTTAGGTCGGAGGAAACAGGCTGACAGGCATGAAGATGGGTGGCATCATAGGTCATATGAAAAGAGGCTCTAGAGTCAAGTAACCACAAGGACGAAGAGATACTTGACGGGGCAGAGGCCGTTGAGGGATCAGCAGAAGTAGAGGCCTGACCAACTATGGCTGCAGATGTACACGGGAAGGTGCCTGAAGACAGCTGCTGAGCCAGCTGTATGAGCTGCTCAGAGAAGGAGGCTGTCGGAGGAGGCACGGGCAGAACTGGAGATGCACGCTGCTGGGTGTCACGAGACTGGATGTTCTGCTGTGAGCGCTGAAACTTGCGACACTCAGACACTCTGTGGCCCGGTGCATGACAATAATGACAGCGAACAGACCGCCGCTACGCAGCATTGGGACCCTGGGAAGAGGGAGCCTGGGTAGGAAACAGAGCAGACGGTCGCACGGGAGTACTGAGCCCTGGAGAAGGTGGCAGCGGAGGCTGCGGAGCAAACTGAGGAGCAGCCAAGACAACATGGGGGGAGGCAGTGTGCTGCGTCCCCTCCATGGTACGAAGACGAGTCTCCTCCGCCAGAATCGTGGACAGAGTGTCACGAAGTGTGGGTGGAGTACCCCGATGGAGAAACTGTGAGCGGGCAGACTCAAACTTCGGGCACATCAAGAAATCGTAGACACGGCAGGCATCTCTGTACCGAGCGGTGGCAACGCAATAGCAGCAGGACAAGAAATGGGGCGGCGCCATCTCGTCACACTGACGCCAGAGGGAAGTGATCTCAGCAAAAAACTCCTGAACTGAGCGGTCTCGCTGGTAGGTAACTGCAAGAGTCTGTAACAATGAATACTGAAGTGCCTGGCTGGAAGGCTGATAGAGATCGGAAAGATGATCCCAGATCGCCTTAGCAGTAGGGAACTCACAGATGGCCAGGCGGATGGTTACCTCACAAGACTGGCCAAGGATAGCAATAGCCCTAGAGTCATCGTCCTGCCACTTGGCCAACGCCTGAGCGGAGGAAAAACCGGCGCTGGCTGTGGAAACAGAAGACTCAGTTGAAGAGGCGACAGGGAGCAACGATGATGGGCAAGATCCATCTGAATGGCCCCAAAGGCGTAGGCCTCAGAGATGCATGCGCATGGTGGAAGACCAAGCCTTGTAGTTCTGCCCGTTGAGCAGCACATTAGGCTTAGGAAGATAGCCACTGTGAGTCGAGGCGGGATCCATTGAAGGCCGACACCGAGATCTGGAGCAGGATTGATTGGCGCTGAAACCGGACCGGAGGAAGCAGCCGGAGGAAGCAGAGGAAGCAGCCGGAGGAAGCAGAGGAAGCAGAGGAAGCAGCCAGAGGGTCGGGATCGAGCGGATCGACGCAGTCGATCGGAGGAAGCAGCCGGGATTGACGAGCGGGAGAGGGACCGGGATCGATCGGCGCAGACGGGATCGATCGGCGCAGACGGGATCGATCGGGGGGCTGAGAGAGACCGGGATCGATCGATACAATGGTTGATCGACGATCGGGAGAGGGACCGGGATCGATCGGCGCAGACGGGATCGATCGGCGAGCGGGAGAGGGACCGGGATCGGGATCGATCGGCGCAGACGAGCGGGAGAGGGATCAGGAGAGTTAAACCCTAGCCTCTGATACCATCTTAGAAAAGTATATTGCATATCAATAATGACCCATCTTGGGGTTATATATATAAGACCCGAACATATACAGGTAAATACAGATAAGCCCCTATACATACACACAATATCTAACACGAGCAACCTCCAGTAAGTGTCTATTCTTCCGTTCGGCTACACCATTTTGAGTGGAAGTGTTGACACATGTAGTTTGGTGGATAATGTCATGTTCGGTAAGTTAGGAACCAAACGTTCCTCGATCATCATATTCCCCTCATTATGACTACGGAGCACACAAATAGTGTCGTTGAACTGATTCACAACCATGAAATGAAAAGGCTGAAAGCAAGAAAGTGCATCACTCTTTTTAATAAATAAAGACAAGTAGTACGAGAATGACAATCAATAAATGTAACAAACTATTTATAGTCAGATAAAGATAACACAAGGGAGAGACCCCAGACATCAAAATGTACAACATCAAAAGGACATGAACTACGAAAAGAAACATGACTGATACTCTGACGAGCATGTTTTGAGCGTTCGTATATATTACAAGAAAACAATTTAAATAAACTACTGAAAGCAAGAAATAGTTTTGTAAGATAGAGGGCAGAAGGATGACCAAGGCGCAGATGTCAGCGCCAGATGTCTTGAAGAGTCGGAGCACTGGTGGTGGAAGGAGCACGGGGAGAAGACGACTGGTTCAACAAGTACAACCCACCAACATTTCTACCACTGTCAAGCATCTACTTCGTATCCAGATCCTGAAACAAACAAACATTAGGAAAAAGGGTTACAGAGCAATTTAAAGAAGCAGTTAAGTGGCTTATGCAGAGAAGATTTCGAGGGAACGAAGAGACATGTAAAACCGAAGAGAGAGAGATCAGTAGAACATGCAACAGTGTGTTTGGCCGCAATAGAAGAAAGGGAACCATTAGCAGCAATGACCTTATCATGGCCAGAGAGAGGAGTATAGGAGGTAAAACTTGAAGCAAAGCCAGTCATGTGATCCGTCTCACCTGAGTCGATGATCCACTCAGAAGGGAAAGAAGTCACAGCATGAGCACTGGAGATACCTGAAGTAGCAAACGCGGCAGTGGAATCAGAGGGAGGTTCAGACTAGGAACGCAACATACGCCAAAAAGCCTCTAACTCCATAGCAAAAAGACCCCTAGAGTTGTCCTCATAAACCTCGATGGAATGCGCAAAATACTGAGTACAGGCACCAGCTTGACGACCCCCACCACGGTGACTACCTCTACCTCGAGCACCATCATCCTGGCCAGAGGGAGCAAGGTGAGGATGAAGACAAAAGCAGACATCCTTAGCATGTACTTTCTTCCTATAGTGGTTGCATAAAGGTGGAGGTCATCGAGTAATCCCAGCCAGAGCAGAGTGGTCAGTAGAGGAACCAAGTGTGCGGCGACAATTCTCATCACTAAGGAGCATACTGAAGGCTTCCCTAAGAGAGCGAAGAGGCTCACGGTGGAGGACATTCAGGCGAATAACATCAAATTCCATATTGAGTCCCATAAGAAAGACATGAATCCGGAAGAGATCTTTATCCTTCTGAAGAGCCTGTACATAGACAATGCATAAACAGTGCAAGCAGCGGTAAATGTGTTGAAGTAATCCAGTTCCTAATACAGGTGTTCGAACTAAGAGTAATAGGCAGAAATGGTCATGGTGCCCTGTTTCAGCTCCAAAACACGTCGAGTGAGCTCATAAATCTGCATCGAACTGCCTGCCTGAGAGTAGGTGTCACGGGCCCTTGTCCAAATATCATAAGCCGAATCTAGAAGCATGTAGCTGCGGTACACTTGAGGGGACAGAGTGAAGTAACCACAAGACAACCAAAGAATTGTCTGCATCCCATTTTCTCCATGAGGGATCGGTACGTGGTGGCTCAATAGTGGTACCATCAATATGCCCGTAAAGCTGGTGACTTTGAATAGCATGTTGCGCGGCCCTGGACTATTCCAGATAATTTGTGCCATCCAAGGCAAAGGTAGTGATCTTCAAAGAGCCAGTTTGGCTGTATCTCCAAGGAGGATCTGAAGAGGGACCGTGGAGAGCACAGATTTGAGGAGACGATGGGATTTTAGAGGAATCATCCATCGATAACAGGTCGGAGGAAGAAAATTAGCAAGACGAAGATCTCAACTTTGAAGAAACCACATCCTACGAGTGTCCCTAGATTGTGTCGCCGGAGAGGACACTGTAGGATGTGACCACGATGTCTCCGGCATCCCCCATGGAGGATAAAATGGTCGGAGACAAAGGGCCGCCTGAAAAATTGGGCGGAGAGAGCTACTCAAGAGGGACGCCGCCGAAGAGAGAAGAGAAGCGGCGCTAGAAGGTGGAACCGGGCAGGAGAAACGCGCTGGAGAGAAGAACCAGGCAGACAAGAGTAACATGCTGGAGAGAAGAACCGCGCGGGCAGAAGGGAGATGCGCGGTCGACGCGGCTGGAGGCGAGACAGAGGGAGGAAGCATGCTCGAGACGGACGTGGGCGGGAGTGGGGTTGACGGCTAGGTCGAACAGGATCGGGAGAGCAACGGTATTCCCTGGGCTCTGATACCAAGTGGAAAGGGAAAAATTAATTAGTTGCCCTAAATCGGGCTAAACATACATATACGTGAAATAAGAAGTGAGAAAAATAAAAATTTGAATTAAAAACGCATGCAACACGTATATTCAACTGTAATTTAGATAACATAGCAGTTGTCTATGAAATACTGACCATAATTATTATATAAAAAATATATGACAACAAAGAAAATGAAATATAAAAAACATAAAACATGACATAGTTAGAAGCAAGATAAATCTTCAGAAGCAGGAACTTGACATAGATCGGGCTCGAGATAGCAGGCGACGCGGTCACGGACGCTAAATCAATTCCGAAACAAGAAGAAAAGTCTCAGAACATTTATAACACAAGCAAGGTAAAATACATAACAAAGTAGGAAGCTCCGGTACGGGTACCGGGTACGATACGTACCCAGTACGACGGCACGACAAAAATTTTAAAAAAGGGATACGGGTACGTCATGATATGTTATAACAAATATAATATATATATATCACAAATGCAATAAATAGTTCTCAAAACATCAAACATAAATCATAACTTGAAGTACAGGTCCACAAATCAATGCAACGTAACATGAACTTTTCAAACATTAAGCATTCGTAAATATTACAAAATTAACATCTTATATGTTTAACCAAAAGAGATAAAATTAAACGTAAGTCTACACATCAGTCTTTTTTCTTCTTCTTCATTGGTGATCAACATCTTCAATCTCCGATTAATCTACAAACAAATTAGTCGTTTTGTTAATAACTTGTGTCGTTTCAACATGTTCAATACACGTAATTGTAACAGAAACATACCAGTACCAGAAACATACTCGGTACAGATACACAACTTAATTGGACGTACCAACACTTCCTAGCATAGAACCAACTTTTGTTTACTCTAGAAAAACAGACTCCTATCATAATATGCAGAATGATGTGTTAAGTTCAAGTGTGTCCACATAGGTGTATCTGTTGAGTATCGGGTACGTACCTGTACCAGATACGTATCCGGTACGGGTACGCTGCCTTCGGGGAAGTATCAGTGCTTCATAGATAACAAGTAAAGAAAACAGAAATATTTGTGTACCAGTTTTTTGAAATAAAACTAACAAGACAAGCAAGTAAATGAGTCAAGCATAAAATAACTAAAATTATTAGTATACTCCGGATCATAAGATATAATTGTTCATGTAACATCATAAGTTGTAATCAATGGAGTGTGAATGTTTTTAAGTGGGTGCACATAGTTCACAGTCAAGTTCATGTGCAAGTCTTATTGGAAAAATTTCTGCTTGTCGTGTAACATCATAAGCTGTAATCAATGGAGTGTGAATGTTTTTAAGTGGATGCAAATAGTTCACAGTCAAGTTCATGTGCAAGTCTTATTGAAAAAATTTCTGCTTATCGTGACCATGCAAGCAAATTGTTGCACCAATTAAATGCTATACTTCAATGATTGTTTATGATATTATTGAGTTAAATGATTCATATTTTAGTGATTCTAGCAGGAACAGATTCATGTCAAAGAGAACGATCAGATTATGAAACAAAATTTACTCAATACTTGCAAGTAGACAAGCATAAGAAACAAGATTCAACGACATAAAGGAAACTAGATAGAGAGCTTTATAGACACAATTCATCTAAGTGAAAATCCAATTAAAATAACATTCGTTCACTAACTCGTCTTCCAATTATCCATCAAATGAGACGTAATTCAACTAAGTGAAAATTCCTACATATATATATATATATATATATATATATATATATATATATATATATATAAATCATTCATGATCACAAACTCATGTCATTCCAAACGAGTTAAAATAATAGGCGTCCCTCTAGCAAAAAATTGGCCAAAAAAAGAGGAAGCGGTTGTCGGGAGAGAGGAGGCATGCTGGAGGAAGAAGAGAGAGAGGGGCTGCTGCTGGCATCTAAGGAGGAGAAGATATTGTCGTCATGGCTAAACGGAGGAGGAGAGGGCAGCCGACCAAGAGGAAGGTGGAGATGCGACGTCAGCCTCAAGAAGAAAGAGCAGTCTGTTGGGTCCGGCGTTCCTTCACTTGACCCGTGGCGCTCTGCTACTTATATAAAAAATTAAGTAGCACCCTCTCCAACAGTCCGGGCTTTTGGTGCAGTTGGGTATGCGCTTGATCCTTCAATTGGTATCAGAGGAGGTTACGGGTTCAAGACCGGGGGGGCGCTATTAAATCCTGATTTTTCCCTTCTACCTGTGTGGGTCCGGTGGGTCAGGCAACCGTGGACATGTGGTAACCCCACCTCTGAGCCGTGTGGGCCATGTGGTAACCCCACCTCTGAGCCGACGGGTTGTGCTAGACGCCGGGGGGGGGGGATTGTTGGGTCTGGCGTTCCTTCACTTGACCCGTGGCGCTCTGCTACTTATATAAAAAATTAAGTAGCGCCCTCTCCAACAGTCCAGGCTTTTGGTGCAGTTGGGTATGCGCTTGATCCTTCAATTGGTATCAGAGGGTACTTAGCGCAACCACTCGCACCAAAAGCCCGGACTGTTGGAGGACGGCGCCACTAATCTTTATATCAAAGGTCCTCGGGCGGATCCACGGGGCAGCCAGTTAAGCCATTACCGCATAGCACCGCAGCGCGGGGGCGATTCCGGACCGCAGCCCCAACAATCCCCCCCCCCCCGGAAACGACCCCGGGGTTTCGAACCCGCGACCCCCTCTGATACCAATTGAGAGGACTTAGCGCAACCACTCGCACCAAAAGCCCGGACTGTTGGAGGACGGCGCCACTAATCTTTATATCAAAGGTCCTCGGGCGGATCCACGGGGCAGCCAGTTAAGCCATTACCGCATAGCACCGCAGCGCGGGGGCGATTCCGGACCGCAGCCCCAACACAGTCGTTGCTGCCGGCTTGGGAAGGGGAAGGAATAGTATGCTGGAGGAAGAATTAGGAGTAGGAGGGGCGTCGACGCTGGCTTGCGGGAGGTGGCACGAGAGCGGGAGATGGGGTCGGCGTGCGGCTTGCGGAGAAAACGGGGAGCAGGATACGGGAGCCCTAGGCCGAATAAGAAGTGATTTTATCGGGGGGGGGGCTGCGACTATGAATAACAGGAGGAATTTTATGGAATAAACAAAAATGCCATTAGTATTGCAATGTTTTTATTGACTAGATTTTTTTTATAAATGGATTGTTACATGATGTGACGTCATGGTGGGCCCCCTAGTGGGACTCCAGGATGGCAGACGGGTGTGACGGTCGTCCTGCATCAGTACCTCAATTTCCAAAAAATACATAAATCTTCCCAAATAATTTACTCAAATTCCTAAATTGAGAACTTAAATCTCTCCAACATCATCTCCTGTTATCACAATATCTTCCACATGCACAATGAATTCAATTTGCTTTCCTTCCATATGTTTGAAGAATAAGGTGCGATCAACATAACTTTGAACATAACCAAAGGAAATCATGGCTTTGTGAAAATGCTCAAACTAGGTCCTTGGAGATTATTTCAACCCATAGAGAGCCTTTTTCAACTTACAACCCTTTCCTTTTTATAGGGACAAAAAATATGAGACCTTCACATATAAGACTCCTCTAAATCTCCACGGCAAAAAACATTCTTGACATCTAATTAGCAAAAATCTCATCTTTTACATGTTGCACAAAACAATAGAACTCTAAATGAATTCATTTTTGCAACTAAGGAAAATGTCTCTTGATAATCAATTCCAAGAGTTTGTGCATATCCTCTCGCAACCAACCTCTCCTAGAACCTTCCACGATGACTTCCGAGTTTTACTTGACTGAGAAAACTCATTTAAATCCTATCTTTTTTCTTTTAGGAGATCCACCACACATCCCATGTTATTTTCTCAAGGGACGACATCTCGACAAGCCCAACTTGGAGGGAGTAAATGAGATGCCTCCATTAGAAGCTATGTTATTAAAGGCGCAGGAGGGCGCATTGAGGCGCAAAAGGGCCTTGAAGCCTAGGCGCAAGGCGCAGGCGCGCGCCTGAGGCACGTGAGGTGCAAAAACGGGGAAAACAGTGAATTGGGCACTCAATTCAATGAAAATCAGTGAGTTGGGAGCCCAATTCGCTAAAATTCAGTGAGTTGGGCGCCTAATTTGCTGAAATTCAGTGAGTTGGACGCCCAATTCGCTCAATTTCAGCGAGTTGGGAGCTCAATTCGTTAAAATTCGGTGAGTTAGGCGCCCAATTCGTTGAAATTCGGTGAGTTAGGCGCCCAATTCGTTGAAATTCGGTGAGTTAGGCACCCAATTTACTCAATTTCAGCGAATTGTGCGTCCAATTTGTTGAAATTCAGCGAACTGGGTGCCCAATTCGTTGAAATTCAGCGAACTGGGCGCCCATTTCGTTCAATATCAGCGAACTGGGCGCCCAATTCGCTCAATTTCAGCGAACTGGGAGCTCCAATTCGCTCAATTTCAGCGAACTGGGCGCCCCAATTCGCTCAATTTCAGAGAACTGGGAGCCCCAATTCGCTCAATTTCAGCGAACTGGGCGCCCCAATTCGCTCAATTTCAGTGAATTGGGTGTCTAGGTGCGCCCCAGGTGCGTCGCGGGCGCGCCTTGGAGACATAACCCGCCTAAGACTTGCTGAGGAGCGACGGAGTGCGCCCGGTGCGCCAGCGCCTCAGGAGCGCCTAGGCGCGCACCCTGATAACACAGATTAGAAGATCTTGTTGTATGATCAGAGGTTCCATAATCAATAATCCAGGGAGTGTGCGACCTCCCAACTGGTAGGGTGGAAGCTTGAGTATAAACAACAATACCTGATGTATACTCCAAATGGGGCCTAACAATAGTATCTCTCAAGGTCGCTAACATAATCATCTTACTCTCATTTTCAACAACAAGGTTTTCTCTATTGTCCAAAGTTCTACACAAAGTTGGTTGGGATCTAGCATACCTCCCACCAGTACCTCTTATCCATCCTATTGGAATCAAGTTAGGGTGTAAGTCCCAATTTTTTCTTTCACATAGCCATTCTTCACATAATAAGAACACTTGATCACTCTTATCCTCATGTCTATTTGACTCCAAAGGGTAATGATTCTTGGAGCTTTTTGTATTATAATTTCTATGTTCAGCGACAAGAACAAATTTGACATATCTCAGTCACACCAGTATTGAGAGAATTTATAACAGTCTCCCCTCAAATATAATGTGTAGTAGTCTACCAATCAAGAATAGAATTAATTCCAAGCATCTAAACCCTCTAAATTTCAAGCTCAAATGGAAGGCCAGCAAGTAGCTCAAAAAACCCTTTTTCATGAGTTCTTTCTTCTAGTTCTCAATAGAATGGAAAATAGACTATTGGTCAATCTATTACCAGTTATGGATCAGTTTACTATAGTATCCCTCAAAGTCAACCATATTAGCCAAAGAATTCTGTTTAGTTTGAGGTTGAAAATCCTTGCGATATATTTTTTTGAATGGTTCCTCTCAACTAAATTTTGTGCTTATTTAGCAGTTCAGAGAACAAGAGCTGACTAGAATTAATTGGGTTCGTTAAAAGAAAAGGAAAAGCCCACTATGTAAAGCCCATTTAGAAGCCCATGTATGATATTGTTTAGTCCCACATCTTGGATTGGGAAGTCTCTCCTCCCTCACCTCCTATATAAGTGTACAAAGTCTTGTAGACTAAAATCAGAATTTCTGAGAATTTAATAAAATCTGTGTTATTTTCTCCATTTTCGTATCTTTCTACATGGTATTAGAGGAATTTGCCTTTTTCTCTTTGGGCGGTTAGGCTTCGTCTAACCGCACCCCTGGGTGGCTAGAAGTCTGCTTCTACCCGCACCCTTTCTGCAGGCTCTCTTTTCTTAGCCGCAGTTCTTTTGCTTCTCTTCTTTCTCCTCTTCGTTCTCCTACCCACCCCTTCTCTCTTTTATAACCCTCCTTGGCTGGGTCCCGCGCCAACGCATTTTTTTTCCGCGTTCTGTGCGGTCTTTGACTTGCCGCCACTTGTCGCCACGGGTCTGTGCGGTCTCTGCCATGTTTTCCGCTGCTCTCCCTCGCTTAGCCGCGTTGTTTTCTTCTCTTGCCGCCTTTCGGTCTTCTGACCGTCGTCGCTCCTTCAGGTCGCCAGGCCACTGTCACATCTACATCTTTCCTGTACGCCGTGTCGACTGCCTCTGACCGGTCTTCTCACCGCTTGTTTGTGCTCCCTGGTCGTTGGGGCTTCTCAAGTCGCCAGACCGCATCGACCCCTCAGTTCGCCAGTCCGCCACATTCTCTCAGGTCGCTGCTATGCGAGCTCTCCTTGCGACGCGGTTTGGTCGCCAACCGCCTTCTTTGCCTGCTTAAGTCCTTTGCAGTCGCCCAAGCTTCTACCCGCTGCACCTCTCTTCTACCTGTAGTCTCTACTCGTGGCTTCTACATACTGCTTCTCTGCTTTAACCGCTGATTCTGGCTCCTACCTGCTGCTCCTCTTTCTGATTGCAGTCTATACTCGCGGCCTGTAATCGCTGCTTCTCTACTCTGGCCGCAGCTATACTGCAGCTCTCCCCTGCTCCTCTACACTAGTTGCTGATTGCAGCTTCTACCCGCTGCACTGTTACCCTAGCCGCACTGTGCTACAGCTTCTCTCCTCTGCTTCCGCTATCTGCAAAGGTTGTTCTTCTTGCCTCTCCATTGCTCCATGGACTCAACGACGACCTTCTCCCTTCCTACCCGTGCGGTTAATCCCCTTCCTGAAGTTTGTGATGAGCTTCAGATTACCACCATCTCTCTCAGCGGGAAACAAAATTTTGTGGAGTGGGTGCAATCTGTTCGTCGTGTGCTGCAGACTAAAGATCTTCTTCATCATCTTCCAACTGCACCCACTGACGAATGACTCTATGATGACGGACGGGTCCAATCCTGCATTCTCAATTCCATGGACACTGAGCCTTATCGGATGGCCATGTACCATGAGACGGCAAAATCTATGTGGGAGGAACTTCATTCCCCTTATTCTGGCAAGGACAGCCTTCAACATCTCTTCAACATCATCATTGATCTTCAAACCCTTGACCCCGGGGCCATAGGTGATTTGACCTCCTTTGTTGCACGAGTCAAGACTCTGATTGAGGCATGAATACAACATCAGTCTCCCTCGATAGATCTGGTTACGCAACGGGCATAGAAGGAAGATGTTGGGATTGCTATGATGATGACCCGTGTTCCTTCCTATCTCCACAGTGCTTGTGCTCAGATTCTTTCCTCCTCTATAATTCCCTTTGTCAGATGTCTATTCTATGCTGCTCAAGCTTACCCCACCACCGGATGTTCCTAGGACACTCTCTCTGGTTCTTCTCCAACGGTCTCTCTCTCCTCCTTCGCCTCATGGTTCATCGGCTCGTGGCGGTCGCAACATGTCTCGGGGACTAGGACGTACTGGACACTCCTCTTTTAAATGTACTTATTGCGTTCGGGATGGTCATCTTAAGTCCACCTGCTATCGCAAGCATGGTCTGCCTCCTCATATTACTGCATCCACTACAGTTGCTCCTCATCACACTACTACTGCGACTGCGACTGCATATCCTCACTCTTCCACCCAGAGCGATATCGATGCTCTCTGCACCCAGCTCCAACATCTCCAAGGGATGATTAGTCGCTCATCTGGTTCGGTTGCTTCCGTCTCCAATGAAGGTATATCTCGTCTCTCCCAAAGCTCCCACATGATTGTGAACTTAGGTGGCACACATCATATCACTCCGCAGAACCACCTCAGTACTTACCATCTGCTTACCCCAAGTTCATTATCGTGGCCAATGGTGCCACCACCCAAGTTTATGATGTTGCTGATATGCTTCTCACACCAACCCTCTCTTTATCCTCGATTCTTCATGTTCCGAGATCACCGTTTAATCTGCTAACGGTTAGCCGTCTTACTCAGGAACTTGATTGTTGTATAACATTCTTCCCTTCCTCCTTTGTTGTGTAGGATCGTCAAACGTGGAATATCATTGGTAAAGGGCGGCCGTCTAATGGGTTTTATCTCTTGGATGTTCCTTTTACTGCTCTCTCTGCGGTCTCCTCTGTTGATTGACAACGTCGTCTTGAGCATTGTCCCTTCCAGATTCTCCGAAAAGCTCTTTCTGATGTCCCTCTTCAAGAGTTTTCCTGTGAATCTTGTATCTTTGGCAAACAACATCATATTTCTTTTACTCATACTTGTACTCGGAGTGATACTCCTTTATCCTTAGTATATTCTGATATTTGGGGCACATATAAAACCCCGAGTGTTTTCGGCTATTGTTAATTTGTTACTTTTATTGTTGATTATTCGCGCTTAACCTGGTTGTATTTACTTCGCGATCGCGCGGAACTTACCTTTGTTTTTTGTGCCTTTATTGCTGAGACACGCACACAGTTCTCTGTTATGTTAAAGGTAATTCACACAGATAATGTACGGGAATATACCGGCAGGACGTTCTCCAATTTGTGCACTGAATTTGGATTATCCATCAAACCTCTTGCGCTTATTCTTCCCAACAAAATGGTGTGATCAAGCGAAAAAATCATTACCTTCTTGATGTTGCCCGGTCACTCATGTTTCAAATACAGGTTCTCACACTATACTGGAACTTTGCTGTATCTACTGTTTGTCACCTCATAAACCGCATGCCCTCCTCCGTTCTCAACTTTGCCTCTCCGTTTAGTCTATTTTTTTCCTTCCAAGTCTCCTTTCTCTCTCACCCCACATGTGTTTGGGTGTACCTGTTACGTTCATAATCTTGGACCGCCTACTGACAAATTTGCTCCTAGTGTGACTAAATATATGTTCACTGGCTACTCTCGCACACAAAAGGGTTATGCATGTTACTCTCCCACCAATGGCAAATAGGTCGTTTCCGCGGATGTCACCTTTTTAGAGGACCAACCATTTCACTCTACTCCATTAGCTCTAGCTTTACCTTCTCTTCTCCCTCATCCCACCGTCCTTATAACGTCCTCTCTACCACCACTCCTTCCCACACAAAACCCGGCACCAGTGCAACACAAACTACCTGTAACAACTTATAGTTAACACAAAATAATAATAATAATAATAATAATAATAATAAAACAATATAAAAAGACCTAAAACTAACCCCCGGTCTAAACCTACCCCGCTCCCCCAATCTTAAATCCCGCAAGAAAACCCGCAGGAAAATCCCGCTTCCGCCTCGCACGGACCCGACGGCCCCGATTCCGCCCCGTGCGTCCCCCGGCAGCCCCGATCCCGGCCTCCGGCGCCTCCTCCTCCTCCGGTAGGCCTCCGGCGCCCCTCCTCTGGCTTCCCCGTCGCCTCCTGCTCCTTCCCCATGGCCGACGGTTCCTGCAAGCCACCTCCCTTGGCCGACTGCACCCTAGGCTCCGTCGTCAGCCAGTAAGGGCAGCCGCCGGCTGCTTCATCTCCTCCTCCTCCGGCTAGTGAAGGCAAAGACAACATTCTTCTCCGGCGACTCTAGCTCCTCCTCATTCCGGCCGGTGGAATTCGTGCGGGACTCCTAGGGTTTCGCTCGAAACCCCTCCTCGTGGATTCTTGAACCCAGATTGGGTCTCCTTGGGTAAGGAATTTCATCGATCCCTCGTTTTCAATTTTTTTGCCCTAATTGCATGGATTTCCGCCTCCGATCGACGCAATTACGTTGGTCCCCCTTAGGTTTGTCGTGAATTCGACTAATTTCTTTTATGTTTACGTTTCCGGTGCCGCTCGTCCAGTCTAGGTGGTGGGATCGCTCCAATCTTGGGATTTTCGCCTCCAAATCGCCGCCAAAATTCCCGATCTCTCGCGGTAGCCACTTCTCCCCTCACTCTCGAGGGAGGTAAATTTCTACAACCCCCCCCCCTGTGGTGTGATGCGAATATCCAACGCATGTGCAAGTATAAAACTCTTGTTAATTCAATTTAAAATGCGTTTATGGATCCTGAACAGGTTTAGCTCAAGCTCCTAACCTTGCTCGCGCCACTTAATTGTCGCTAGTTTTTCGACGTGACCTTGAGTCAAGTAGAGAAATCTTTCTCACTTGCAAACATGAAATTTATATTACTTGATGTGTTGCAATAAAATAGTACCTTATAAACTGAAATCGTCAAAATAATAATTTGTCATTATTAAATCTTGAATCCCTGAAATCATATACAACCATATGCGAATATTGAGGTAGAAGTGTTGTTTTGGTGTGACGCCTTGAATCGAGCTCCCGACTAACTGGTAACAGAAACCATTAGTCGATCATTGCAAGCACCGTCGTTGATAAGCCTTGCATCAATTTATACACTGGAATCCTGTACATCAAATGACAACACATTCACCCTTCAACATAGATCGCTTATGGTATTACAGCTAGGCTGAACTCCGGAGTAGGCTATTAACGTAAAAGAATCTTGTTAGACATGGTCACTTGTCTGGTTGCTACATGTAAGACTAGCTCACTGAGCTCTAGTTTTCTTTACTTACTTTTTGCGTAAGCTATTGACTTGAATCATTATGTAACTTCATGTTCTGAGGCATTTTTCATTCTGTTTGGATTTGCCTTAGGTTTCGTGACTGTGCCGCCCGGTTCCTGAGATTTCTTCCGCCAGCTTCAACTTCTGTTTGGAGGTTTCTCTTTGTCTAATGTATCAGCAGGTTTTATGTATTTTGCTTCAATACTGTTGGGATTTTTCTGTCTATGTATTAGTTATCATCAGACATTTTCTCTTGTATCGTGGACAACTATTTATGGCAAAATATTGTACTAGTTCATTTCACTTATGATATTCTACCTTTGTAGCTAATTGCATTCATTTAGTCTTAGCTCTACTTGTGCATCAGTTTTTAAAAAAGAAATGCATGGCTTCCGCACTAATCTAAAAATCTTTTAAAATTCTTTCAAAAATAGCTGTTTTAAAAACTAGTTGTATAATTTCTGGTCCCGCCTTAGCAGGCATGGTTTCTTTTTTTCTCTGCATGCCTGTGGCATCACGACCCGCCCGAAGCGCACTCTGATCTTGTTGAGACGGGTCGTGACAGTTGGTATCAGAGGGAGGTTTGAAAAAAAAAGTGTATTTTGAAAATATTACATATTTTTGAATTTTACTATATTTATACATGCATCATTACTTCACTCACTCTATCATTGTCTATTGTTCGAGGCTGAAACACGCACACACTCACTCATAAGCATGAGTAGTATGCATACAGATGTTAAGGGAGTATAGGCAAACTTAACATTTATATGCATATGAATTTCCACTAAGATAAACACCGCTTGCAAATATTAAATTGTATGGACGGTTTAATATTTTCAAGTGCGTGACATTAGAATCATAATGCGCATGACATGTTAAGTGATATGGGCTCTTAACATGACATGTGTATCCATTCATGTGCATTTTTTTTAGGAATGCATTGTAGGCATAATTACATTGCATGCATATCATAACTCATTGCATAAGTGCTAAGCTAAGAGCAACAGATGACGATTGTACACACATGGATTTCAAAATCATAATGTTATCGCGCGCGATTTTATCGTCGCATTTGCATTTGCATGGCTATCACCTAGAGTTGTCCACTGAAAATGCTGTAACTATTACATGATTTATGTATCCAACAGTGTTAGAATGCTAGAACCTGTAGTCTTGATCCGTTATGCTTCGCCTGACCATTTTCTTCCTCAATTCTTTTGTCTCTCTTAGATGGCTCCTAAGCGATCGCAGCGAAAGAAAGCTACCCCTGCTGCAAGGGAGGCCCCTAGAGATGAAACTACCCAGCTTTTGAGACAGCTTCTAGAGCGTGTCACCCGTCTGGAAGGGGAACGCCAAACTCCTGATCCAGCCTCTGGTTCCGGCAGCGCTGGGACGACTGGAGTAGCTGTTACCACCACCCCTCTTGCACCCGGATCTGGAACCGGCTTGTCTACTAGCACCCTCGAGGCCCCGCTTGTGCCAAGTCCGACTACTCCCGTAACGATGGCAGACACTCTAGCTTTCAAGAGACTAAATCCGCCTACTTACAGCGGCGACCGTGACTACTTCGTGATCACGGAATGGGTCTCCCATATGGAGAAACACTTTGGGTATGCTGCAGTTCCCGAGGTCCAAAAGGTTCTCCTTGCGGCCTATCAGCTTACCGAAGATGCTTACACTTGGTGGCTTCAGCGCCGCAGCCTCCCCGATTCTAGCACCTTGACTTGGGGACAGTTCAAGGATGCTCTCATGGGAAACTTCCTCGCTTCTGTGGAGCGGGACAAGTTAGCTGAGAAGTTCCTATCCCTTCAGCAGTATGACAGGACAGTGACCGAATATGCGAGAGAGTTCTCCCGCTTGTCCCTCCTTGCTGCGGAGTTTGTGCCAGATGAAGCCAAAAGGATCAGGCGTTTCGTGAAGGGACTCCGTCATGACTTCCAGCAGCATGTGGTAGCCCATGACACCACCACCTACGCAGAGGCCGTGGGAGCCGCCTTAAAGGTGGAAGCAATTGAGCTGGATCGATCTACCAAGAAAGTCCAGCATGGCACCAGCAATGCCGCAACATCCGACCTCAAGCGCAATAATGCTCCATCTCAGGAGCAAGGTCCCGGGCCTAAGGAGGTGTGCGCCTTCTGTCACAAGGTGGGCCATGTTGCCCAAGTATGTCGTTCTCTCCTGAAGAAGCAAAAGAAGGACATTCATGCCCCGTTGCCTCAGATGACGCTTGCCTCTGCTTCCACCGTCTGTGCGTACTGCAAGAAGCCGGACCACCAGCTGAAGGACTGCCGTCGTAGGCAGAAGGCCTGTTTCAAGTGCGGGCAGGTTGGACACCTCAAGCTAGACTGCCCTATGAGGGAAAGCCCGATTCCCGCTCAGCCACTGCAGGTTGTCCCCGGAGCTCAGGACAGGGGAAAGGCTGTGCTGAACGTCACCACTCAAGGGGAGGCGCTCGCATCTACCTCTGTCATCTCCGGTATGTTCTAAGTAGAGTTTTAATTTCCTACATCCTTTAATTACCTACCTTTAGTATGGATAATCTTGAAATGTGTTTATGATGTTTAATTCTAGAGAATTTTAGGGTCAAGAATAAGTGGATGCAAATCCTTTTCGATTTCGGGGCATCTCACTCTTTTATAGCACGGCACATCGTGGACCTTTATAATTGGCCTACTTCGACACTTGAGGTCCCTTTCGAGGTTTCTGTACCCGGTCATATGCATCTCTCCACCAGCGGCATTCTCAATTGCCCGATCCTGCTTGGAGAATTGCAAGTTTTCGCCGATTTCATAGTTCTGGAGATGTCAGAATATGACGTAATCTTGGGGATGAATTGGTTGGTCGCGTATCGAGCTAAGCTGGACTGTGTGGCAAAGAGGGTCAATCTCAGCATTCGCGGCAAGGACTACAGTGTTCATGTTCAGACCCGCAGCCACCTGAAGGTAATTCGTGCTGTGCGCGCCGCTCGCCTTCTTAGTCAGGGTTGTTCTGCTTATTTTGTGTATGCTTCACATTCGGATGTTATCATACCGCAACTTGAGTCTATCCCGATTGCTTCCGAGTTCCCCGACGTGTTCCCCACCGAGTTGCCTGGGATGCCTCCCGATCGTGATGTAGAGTTCTCTATTGATGTGGAGCCTGGAACACGCCCCATATCTAAAGCTCCATACCGTATGACACCGCGCGAGTTGGAAGAACTCAAATTTCAGTTGGATGAGATGCTCGAGCATGGATACATTCGTCCCAGCTCGTCTCCTTGGGGAGCCCCCGTCCTCTTCGTAAAGAAGAAGGATGGTTCCCTGAGGCTGTGTATCGACTATCGGGAGCTGAATAAGGTCACTATCAAGAATAAGTATCCCCTCCCACGCGTCGTTGACCTCTTTGATCAGCTCAAAGGCAGTTCTGTGTTTTCCAAGATAGATCTCAGAACGGGTTACCATCAACTAAAGATTAAGGAATCCGACATCCCCAAGACAGCCTTTCGAACTCGGTATGGACATTTTGAATTCTTAGTGATGTCTTTTGGGTTGACTAACGCCCCCATCTAGTTTCATGGATATGATGAACCGTGCATTCTGTGAGTTTCTAGACAAATTCGTCATCGTCTTCATAGATGATATTTTGGTCTATTCCAAAACTCGTGAAGAGCATGCAGTTCACCTTAGACTCGTCCTCTCTACCCTACGCCAGCATCAACTCTACGCCAAACTGGCAAAATGCGAGTTCTGGCTGAATCGTGTTGCCTTCTTGGGGCATGTCATTTCAAGGGATGGGCTATCCGTTGACCCCGCCAAAGTCTCCGCAGTGATGGACTGGAAGCAGCCCACTACTCCCACTGAGATCCGCAGTTTCCTTGGGTTGGCTGGTTATTACCGACGCTTCGTCAAGGGTTTCTCCTCCCTTGCCGCTCCTCTGACAAGGCTAACTCAAAAGCATGCAAGGTTTGAGTGGACGGATCAGTGTGAGCATGCCTTTTTCGAGCTAAAGCAGCGACTATGTTCCGCGCCAGTATTAGCTCTTCCGTCAGATCAGTTAGACTTTTCAGTCTACACTGATGCTTCTGGAGTTGGGTTGGGCTGCGTGCTGATGCAGGATGACCGTGTTATTGCTTACGGGTCAAGGCAGCTGAAAATTCACGAGCGCAATTATCCCACCCATGATCTGGAATTCGCTGCAGTGGTGTTTGCCTTGAAGCTGTGGCGTCATTATCTCTATGGTGTGAAGTGCCACTTTTACACCGACCATCAGAGCTTGAAGTACATTTTTGTTCAGAAAGACCTCAATCTTCGTCACAGACGTTGGCTCGAGTTTGTTTCAGACTATGACTTGCAACTCACGTATGTTCCTGGTAAGGCCAATTCAGTGGCAGATGCGTTGAGTCGGCAGGCTTCTGTCGCCGCTTGTGCACCCATGACAGCTATTCTTGCAGCCATGATTGATGACCTCGACCGGATGGACATATCCATCGCACCCGAGGGTCATGAAGGGGTTTCTGGTCCGTTATGGGTAGAGCAGGTGAAAGATTTACAGCCATCTGATCCCGCACTTCAGCGCATTCGCCGGCAAGTTGAACTTGGGACTCTTCCGGATTTCTCCATCCCAGATGATGTTCTGCATTTCCGAGGTCGACTCTGTATTCCAAATGTCCCTGAGTTGCTGGACAGTATTTGCCGAGAAGCTCACGAGTCCCGCACATCTGGTCATCCTGGAAACAACAAGATGTATCATGACCTGAAGCAGATCGTGTGGTGGCCTGGCATGAAGAATTACATTGCACGCTTCATCTCTCGATGTCTGACATGCCAGAAGGTGAAGGCTCAGCGCCAGCGTCCTGGTGGACTTTTGCAGCCCCTGTCTATCCCTGAATGGAAGTGGGAAGATATCTCTATGGACTTCATCACTGGATTGCCTCGCACTCCGAGGGGACATGATGCGATTTGGGTTATTGTGGACCGCTTGACTAAAGTGGCTCATTTTATTCCATATAAGGAGGGTCATTCCACCGAGAAGATGGCTCGGATCTATGTTTCAGAGATTGTAAGACTCCATGGGATCCCTCTGCGGATTGTTTCTGATCGTGACTCGAGATTTGTATCGCACTTCTGGAAGGGATTTCAGCAAGCTTTGGGCACTGATTTTAACCTGAGCACCGCTTATCACCCGACGACTGATGGCCAGACCGAGAGGGTCAACCAGATTCTTGAAGACATGCTTCGGTGCTATATTCTGGATTACAAGGGAGCTTGGGATGAACATCTACCCTTAGTTGAATTCGCCTACAACAACAGCTATCAAGAGAGCCTCAAGATGGCCCCCTTCGAAGCACTGTACGGGCGTCGCTGTAGGACCCCGCTCTACTGGTCGGAAGTCGGTGAAAAGGTGATTTTGGGCCCTGAGTTACTTCAGGAAATGGAAGAAGCTACCAAGGAGACTCGACTTCAGCTCAGTCGTGCCATTGAGAGGCAGAGAAAGTATGCAAATCAACGCCGCCGTCCGTTAGAGTTCGCTGTTGGTGATCAGGTGTTCCTGAAGGTTTCTCCTACTCCTGGGGTGAAACGGTTTGGTCGCCACCATAAGCTCAGCCCGAGGTTCGTGGGACCGTATGTCATCTCAGAGCGTGTTGGAGGATCTGCCTATCGTCTGGAGCTACCTGCTTCTTTGGCCGGTGTTCATGACGTCTTTCATGTCAGCCAGCTTCGGAAGTACATCCACGATCCTAATCGTGTTCTTGAAGAAGTTCCAGTTATTCCTGAAGCCAATCTGTCTTATCCGATCGAGCCTTCGAAGATCATCGAATATCAAGAACGCAAGCTTCGTAAGAGAACCATTCCGATGGTGAAGGTACTTTGGGTGCATGGCAAGTCTGAGGAGTACACTTGGGAACTCGAATCTGACATGCGCAACAAGTATCCTCAACTCTTCTCTTAACTCTTGGTACGTCTCTATGTCTTCCTTGTTATTTCAATATCCTTTATAGTTAGCTTTCATGCGTTAATCTGCAAACTTCTGTATGTCGTTGTTTTAGTTCCCTTCAAAGAATTCCTATGTGAGTTTCGGGACGAAACTTCCTAAGTAGGGGAGAATGTAACAACCTATAGTTAACACAAAATAATAATAATAATAAAACAATATAAAAAGACCTAAAACTAACCCCCGGTCTAAACCTACCCCGCTCCCCCAATCTTAAATCCCGTAAGAAAACCCGCAGGAAAATCCCGCTTCCGCCTCGCACGGACCCGACGGCCCCGATTCCGCCCCGTGCGTCCCCCGACAGCCCCGATCCCGGCCTCCGGCGCCTCCTCCTCCGGTAGGCCTCCGGCGCCTCCTCCTCCGGTAGGCCTCCGGCGCCCCTCCTCTGGCTTCCCCGTCGCCTCCTGCTCCTTCCCCATGGCCGACGGTTCCTGCAAGCCACCTCCCTTGGCCGACTGCACCCTAGGCTCCGTCGCCAGCCAGTAAGGGCAGCCGCCGGCTGCTTCATCTCCTCCTCCTCCGGCTAGTGAAGGTAAAGACAACATTCTTCTCCGGCGACTCTAGCTCCTCCTCGTTCCGGCCGGTGGAATTCGTGAGGGACTCCTAGGGTTTCGCTCGAAACCCCTCCTCGTGGATTCCTGAACCCAGATCAGGTCTCCTTGGGTAAGGAATTTCATCGATCCCTCGTTTTCAATTTTTTGCCCTAATTGCATGGATTTCCGTCTCCGATCGACGCAATTACGTCGGTCCCCCTTAGGTTTGTCGTGAATTCGACTAATTTCTTTTATGTTTACGTTTCCGGTGCCGCTCGTCCAGTCTAGGTGGTGGGATCGCTCCAATCTTGGGATTTTCGCCTCCAAATCGCCGCCAAAATTCCCGATCTCTCGCGGTAGCCACTTCTCCCCTCACTCTCGAGGGAGGTAAATTTCTACAACCCCCCCCCTGTGGTGTGATGCGAATATCCAACGCATGTGCAAGTATAAAACTCTTGTTAATTCAATTTAAAATGCATTTATGGATCCTGAACAGGTTTAGCTCAAGCTCCTAACCTTGCTCGCGCCACTTAATTGTCGCTAGTTTTTCGACGTGACCTTGAGGCAAGTAGAGAAATCTTTCTCACTTGCAAACATGAAATTTATATTACTTGACGTGTTGCAATAAAATAGTCCCTTATAAACTGAAATCGTCAAAATAATAATTTGTCATTATTAAATCTTGAATCCCTGAAATCGTATACAACCATATGCGAATATTGAGGTAGAAGTGTTGTTTTGGTGTGACGCCTTGAATCGAGCTCCCGACTAACTGGTAACAGAAACCATTAGTCGATCATTGCAAGCACCGTCGTTGATAAGCCTTGCATCAATTTATACACTGGAATCCTGTACATCAAATGACAACACATTCACCCTTCAACATAGATCGCTTATGGTATTACAGCTAGGCTGAACTCCGGAGTAGGCTATTAACGTAAAAGAATCTTGTTAGACATGGTCACTTGTCTGGTTGCTACATGTAAGACTAGCTCACTGAGCTCTAGTTTTCTTTACTCACTTTTTGCGTAAGCTATTGACTTGAATCATTATGTAACTTCATGTTCTGAGGCATTTTTCATTCTGTTTGGATTTGCCTTAGGTTTCGTGACTGCGCCGCCCGGTTCCTGAGATTTCTTCCGCCAGCTTCAACTTCTGTTTGGAGGTTTCTCTTTGTCTAATGTATCAGCAGGTTCTATGTATTTTGCTTCAGTACTGTTGGAATTTTTCTGTCTATGTATTAGTTATCATCAGACATTTTTTCTTGTATCGTGGACAACTATTTAGGGCAAAACATTGTACTAGTTCATTTCACTTATGATATTCTACCTTTGTGGCTAATTGCATTCATTTAGTCTTAGCTCTACTTGTGCCTCAGTTTTAAAAAAAAAATGCATGGCTTCCGCACTAATCTAAAAATCTTTTAAAATTCTTTCAAAAATAGCTGTTTTAAAAACTAGTTGTATAATTTCTGGTCCCGCCTTAGCAGGCATGGTTTCTTTTTTTCTCTGCATGCCTGTGGCATCACGACCCGCCCGAAGCGCACTCTGATCTTGTTGAGACGGGTCGTGACACTACCTATTCGTGTTTATACTCGTCGTCCTCCCAAACCGGATGCCCTACATCATCTACCTTCTACCAACGATATCCCACGGCCCGTCGATCCGGCGTCAACCTCTACGACTCATCCCCCGACGAATTATGCATCTCTACATCGTCTCTCTTCACCGCTTCTCAAATTCACTCTCCCTCTCTCCTCTGTTTCTATTCCTAACTCTTTGCAGGAGGCTCTCCAACACCCGGGGTGGCGTGCAGCCATGGATGAAATAACTACCCTTTGGGCTAACCAGACTTGGAATTTGGTTCCTCTTCCTCCAGGTCAGTCGTGTGTCGGTTGTAAATGAGTCTTTGTATCAAGCATGCTCCTGGCGGGACGGTTGAACGCCTAAAAATACAGCCGGTGGCCCGAGGATTCACTCAACAACAAGGCCTCGATTATGAAGAAACTTTCTCACTCATTGCCAAACTCAATACCGTTCGCGTCCCGATCTCCTTGGTCACTCACCGTCAATGGCCCATACATCATTTGAATATTAAAAATGTATTTCTCAATGGAGACCTTGAAACTGTCTATATGCACCAACCTCCCGGGTTTGAGACCATGTGAGAGTCTTCTGTATGTTATACTCATCTCAGAAAATCTATCTATGGTCTCAAACAGTCTCCTCGAGCATGATCTGACAAGTTCAGTAAGATTGTTCGTGAAGTTGGTTTCACGCGAAACTTGTCTGACTTCTCCCTCTTCACTTGTCATCAACCGACCGACACAGTCATTCTCCTAGTTTAGGTTGATGATATTCTGATTACTGGTAATGACTTGATGGGAATACAAAAAATTAAACACATAAACTCCGCCTTTTAAACTAAAGATCTGGGAAACCTTCGGTACTTCATTGGACTTGAGATAGTAAGATGGTCTGATGGCCTAGTTTTATCACAATAGAATTACTGCATTGACCTTCTTCAAGATGTCGGCAACTCTGGGTGCAAACCTGCGGACACTCCTATGGACGTCACCCACAAGCTCTGTGCCCATGAATCTGACTCCGATTCACTACTTGCGAATCCACAATACTGTCGACGTCTTGTAGGAAAGTTAATATACCTGACGGTTAAAAGACCGGATATTTCATTTGCTCTTAGAGTTATCAGTAGATTTATGCATGCTCCAAAGACTTCTCATCTTCAAGCTGTTGAGCGCATCCTCAGATATTTGAAAACTACTCTGGTTCAAGAACTGGTGTACAAACCATCTTTCTCTCTCTCTTACTGTGTATTCTGATGCAGACTATGCTGGCTCTCCGGATGATCGACGTTCTACAATTGATTTCTGTACATACTTTGGAGGAAACCTTATTACTTGGTGAAACAAGAAGCAATCGGTTGTGGCTTGCTCGTTTGCTGAAGCTGAGTACCGGGAGATGGCAGCTGGTGTGTTTGAACTCACATGGCTGGAGGGTCTCCTAGAGGATTTAGGAGTCAAACTTTCCTCTCCAACGACTCTCCTATGTGACAGACTGACAGTCAGGTTTCAATACACATTGCCAAAAATTCAGTGTTCCATGTGTTGCTGTATAGGTGTTGCTGTATAGGCCTGGGACAGGCGGTTAAAGACTGGGCGGTTTGGTAACCGCGCGGGTTGGCGGGTTGTCTCCGGCGGTCTGATATCTGAGCAACGATAGCGGGTTAGCATGGCGGTTTGGTAACCGGGCGGTTAGTCGGTTACTCTCTGGGATATCGATGGTCGGCGGCTCGTCTCCTGGTGGTAACCGAGCGTTTGTGTTCTTACTAACCGCGCGGTTAGGCGGTTAGGCGGTTAGGCGGTTAGCTTTGTATATGCTGTATTTCTGTATTTAGTCCCACATTGGGTATTTCTACTCTATCTCATCTCCTCCATTCTATATAAGGGAGGCTATACTTTTGTAATAGATAGTTTTTTGGATAATAAAATTTCCATTACTCCAGTTTCCGGACTGTTTTGGTTCTATTCGCACATGGTATCAGAGGCAGCGATCTAGTCCCCCTGTTTGGGTTTGCCTTCAGCTCGTGCGATCTGCTTATCGCGCGATCTCTTGCGATCTCTCGCGATCTCTCTCGTTTGCCTTCCCCTCTGCTTCTCTCGCGATCTCCTCTTCTCGCCCGAACAATCTGTTCGTGCGATCTGCTTGTCTCGTGCGACCTGTCTTGTCGTACGACCTTCTTCCCCATTGGTTGTCCGCAGTTGGTCGTGGCTTTTTCTAGCCGCTGCTCTCTCCTTTGACCGCTGCGATCTTCTCCTTCTGCTGCTCGCCCGGTTTACTTTCTTAACCGCGCGACCTCTCTTCCAGAATGACTACTTCTGAATCTCACCCTGGATGCTACCGCTGCCCGCATTGCCGCTATTACCTCTCTGCTCAATCGTCCTTTGCTTGCCGCTCCTCCTGCTCCGGATGCCTATGCCCACCAAGCACATCGTGGTGGCTCGGGTGGACGTGGTCACCAGTCCGGCGGGCGCGACCCTTCTCGCTATCTCTGTTCTCACTGTGGCCGCACAGGCCACTTGATTGACCGATGCTGGACAAAGCATCCGCACCTTCGTCCCTCTGGTGATGCCCCCCACTCATCCAACTCATCTGCCTCGGTGGCCACGACTTCAGGTAGCGCCCATGTGGTGTCTCAAGGTCAATGGCTAATCGACTCTGGCGCCACTAATCATATGACGGACAATCCTCAGTGTTTTTCTCTCCTAGAAACACATGATCGATTGCCCACGGTTCTCGTTGCGGATGGCCCTCCCTCTCCGGTGCATGGGACTGGCATGGTTCAAGTTACTCCGTCCCTTCGCCTAGCGGATACTCTTTATGTGCCCAAGTTCCCGTGCAATTTATTGTCGGTTACTTCCCTTTGCAAGCAACTTCAGTGCTCAGTCACGTTTACTCCTGTTTCTTGTTCTTTTCAGGACCCGGACTCCAAGCGGACGATTGCTACTGGGACTGAGAGAGGCGGCCTTTACTTCCTTGATGATGTATCCGCTCTTTCAGCATTCTCATCCGCTTCTACAGATCTTCTTCAGTGGCACCTTCGTCTTGGGCATCCTCCATCACGTCTCATCCACCAACTGTTACCCCACCTACCTCAGCATGCTTCTCCTATCAATTGTGATGCATGTCAGCTAGGCAAGCATCACCGCCCCCCTTTCCTCCTAAGCAAGGTCGTGGCTCTTCTAAGACGTTCGACCTTGTTCACTCTAATGTATGGGGTCCTGCCCCCACCCTTACCGTAGGGCGGGGTAGTTCCTATTTTGTAACCTTTATTGATGATTTCTCTCGATGTACATGGGTGTATCTTTTAAAAGAACGCTCTGAACTATTTTCTGTATGGCAATCCTTATATTTTATGATTAAAACTCAGTTTGGTGCTTCTGTGAAAGTTTTTCGTTCAGATAATGCTAAAGAATACCTGAGTAATGAATTTTCTTCTTTCTGTATGCAACATGGCATCATTCATCAAACTAGCTGCGTCTATACCTCCCAGCAAAATGGGATGGCGGAACGTAAAAACCGTCACCTCCTCGATGTCGCTCGCACTCTCATGGCACAGATGTAGGTTCCTCGTAGCTACTGGGGCTATGCAGTTCTCATCTCCTGCTTCCTCATCAATCGTCTTCCCTCGACAGTTCTTAAAGGCAAAACACCTTTTTCCATTCTCTATCCGGCCAAGAATGCCTTTCCCTTACCTCTATGCATTTTTGGCTGCACCGCCTTTGTTCACAACCCTTCCGCAACTCGCGACAAGTTATCCCCACGTTCCACCAAGTGTATTTTTTTGGGTTATTCTACTACTCAAAAAGGTTACTGTTGCTTTGACCATGTTCATCGCAAACAGTTCGTTTCGGCGGATGTGACGTTCTTTGAAAATGCCTCATACTTCTCCTCTGACCTTACTCTTTCTCCGGCTGACTTGCCCTCTCCAACCATTCCCTCCGTCCCATCCACTCCTCTTGAGATTCCTCCATCACCAACTCCACCGCACACTCCGTCTGTTGATCCCCTGCCATCTTCCTCCTCTCCTCGGCCATCTCTCTCCTCTCCCGGGCCAGCCTTCTCCGCCACGGATGCACCGGCGACTGAGGAACTAGATGACCTGGAACTGCCCATTGCTCTTCGCAAAGGGGTTCGGACGTGCACCCAGCACTCGCTGGCCGCTGTTGTTTCTTATGATCGGCTAACACCTTCTCGCAGGGACTTCGCCCTAGCCATCTCGGCGACTTCCACTCCTCGCAACTACCAGGAAGCCCTTGATGTTCCTCACTGGAAGGCGGCCATGGATGAAGAAATTGCTACTCTCTCTGAGCGGGGCACTTGGACTCTTGTGCCTCCTCCTTTTGGCACGGATGTGGTTGGATGTCGCTGGGTCTTTGTCGTCAAGTTCCGTCCGGATGGCAGTGTGGACCGGTACAAGGCCCGTCTTGTGGCCAAGGGATTTACCCAGACTTACGGTGTTGATTACTTTGACACATTCTCTCTGGTTGCTCGTCTCAGCCCTTTCGAGTTCTTCTATCGGTGGCGGTCAACAAGGATTGGCCTATTTCCCAGTTGGATGTCAAGAATGCCTTCTTCTATGGTGATCTTCATGAGGATGTCTACATGGAGCAACCTCCTGGGTATGTTGCTCAGAGGGAGACTCGAGTATGCCGGTTGAAAAAGGCCATCTATGGTCTAAAGCAGAGTCCTCAGGCATGGTTCGACAAGTTCAGTGGCATAGTTGGGGAAATCGGTTTCACAAGGAATTCGGCGGATCACTCCTTGTTCATTCGCAAGACATCCTCGGGTCTGGTTGTGCTAGCCGTTTATGTGGATGACATACTTCTTACTGGCGACGACCAAGCTGGTGTAGCCTTGACGAAGGTCCATCTCCGCCAACACCTTGTCACGAAGGATATGGGTTCTCCAAGATACTTCTTGGGAATTGAAATCTCTCGGAAACCGTGCTCCTTGGTTCTCTCCCAACGCAAGTATGCTCTTGACTTATTGAAAGAGGAAGGATTGACGGGCGCTAAACCTGCTCGGTGTCCCATGGCTCCTGGAGAAGACAAAACATGGTCTGATGAATCACCTCCTCTATCGGACACTACGAGGTATCAGCGTCTTGTTGGCAAACTCATTTACCTCACGGTGACCAGACCAGACATCTCTTATGCAGTAGGAAAGGTCAGCCAGCTTATGCAGTCTCCTAGGGAATGCCATCTTCAATCCGCTCTAAGAATTCTGGAGTATGTAAAGTCATCTCCTGGGAAAGGTCTCCTCTTTCAAAAGAATGGTCATTTGAGAGTGGAAGCGTACTCTGATGCTAGCTATGCGGACGACAAAGGGGATCGCAAGTCGACATCTGGGTTTTGCACGTTTGTTCGAGGAAATCTGGTTAGCTGGAAGAGCAAGAAGCAATCTGTTGTCTCCAGATCTAGTGCGGAAGCAGAATATCGAAGTATGACGTCAACCACGTGCGAGTTGAAATGGTTGCGGGCTCTCATGCTGGATTTAGGAGAGGTCTACAACTATTCGCTTCCCATGTTTTGCGACAACAAGGCGGCCATCTACATTTCCAAGAACCTGGTCTTTCATGAGCGGACAAAACACATAGAGGTTGACTGTCACTTCATTCGGGAAGAAGTGTTGAAGAACCAGATTTGCACTCCGTTTGTTACGTCAGAGAAAGAGTTAGCAGATATCTTCACAAAACCTGTATCCACTTCCTTTTTCCACATTTGCAGCAAGCTGGGCATGATCGACATATATGCTCCAGCTTGAGGGGGAGTGTTGCTGTATAGGTGTTGTTGTATAGGCCTGGGCGGACAGGCGGTTAAAGACCGGGCGGTTTGGTAACCGCGCGGGTTGGCGGGTTGTCTCCGGCGGTCTGATATCTGAGCAACGATAGCGGGCTGGCATGGCGGTTTGGTAACCGGGCGGTTAGTCGGTTACTCTCTGGGATATCGATGGTCGGCGGCTCGTCTCCTGGTGGTAACCGAGCGGTTAGTGTTCTTACTAACCGCGTGGTTAGGCGGTTAGGCGGTTAGCTTTGTATATGCTGTATTTCTGTATTTAGTCCCACATTGGGTATTTCTACTCTATCTCATCTCCTCCATTCTATATAAGGGAGGCTATACCTTTGTAATAGATAGTTTTTTGGATAATAAAATTTCCATTACTCCAGTTTCCGGACTGTTTTGGTTCTATTCGCACACCATGAACGAACCAAACACATTGAAGTTGACTGTCATTTCATTCGGAATAAGGTTCAATTGAATAAATTGGAATTAGAGCATGTCCCTATTAATGGAAAAGTCGCTGACATTCTCACCAAGGCCTTAACGCAACCGTTGTATCATCAGTTTCTGTCTAAGCTCGGTGCCTACAATTTGAATGCTCCAGCTTGTGTAACAACCAGATTATTGTTATAAACTAATAATAATATATATTAAAATAAAACCTGATGTTTCCTAACTAACCCGAGCAGCCCCCCTCTTTTATTTCCACAACCCCGCAGCCCCGTCTCCCGCATCCCGCTCTTTTGCAAGCCGCAAGCCGCAGCGCCGATGCTCCTGATTCCCGTCTCCAGCCAGCCGCACGCAGGTCGTCGCCTCCTCCTGCTCCAGGCGCCGACTCCTCCGGCTTCTCCTCCTCTTGCTCTGGTCTGCAACTCCCCCCCCCCCTCCGATGCTAGGGCTGGCGGCTTCCTGCTCCTCCAGAGGCCGACTGCTCCCTTCCCTCTTTCTCCTAGGGCTGGCAAGGCCTCCTCTTCGTCGATTAGTGAGGGCAGTAGCCTCTTCTCCATCCAGCAACCCTAATTTCGACTCTTATTCTTCGTCTTGGCCGGGATTTGTGGCGAGAAATGCCTAGGGTTTGGTTCCCTCTTCTCCGTGAGCCCGGATTTGTTCTCCTATGGTAAGATTCTCCCTCCAATCTCCTTTATTCAAATATCCTTGTTTTACTTTGGAATTTTTGTCTCCAAATTTCGTATAATTTGTGGTTCATAATTTTGCCCCTTTGTAATTGTTTAACTAGGATATGTTCGTGTCTTCCGGCACCGCTCCTCGTCTCAGTTGGTGGGAATCTTATGCAGTCCTCTCTTGAATTAGGGTTTCCCCTAACCCAAGCATCGCCAAGTCTCCGCTTCTGCGTGGTATCTCTCGTCCCCTCACTCATGAGGGAGGTAAATTTCCTAGCCCTCTCTCGATTTAGTTATGTATCATTTAATTGCTTGTGCTAGCATTTTGGATCTCTGTCATGTTTATTTATCAAATATTGTCTGTGATTGTTCCTGAACAGGTCCAGCCAGGATTTCTGTTTTCGCTTGCGCGTTTAGCCTCCGCCAGTTTCAGCCTCTTTCAGGCAAGTAGAGATCTCTCTCTCTCTTGCAATCATTGAATTTCAATTATTTGGTCTGATCTTATGATTATACGAATTTTCTTGTTTGAAGTATAAACCGAAGTATGTTGCATTTTTTTTTGGAATGATTAATGATTATCCTAATGAGAATTATTAAGAATTGTATCATTTGGATTCGCACTTACATGAATTGGATCCCATTTGATGGATGGTTAGGAGACCTGTAGTTTATGTGAACATCCATAATAATTATTTTGAAGGATACAGTTAAGATTCCTTGCTACGATTAAATGATTGGTGATTTGTGTCATGCTCGTATATACATATATACAGTTTATTTGAAGAATATTTATGTCTGAGAATTGATTAATCTAAAAGAATATTTAGTGTCCAGAAAAGTAGCGTATGACGACCGTATCATTCGTACATACTTGAACCTGCTAAATATATTGCTCCTTATCCGGTTTTGTTCGTGTCGTCGAATCTTGTGAAGACAAACCTTGTGTCAACGAATTTGCTATCATAAAATCTGTTGTCATCGAATCCGGTTTCTGAGGTCTGTTTGGTTTCTTAGGTCTGTTCTAAAAATTAAGCGAATGTGGCTCCATAACTCAAGTCCTCTCTTGACGCATTCATGAACTCTAATCATGTACAATTGTATCGCTAAATTTGCATCCGGTCTCGACATGTTACGAATCTCCTAAATCATGAATCTTTGAAGTCATTAATGTCATACACAATCAATGAAGGGTAGTGTTCAATTGATGTGACGCCTTGACTCGAGTTTCCGCTTGACTAGCAACGGAAACCAACAAATGGTCATAACAAGTCAACTATTTTGATAAGCCTTGCGTTCAGACTTGCATCAGAATCACGTGCATCAAATAAAACACTTCCACTTTCCACTGATTATCACTAATGACATCTCTTGATCCGTCTAAATGTTATACTCCAGAGTAGTATAATAAACTAACTTGTTCTGTTTAGCTCTTTTATTTGTTTGTCTCGAATAACATAGCTTAATGAGAAACTGGTACACTCATATATTTCTGTTTCTCTTACTGCACTTTACTCTTATTATGCTTCTGTTTATTTCAATGTTCTGAGGTTTTTCCTTTCTGTTTTGGAATTGTCTTAGTGTTCGTGCAGCGCCGTCAGGTACTCGAGCCCGATCTGCTTAAAGTTTCAGGTTCTATGTTTACATTTCTTTTACTGTCAATTAATTCTTTTATGTAATAATTGCAATCAACCATTTTCTCTGGTATCATGGAAACCTGCTAGGCTATTTAAATATTTATGTACTAGAATCTGAAATTAACGCATGTGCACCCTCTGTTGAATCATAATTGCATGAGAACTATAGTAGTAGCCTGAAAAACATGAATTTTACAAAGTACATATGTATCAAAACTCTTTTCACTGATGAATTTAAAAGCTTCCACATAAAAATCAAGCTATTTTACTCAATAGTAACTATTTTTAGTATTTTCTGCATCCGCCTTAGCAGGCATGGATTTCCTTCCGTCCATGCCTGTGGTATCACGGCCCGCCCGAAGCGCACTCTGACTTCTGTCGAGACGGGTCGTGACAGTTGGTATCAGAGGGAGGTTAGAGATGTTTGAGAGGTTAGTTTCAAAAAATAAAATATTTTCTAAATATCACTTATTTTGAAACTCATTTTATAAATATATAAGCATGCATCATTCCTTCACTCAGCTTGTCAGTATTTGTTGTTCGTGGCTGAAACACGCACACGCAATCATAAGCATGAGTAGTATGCACACGAATGTTAAGGGGTTATGGGCAAACTTAACATTTTTGTGCATATGAATTTCCACTAGGATATACACCGCTTGCGAATATTAAATTATATGGGCGGTTTAATATTTTCAAGTGCGCTAACATTAGAGTCTTAATATGCATGACATGTTAAGTGATATGGACCTTAACATGACATGTGTATCCATTCATTTGCATTCATATCATAAATCATTGCACAAGTGTTATGTCAAAAACAACAATAATGATTGTACACACATGGATTTACTATCTGCTTGACATCACACATGTTCTCATTGATGCATTTGCATGAAAATTACCTAAAGTTGTCCAATGAAAATGCTGTAATTATTACATAATTTATGTACTTGACAGTAGATAATGCATTAGAATTTCTAATTTCTAGCCCCTGATATTTGTATTTTGGTCCTTCCTGTTTCGCATGTCTGTAAATTTTATCTGGTCATCCTATATGTTCTTCTATATAGCTTCTCAGTTTCGGCAAGAAATGAAATTCTTCTTGTTAATTGCTCTGCCGAATTGCTTCAGCGTTTTCTGGTGATTTTCCAACTCCAGTTGACTCGCTTCCGTCGATATTCAATCGTCATTCTGTTTCTTTTGCTCTTTGGTGTCCTATCTTCGCTTCTTGCGAGATCTTTTCGCTCCCAGATTCTCGTTTTATGCCGCTTAATTTTGAGCTAATTGAAGTAATTCCTGTGCTCCCTTGTATCTGTCTGAACCCGCTAAGTCTGAAGAGTTCTTCTGTGAACTTGAATCTGTTATGCGTTGCAAGTATCCGGAACATTTCTCTGGATTTTGATAAGTCTTCGCACTTGTTCTCCTCTCTGTTTCCTTATATTCATAGAATCATAGTTAACTTTCATGCATTGATTTGAAACCTTGTTGGAATGAATATCATATGAATCTTCGTTGTTCTTGACCCCATTCAGAGATTCTCAGAAAGTTTCGGGACGAAACTTCCTAAGTAGGGGAGAATGTAATAACCCGATTATTGTTATAAACTAATAATAATAATATATATTAAAATAAAACCTGATGTTTCCTACCAAACCCGAGCAGCCCCCCCTCTTTTATTTCCACAAACCCGCAGCCCCGTCTCCCGCATCCCGCTCTTTCGCAAGCCGCAACGCCGATGCTCCCGATTCCCGTCTTCAGCCAGCCGCACGCAAGTCGCCGCCTCCTCCTGCTCTAGGCGCCGACTCCTCCGGCTTCTCCTCCTCTTGCTCTGGTCTGCAACTCCCCCCCCCCTCCGATGATAGGGTTGGCGGCTTCCTGCTCCTCCAGAGGCCAACTGCTCCCTTCCCTCTTTCTCCGAGGGCTGGCAAGGCCTCCTCTTCGTCGATTAGTGAGGGCAGCCGCCTCTTCTCCCTCCAGCAACCCTAATTTCGCCTCTTATTCTTCGTCTTGGCCGGGATTTGTGGCGAGAAATGCCTAGGGTTTGGTTCCCTCTCCTCCGTGAGCCCGGATTTGTTCTCATATGGTAAGATTCTCCCTCCAATCTCCTTTATTCAGATTTCCTTGTTTTACTTTGAAATTTTTGTCTCCAAATTTCGTATAATTTGTGGTTCATAATTTTTCCCCTTTGTAATTGTCTAACTAGGATATGTTCGTGTCTTCCGGCACCGCTCCTCTTCTCAGTTGGTGGGAATCTTATGCAGTCCTCTCCGAATTAGGGTTTCCCCTAACCCAAGCATCGCCAAGTCTCCGCTTCTACGTGGTATCTCTCGTCCCCTCACTCATGAGGGAGGTAAATTTCTTAGCCCTCTCTCGATTTAGTTATGTATCGTTTAATTGCTTGTGCTAGCATTTTTGATCCCTGTCATGTTTATTTATCAAATATTGTCTGTGATTGTTCCTGAACAGGTCCAGTCAGGATTTCTATTTTCTCTTGCGCGCTTGGCCGCCGCCAGTTTCAGCCTCTTTCAGGCAAGTAGAGATCTCTCTCTCCCTTGCAATCATTGAATTTCAATTATTTGCTCTGATCTTATGATTCTACGAATTTTCTTGTTTGATGTATAAACCGAAGTATGTTGGATTTTTTTTTGGAATGATTAATGATTATCCTAATGAGAATTATTAAGAATTTTAAGATTTGTATCATTTGGATTCGCACTTACATGAATTAGATCTCATTTGATGGATGGTTAGGAGACCTGTAGTTTATGTGAACATCCGTAATAATTATTTTGAAGGATACAGTTAAGATTCCTTGCTACGATTAAATGATTGGTGATTTGTGTCATGCTCGTATTTACATATATACAGTTTATTTGAAGAATATTTATGTCTGAGAATTGATTAATCAAAAAGAATATTTAGTGTCAAGAAAAGTAGCGTATGGCGACCGTATCACTCATACATACTTGAACCTGCTAAATATATTGCTCCTTATCCGGTTTTGTTCGTGTCGTCGAATCTTGTGACGACGAACCTTGTGTCATCGAATTTGCTATCATCAAATCTGCTGTCATCGAATCCGATTTCTGAGGTCTGTCAGGTTTCTTAGGTCTGTTCTAAGAATTGAGCGAATGTGGCTCCATAACTCAAGTCCTCTCTTGACGCGTTCAAGAACTCTAATCTTGTACAGTTGTATCGTTAAATTTGCATCCGGTCTCGACATGTTACGAATCTCATAAATCATGAATCTTTGCAGTCATTAATGTCATACACAATCAGTGAAGGGTAGTGTTCAATTGATGTGACGTCTTGACTCGAGTTTCCGCTTGACTGGCAACGGAAACCAACAAATGGTCATAGCAAGTCAACTATTTTGATAAGCCTTGCGTTCAGACTTGCATCAGAATCACGTGCATCAAATAAAACACTTCCACTTTCCACTGATTACCGTTAATGGCATCTCTTGATCCGTCTAAATGTTATACTCCAGAGTAGTATAATAAACTAACTTGTTCTGTTTAGCTCTTTTATTTGCTTGTCTTGAATAACATAGCTTTATGAGAAACTAGTACACTCATATATTTCTGTTTCTCTTACTGCACTTTACTCTTACTATGCTTCTGTTTATTTCAATGTTCTGAGGTTTTTCTTTTCTGTTTTGGAATTGTCTTAGTGTTCGTGCAGCGCCGTCAGGTACTCGAGCCCGATCTGCTTCAAGTTTCAGGTTCTATGTTTACATTTCTTTTACTGTCAATTAATTCTTTTATGTAATAATTGCAATCAGCCATTTTCTCTGGTATCATGGACAACTGCTAGGCTATTTAAATATTTATGTACTAGAATCTGAAATTAACGCATGTGCAACCTCTGTTGAATCATAACTGCATGAGAACTATAGTAGTAGCCTGAAAAACATGAATTTTACAAAGTACATGTGTATCAAAACTCTTTTCACTGATGAATTTAAAAACTTCCGCATAAAAATCAAGCTATTTTACTCAATAGTAACTATTTTCAGTATTCTCTGCATCCGCTTTAGCAGACATGGATTTCCTTCCGTCCATGCCTGTGACATCACGGCCCGCCCGAAGCGCACTCTGACTTCTGTCGAGACGGGTCGTGACAGCTTGCGAGGGAATGATAAAAGAAAAGCTCACTATGTAAAGCCCATTTAGAAGCCCATGTATGATATTGTTTAGTCTCACATCTTGGATTGGGAAGTCTTTCCTTTCTCACCTTCTATATAAGTGTACAAAGTTTTGTAGAGTAAAATGAGATTTCTGAGAATTTAATAAAATCCGAGTTATTTTTTTCATTTTCGTGGTTCAATTGAATTAATAAGTCAATTTATTAAAGTCCAGTTTTCTCCTTCGCATTACTCATAGAGGAAACCATCCCAATAGGAGTTCCAACTACAACATCCCAAAATTTGGGGCGAGTTCCAGCTGTAACATCCCAAAATTATGACCTGACCAATTGAACCACCTAGGGGACCTAGCCGGTTCAATCGATCTCTTTTGATGAGCCTATTCGAGGCGAGTAAGACCGTGTTGGCCCAGTGAATGGATTGCAATTGGTTTATCACAAACCTTGAGCTATGGTGAGTCAAACGGGCTTTTTAAGCAAACTCGGAATCAACTTTGATCAGTTGCATTGAACTCGCATGACCCATACAAACTTAACGATGTTTGTTTTGTTCCATTCCGATGAGAATTATAGAAATTGGCCAAAACAGGTCGCGTCGAGCTACGCGAGGCCTCAATTATGACTTTTTCAGCAAATGGCCTCAGAATCAACCTCAATTGGTTCTATTAGACTCGTAAAGTCAATACGAGTCCAACGGAATCGTCCACACTCAATTCTGATGAGTATCAGAGAATTTGAGACCTCATAATCGACCCTAGTAGGTTTTGTTAGACTCATAAAGTCCATACGAGTCCAACAGAATCGACCACGCTCAATTCCAATGAGTATAGAAAATTTTGTCGCGCGGATGCGGCTTCAAAGCATCGTAATTATCCAAAAAAGATGAAATCGAGCGAACGACCTCGGAATTGACCTCAGTCAGTTTTGTTAAATTTGTAACGACAATACGAGTCCAACGGAGTCGTCCATATGCGATTCTGACATCGTTAGAAGGAATTTCGACCTTCAAATCAAATCGTCTTGGAAACGCTCCGAGAAGCATAAAATAAGTAAACAAACTCAGAATTGACCTCAGGTTATTTCGATTGGTGCGTATCGACAAGATGGTCATAACGAGCTCGTTCGAGATGAATTTTGAGTTCACTAAAGAAATTTACAAGGGTTTGAATGGGATGAGTGAAGGGCTCCTTTTCTAACCTAACAATATATTACAAAAACATAATTATAATTAGGTTAAACCTCTACCTCTCCCAAGCAGCTTCCACATCCCTTGCAGCCGATCACTCCAAATTGAGGAGCAGCCCAAGCAACCCCCTCCTCTCTAAGCTCCAGCGAAGTTCTCCTCCGGTCGAGACCTTCACTCCTCTCCAATCTCGGGCGAGCCCGCCTCAACTCGAGCTGCACCTTCTTCAGCGATCTCTTCAACCCGAGCTCCCTCTCCAAGAAGCTCTGGCCTCCCCCTCTCCATGGTCGATGGTAGCAACTCAGAGCAGCCATCCTTCTCTACAAAAGGCTGATGACCTCCAATTTTCCAAACTGAGCAACTCTCCATTTTCCAGCAGCAAGATCTCTTCAAAATAGCCACCTCCTTGTTTTAGGTAAGATCTCCAGCAAAATCAGTATCTCTCTCCTTCTCTAAGATTGGAAATCCACTTCCGGCCTGCTTCTTCAGCAAACAAAGCCACCTCATCTCTTCCCATATTGGCGACTTTCGAGCTCTTCTCTTCCAAAACCAAGAGCTCTTACTCTTTAAAGGACAAAGATAACCCCTTCTCCAAGGCCGACCGCAACGCTAGCTTCAGCTACTCCTCCAGATGGCAACTCCAACTTGAGCAATCTCCAAGACTCGGCCGACCACCACATGTGGCGACAAATCCGATTCAGAGAGATCTGACAAAGGCCGGGAGATTTTCTGCGTTGTGGACATTATTATGATAGAAACAATGACGTGTTTACTTACTATTCATTAATATCGCACTCATTTATATTGTATTGTTGTACTTCCTTAAATATGCAATTCTTCATATTGTCTCTCATTGCTTCATTTTGCATATACATATATATATACATATTGCACTGTGCTGATTCTTACTGCATGACAGTTTACCGTCTCCCTTGAGCACATTAGGGGATTAGGGGGAGAGGAAAAACCACTTAGCATATACATATAGTATTCCTAACCCTCATCATCGGTTGACACCCTCATGTATTCCAGGAGTTATGGCGTGGACTTGGCATGGAGATATAAGACTTACAGAGGATTGTTGCTACCCTTAACAACATCATCAGTCTTATAGTTAGCTCAGTAGGTTTATAGATTTACAACATTTTGTATATTAGTATTTATTTGGCTTGATATATTTACTTGTGAGCCCCACACTTTCTATAAACTGTTGTACTTGAACTGTGGGGCTATCGTGCCATTGTTGTGGTTTATTTTTATCTTCCTTATTAATTCAATATTTTTTTGATCTACTACGTGATTATTAGTCTTCCGCTAGTACTTCTTCTGATACTGCTTATAGCGTACTCTGTTTGTGGTATGATAGTGATTCGTTTGGCACAATCATCGGTTCATAGCATTAAGAGAGAATGACAGGAAAGGGTGGAGACGTTTATACCTCTACTTTCAGATATTCCCTTCTTTTTTGCGGATTGACGATGGTGTGCGATAAGATCCTCTCATCGTGCCTAATTTCCGAGGGAGGTCTTACACCAGCCTCCAACCATCGTCGATTAGTGAATCCCTAAGTAGATCAGTGAGCAAGTCATGCATAGATTAGTGAAGCCCTTCTCCAGTGCAAGCAATCCCCATTCCACAAGCTCCTACAAGCCACAATTGTCCCGATAGTGACTTAGCAGGCCTTTTGTCGATCAACAGAGAAAGCCAGTGAAATCCCTCAAGATTAGTTGAAGCCCGTCGTCATCGTTAGCAAGGGCGGACCCACATAAGGCCCAGTGTGGGCAGCCGCCCCCACTAGTTTTTAAAATACAATTTTTCAATAGAAGAAAACATTTTTTATTTATTTGTTTGATATCAAATATATAACCTTATGAATAAAATCAATCAAGTAAGTCCCTTAGATAAGTTGGTAGAGTGTTTGGTATCTAGGAAGTGTAAATCAATAATTCTTTAAAGTATTATGACGGTTAATTAAAAAAAATTATGAATGTTAAAAATTATCAACTATTGTATGATATTTATATATAATGTTGACATATTTTTGTTATATTTGCCATTTTATTTTATTTTGAAATTTTTTGTGCGCCGCCCACACAGAAGAATCGTTGCATCCACCACTGATTGTTAGCTAATTCAATCCTAACGAACAACCTACTCTTCATATTAAAGAGCACTAGGAATTGAAATTATGTAAAACAAGCACTCTTCACTAGAGATCCTCTTCATAAAAGTGACTCATAGCCAATTTCAATTACTCAATGAAACAAACTATGTTATTAAAGGCGCAAAGGATTCATGGAGCCTAGGCGCGCGCCTGAGGCACATGACGCAAAGGAGTCATGGAGCCTAGCCGCGCGCCTGAGGCACGTGAGGCGCAAAAAAATCAATGAATTGGGCGCTCAATTCACTGAATTTCAGTGAATAGGGTGCCCTGGTGCGCCTTAGGAGCGCCTCAGGTGCGCCTCGCCCACCTCTGCCTGGCAGAGGCGGTGGGCTGTGCGCCTGGGGCACGCCTCAGGCGAGCCTTTCATAACATAGGAAACAAATAACTCGTCAGGGATCTGAGTACCATTATGAATGAATATAAAAAAAATCAGATGTTTATATTCATGTATGAAAAATGTACGAGCGTGTACAAATCTTCATCAACAAACCTACCTTATGAGTTGTTTGAGCAGCCAGGAGGAATCTCCTGTAAGTGAATTAGAAGGAAGATATTAATAGAAGGAACCTTCATGAATCTGGAAAAAATTTGGTACTAGACAGACCTTAAAAATAATTTTATTGTAGGGAACGAAAGTTTAAACCCCAAATGGTTGAGTACTTGAATCTCCATTTTAAGTACCTACAAGAAAGAAGTGATTAATTGTGGTATTGATTTATCTATTTTATGTTTCTTGCATCAAACTATTATATATATTTCTAGCAACATCGTTCTTAAAAGAGAAAAGATAAGCTTACATCTTCTTTAGTGTAGGTGTTATCTGTAATATAGCAAAATTCTTCCACACGAGGAGCACAAATTTCTTCGTATTTTCTACAAAAAAACAAGAAAGACTATATAAAAGAACTTGACGTCAAAATCTCCCTTTTGCAACAAAATAAAATAAAGAAATATTTCAATAATTCAATTTTAAAATGTCCAGTAAAATAAGAATAACTCAAAAGGCAGCAAATTTGATTTCGGAGAGCATACTATCAGCGCACATTTCTCCCTGCAACGTACATATCTTTCTAATGAAAAGGAGGGGAAATAATGAAGATTGCATCTGCTAACATATAAATTCAGAAAAGAAAATTATAATTTGAGCTACACATAGTTATGCACTGACCAACCGGTCCAGCCGGAGAAGGACGCAACTGAACCAGCCCAGCCTACCAAACTTAGGCCGCCAAGGTTTGGAAAGTACATTCTAGTTTGAAAAGTATATTCTAGAAAGGCCTAAGTCAAACACATTAATACTTAAAAGGAGAATACATTAAATTTTAACGTGATTTTGTGGGAATATTAATTTATGAGGAAGTTTACTAGTTAGCCTCAATGTAACCATCTATGAAGGAGAGTTACGAACAAGTTTAAAAGTGTGAGGGCTAGATTCAATGTATTCATCAACGAGAGAGTGTATGAATCCAAGGGTAAGCCATCTTCTGCAGACATTTATCCTCTCTTCCACTCTTTTCCCCTAACCACCAACCCAAATTCGTGGACCTTTTATAACATTGTTCTTATCTGCTCTCGAGCCATTGCCTAACAATGTCGTGATGCCATAGAGCATTCCGTAGCAGCCATTTTCTCCATTTCAATTATCATGGCAAAGCCTCTGCCTTTATCAACCCCACTCTTCGAATCACCAACACAACACTTCTGATGTAGGAATCACCACAGGAAGAGGGACGACGGAGCCTTCCGGACGGAATCGCACCTCACGGGCGGGGGAGCGTCGAGCGGCGGAGCGGGATCCTTCCGGATCGGGTATTCTCGCACGGAGAAGAGGGAGGCGGCTAGGGCAATCAGCTTTCTTGATGCAATCCAAAAAACTGGAATGAAAATACACTCTCCTCCCTCTTATACTATGAGGGGGAGAAATAACTATTAGCACACACACGCTAATAGCACACACACATAATAGTTCCACAGAAACAAATACATAAGCAAAGAGAGCATAAATTAAATAGCGCCGCCTCTTTATTTAAACAGTTCGCGGAATCCAAAGCGGGTCGAACTTCTCAAGCCATGCAATCCCCGGTTCGGTGAGGGTCTCTTCGCTGACGGTGCTGGTCGTACCGTATTCCGCATCATTCTCCGCCACGTGGGAAGCACTCGACCACGAGTGGGCGGCATAAAGAGGCACGTCCGGGTAGAACGGAGACAAGTCGCTCACGTTGAAGGTCTTGGAGATGTTGAACTCCGGTGGTAGATCAACCACGTAAGCATTGTCGCTGATCTTACGGGTGATGGGGAAGGGGCCGAACTTCTTCGGCATGAGCTTGTGGTGGGGGCCGGCAGGAAGCCGCTCTTTCTGGAGAAAAACCATAACCAAGTCGCCGACTTGAAAAATCTGCTCGCGGCGGTGCTTGTCGGCTATAGCTTTATAATTTGCGTTTGATTCGAGCAACTTGAGGCGGGTCTCGGCCTGGACGTCGCGGGCCTCTTCCGCTAACTGCGTGGCCGAAGGGGGGGGGGCGGCGGGTAAGCGGGCCAAATCTAGCGCGTGTCGGGGCGCCTTGGTGTAGACGATGGAGAACGGGGTGCGACCGGTTGAGCGGTGGACCGCATTGTTGTAAGCGAACTCAGCTTGGGCGAGAGCGAAATCCCACTACTTCGGCCGGTCTTGGCAAATACAACGCACTAGATTTCCCAAGGTCTTGTTTACCACCTCGGTTTGCCCATCCGTTTGGGGGTAAGCAGAGCTACTAAATTGGAGAGATGTGTCAAACATTTTCCACAGCATGGTCCATAAATGGCCTAGAAATTTTGGATCGCGGTCGGATGTGATGGTGGTTGGAACGCCATGCAAACGGACCACCTCGCGGAAGAATAGCCGCGCAATATGGGAAGCATCGGATGTTTTGCGGCAAGGAAGAAAATGTGCCATCTTGGAGAATCGGTCCACCACGACAAACACTGAATCGACTCCGCGCTGAGTTCGCGGAAGGCCCAAAACGAAATCCATGGAGAGGTCCTCTCACATGCCAGAGGGGACCGGGAGAGGTGAGTAAAGACCGGTGTTGTGTGCTTGGCCCTTGAATTGTTGGCACACATAGCACTTCCGAACGAAATTCCCCACGTCCTTGGCTAACTGCGGCCAGAAATACCTCTCGTGGAGACTTGCAAGTGTCTTGTCTCGGCCCAAGTGACCGCTCATCCCGCCACCATGTAGATCACGAATCAGCTTCTCCCGTAATGAAGAGCGGGGAATGCACAGGCGGTTGTCTTTGAGTAAAAACCCCTCGAGTATCAAAAACCCGCCGCGTGAACCTCCCATCGAGCAGGCGCTCCAAGTGTCTTTAAAATCCGGGTCGTCGGCATATGACTCGGCGAGGATATCAAAACCAATGATCTCGTGTTGTAGTGTGGTCAATAAACAGCTCCGCCGGCTGAGGGCGTCCGCGACGACATTGGAAGAACCCGGCTTGTGATGAATAATAAACAGAAAACGCTGAAGGTAAGTGGTCCAACGGAGATGCATACAATCCATGCGTTTCTGACTGTGGATAAATTTGAGGGCTTGATGATCCGTATATAAGATGAACTCCTTGTGTAGTAGATAATGCTCCCAATGTTTGAGAGCCCGGACAACGGCATAGAACTCTTGATCATAAGCGGACCACTTCCGCCTAGCATCACTTAATTTCTTGCTGAAAAAGGCAACCGGCCGCTTTTCTTGGGAGAGGACCGCCCCAATGCCAACACCGCTGGCGTCGCTATGCACCTCAAATAGCTTGTCAAAACTGGGTAGCGCCAAGACCGGTGTTGAGCTGAGCTTCTGCTTGAGCAAATGGAAAGAGCAGTCAGCCTCGTCCCCCCAAAGAAAACGCCCCTTCTTTAGGCAATCGGTCATGGGAGCCGAGATGGTGCTGAAATCGCGAATGAACCTCCGGTAGAATGTGGCTAACCCATGAAAAGACCGCAACTCGGAGAGGGATGCGGGTGCCGGCCAATCTCGGATGGCTTGTATCTTTTCCTCGTCAACTTGTATGTCGTCCGCACCCACCACGAAACCCAGAAAGTTCAGCCGCGGGGCAAGAAAGGTGCACTTCTTGAGGTGAATAAATAGCTTGTTCTCCGCCAAAACTTCCAGTACATGAGATAAATGCTCCGCCCGGGTCTTGCTAAAGATGAGAATGTCGTCGAAATAGACGACCACCGACTTGCCCAAGAAAGGTCGCAGCACCTGTGTCATAAGACGCATAAAAGTGCTTGGAGCATTAGACAAACCGAAAGGCATTACCTTCCACTCGAAGAGACCGTCCGGAGTTTTGAAGGCGGACTTCCATTCGTCTCCCGGTTTGATGCGGATTTGATGGTACCCGCTGTGGAGGTCAATTTTGGAAAACAGTTGTGACCCGTCCAACATGTCCAACATGTCATCCAGGCGGGGAATGGGGAAGGAGTACTTGATGGTGATGCGGTTAATGGCGCGACTGTCAACGCACATTCTCCAGGACCCGTCCTTCTTGGGAACCAAAAGTGCGGGAACACCGCATGGGCTAAGACTCTCGGAGATAAAGCCTTTTTGTAGCAGCTCTTCAACCTTTGTACGTAAGACGTCATGCTCCTTGGGGTTCATGCGGTAGTGGGGAAAATTAGGGAGACTAGCGCCCGGTATGAGATCGATCTTGTGTTGTATATCACGAAGTGGTGGAGGGTGGTCTGGCAAATCATCTGTGGTGATGGCGCGGAACTCATGAAGTAATGCCCGAATGTCCGGGTGCGCGGCATCCATCTCCCACTCGTTGGTGGCGTACAACCCGTAGGGAACGAGGGCCACCACCTCCTTAGCCTCCGCAACGTCTCGCTCGAACCGTGAGGTGTCATCGTGCATCACGAGTAGACTGCGCCCCTTGTCGGTGGGCGGGTTTGCCGCGGGTTTATCGTCGACCCAGGCCACAATTTGTATCTTCTTGCCGGCCCAAGTGAAGGAGTAGATATTGTCGCAGCCCTTGTACGCAACGTCTGTATCATATTGCCACGGCCGCCCCAAAAGTAGATGGCTCGCGTCCATCTCCACAACGTCGCACCAAATGTCGGCTAGGTAGTGCTTGCCCATAGCGACGGGTACATGTGACCGGTGGGTGACGCGCACGGAGGGACCCTTTTGAATCCACCCAATGGAGTAGGGGTGCGGGTGCGGCTCGGTTGGTAGTTGCAAGTAGGTGACCAACCGACTAGCGACAAAATTCTCGCAGCTGCCATTGTCGATCAAGACATCACATATCTTCCCCTTGATGTTGCAATAGCTCCGAAAGACATTACTACGTTGGGCGTGCTCATCCACCCGCGGTGTAAGGAGGCGTCGGACCACGCAAGCAGCAAAATCGCCATCTTCTGCAAACCCATCGATGACCTCATCGGCCTCTCCCAAGTCATCCTCCGGATCCTCGTCCTGAGTAACAGCGTGTACGGGTTGGCGCACAAGAGGGCACCGGGAGGCAAAGTGGCCCGGTTGGTGGCACTTGAAACATGTCCCCGGTGGTGCGCGGTCAGGTGCCCGACCCTTAGGTGCGGAAGGCATGGCCGGCACCTCTCGGCTGGTAGAGTCCCAAGTATGCGACCCCGACGCATCCGACCAGGGACGGCGAGAGGCCGGGCGGGTTGAAGATGCCGTCGACGTCTCCATGAGTTCCGCCTTGAGGGCCATGTTATAGGCCTCATCCACCGTGCGCAAAACATGCAAGCCGATCTTCTCACGAAGGGATGGGCGTAGCCCATGTAGGAATCGAGTAACGCGTTGGCCGTCCGACTCGGTCAAGCCGTTGCGGTCCGCGAGGCGGCAAATTTCAGCCAAATATTCGGTGACGGTGCGAGAGCCTTGCGAGCAACTTTGGTAGAACTGGAACAGGTGTTGGTCGTAGTCGGGTGGTAGGAACCGATTTCGTAACATTTTCTTCATTTTGAGCCAGGTGCGGACGGGGGCCTTGCCTTGGCGTTGCCGATTGAGCTGAAGTTGATCCCACCAAACCGTCGCGCCGGATTTAAGGCGATACGCGACCATCTTCACTTGGCGGTGTTCGTCGAGCTCGGCCATCTCGAAGAAACGCTCGACCTCCGAGATCCAATCGAGGAAGTCTTCAATGCCCAAGTTTCCAAAACACTGTGGAATGTCCGCACGCATGTGGTAGCCGTGCTGCTGCGGTGGTGGCGGGTTGCGCCATGGAGGGATCAGCCCCGGCGTGATAGTCATCCTCGGAGCTGGAATCGGACAGGGGAGTTGCCGGGCGGGGAGGTGTCGCACGGCCACGGCGGTTTTGCCGGCCGTAGAAGGCGTCGACCGGAGGTGCTGCAGCGGGTGCGGGATCGCCGGGCGGAGGTGGCTGCGGGTTGCCGAGTGCTGCGGTGAGGGCGGCGAGCTGTGCGGTGATGCCATTGATGGCCGCCCACAAAGCTTGGTCGTCCCTCGGGTTATCTCCCATTAGCGTGACAGAACGAGAGAACGAGCGGGGCTTTGCAGCGGATCGAGTAGATCGATGCGGCGAGGCGAGCAGGGAGGACCGGCGCCGAGCTAAGAAGTCGGGGCAAGCCTCTGATACCAACTGATGTAGGAATCACCACAGGAAGAGGGGCGGCGGAGCCTTCCGGCCGGAATCGCACCTCACGGGCGGGGGAGCGTCGAGCGGCGGAGCGGGATCCTTCCGGATCGGGTATTCTCGCACAGATAAGAGGGAGGCGGCTAGGGCAATCAGCTTTCTTGATGCAATCCAAAAAACTGGAATGAAAATACACTCTCCTCCCTCTTATACTATGAGGGGGAGAAATAACTATTAGCACACACACGCTAATAGCACACACATAATAGTTCCACAGAAACAAATACATAAGCAAAGAGAGCATAAATTAAATAGCGCCGCCTCTTTATTTAATCAGTTCGCGGAATCCAAAGCGGCTCGAACTTCTCAAGCCATGCAATCCCCGGTTCGGTGAGGGTCTCTTCGCTGACGGTGCTGTTCGCACCGTATTCCGCATCAACTTCCAACTGTTTTCCCACAAGGTCCAATCCATATACGCCCCCAAACCTAATGTCACCATCCTCCACTCCTAGACTGACCAACCATTACTTGTGACTGATCTTCCTAACCACCTCCTCGTTGATTGTTGTTAGAAGGAGAAATTGTATTATTACTCAAAAATAAGGAGCCCTCTCTCATATATAGGTTAGATACATACATGGGTAGAAAGATAAAATGCGTAAACCCGTAAATACATAACATTAAATGTAGAACATTCTTATATTGGTAGGGGGTACTATTATTCATGATCAACTTGTCAATAATTTTCCTAAAAGCATTTCCACTAAGGCCCTTTGATACGATCGTGAAGAGAAAGACAAGGGGAGGGCTGGCAGCTAGGAGAGTGAGAAGAGGGGGAAGAGGAACTGGGAGAAATTAGGGAACAAACCTAAAAAGATTCATTCAAACAAAAGATAAAAACTTAATACAAGCATACAACACCGCTTATAGCAGTGGGGTGAGAATAACAAAATATGGTTTACAAATGGTAAAACTCAAAACAACATTGAAATAGAAATAATCAAGTGGATCGATCATCGACAATCTCTTCCACGATTGGTGAGCAAGTGTATGTCGCCTTCCTACGTGTGTACACCTGCCACTGTGGCTCTTTGGCGTGCACGTCCATAACAATGTTGTTGTCTGGAAAATGCATCTTATCCTAAAAGCAGTAGTCGGCGAACTAGCGGCGAAAGTTGTCCCGTGGTAGCCACGTAGTGTCGGAATCCGGACAATCAACCCACACAACAAGAACCTTCTCTGAAGCGGGCCCCCCTAAAGACGGCATCGGCGATCAAGTATCATGGCTGGGTAGTACGGGGACTCGCCGGAAAGATCGAAATCGGCTGGAATGTGATCCATGGTAGCATGCTCGCCCACCACATGACACAACTGAAAAACATGGAAGACCGGGTGTAAGCTGCTCCCACTAGGGAGGCGGAGGCGGTATGTAATTGCACCAATACGAGCGAGGATCTCAAATGGACCGAAGAACCAGGGAGCGAGCTTCGGGCAAGGTCAGCGGACCACCGATAGCCGAAGGTACGGGTGCAATTTGATGAACACCTCCCCCACCTGAAAGGAAAGGCCGCGCCTAATCTGGTTCGCAAAGGACGTCATCTTCTATTGAACCCGTCGCAGGTGGTGCATCAGATGGCCGAGGATAGAATCCCTGTCGCGCAGGGTGGTGGCCAGACTCTCCACCTATTCCCCGGGAAGGTGGTAGTCAATGGAGGGTGGTGGGAGGCCGTAAATGGCCTCAAACGGTGTGGTGTCAGCCGCGTGGTAGTATGCGTTCTTGTAGGAGTACTCGGCCCAATTGAACTACTTGGCCCAGCCCCGGGGTTGCTCCCCCACGAAGCAACAAATGTACATTTCCAAGCACTGGTTGAGGACCTCAGATTGTCCATCCGAATGTGGCTGGTAAGTGATGATCATGCGGAGACGTGTCTCTTGCAGCCAAAAAAGTGTCGTCCATAAAGTGCTCAGGAAGAGGGGAACCCGGTCGCTCACAATCAATCGAGGAAATCAATGGAGGCGCACAACCCCGTTGATGAAGCTCACTGCGACGATGGAGGCGGTGTAGGGATGGAGGAGAGGAATGAAATGACTATACTTGGACAACCAATCCACCACGATCAAAATGCAGTCGAACCACTGTGAGTGTGGTAGCCGGGTAATGAATTCCATGACCACATCCTCCCAGATGTGGCCCAGAATCAAAAAGGGATGAAGAAAGCCGCCTGAAAATGTGGCTTCGTATTTGGCCCTCTAGCAAACGAGGCAGGCGGCCACGAAGGCTTTGACCTGCCGGAACATATGTAGCTAGTAAAGAGAGGCCGCCAAGCAGCGGTATGTGCAAAAGGCTCTCGCATGTCCCCTGAAGGGCGAGGCGTGGAACTCGGCGAGGAGGCGGGGAATGCTCGGCGAGGACGATGCGTAGACAAGGCGACCCTTGAAGAAAATGCGGCCTTCTACTAGAGAGTACGGTGGGCGATACGTGGCATCGGTGATGAGGGCCATCTGAATCCCATTCAAACGGGGATCTGCCTCCACTTCGTGTTGGACGGGCTCTGCTTCCTCCTAGACCAGTCGAATAACCGGCGCTAACTCCAGGGACTGGTTAAGACGAGAGAGAACATCGGCAGCCCGATTCGCCCACACCCCAGGCGAAACTCGATTGTAAAATCGTATCCCAGAAGCTTGGCGACCCACACTTGATGTGTTGGTGTGGCAATCTTCTGCTGCAAGAGGTAGCGGAGACTGTGTTGATCGGTGCGGATCACAAATGGTCATCCCAGAAGGTAGAGTCGTCAATGCTGCATAGCAAAAACAAGGTCTATGATCTCGTCCTTCTGCACATGGCCGTAACGGAAAGGTCGCACCGACACCGCCACAGTACCTGGCTGGAGGGGAATGGCGTGATCGGTCGGTTGGGCATGGGGCAGTACGGTCAAGGACTCAAAGATGTCGGTCGTCGGAGAACTCGGTGAGCAGGGCTCGAAGGTCGACCGAGTAAGAGGGAGGCATTGTAGCATGATTCGTTGGATCGTACGAAAGGAGACTGGGGCACGAAGGAGGGCGAAGTCGCCGACAAGATGGCACGACCGAATCTGGTGGAGGAACTGCACGGTCATGATGGCCCAATTGACCCGCACTTCGCCCAACGTGTGAAGCCAAGCCACCCCCAAGATGGCGTCGATACCGCCGTGACCGAACGCGTAGAAGTCAGCTATCACCGGCCAGTCCCCCATTAATAGAGACACGAAGGGGCAACACTCTAGGGTCGGTCGGTGTCGCCCATTGCCCAGGAAGACCGTAAAATCTGGGGACAAAACCGAAGGAAGCCGAAGCTGCTGCACCAACTGTGAATGGAAGTTGTGGCTCGCACCACTATCCACCATGACAATAATGGGAGAAATCACACAGCATGCATGAGAGCTTCATGATCTGGGGGCCGGAAATTCCCCCCCCCCCCACCGAAAAACAAGGCAACTCTAAATAGTGGAAGGTACTCGTGGTGGTGTCCCTGGGCCCGTCCTCCTCTTAAAGCTCGCTCAATATCCTCCAAGGTAATTGCTGGGTTGAAGTCGTCGATGGCGTGGAACTCCATCATAATGCTCTCATGGTTCGGGGAGTAAGATTGCGGCACCAAAAACAGAATCCCTTGCTACGGAGCTTGTTGTAATCACTATTGAAGATCCGCGGAGGGGATAGTGGGCGGCCATGGAGGTTGCCCCCATGTGGAGGCAGTGGCAGAGGGCCTGTGGCGGGTGGTCTCCATGGTGGACAAGGAGGGGGTTGGTCGGCCGTAGAAGCCGATCGCCGAGAGGAGAGGTCGGCCTACACTAGATGCACCAAGTTCTGAGCGTCGGAGACCCTCCTGGGGTGGTGCGTGCAAAGATGAGAGCGGATGTGTGGCAACATGCCCTGCAAGAAGAAGCCAAAGAAATGGTCGGGCGGGAGGTCGGGAAAGTGGGCGACCAAGGCGACAAACTCATCAATATAATCATCAATGTCGGCCGTCTGGCGGACGACGCAATGGTGCTCGATAGCGGAGGAGCCGGCGTAACGGGTGTCATACCGTTGAATCATTTCCTATTTGAGCTCGGGTAGGAGAGACATTGGTTCGATTGGCGGAGCCACCGAGCCCAATATAGAGCAGAACCGTCCAAACCAACAAGAACGGTGGACACCTTGTCCCGTTCCAACGTGAAGTTGAGGTTTAAGTACTGTTCTAGTTATCAAACCCATCGGTCGATGCCGACGAAGAACGGGATGTCGAGGGAGAGATCAGAGCGGTCCAGAGTCGGGTGGGATTGCGTCTCGGGTGGAGGTCACACCGGTATGGCGCTGAGGAGGGAGCCCCCGTCCGCGGCCGAGGCGGAGTCGGAGGGGGTGGTCGGCGCCTGGAGGGTCGATCTTGGAATGGAGGGCGAGGAGAGAGGCATGCATGGAGGCGGTGAGCTGGTATTGAGCATCGATGCGATGGCTAAGGGCGTCAGAGGTGGTATCGGGAGCAGGGACACTAGATCAGCGAGTGTTGGGAGCTATGAGACTGGATCTGGGGGACGAAAACTGGAGGGGGGATTTGGACGAGAAACAACGGGAAGCGGCAAGGAACCAACAGATCTGGACGGAATTGGAGGGGATCGGCGGAGATCTGATGGATCTGGGTTTGGAGTGGATGACGTCGACGGCTGGTGGAGTGAGTCGGCGGATTGGGGCGCTGGAAGAGCAAAGTAGGCGACTGTAGGAGACAGAACCGGATTGAGCAGATCTACGCTGGCGGAAACAAACTCACCTGATTGGAGGAGACAGGATCAGAAACTGGCGCGGGTACGAAGGCAGTGAGCACTAGCGTCTGGGTGGCAAGCAGTGAGGCAGGTCGGGTAAAATTAATTTGATCCCGGAGAGAAATTTGACAAGAGGAGGGTCGGCAAGTAGAAGAGTGAGAAGAGGGGGAAGATGAACTTAGGAATTAGGGAGGAACCCTAAAAATATACATTCATCCAAAAGGTAGAAACCTAATACAAGCATACAACACCTCTTATAGGCTTATAGCAGCGGGGTGTGAATAATATACTAAGGTCTGCAAATAGTAAAACTCAAAAAACATTGAGATAGAAATGATCAAGTAGATCAGTCATCAACGATCTTTTCCACGATTGGTGGGCTAGTGTCTGTTTCCTTCCTGCGCGTGTAGACTCGCCACAACGTCTCTTCGACGTGCACGTCTGAAACACCCTTGGTGCAAACATCAAGAAGTTATCCTTCAGAGGGAACAAAAGAGTTCATATAATTCTGTTTTCAATATTTTCCTTAATAAAGTGTCGATCAACTTCAATAAGATTATCCTAAACGTGTTGAACTGGATTATGTGTGATGCTAATAGCGGCCTTTTATTATCACATAATATTTTGAGAAGCCACTCCTCACTTTGCCCTATGTCACTCATCAACGAGCTGAGTTATAGCCCTTCACAGATCTCGTAGGTCATAGCCCGAAACTCAACTTCAACAGTAGATCTAACAACAACTTGCTGCTTCATACTCCTCCACGTGACCAAATTCCTACCAATCATAGTACAATACCATGAGATAGAATGTATGTCCTCAATAGATCCAGCGCAATCTGCATTGGTATACACTTTTATCTTTATTCTTTAACTTTGTGTGGGGTGTATAGTTTGCCACTTCCTGGTGAGTCTTTCAAGTATCTTAGGATACTATGAGCTGCATCGAGATGACTAATTGGGGTACAACTCCAACATCATATGTTATGTCAGGTCAGGTGTGTGATAGGTAGATTAGACACAACACTAATTTTTTATATCCATAAATTTCATTGATGGTTTCCTCGTCGTCCCCTCCCAATATGTAGTATGTTTCAATTGGCCTATCAGTAGGTCTACACTCGCTCATTCCACTTTGTTTAAGGAGGTCAAACACATACTTCATTTAGGAGATGAAAATCCCATGTTTGAATCTTGTCACTTCAATACCCAAGAAATATCTAAGATTCTCAAGGTCTCTAACCTCAAATTCCGTGGCAAGAGTGATGTAGGGTGGGGGACGCTAGGGTTCACGTGCCCAAAATCCCCGTCAAAAGAGATGAAATCAAATTTCAAGAAGTTGATAAATTGTGAAGCTCACAACTCAAAACTCCATGACTAATGCACAAACATCATATTAGCATAAGTTATCCTGACAGGTTAGAAATAAAGTCCATCAAGAGGAACTTACAGTGAAAAGCTGAGGAAGAAGGAAGATACAACGGGGGACAACAGTTCACAAAGATCTTATACACCAATCAGCAAGTCACCGTGGCGGAAAGGAGGGCTTAACGAAGGCTGTTGTTGCTGGAACTGAAGGGGATGGAGGAAAGGAGGGTTGCTGGGCTGTAGCGGTAAACGGGGCAGCAGGATCTGGCGCAGGCGGACTCGGCGGCGGACGGGGCTTCAGGAAAGAACGGCGGTGGGGTGCTGGCGCGGAGAACTGGCGGAGGAGTCGGCTTCAGGAAGGAGCGGCGGCGGGCTCTGGTTCGCGGAACTGGAGACGGGGAAGGCGGATGCGGCCCTTGGAGTCGGCACCAAGGGGAGCCTCCGGCGTCGGCACCGGTGGCGTGACCGAAGGAATCGGGAAGGAGCCGACGGCTGTTCTTTCCCAAAATCTCGATCCCCTGGCCGCTGCCCTAAAGCACTTATTTATAATAAACCTCATCAAATCCAACGGTCTAGATCGTCTGGATGGGGGCTGCTTTAAAAGCTGAAAATATACTCAAAATATATAAATTAATATATCATTTCGACTCGCGGCGACCCTCCGGACGCAACCGCGGAGTCGGATCGGGGATACGATCAACGGGCGGGGCCCGTTCCCTATCAAAGAGGTTTCTCGTTCTTCGACATCATCACATGTAATTATTATGTCTATGAGAATAGTAATTTTATCTTCTATTTTACAAATAGATAATGATTACCATGACTCTAATTATAACCAAAAGAAACCATAACATAGTGAAACCGTCCAAACCAGGCCCGTGGAGATTGTTTTAGTCCGTGAATGGTTTTTTTTAACTTGTCGACATTACCTTCTGATCCTTTAGGAGTGAAGCCTGGTAATAGGGACATATATACTTCCTCTTTTGGATCATCATGAAGGAAAGTATTTTTTACATCAAAGTCCCACCTTTTACAAACTGCAATGGATAGTACTCTAATTGAGTTCATCTTGGCAACGGGTGCAAAGATTTCCTGATTTTTTAATTCTAAGAGTTTGGGTGTACCTTATAAGATAAAAATTTAACTTTGCATCTTCACATAATATTTTGTGGGTTCTGCTTAACAAAGTACATCCATTTACACCAAACCGACTTCTTCCTCATAGGAAGAGGAATGAATCCCCAAGTAGAGTTCTTCTCCAGAGTTGTCATCTCCTTAATCATCGCATGTTTTCATTCATGGTGACAGAGTGCATCATACCAAGATGAGAGCATAAAAAACGGGGCTAGGGAGGATACAAACCATTTATGTGAAGGGGTGAAAGATTTATATGAAAGTATAAAATATAATGAGATATAGAGTCTTGGGTGAGGATCTAGTACCTTTTATGAGAGCAAAAGGACGATTAGCAGACTCTGAAGGCAATTTCGATGATGGTACAATAGTTGTGGGTTGTGCTTATGTGTTTGTCCTCTAGTATAACTTTGTAATTGTTTTGATAGTGGATAACTAGTCTCCCTTGGACCAAAGGTATCAGTGGGAGGAGTGAGAGCATTATAGGTAGGAATAGGTAAGGGGGGAGTAAGGGAACTCACTTCTCTATCCAATAGAGACTCCCCCGAAGAGAGATCCCGTAGAAAGGATGAGATTCACAGAAGGTGACATCATAGTAAGAAAGGTATTCTGTGTAAAAGGATGGGAGCAGTTGTACCCATTTGGGTAGGAGAATACCTGATAAAAAAGTTAGTGTTTCTATGGTGATCTGAAAATAATCAAACAGTTAGTCTCGCTGCCAACGCGATATGAGTCAATAGGGTCGCACATAAGAGTGTTTGGAAAAATTGGAGGAAGGATTGTGTTGGCCCCACTCATATGTGATATAGGTAAAGGACCAATCCTTTGACCTGAAGAAAAATGGCGAATTGCGTCGTGTGCGTATCGACGCACATCGAGTGCGTATCGACGCAGCCGAACTCAAATTCGAAGCGGGTCCTTAGTCGACACTATGCCGAGTAGATGTCGACGTTACGTCGACTTCTAATCGACGCATTGCGTCGACTGTGTGTCGACGCAAGGTGCGTCGAGTGTCGCCGAATGCTTCTCGACATTGCATTGAGTTCTTATCAACGCACGTCGACTGCATGTCGACGCAACTCATGTTTTGGTGGATTTCTAAGGGGTTTTCGTCTATTTGATATCCTTGGGTATAAATTAACTTAGAAAATGGTTTTCCTGTGTGACTTGTGTTTGTGATTTGGAAGCCGTCACTTGAGTCGAACCCTAGACCTCATAGTGACTTTTTCTTATCACTGCCTCTCCTGGAAACAAATCTAGCAATTTGTAGAGACGCAGAGAGATTCATTTGACTCGGTTCTTGTGGGACAAGTCCTTGGGGAACTCCTTCACTCGTGTGCATAAATGTAGAGTCACAAATCTATTTCTGTGTGGACTCAGCCGCCTATTGTTAGACAAAGCTTTCTGGGATGAATCTTTGGAGCATCTTGATTGAGTAAAGACTCAATCTCATTCAGATATTATGCACTTGTTTACTTCTATTTCTTGACTTATGGAGATCGCATGATACTTTACTTTTTGGGTATTTATTGTAAATTTATTCCGCTGTGCACATGTGATGTGTTGTTCCACTCCTGTATAGAAAATTCAACAGTGGTATCCGAGCTAGGTTGGCGATCTAGTGCATGTAAATCATGAGATTTAGAAATGTTCTAAATATCCAGATTTATCCTTGGAACCCCGCCAGGAATGCTTGTGATTTGATGCGATTTCCATGTTTCAGAAATGTTTTTCCCTTAACAGTAATTGTCTCTCTATGTGGTTTATGAAACCAAATTCTGTCTTGAATTTTGAATTCGACAATGAGAGACGTACTGCCATAAGGAAGATTGTTTGTGCTTTTGTCTAATACATTTAAATCCAAAGATTTAGAAATGTTCTAAATGTTCAGATTTAGCTTTTTTTACATCAAGTGTTGATGGTTTTATTTTTGTGCACATCTGAGATGTATCTAGAATGAGAATGTTATAATTATATTTTGTGAATGTGTAATGGTTAAATGTCAATCATGATTACGCGTTAATCGATTATCAGTAAAAACCATTAACTCAATATTAAGTATACGAATGTCTTCCGATGCATGACACACTTTTTGCCTCGATCGATCAAATGTGGGCTTGCAAAAACAATGTACATTAATCTATCTTGTTAAAGGTGTGAGCGAATAATTGTGATATCCTACAGTAGATATCGAGTCCAACTTAACTAAGTGATCTCAAAGGTTGAGTACTTAGAGGCATATGGTTGACATGCATCATTTGATGGATGCGAATAAAGAGTTATTCACAAACCATACAAGAGTTGCATGATTATGCAATTGGCGAATGTTGTTTACCTAAATAGCCACATTATGGGTGATCAGGCAAAGATGACTTATAGTGTTAGTGAAATACGGATTTTGTCCACTGAAAAATAACTCGTATAAACTCTCTGAATTGATATTGAGGGTTATCAATTTGATCAAAATAGTGAGAGTATTTAATAAAAGTCCTTATTAAAATAAAAATGAATTTTGAAATATAGTACTAAAATTATCTTGCATAATTTCTTGTAGAATATTCATGGTTAGTGGTTCGCACTCCACCTTGTCCCTTATAACAATCTTTGAAAAGGACAAGCTTAATGAGACTAACTTCCTGAACTGATACAGGAACCTGAGAATTGTTCTCAGGCAAGAGCGTAAGCTCTATGTCTTGGAAGAAGATCCCCCTGAGGAGCCAGCCGAATCTTCCTCTCGTGCAGGCAAAGATACTTATAAGAAGTATGAAGACGATATCTTAAATACTGAATGTATCATGCTTGCCACCATGAACTCTGAGCTTCAGAAGCAACATGAGAATACGTGTGCTTATGAGATAATCGAGCACCTGAAGAAAATAATTCAAGAGCAAGCTCGACAAGAGAGGTTTGACATCTCTAAGACATCGTTTCAGTGCAAGATGTGAGCTCGAGACCCAATAGGGGCTCATGTACTCAAGATGATTGGGTACATTAAGAACCTTGAGAGAATGAGCTTTCCCTTGGGCCAACAATTAACCACTAATCTGATCCTGCAATCGTTGTCGGACAGTTATGAACAGTTCGTCTTGAACTACAACATGAATGAAATTGACAAGACATTGCCCGAGCTCCTAGGCCTGTTGAGAACTGTCAAAATCAATATGAAGAGGACCAAGCCAGCTAGCCTTATACTGATAGTGCATAAAGGCAAGGTCAAGGTCAAGGGATCCAAGAAGACTAAGGGTCTGTTTGGGACAGCTCTGGCAGCTGGAAAAGTTCTTTTCCAGCCGCCAGAGCTGTTTTTAACATGTTTGGAACGGCCGCTCTTTGAAAATCGCGGATAGCAAGAAGCTCTTTTATCTGCTCTTTGATAAGCTGGTGACCCCCCGCGATCCAGAAATCCCGCAATCGCGCTTTTAAATTTTCTCCCGTCCTTCCCCACCGATCCTGTGCCGTAGCTTAAAAGGAGCAACCTTCGGCTGCGCTTCGCTTCTTCGGCCGACGATCCGCCGATCCCGCTGCGCTTCCCTTCTTTGGCCGACGATCCGCCGATCCCGCGCGCTCCCATTCCGCCGTCGATTGCTGCGCAGACCTTCCGCCGCCGACCATTCCACCGTCGATCCCGCTGAGCAGATCTTCCGCTGCGCAGACCTTCCGCCGCCGTCGATTCTTTGGTAACCTCTCACTCGTGCATAGGATTTCTCGGCCCTTTTCATTTTCTTCCTTGCCTCCTGCACCTCAAGCATTTCAGTGGAGGTGTTTTTCTTCTTCTTGCTTACTGGTATTGTGATTTGTGGTTAAATTTCAGTTATATATTATGCTTACACTTTGAGTACTCCCAGTTTAATTTCCTTCTGCTTAATTTGTGTATGCCCTTTTCCAGTTGTTGATTATGCTTACAGTTTCTCCTTTGTCGACTTCAATTTCCTATTGTTATTTTTGCAAGCTTAGCTTAAAGTTAATTTATTCTATTTGCCATAAAAAGGTTCTATTGTAATCATCAGATTACTTACAACTCATAAGTGATCATCTTTGTTGTTCATTTCTTGTTCATGTGGATTATACTTCTGTTTGTGTGTGTGTATGTTCTGTGTATGTGAGTGTTGTGTGTGTTCAGTGTGAGTGTGTATGTATGTGGTGTGTGTGTACTTGATGTTCTGTGTGAGTGTGTATGTATGTGTTGTGTTCTGTGTGTTTTTGTTTCTGTATGTGATATGTTTTGTGTGTGTGTGATGTGTTTTGTGTATGTGATGTGTTATGTGTGTGTATATGTTGATATATGTGTTGGTGTATATGTATATGTGTTTTTTGTTAACGACAATGGTGTCAAAATTACAGTATAATGGGTAAGCCAAAGGAAGGAGACATATCAGCGACTTGGGAGTCGAATGAGGTTTTGATTTTTTGTGATCTTCGCATTAAAGAGATCGGGTTGGGGAATCGGCCAACCACCCACTTCAGCAAAGATGGTTGGAAAAATTTGATTGAGTCATTTAAAGAACGCACCGGAAAAAATTATGATCGATTGCAAATGAAGAACAAATGGGATCATCTGAAGAAAGATTGGAAAGTGTGGAAAGAACTAAAACATGGACAGACCGGTTTAGGATGGGATCCCGAAAAAAGAACTATTGCTGCATCTGATGAGTGGTGGGCGGAAAAAATAAAGGTCATCTTAAAAACTCTAAATTTACAAAAACTATCTTTTGTTGTTATTTTAATATTGTTTTTTTATTGTGTATAGGCTGTTCCCGCTGCGAAAAAATTTTGATATGGTGGTATTTCCCCCGACTTAGAGGAGAAACTTGAAACTGTGTTCAGCCAAGTGGTCGCAACAGGTGTTGATTCTTGGGCACCATCAATTGGTAGTTTACCACCTAATATGGAGCACGTAGATGCGGAAGAAGATAATGCAGAAGATTACTTGGAGGTTCAACAATGTCATCCCGAAGAGATAGGAGTAAATTCATCCACCAACATAATTGGCAATGCCTCCACCTCTTCAAATAAAAGAAGAAGAATGAGGAAGAATAAAGGACTGGCGAATGTTTACATGACTGAGTTACGTGAAGCTGCACTTGCAGCGAAGCCTCCACCAGTTATCACAATCAAGGAGACAGTAGAGTTGATCTCTAGTATTCCAGATATACGTTCTAACCTCGATCTATATTGCTTTGGTATAAACTACATCAAGGATAAGAACAGCAAAGAGATTTTCATGAGCATTCCAGACGATATGCGTATTTGGTGGATAAAAAATGCTTATGAGAATAGGACGCAATGACATTTTTTTAGACAAGTGTTTCTGAAGTGTTTTGTCACAAACTCTATGTTTTTTTACGTGTTTTGCTAGAACTCGTGTTGTTGTTAATTGTTAACTAAACTATCATGTTAGTTCTTTTGTTTGGACATATCATGTGTACTTTTTATTTAAACTCTATTTTTTGAAACATGCATATAATGTGTGTGTATGTTGACAGCTTAGGAAATGGAAGCAGATGACTCTTTCAGTGAAAATTCTGAAGACTCCGCATGTCTTTCTCCAGAAAGAGTGCAATACATTGAGTACTGCAACATAATTACTTCAACTATTACTCAGATAAATAATTGCATACGCGAGACAAGACCATGCGTCACCTCTACTCAAACTGGTGAGAAATGGGTAAAAGAGTTACTTGAAGGGCATCCAGATAGGATTCATGACGCATTTAGAATGTCAAAGCGTATATTTATTGATTTAGTTCTCTAGCTCGAACAAGATCACGGGTTACAAGGATCATAACGCACAACCTCACGAGAAGTCCTGGGAATTACATTGTTCATTTTAGCAAATAGAGGCTCAGTGAGATTAATAAAAGAGCGATTCTAGCACTCGACTGAAACTATAAGTCGATATTTTGCAAAAGGTCTTATTACACTACTAAAACTGTCAATTGAGGTTATAAAACCAATTGATCATCAATTCAGAGAAATACCTACATAAATAAGGTATGATTCCTGTTACATGCCTTTTTTTAATGATTGCATTGGTGCAATTGACGGTACACATGTTGATGCAAGGGTACCCGTTGATGATCAAGAAAAATATATTGGTCGACATGGAATCACAACGCAAAATGTGATGCTGTTTGCGATTTTAATATGTGCTTTACTTTTGCACTTGCTGGATGGGAAGGATCCGCACATGATAGTCGCATCTTCGCACGCGCATTGACTGATGATATACTTCATTTTCCACATCCCGCACAAGGTAAATTATTGAATAACTATTCATTTTTTTCAATAATCGAACAACATCATGTTTACATGTCCAAGATCTAAAATCATTATAGATAAATATTACTTAGTGGATGTTGGATATCCATTAAAGACAGGCTATTTAAAACCATATCTAGATACGAGATATCATTTGGCAGACTATGCTCGTGGGAATCGTCCTGTTCAAGGAAGACTTGAACATTTCAATAAAGCGCATTCATCTCTTCGAAGTGTTATTGAGCGAACATTTGGAGTTTGGAAGAAAAAGTGGCATATTCTTCAAAAAATGTCACAGTACAGTTTCAAGAAACAGTGTTGGATAATGTTAGCGACTATGACATTGCATAACTTCATTCGTAGACATCCATCTCGCTGGGACGCAGAATTTAATGCTTGTGATGCTAATCAGTCTTCATTCATACCATCAGAGGATGAAGGCCCTATAACAGAGGAAGACATTGAAACTGATATGTTTGATGGTGGGGGTGTTGATTACATGTCTATCGTACGAGATAGTATTGCTGAAGAATTATACAACGCTCGCAGGTAAGAGTTCGAGACATCTTTTATAAAAACTTTAGAAAACATCTGATTCAAAAGTTTGGCTAATATCATTTTTTCATCGCACAGGTGAATCGAAATGAATGGAGAAGACAATATGAAAAATTGTTAACGTTTATTGTTGTTTCGTGAGTTATGTAGAATATTTCAGTTTAATTATTATATGTTTAATTAATCCCAACGAATAATATATATTTAAATATTTTGTTTTATAAAAAGGTGCTTCCAAAAAGCTATTCTTTCAAACAGCTCATTAGAAAAAGCTCTATTTAAAGAGCACTTACTAACAGACTATCCAAACAGTTTGCAACTTTTTCAATACTGCTCATCAAACAGCACTACATGAAAAGCTCTATCCCAACATCAGTTTTCCATCCGCCAGAGCTGTCCCAAACAGAGCCTAAAGTAGGACCTAAGTCATATCTTGATCTCAAATCTTCATAACTGAAAAGGAAAGACTTGGTGAAGTAAGGGAAATGCCACCATTGTGGTAAAGCAGGGCACTGAAGGAGAAATTATCCCCTTTATCTTGAAGATCTGTAGCAGAAGAAGGGAAGTGTGACCTCCGCTTCAGGTATTATGTTATAAAAATAAATCTTTCTGCTCCTTCATCTTGGGTATTGGATAACGGATGTGATTCTCACATTTGTACAAATGTGCAGGAACTGGGAATGAGAAGATTGTTGGGTAAAAGAAAGGTCGACCTGCGTGTTCGAAATGGATTAAGAGTTGTTATCGTTACCGTAGAAGTTTATCGTCTTTCTTTGTCAACTGGGCTTGTAATAGAATTAGATAACTGTTATTATATTCCAGTCATAACTCGAAACATTATATCTATTTCATGTATTGACATAAAAGGATTTTCATTTATTATTAAGAATAATTGTTGTTCTATTTATTTGAGTGATGTTTGTTATGTTGTAGCCCAACTATTTAATGATTTATACGTTTTGAACTTAAACCATTCGATTTATAATGTAGAAAATACTAAAGACTAAAAACGAATGACTAAAATCATATGTTCCTTTGGCATTGTCATTTGAGCCATATAAACAAGAAACACATATTCAAGTTCTATAAAGATGGGCAGTTGAACTCATTTGATTATAAATCATTTGAGAGATGCGAGTCATGTTTATTAAACAAGATGATCAAAGCCCATTTCACAAGTAATACTGAGAGGGCTGATGATCTTTTGGGTATTGTACATAGTGATGTATGCAAACCCATGAGTTTTATGGTTAGAGATGATTTTCACTACTTTATTACATTTACTGATGATTTCAGTAGATACGGATATATGTTTCTTATGAAGAACAAATCTGAAACAATTGAAAAGTTCAAAAAGTTTAAGAATGAAGTAGAAAATCAACTGGGAAAGAGGATAAAAGCACTTCGATTTGATCAAGGTGGCGAATATCTGAGTTATGAGTTTTGTGATTCTCTGAAAAAGTGTGGTTGTATCACAACTCACTCCACCTGGAACACTACATCATAATGGTGTGTCTGAGAGGAAGAATCGTACTTTGTTAGATATGATACAGTCGATAATGAGTCATGCAGATTTGTGTGTTTTATTTTGAGGATTTGCTTTATAGACTACTGCAATCACAATAAATAGTGTTCCAACAAAAACGGTTCTGAAGACACTATATGAGATATGGACTGGGAAGCGTCATAGTATGTCTTTTATGAAGATTTGAGGCTGTGAGGCATACGTGCGACGTCAAATGTCTGACAAGTTGAAACTCAAGTCAGATAAATGTTATCATGCGGGATATCCTAGGGAAACCAAAGAGTACTATTTCTACCTACCGTCTGCGTGCAAAGTGTTTGTCGCAAGAACTGATGTCTTTTTGAAGAAAGAGTTCTTATCCAAAAACACTGCAAAGATAGAACTTAAAGAAATTCAAGAACCACAAACAATAAATGAACCGGAATTAGAACCTGAGCAAGGACGACAAGTTGTTGTAGCTAGAGAGACTGTTTGTAACACCCCTTCCCAAATTAACAATAATCAGCCATCCGGCCGGGTCAGCGATATAAAGAGAACTAGAATACAGTATTAAAACTAGCATGCAGCAGGTAAAAAGAAACAACTACTAAGGATTTAACAACTCACAACGGAAGCTAAGAAAGTAAACTAAAAGTAATCACATACCTCATATCTGGATTCACAGAGCCACTAAACAGGAATAGAATTGAAATGACTGAAAATCTGAAATAACATAATAAGTCTGATATAAGATATATAAAACATTAACAAGATACATTGTCCACAACTACAAGTATATGTTGAAAGTAAGGAAAACTAAAAGTGGAAGCAACTACAAACTGACTCCACTTAACGCTCATCCAAGGCGTAGTTTCCCACCTGGGTCACCTGTAAAAACATTGTCCACGAGGGGATCAGAGTAAGGAAATATAACTTCTCCTAGTGACACTAAAAATATTTTCTCATATGATGAATGCATGTCTTTAGAAAATAGTTTTGTGCATTAAAAACATTTATGTTATATGTTATGCATGTCTTCACAACACTTCCTGGTCAATACATCTACTTGTTCTATGTTCGTGACTTTCAGTTCACAAACCCAAGTCCCGGCGTTCACTAACTAGTGTACTGTCTCACGTCAGCTTTATACTTGAGTTCTAGGTGGCTTCTAGCCTGCACATCTACTGGGAAGACTGTAGGCAGAGTAGCTCCTAACGCGCATCTGAAACTGACGACCCGAGACCATCTGACGAACTCAATTGTTCTAGTGCCGCGCAGACACAATCTCGAATCTACTCACTGTCTCAAAAGGGAGTCAACTCCCAAGACTGCACTGCTCATAGGGTACCATACGCCTTATGAGAAAGGTAGCGCGCCTCTACCTAACACGAAAAGACTTATGTGTGCTTACTGACCTTTTTGGTCTGATGCTACTCTGTTTGAGACATCTCTTTTGGTGTACTACTGAGCGACCTTTTGACTTTCTTGTGGCCGACTAGAAGGGACATTCACGTCCTTGGTTGGACAAATTCCAAGCTTACGTACAAGGGTAAAGGTTTTGTACCAAACGTTGCTTACATGATCTGACTATTCGGGTCTTGGAAAAGGGTGTTATCCTATAACTAATTTCGCGACCGTCTTTCTATCACCACACCTTTCTATGCATGGTTATGGGACTTGTACGAAACTTACACATGCGTATACAAAATAGTTACTTGATATGTCTAACTAATAGGAATTAGATTTCCTTACAGTGGTGGTGCGGCGCTCGTACACTCGGCGCGACGACATCCGTTTTTCGAAGGAAATCCGACTGCTGGGGACTTTTAGAATCTTGCCCCGAGGCCACCAAAATCCTGCAATCCAATACAACCCTACTTTACATATTTTCCCTTAGGGTTTTCGTTGGAAAAATTCCAATAAACTAGGATACCAAAAAACAAGAGGCTAATTTAGCGTATTACCTTTACGAGGGAGTGATTGAGGCTCTCAATACGCCCAACTCCAATTTCGCGGAGGATTTCGTATTCCAAAACCTAATTAGGGCAATTGAAATGAAAACCTAGGTTAGATCAACTTCCAAATCGAAGGATTTCCATGAATGAATAGAGATAAGGGAGAAATAAACTCACCGGAAATGAACGATTTCAACTTCCACCGGTTAGGGTTGAATCCGGCTCTTCCACGGCCAAGGAAGGAAAAGGAACACCCACCGACACTCGTAAAGGAAGGAGGAGAAGTCGGAGATGACTTATGGTGGGGGGATCGGCCGGCGGAATGCACCGGGAGGGGCGCCGAGCTCGTCGTTTGCGGGAGACGGAAACGCGGGCTGCGGTTTCTAACCCGTGAAAAGTGAGTGTGGGTTGCGGCTTCTCTCCGCAAAAATGAGAGGGTGTGCGGGTTTGAGAAGTTGCGGTTTTCATTCTTAACCGTATAAGAGGGGTTAAAACTGCTATTGGCACCCCATCTTTATTTATTCTTGCTAAACGCAACCCACTCCACACTATACTAACGCCTTTGAACTTAAACGATTTCGCCGAGCAACTTTACTAAAATGAAATGTGTTACACTATCATTATGACAAACACACTTCTCAAATTAACGAACGCGAATAGTAGCATTGTACCTTGACAGCGCGCTGTCTCGATCAAAATCCGTCGCGACTCGACCCTACAATTAAAATTAAATTTCGCGTCAAAACTATGGATGTTACAAATCTCCCCTCCTAACAAAAATTTTCGTTCTCGAAAATTGTAACCATACCTGAATCGAAGAGGAAAGAATAGTCTGCATTGCTCTTAAGCGCATCCTCTCGCTCACAAGTATACTCTGGACGACCACAGTTCATCCAAAGGACTTTGACCATGTGAATCTCTCTGTTTCTGAGCTTTTGTATTCCTGAATCCACTATTCTGACTGGTCTAACCCCAATACTAAGATCTGACTCGATTGGTGCTTCCTCGGTACTGATGATCTGACTAGAATCTCTGACTGCTCTCCTCAAATAGGAGACGTGGAATACATCATGTACACCACTCATTTCCTCAGGTAAGGCCAACCTATATGCAACCTCACCAACTCTTTCCAGCACCACAAAAGGACCAACGAATCCGGGGCTCAGTTTCTTCATCCGCTTTATTCTAGAGACTCCTCTAACTGGTCTGACCTTCAGATAAACGTAGTCTCCAACACTGAACTCTACTGACTTGTGCTTATGATCATGATACTTGGTCTGGCGATCCTGAATTGTCTTCATACGCTCCTGAATAAGCTTGATTCTATCAGTGGTCTTATCAATCCATGACTCCTTGATGGTAGATCTTTCTTCACTTTCTGCACAACACAACAGTGTCCGACAACGCCTACCATACAGAGCCTTGAACGGTGTCATCCCAATACTTGTCTGAAAACTGTTGTTGTAGGAGAACTCCACAAGGGTAACATATTTCTCCCACTTTCCTCCAAAGTCCAAAATGCACATTCGTAGCAGATCCTCCAAAGTCTTATTTGTGCGCTCAGTCTGTCCATCTGTCTGGGGATGGAATGCGGTGTTGAAATGTAATCTAGTACCCAACCGCTCCTGAATATATCTCCACTCCTTGGAGGTAAACCTGTCATCTCGGTCTGAAATAATAGTCTTGGGAACACCGTGAAGTAGAACTATCTCGTCTATATATAACTGTGCCAGCTTCGGACCTTGATCCGTCTTCTTAAGCGGAATGAAATGGGCGATCTTAGAAAGACGGTCAACTATAACTCATAAGGAATCATTCCCACTCTACGATCTCGGCAGACCATGGATGAAATCCATGGATATATCCTCAAATGTCCACTCGAGAATGGGAAGTGGCTGCAACTTGCCTCCAGGCCTTTGGCACTCGGCCTTAACTAACTTGCATGTCTCGCACTTCCCTACATAATCTGCAACATCACTTTTCAAGCAGGGCCACCAGACTACTTTCTTGAGATCAGCATACATCTTTGTGCTACCCGGATATATAGAATATTTGGAATTGTGTGCCTCAAATAGAATGTCCTCGCAAAGGTGTCTAACATCGGGGAAACACACCCTGTCATCGTGCAATAATAAATCATCCTGAATAGAGAATCTCTCTTTCTGACCTGACTGCATTGAGATCCAAATCTCTGTCATTTTTGGATCCAAAGGTAGAGCTGTCCTGATTCTATCCTTAATGTCGTAAGTAATCTCCATCCAACTCAACCTTGCAGAACCAAAACTACAACGGGGCACAACGGTGATGTCCAATCTCTCCAGTTCCCGCACTAACTCCTTATGCTGAGTGAGAAGGGAAAAACACGAACCTCTCCGGCTAAGGGCGTCAGCTACCACGTTTGTCTTTCCTGGGTGGTACTGAATGTCCACGTCGTAGTCTGATAGAAACTCTAACCATCTGCGTTGCCTCAAATTGAGCTCCCGCTGATCAAAGATATACTTGAGGCTCTTATGATCAGTGAAGATCTCGCAACGCACTCCATAGAGATAGTGTCTCCAAATCTTCAGGGCATGTATGACTGCTGCAAGCTCCAAGTCATGCACGGGATAGTTCCTCTCATGAACCTTTAACTGTCTCGAGGCATAGGCTACGACCTTTCCATGCTGCATGAGAACACAGCCCAAACCCTGACCTGACGCATTGCTATAAATCTGAAACTCGTCAGGCCCTGAAGGTAAACTCAAGATCGGTGCGGTCATCAACCTGTCCTTCAAGTCCTCAAACGCCGACTCGCATTCAACTGTCCAACCAAGCCCTTACCCTTCCTGGTGAGGGAAGTCAGTGGTAAGACTATATTTGAGATTTCCTTGATGAATCTCCTGTAGTAACCAGCTAGACCCAAAAAGCTGCGAACCTCAGAAACTGACGTCGACCTTGGCCAATTCTTAATGGCCTCTATTTTCTTCGGATCAACACTAGCCCCTTTTTGATTGATGATGTGGCCTAAGAATGCAATCTCTGAAAGTCAGAACTCACACTTTGAAAACTTGGCATATAACTGGTTCTTCTTGAGGGTGCTCAAAACAATCCTGAGGTGTGAGGCATGATCTTCTGCACTCTTAGAGAACACCAAGATATCATCTATAAAGACGATGACAAAACGATCCAAGTACTCCCGAAATACCATGTTCATTAGGTCCATAAATACTGAAGGGGCATTGGTCAGCCCAAACGGCATGACCACGAACTCGAAGTGTCCATATCTGGTACTGAAAGCCGTCTTCTGTATATCCACGTCCCGAATCTTTAACTGATAGTAGCTCGACCTCAAATCTAACTTGGAAAAGGTGCTCGATCCCACCAACTGGTCGAACAAATCATCAATCCTGGGAATCGGGTATTTGTTCTTTACTGTCAGCTTGTTTAATTCACGGTAGTCTATGCAAAGTCTCAGACTACCATCCTTCTTCTTCACAAACAGTACTGGAGCACTCCAAGGTGAAGTACTGGGGCATATAAAGCCCAATTAAGCAACTCCTGCAACTGGCTCTTCCACTCTGCTAGTTCCCTTGGAGCCATCCGGTAGGGGGATTTGGCTACCGGTGTAGCCCCAGGCTGCAAGTCTATCGGGAACTCAATCTCTCTATCTGGAGGGGCACCAGGGAGCTCTTCCGGGAAAACATCGGGGAACTACACCACTGGTACCTCCGACAAGTCAGCCTTAGACTCCGCGTTCATCAGTACTCGAAGGTTTCACAACCCTTACTGATGCACCTTCTCGCTTGGACTGCGGAGATGATCATCTTCACTACTCCCTGTAAGCCCTGAAAAGAAAACGCGGTCTGGTTAGGGCTCTCAAACTGTATCTGTTGCGCCCTACAGTCAATACTGGCGTTGAATGCCGAAAGCCAGTCCATTCCAAAAATCAGGTCGAATCCTGTAATAGGTAGTTGCAAAGCTTCCACGATAATCTCGATATCACCAAACTACACTGGTACCCTGCACTTATCTCTGGTCTGAAGAAGAAATCCATTTGGCATCATGACTTTCAGCGGTACTGTCTCTGGGAAGACTTCAAAATTCAGCGATAAACGAGTGCGGGGCGCCCGTATCAAACAGAATCTTGGAGGGAAAATTACGAATCATAAGGATGCCTACATGAATGATTTACCAAAGATGAAAAAAAATGTCACTACGGAGGATTAAATAAATTTGTTAAGCAAAATAAACACTTAACAGTCACTACATCCTCTCGATCCTTTGCCTCCTGCTAACTAAGCTCATATGCTCTGGGTTGCACTAAATCTCGACCCTGCTGTGGTTTCCCATCAGTGATCATCAACGTTTTGCTCATGTCTACCCTACTAGAGCCACCAACCTCATACTTCGATTGCAGGAACAAATTACATCTGTCATCTACAGTAATTACATAAATGTAATGAATACAACAAGACTTTGATTACCTGATTCGCACCAACTTCCTGACAGAAGCGAGCTTTGTCCAGGTTGACGACACTTGTAACACACGCCAGCGCTAGCCAAACACTCTCCTGGATGGCGACGCTGACACTTGGGACAAGTGGGGTAGTCCTTGCTCCTGTCTCCAGACTGACCACTCTTCTTAGCATCAGGCTTCTGCTTCATGCTCCAGTTCTTCCCTTGGTCATTCCTACTCCGTTGCGGCTGATGCGAATCCTGAGATCGTTTCGTACGGAAACTACTTCGCTTCTGAACCTTCTGCTGATCAGCCTCCAGCCTGCGAGCCGTATCCACTAAGCCCCTATAGTCACGCAAGCCATCCACAAAGCGGTTGCACTTCTCAGCCTGATCTCCCTGCATCACGCCCGCATATCTAGCCAGATGGGTAAGCTCTCGCTCGTACTCAGTAACGGTCCTGTCCCCCAGAAAAAGCCTAAGATATTTCTCCTGCAGACCTCGTCGTGCGGAAAGAGACACAAACCAACTTGCAAGGGATCTAGAAAATTTGCCCCACGTAAACATGTCTGACGTACGACCTGGCCAAAAATATGGTCATACTATTAAACAGAACGCATCACTTCCAAAAAAAACGAGGAAATTTTCATAACACTTTACCTGCAGGATCATCTGCCCGGTACTTATCCCACCAGACCTTTGCCTCACCTCGGAAGAGGAAAACTGTCAGAGGAACCTTCTTGTTCTCTGGGCACTCCAAAACGTTCAACAGGTCTCTGGTGTTAGCTATCCAATCGTCTGTGTTCATCGGGGTCTCATCCCCACTGTAGTTCGAGGGTTGAAGCTCTCTAAAATTCTTCAAATAGCGTTCCAGGGTCATCTCCACGGGTGCTGGGGCAGGAGTTGGTGCAGGGGCTGGTACTTGTACTAGAGCTGGAAACCCTGCAGTCAGTCCTCTCTAAAACTCCATCGAGGCAACAGTGACCGCCTTGGCAATCTGAGACGCTATGTCAGTGCCCTCTGGAGTTGCTGGAACATGTGGTACCTGTGGCACGGCAGCGTCTCCCATAGTTGCGTTAGGAACAGGGTTCTGACGTGAAGATTCACCCGGTTCACTGACTCGTGGTGCCTGATAGAACATATAACAGAAATCTGATTATTTATCAAGCATCTGTGGAATCTGACTTAACATTTTTATTTCGTACTCTTGCGAACACTAAGGCTTAAACGCAACTTAAAATCCTCTACTAACAAGAGTTTACTCTTACACATTCCTATGACTCTGTGAATCTTTCTTGGGTCCAGGGATCCTAAACATTGCTCTGATACCAATTTGTAACACCTCTTTCAAGTTTTACAATAATCAGCCATCCGGCCGGGTCAGCTATATAAAGAGAACTAGGAAACAGTATTAAAACTAGCATGCAGCAGGTAAAAAGAAACAACTACTAAGGATTTAACAACTCACAATGGAAGCTAAGAAAGTAAACTAAGAGTAACCACATACCTCATATCTGAATTCACAGAGCCACTAAACATGAATAGGAGTTAAATAACTGAAAATCTGAAATAATATAACAAGTCTGATAAGAGACATATAAAACATTAACAAGGTACATTATCCACAACTACAAGTATATGTTAAAAGTAAGGAAAACTAAAAGTGGAAGCAACTACAAACTGACTCCACTTAACGCTCATCCTAGGCATAGTTTCCCACCTGGGTCACCTGTAAAAACATTGCCCACGAGTGGATCAGAGTAAGGAAAAATAACTTCTCCTAGTGACATTAAAAACATTTTCTCATATGATGAATGCATGTCTTTAGAAAATAGTTTTGTGCATTAAAAACATTTATGTTATATGTTATGCATGTCTTCACAACACTTCCTGGTCAATACATCTACTTGTTCTATGTTCGTGACTTTCAGTTCACTAACCCAAGTCCCGGCATTCACTAACTAGTGTATTGTCTCGCGTCAAGTCTATACTTGAGTTCTAGGTGGCTTCTAGCCTGCACATCTACTGGGAAGGCTCTAGGCAGAGTAGCTCCTAACGCGCATCTGAAACTGAAGACCCGAGACCATCTGACGAACTCAATTTTTCTAATGTCGCGCGGACACGGTCTCGAATCTACTAACTGTCTCAAAGGGGAGTCAACTTCCAAGATTGTACTGCTCATATGGTACCATACGCCTTATGAGAAAGGTAGTGCGCCTCTACCTAGCACGAAAAGACTTATGTGTGCTTACTGACCTTTTTGGTCTGATGCTACTCTGCTTGGGACATCTCTTTTGATGTACTACTGAGCGACTCTTTGACTTTCTTGTGGCCGACTAGAAGGGACATTCAAGTCCTTGGTTGGACAAATTCCAAGCTTACGTACACGGGTAAAGGTTTCGTACCTAACGTTGCTTACATTATCTGACTATTCGGGTCTTGGAAAAGGGTGTTATCCTATAACTAATTCTGCGACCGTCTTCCTATCACCACACATTTCTATGCATGATTATGGGACTTGTACGAAACTTACACATGCGTATACAAAATAGTTACTTGATATGTCTAACTAACAGGAATTAGGTTTCCTTACAGTGGTGGTGCGGAGCTCGTACACTCGGCGCGGCGACATCCGTTTTCCGAAGGAAATCCGACTGCCGGGGACTTTCAGAATCTTGCCCTGAGGCCACCAAAATCCTGCAATCCAATACAACCCTACTTTACATATTTTCTCCTTAGGGTTTTCGTTGGAAAAATTCCAATAAACTAGGATAACCAAAAACAAGAGACTAACTTAGTGTATTACCTTTACGAGGGAGTGATTGAGGCTCTCAATACGCCCAACTCCAATTTCGCGAAGGATTTCGTATTCCAAAACCTAATTAGGGCAATCGAAATGAAAACCTAGGTTAGATCAACTTCCAAATCGAAGGATTTCCATGAATGAATAGAGATAAGGGAGAAATAAACTCACTGGAAACGAACGATTTCAACTTCCACCAGTTAGGGTTGAATCCGGCTCTTCCACAGCCAAGAAAGGAAAAGGAACACCCACCGGCACTCGTAGAGGAAGGAGGAGAAGTCGGAGATGAATTTTGGAGGGGGGATCGGCCGGCGGAAAGCACCGGGAGGGGCGTCGGGCTCGTCGTTTGCGGGAGACGGAAACGCGGGTTGCGGTTTCTAACCCGTGAAAAGTGAGTGCGGGTTGCGGCTTCTCTCCGTAAAAATGAGAGGGTGTGCGGGTTTGAGAAGTTGCGGTTTTCATTCTTAACCGTATAAGAGGGGTTAAAACTGCTATTGGCACCCCATCTTTATTTATTCTTGCTAAACGCAACCCACTCCACACTATACTAACGACTTTGAACTTAAACGATTTCGCCGAGCAACTTTACTAAAATGAAATGTGTTACACTATCATTATGACTAACACACTTCTCAAATTAACGAACGCGAATAGTAGCATTATACCTTGACAACGCCCTGCCTCGATCAAAATCCGTCACGACTCGACCCTACAATTAAAATTAAATTTCGCGTCAAAACTATGGATGTTACACTGCTCAAGAAACACAAGTCGTACGTAGATCTGATAGACCAAGATTTGAACCTGATAGATATGGATTTCTTGTATCTCAAATAGGTAATGTGTTGTTTATGGATCATGATGATAATCCTGCAACCTACCAGGAGCCTATGAGTAGACCGGACTTCAAAGGTGACTTGAGGCCATAAAATCTGAAATGGATTCCTTGTATGCAAACCAAGTTTGGACCTTGGTGTAATCTCCTGAATGGGTACGGCTCATAGGGTGCAAGTGGATCTTCAAGAAGAAGACTGATATGGATGAGAATATACATACATTCAAAGAGCGATTAGTGGCTAAAGGTTTCAAGCAAATTAATGTTGTTGACTATCATGAAACCTTTTCCCCTATTGTTATGGTAAAGTACGTCATAATTTTGATTGATATTGCAGCGTATTATGACTACGAGATCTAAGAAATGGATGTCAAAACGGCTTTTCTTAATGGAAACCTTTTTGAGAAAGTGTATATGACACAACCCGAGAGTTTTATATCGCTAAATGAAGTCACTAAAATATGCAAGTTGCAGAGATCCATTTATGGATTAAAGCAAGCTTCTCGAAGTTGGAATCTACGTTTTGATGAGAAAATCAAATAGTTTGTTTTCATTAAGAACGAAGATATGGCAAGCAAAAAATCTCTCCAATAAGACTTGTGTCTGAAACTGAGTGTGAACCATGTGCACTCTCCATAAACACCTACACATTTAATCGATTACAGCTTATGGCAATTTAGGAACGATCTTAGGCTATAATCCGGAGTAGGCTAATAATTTCAGATATTTCTATTTGACTCGATTACTTACCTGTTTACTAGTTTGCTACAAGATAAATTGGTACTCTAATATTTCTATTTAGCTCTGTTCGTACTTAAATTTATTAACTTGTTTACTGTTTAAACCTATGTTCTGAAGAATTTTCCTTCTTGTTTTGAATTTTGCCTTAGGTTCCGTGACTATGTCGCCGACCTCTTGAGCTGTTTTGCGTCAAGATCCTGTGTTCTTGGAGGTTTATTATGCTGTTGTTTAGTCAGGTTCTATGTATTTTGTTCGTGTACTGTCGGATTTTATCATTATGTACTAGTTATGTCAGCCATTTTTCTGTGTCATGGACAATTGCTAGGCTGCATTATTGTTCTAGAATTCAATATTAATGACATGTTCATTTCCGTGGTTTACTGCATTTACATTTTTTTACTAGTAATGTGTGTGATATAAGATTTTATTAAAGTGCATGTGCATCAATTTTAGCACAAAACCTTCCGCATTAAAACAAATTAGTTTTACTCAAATCCATTATTTTAAAACTAACATTATAATTTCAGCTCCAGCCTAACAGACATGGAGTTTTTTTTGCCCATGTCTGTGGCATCACGACCCGCCCGTAGCGCACTCTGACAGTTGTTATTAGACGGGTCATGACACAAACTAAGAACATCCAGTAAGAAAAAAGCATTTACACGGAACCCAAACATTAGTATAAATAATATGAAAAGACATAGAGCTAAGTAAATAGACATGAGTAAAAGAAGTATGATGGCGTTTCGCCAGCTCACACATGTCACAAACAAAAGTTTTAAGCAAAGAAGACGAAATATAAGGAATTAAATGTTTCAAAATAGAAAGCAGATGTCCTAAGTGACGGGGCCAGAAATAAGCAATAGATGTCAGTGGCGAGTGTAAGGCCTATGGTGGTAGAACCATGCTAGAGGAGTCAAACGCATAGAGCGATTGCAGAAGCTACTAGAGCCAATCATCATCCCAACTTTTAGGTCCTGAAAAACACAATGAGACATAAGGAAAGTCGTCGAGTAATTCATGAAGCTTGTTGCGTGGCTAATGGACAGTACATTGCGAGTAAATCTAGGTACATGAACGGAGGAAAAAGTAAGAGCATATCAAGGTATGGATCCCTTTCCGGCAATGGAGGAGAGGGAGCCATCAGCAATGCTTACTTTGATGCTTTCTGCAAGGGGCGGTAGGATACAAAACATGATGAGGAGCCATTCATGTCATTCGTGGCTCAAGAGTCAATGATCTATTGGGTAGAAGGACGAGTTGTGGCAGAGCAAGCACATGGAAATACCCTACATCCGGCGACAGAGAGTTTGTATCTCTTCCGCAGAGGAATCGAGGACAACAAAAACTCCCCCCCCCCCCTAAAGGGGCACTCCTCAGCAGCATTGGAAAAATGTGTAGATCGAGAAGTAGTCCTTCCCTGTCATCTGCGACTGTCATTGTCGCGGCCATCCCGTAAAACTAGACCACCCCTCTGTTGTGCGAATCCATTTAGTTTAAAGAAAGTATTATGAGTGTGTCGAGGCTTTCCACAATGATTACAGACCATGTGTCTTTGTTGGGTGGCTTGGGTTGGACGTCTCGTGGAATGCGAGGACCAAATACATGGTGAGTAGCAACAAATGAAGAATCTGCAGGAGCGGTATCAGAGTGGCATGCCAATCATTGTTCAAACTCCTATTAGACGATGTTAAATGCTTCTGACAAGATAGGCAGTTGAGAACGACCAAAGATGTGAATAACAATCTGCTTGAAATCATTGAGAAGACCATATAAAAATTCGAACACCATATTATGTTCCTCCTGAGTCTGAACAAGAAGAACAATTGGGTTGCATACCCTGATCAGAGGATCAAAATGATCATACTCTTAGTGCAATCTGTATATCAAACATACTAACTTTGCTATGAAATAAAAAAAAATGTCTGCATTGCCCTTCTATGAGTAAGTGGACTCAAAACACTTCGAAATGTCCGCAACTGTGTCGAGAAAGAGATAGTCGTGGGTTATAGTCTCTTGCATTGAATTAATGAGCCAGCACATAACCAAGGTATTCTCCGCTTCCCATTGAAGCCAACCTAGAGAATTTTGCAGTGGTTCATAATTAGTCACACTGACATATCTGCACAGTTGCCGATATTTAAGTGCAAGAGTAATTGACTGAAACCACGAGGGATAATTAATGTCATCCAAATAGATGGTAGTAATTTGAGGTGTGGGTTGGATATCCAGATCATATCTCCTTGAGTTAAGCCGACGGTAAGAGTGGATACATGAGGAGGGATTGAAAGGGGAGTAGGTTGAGATTCTTCAAAATTCTGACATAGTCAATAGAAACGAGCTTGCGGGAAGGGACAAACAAAAAGGAGATAAAGAGGTTGTAGGCCAAGAAGGCAAACTCTAGATCCATAGCGTCAAGGAAACAATGTCATTAAATCAAAGACGAGACTACAAAAAAATGTAAAGGAGCCAGATAGAGATCTTTCCTGAAAAAATAGGGTGAACCGTTGTCGGATAGGGCATAGGAGCCACCGGCGAACGGTCAGAACAGTCCAACTATGCGGGTTCACCAATGGTCCAAGTCGAATGGCAGAAGGGCTTCTTGGGTGGATGCGAGGGCAGAAGTAGAGGGACCAAGTTGCAGGAGTGTCTAGAGTGATCGCAAGAATCAGTCGTTGGAGTTGGTCGCGGAATTTGCGGAATTTGCAGGTCGCAGGAGCCGAAAGAAGGATTAGGTCGTAGGAGACGCTGATACCATGTTAAAAGGAGAAATTGTATTATCACTCAAAAATAAGGAGCCTTCTCCTATATATAGGAGAGAGATATTCCATGGTAGAAAGGTAAAAAGTGTAAGCGTGTAAATGTGTAGCATTAAATGTAAACATTATAACAATTGCATTATGATATTTTAATGGACAGGACCCTCTTGGGTGGACTACACGAGCCAAATGATTTGTTGACCTTAACACAGCCAACAAAAAGCCAACTTTGCACCTCTCATCATGGAAGGTTTTAATCTCTGCTTGGCACATTGTCTTCGAGAAACCAGCTCGACCCTCACTTGACCACTCTTACTTAAGAGCTCCTCGATTTGTATGATTACAAACACGCGGGCAATGCCTTTGAGGGAATTTATGCAATCATATATTCTAGTACCATGGACACCTAAAAGATGCCCATGACCTATTTGCTGACCATTACCTCAAATATTTAATGCAAGTTTTCTAATCTCATATTCATGCTCGCCTTTGCATCATCATCACACCAAAGTCCATCATCCTATAGAAATCACTCATTTTGTGAAAACTGAGTTCAGCATCACCAAGTCAGATGCATCTTTCACCCACACCCCCCTTTGTCTCCCTTAATATATGCAATGCCCCACCTCCCGTCAACCATGTCATTACTACCATCCCAATCCATGTAAATCCCCTCCACCGACCACCACTTCCCCTCACTAGCCCACCCAAACCAATTTTTTGACATGTCATCTCTCTAGTCAAGAATACAAAGACCTTTGTAGCAAGGCTCTCTGTTTTTGATATAGCGTCAGTGTGCGCTGGCGAGGAGCAGTTATTACAGGTTTCATTGAAGACGGCACAGGTTGCGTGTGAATGTGATGTGCGGTCTATAAACAATGGAGACGGAGTGGCTCAATTTTGTCTGCGGTTGTGAAAGAATTTGGCTAACCGTGAAGCTCGTGAGCTTGAAGATAGGTGTCGGCTTCTTGCGAAAATTTTGTGGATCAGTAGTAGAGAGGACCGAAGCCGGCGGCTTTGCAAGTGGAGTGTGTGGAAGATGAAGGAGGAAGGACTCACTTTGATACCAAAATTTTTGTGGGTTTAGCCCGTAATATCGTCGTAGGTGGCGGTGAAGGCAAAGATACAAGGGGAGCTGAGCTCAACCCGCGGAGAATGCGAGGGGAGAGGGAAAAGGGGAGCCTTGCTCCCCTAACCCTAGAAATGGGATGAGGAGAAAGGGAACTAGGGAGAGGAACTTAATGAGAGAGAAAGAAACTTGGATTAATTCATTCATATCCTCATACATTATCCAAGGAGTTTATTTATAACATTACAAGATGGCAAAAGCATAAATAACCCCGATATAAAGAAATTCATGAAACACAAACATTAAAACTCTAATAACTCGTAACTACGACTCGACTCATACAACTTGACTCCAATACCTAAAGACATGTAATAATATAAACGCTAATAGATAATTGACGACTCGGGACACCTAACAATGACCTTAGTTGTTCTCAATATGTTTCTAAAAGCTCAATTAATGCCCACAATGTAACTGGAAGTTATCATTACTAACTATGGAGGTTGGTCGGAAAGAGAAAAAATGTTATTACAATGTTCTTTAATTAATTACTTGAGTAATGAATTCTTAAGTATTGATCATGTTGTGATCGAATTGATGGAGTAATTAATTAAATCTCAACTGAGATCTACGATAAGAGGGCAAGAGTAAGGGAGTGGGGCTCGAAGAGAACGGACTTGTTGTTGGGCTCGAGTCTGTTGGAGTTAGAAGGAAATGGTGGAAATTTTGTTGGGAAGGGCGGTAAAAGACTATTAAAATAGGCATAAAAGGTCTGCTAGAGATTGGGGTAAGAGACAGGATGTCAGGATGGGTCATAGGCTAGGACAACGTCTTCGTGAAATATGGAAAGGATTCTTAGGAAACATGCACACAGGTAGCACTCAACACACAGGGACAGTCGACGATTCGACTTCTCACACACATAGATTTCGGCTTGAAGAAGCTGATCGTGCAAAGACGGGTCGAGTGGGATCGCACGAGTCTAAAGACGTGCGAGAATGCTGATTTGTGGAAGGAGGAAACAAGATCAAGAGATTCTGATATCATGTTGTTGCGGGACTAGTCGTGGCGTGTCGGTATTTCTCCGGTGAGGTGACCGCGAGAAGATTTGGTGGTGGAGATACAACGGAGCCGAATACACAACTATCTAAACCAGGAGCTTGGGGGAGGAGAGCATCCAATATCTAAACTTAAGAGGAGAATAGAAAACTAAAGAGAGGTGAGGGAAATAACTTCTTCCTTTTTTCCTATAGCCCAAGGGCCCACTTTAAATAGCATTACAAATACGTATTTTGTATTTTGTCCACACATTTGTACAAAATACAACAATACTAGTACATGAGAATAAAGGACATGACATGAAAAATTAAAATATTTAATGACACTATTAAACGACCCCAAGCATAATACTAAACACGAAAACTAATAATGACGCCTTAGCACAAAACTAAATGTGACACAAAATAACAGACCTTGCTGGCTATAACAAAATGACATTTCTTTTTATTGAATGTGTATATATTTGTTTTGAATAGGATTAATTAGAGTATCTGGTGGCAAACAACCTAATTCTAAACAGTTTCATCCACAGTTAGCTGGTATCAAATTTCTATTGACAAAACCACAAATATTACCAAAACCTGCAGAGGTTGACCTAGATAACTTTATCTTCTAAATAAAAGATCAATTATGTAAGTTACAGCTTAAAAATTAATAAGACAAGTTGGAAGAAAGATATATAAAGGCCCAATGCAAGGCCCAATGTCAGGCCCATCTTGGGCCTTCTTCCTCCTTAGGTTTTAGTCTCACATATTAGATTGAGATTTTTTCTCCTTTCTCCCTTCCTATATTAACGTACAAATACTTGTATGTATTACACAATTGAGGAAAAATAATACGATATTTTATTTTTCTCTGGTATTTTCTACATGGTATCAGAGGGAGGTTCGATTTTTCCTCTATCCGCAGCCTAATCAGGCCCCAGTCTATTCAGGTTGTCAATCTGGGCGGTTAGCCAATTCTGTAACCGCTTGTTTGCTCTCCTGATCCTGCCTCCGCCCACCCCTCCCCTCTCTATGCTTTTATAGCCTTCTTCCTGGGCCCCACTCCTGCTTCCTGCATTCACTGGCTTGCCTCCTACTCGCTCGGCCTCCCGATTTCTTGCCGCATACCTGCAGTTGCTCGCGTGCCCGTTGTTGTTGCGTAGCAGTCGAGTGCCCAGGACATTTAGCCTTTAGTTATCCTACCCGTTTAGCCTCCTAATCGCTTCTCCTAGTCTCTACAGCTAGTCGCTTGATCGCAGTGCAGCTTGACCGCTCTTCCCATTCATTAGTCGGCTTGCCCGCAGAGCTTCTTTCCGGATCTTGTCCGCAAGGCTTCTCGCGGCTCCTGCTTGTCGTCTGTTCTCCTTTATTAGTCGCCCCTGCTTGCTTCTAACCACAGCAGTATGTCGTTCTTTGTTCGCAGGAGCCACCGGGTTTTTCTAGTCACAGGAGCCAGCCGGCTGCCTCCTCTGCCTAGCCGTTATTGCTTGGCCACTTGGTCGTTAATGTTGCCTCCTCTGACCTCTTGGTCGCTCATGTTGCTTGTTCGATTGTTCTTGTCGCAAGTTCTCTCTGCCTATTCTCCTAGCCGCCTGTGTCAGCTCCATGGAGTTGACAGCTGCTTTGTCCCTTCCTACTCGTGTTGCGACCCATCTTCCTGAAGTTCGTAATGAGCTTCAGATCACCACCATTTCTCTTAGTGGGAAGAAGAATTCCGTTAAGTGGGTGCACACCGTCCATCATGTTCTTCAGACGAAGGGACTTCTGCATCACCTAAGGACACCCCTTCTAATCCTACTGACGATTGGCTCAGTGATGATGGTCATGGCCAAACATGGATCCTCAACTCCATGGATGGTGAACCTTATTGTATGTCCATGTATTATGAGATGGTCAAGGCTATGTAGGATGAACTGCATTCCTTCTATTCCGGCAAGGGCATCCTTCAACATCCGTTTGACATCATCACTGACCTTCTAGACTCAGGATGTACTGACGACTTAACTTTCTTTATTGTGTGATCCAAAACCTTAGTCAAGGCATGGATTCAGCATCAACCTCCAACTACTGATCTTACAACACAGCATGCTCAAAAAAAGTTGTTGATATTGTCATGATGATGGCTCGTGTTTCGCCTCATCTTCACAGTGTCCGGGCTCAGATACTCTCTTCCTCCATCATTCCCTCTCTCTCAGATGTTTGTTCAATGTTGTTGAAGGTAACACCACCCCAGATGCTCCTGGACCTCCCTCTCTGACACTCCTCCAGCACTCATCTATCTCTCACCCCACCTCCTCCATCTGCCCAAGGAAGACGCATCGGCTACCAAGGTAGAGGTCGCAGCAGCCGACCTAGACTCAAGTGTACTCAATGTGGCAAGGATGGACATCTTGAGGCAACTTATTATCGGAAACATGGTCTGCCTCCTCCGCCCCATGTCTTTGTTGTTGCTGATACGTCTTCTGCTACTCGTGCCAACATTGATGGCATGCGCCTCCAGCTCTAGCATCTCCAAGGGTTACTCAATCATCTATCTGACTCTGTTGCATCTATCTCTAATGAAGGTATCTCTTGTCTCTCCCAAAGTCCACAATGGATTGTGGACTTAGGTGCCACCCACCATATCACTCAGCAGAAGCCACCTCATTACTTGGAATCTCCACATTCCCAAGTTTATTACAGTGGTCAATGATGGCACCACCCCTGTTTCTGGCTCTGAATATGTCTCTTAGCCCTCAATCTATTTTAGTTCGATCTTTCATGTCCCAGGATCTCCTTTCAATCTACTTTTTGTTAGTCGCCTTACTGAAGACATTGACCGCTCTGTAACTTTCACCTCTTCTTATTTTGTTGTACAGGATCAACGAACGTGGAATATCATTGGTAAATGACGACTGTGCAATGGGCTCTATCTTCTGGACATTTCTCCCACTATTCTCTCATCAGTCACCTCTATAGATTGGCATTTGCGTCATGGACATGCTCCTCTTCCAATTCTCAAGAAGGCTCTTCCTGACTTTACCTGCGAGTCATGTATTTTTGGCAAACAACATCATTCTTTTTTTCCTTCACATTGTACTCGGAGTGATGCTCCTTTTGATTTAGTACATTCTAATGTTTGGGGACCATATAAGATTGGTAGTATTTCTGGATATCGTTATTTCATTATTTTCATTAATGATTATTCTTGCATTATGTGGTTGTACTTACTCCATGATCGGTTGGATCTAACTCGTGTGTTTCGGGTCATTATTAATGAGACTCGTACTCAATTTTCCCAAACAATTAAAACTACCTACAGATAATGCTCGTAAATATATCAGTCATGCGTTTGACAATCTTTGTATTGAGTTTGGGATCATTCATCATACCTCATATGTTTATACCTCCCAACAGAATGGTGTGGTTGAACGCAAGAATTTTCAACTTTTGATGTTGCTCGCTCACTTATATTTCAAATGCAAGTTTTAAAGCCTTATTGGCATTTTGCAGTATTTACGACAAGTTATATCATCAATCGTCTATCCTCCATTCTCAACTATGTCACTCCATTTAGTCTTCTATTTCCCTCCACGCCGCACTTTTCCATCACACCTCGGGTATTTGGTTGTACTTGTTATGTTTATAATTTTGGTCCTTCCACTGATAAGCTTGCTTCTCGGGCTGCCAAATATATGTTTGTTTGTTATTCACGCACTCAGAAAGGGTATGTGCACTACTCTCCCACCAATCGCAAGGTTGTAGTGTCTGCCGATGTCACTTTTCTAGAAGATCAACATTTTCATGCTCCTCATCCATCTCCTCTTCCATCGCCATTATTGACATGTCCTGTCGTCCCTGTTACTTCTCTCCTACCACTCCTTCCAACTTCGATTCTCGTACCGAACAAATCACCTCTTCTTCGTGTATACACTTGTCGTCCTCCTCGCTCTGACGCCCCATAACAGTCGCCCTCTACCTTTGGTACCTCGCAACCTAACGATCCGCGGCTCCTATAACCACGGCTCATCCCCTAAAAAACTATGTATCCTTGCATCGTCTCTCCCCGACACTTCTCAAATTTGCAACTTTTTTATCCTCCATTTCTATACCTAATTCTTTGTAGGAGGCTCTACAACATCTAGAATAGCGTGTGCCAATGGATGAGGAAATGACTGTCCTCTGTGCTAATCAAACTTGGGATCTTGTCTCCCATCCTTCGGGACAAACTTATGTCGAATGTAAGTGGGTCTTTGTGTACAGGCTCCAGACGGGACAGTTAATCGCCTCAAGGCTCGTCTTGTGGCTCGCGGATTTACTCAACAACAAGACCTAGATTATGATGAGACCTTCCCTCCCGTAGCCAAGTTGAACATTGTTCGTGTCCTAATCTCATTAGTCGTTCATCGTCAATGGCCCTTACATCAATTAGATATCAATAATGCATTTCTTAATGACGATCTTCAAGAAACTTTCTACATGCACTAGCCTGTCGGATTTGAGACCGCGGGGTAGTCACTTATTCAATTGTTTGTCACCTCAAGAAAACTATTTATGATCTCAAACAGTCTCCTCACGCATAGTTTGATAAGTTCTGTAAGGTTTTCTGTGATGTTGGATTCACTCGGAGCTCGGTAGAATTTTCCATCTTTACTCGTCATCGATCAATAGACACAGTGATTCTCTTAGTTTATGTCAATGGCATTCTAATTACTGGAGATGATTCCAAAGGCATGCAAAGAATCAAACAGCACTTGAATTAAGTTTTTCAAACCAAAGATTTAGGAAATCTTTGGTACTTTCTTGGCCTTAAGGTTACGATATGTTCTGATGGTCTCGTCAAATCTCAATGAAAGTACTGTCTTGATCTTCTTCGTGAAGTTGGTTATTCTGGATGCAAGCTCATACCTCTGACACTAATCTACTTCTTCCAAACCTGGAGTATTATCGCCGTTTTGTAGGGAACTTAATTTATCTTACAGTTACAAGACCGGATATCTCCTTTTGTTGTTGGAGTGATCTAGCAGATTCATGCATTCTCCACGAATGTCTCACCTCCAGACCGGCGTGCGCATCCTCAGATATTTAAAAACTGCTTCAGGACAAGGGCGTGTATACAAATCCTCTTCATCTTCTCCTCTGCCTTTGATTGCCTATTTTAATGCTGATTATGTCGGTTCCATGGATGATCGATGTTCCACAATTGGATTATGTACTTACTTCGGAGGACGCCTCGTTATCTGGTGCAGCAAGAAAAAATTTGTGGTCGTTCGCTCATCTGCAGAAGCCGAGTATCGTTCAATGGTCGTTGTTGTATCTAATCTTAATTGATTAGAAAGTCTCCTAGATTATTTATGAGTCAAGCTTTCCACTCCTGCCACTTTACTGTGCGACAGTCAAACGGCTATACACATTGCAAAGAATCATGTATTCCATGAACGGACCAAACACATTGAAGTTGACTGTCACATCATTCGAGAGAAAGTTCAATTGAAGAAGCTGGAATTAAAAAATTATTCCTGTTGCTGAACAAGTTGACATTTTCACCAAGGCCTTACCACGCCTGTTATATTATCAGTTCATGTCCAAGCTGAGTGCTTACTGTAGAAAAAGGTCCAAAAGCTTGTATGTATTACTTCAAGTGTCAAATACAAGGAGAGAATACATATATATAGGAAAGAGGAGAGAAGAATAAATCCTATACAAGATGTGGGACTAAAGAAGGAGGAGAGAGGAAATAAAGAAAGAGGGCCCAATAATGGGCCCTTTACATGGGCTTTTCCAATACTCCCCCGCAAGCTGGAGCGTACAAGTCGTATGCGCCAAGCTTCGATAGACACTGATAGAAGAGGGTACTTGGTAGAGCTTTTGTGAGGACGTCCGCGACCTGTTCAGTACCTGGAACATGCTAGAGCTCGATCTTCTTCATGTGGACTTTCTCTCGGATGAAATGACAATCTACCTCAATATGCTTTGTTCTTTCGCGAAAGACCGGGTTCTTGGTAATATGTATAGCAGCTTGACTGTCACATAGGAGGAGAGCTGGTGAGGATAGCCTTACACCAAGGTCGGCAAGGAGACTCTCAATCCATGTGAGTTCTGAGACCACAGAAGTCATTGCCCGATATTCTGCTTCTGCTGAGGATCGAGCAACAACTGCTTGTTTCTTGCTCCGCCAAGTAATTAGATGTCCTCCAAAATATGTGCAGAACCCGCTAGTGGATCGTCGATCATCAAGAGAGTCAGCGTAGTCGGCATCAAAGTATACCACCAATGTTGGGATTGAAGATGAGGTTTTGTATACAATTCCTTGGCCAGGAGCTGTCTTGAGGTATCTGAGAATCCGTTCCACTGCCTGAAGATGAGAACTACGAGGAGAGTGCATATACCGACTAATGAGCCCCACAGCGAAGGATATGTCCGATCTTGTTACCGTTAGGTAGATTAGTTTCCCAACTAGGCGACGGTAATATTCTGGATTTTGGAGAAGAGTATCAGAATCTGAGGCCTGAGCGCATAGTTTATGATTGACATCCATGGGAGTGTTCACAGGTTTGCACCCGGAGTAGCCTGCATCATGAAGAAGGTCTAGGCAGTATTTCCGCTGAGAGAGAACCAGACCATCTGATTGTCTAGCAACCTCCAGACCTAGGAAGTACCGAAGATGTCCCAGATCTTTAGTTTGGAAGACAGAGCTCAAATGTTGCTTGACGGCCTGTATGTCCATTCGAGTCGTCTCCAGTAATTATGATGTCATCGACATATACCAATAAGAGAACCATACCCGTCGTCTGGTGGCGAGTAAATAATGAGAAATCAGTCGAGCTCCGAGTGAAGCCAATTTCCCGGAGAGCTTTGTTGAACTTGTCGAACCATGCCCGAGGAGATTGTTTGAGACCATAGAGTGATTTGAGAAGGTGACACACCCGAGGCTCCCACGTGGTCTCAAACCCGGGAGGTTGCTGCATGTACACCGTTTCGTAAAGGTCGCCATTCAGAAAGGCATTCTTGATGTCAAGTTGAAGTAAGGGCCACTGTCGATGGACAGCCACCGAGATGAGAACGCGGACGATATTGAGCTTTGCTACCGGAGAGAAAGTCTCGTCATAGTTGAGACCTTGTTGCTGGGTGAAGCCTCGAGCGACCAGACGAGCTTTGAGTCTGTCAATGGTCCCATCAGGGGCATGTTTGATGACAAAAACTCATTTGCACCCAACTGGTTTCTGTCCGGGAGGAAGGGGCACCAGGGTCCAAGTCCGGTTAGCCCAAAGAGCAGCCATTTCTTCTTCCATAGCAGCGCGCCACCCAGGATGTTGAAGAGCCTCCTGGACGGAGTTAGGAACAGAGACCGAGGATAGGGAAGTAGCCAAGGTCTGAAGAGGTGGAGAGAGGCGATGTAGAGAAACATAGTCGGTCATCGGATGAGCTGTAGAGGCGGGCACCGGAGCAGCAGAGCACGGAGAAGCCGAGGTCGAAGCCGACTGCATAGGGGCAACGGAAGGAGGAGGGCGTCGAGTATAGACCCAAATGACAGGTGGCTTTGGAGTAGAAGGGAGAGGTGGAGGCGAGTGGACGGGGATAACTGGACGGGGTATGGAAGGTGGTAGAGCGGTTGGTGGTAGAAGAGGGGAGAACGGAGGAGGGAAGAAGGGTTGATCCTCCCGGAAGGTAACATCAGCTGACACAAAAACCTTCCGGGTAGCCGGAGAATAACACACATATCACTTTTGGGTGCGGGAGTAGCCGACGAAAATGTGTTTCGCTGCTCGGGGATCCAGTTTGTCGATTGTGGGACCCATGGTATGGACGAAACAGGAACATCCAAAGACCCTGGGTGTGAGAGGAAAGGTTGGTGCGGAGGGAAAGAGGAGGCTGAATGGGGTAGCATTTTGGAGAACCGAAGATGGGAGACGGTTGATGAGGAAGCATGCAGTGGAGACCGCAAAGTTCCAATATTCTTTGGGAACATGCATGTGAAGCATGAGGGATCGAGCAACATCAAAAAGGTGGCGGTTCTTACGTTCGGCGACCCCGTTTTGTTGAGGTGTGTAGGCACAAGATGTCTGATGAATAATGCCGAAGTCCGTGCAGAGATTGGCAAACTCGTGGCTCGTGTACTCACGGGCATTGTCAGAGCGGAACGTTTTGATAGTAGTAGAGAATTGCGTACGAGTTTCTAATACAAAGGCCCGAAAGACACGTGGAAGCTCTGAGCGATCATGAAGTAAATATAACCACGTGGTGCGAGAATAATCGTCAATGAATGTTATAAAGTAATGATAACCAGAGATACTTGTAACCTTGTACGGACCCCAAATATCAGAATGTATTAAATCAAAAGGAGCACAGCTCCGAGTACAATGTGCGGGAAACGAAGAACATGGCTGTTTGCCAATAATACATGAATCACATTGAAAAACAGGAAGGGATACATCAGGAAGCGCCTTCTGGAGGATAGGTAGAGGAGCATGCCCAAGACGGCAATGCCAAGCACTAGAGGATACAGAGGAAAGGGCGGTAGGGGAAAAATCGAGGAGGTAGAGTCCATTCTGCAGTCGACCCTTACCAATGGTAATCCGCGTCTGCCGATCCTGTATCAAAAAACCAGAAGAAGTGAAGGTGATATAGCAGTTCATATCAGTAGTAAGACGGCCAACAGATAGTAAATTAAAAGGGGTTGCCGACACATAAAGAGCGGAGCGAAGAGAGATGGAAGGGTGGATCAAGAGATCAGCACAACCAGAGACCGGAACATGCGCACCGTTGGCCACGGTAATAGACGTGGGATGAGGAGCTTCTGAGAACCTTGGCGGCATCAGTGAGGTGATGTGGTGGGTGGCTCCCGAGTCCAGGATCCAACGGGAACTGGAAGAAAGACAGGCGGTACCTGTAGTGGAGGTGGATGCAATACCTGCAGAAGAGGTGGAGGCAACCGAAGCAGACGGAGGGTTGAGGAGTCCTTGGAGGTGTTATAGCTGGAGGCGAATAGCCTCAATGTCCGTTCCGGCGGGTGGAGAGCTATCAGTAGTAGCAGCAGTAGGCTGGCGAGGAGGGTAGCCATGTTTCTTATGACAAACTGCTTCAGTGTGTCCATCTCGGCCGCAGAATGAGCACTTTGGGCGACCCCTACCACCACGGCCCCTGCCGCGGGAACCCGTACGACCGCCCCGATTAGAAGATGGTGGGGGAAGTAAGGGAGGAAGGGCCTGCTGAAGAAGGGCCGGCGATGGTGGTGCAGACGTCTCCAGGGGAGGAGGTACTCGAAGTAACATAGAGCAAACATCTGAGAAGGAGGGGGCAGCAGGTGATGCAAGAACCTGTGCCCGGATACTATGAAGGTGTGGCGGGACACGAGTCATAATCATAGCAATACAAACAGCCTCCTTCTGGGCACGCTGAGCAGCGAGATCAGTAGTAGATGGTTGGTGCTGAATCCAGGCCTCCGTGAGAGTCTTTGCACGAGCCACAAAGGAGGTCATGTCCATAGCTTTGCCAACATCCAAAGCCTGAAGATCGGTGATGATGTCAAAGAGGTGCTTGAGGCTATCCTTGCCCGAGTACAAGGAGTGGAGTTCATCCCACATTGCCTTTGCGGTCTCATGATACATGATCATCTGGTAGGGCTCACCCTCCAAAGAGTTCAGGATCCAGGTCTGGACGCGGTCGTCATTTCGTATCCAGTCATCAGTAGTAGGAGAAGGAGGTCCATGGGTAAGGTGACGTGCAAGGCCTTTGGCTTGCAGGACCCTACGAACGGAGTGAACCCATGGGATGAAGTTGGACTTCCCCGAAAGGGAAAGAGTAGTAATTCGAAGCTCATCACGGAGTTCAAGAGCAGGAGTTGTGCGATCTGCTGTAGGGGTAGCGGTAGTCGAGTCACTAGAAGACATGGCGAGCTGGAGGAGAAGAGGCGAACAGAAAGCAGGCAGCGGCGGACAAGGGCAGCTCGCGGCGGACAGGAACAATCCGCGGCGAGTAGAGAAAGGAGAGGACCAGCGGGGGGAACTCAGCACGCCGACAGCGGCTAGGAGAAGCCGCAAGAAGGGTAGGCCGCGCGGGAAGGAGAGGCCGCGCGGAATGAAGAAGTCGCGCGGTAAGGAGAGGCTGACAGCGGCTAGGAGAAGCCGCAAGAAGGGTAGGCCGCGCGGTAAGGAGAGGTCGCGCGGTAAGGAGAGGTCGCGCGGTAAGGAGAGGCCGACAGCGGCTAGGAGAAGCCGCGAGAAGGGTAGGCCGCGAAGCTCGCAGCGGACCAAAGAGAGTAAGAAGAGGAGTCGAGACCGCTGAGCTCGCAGCGGACAGAAGAAGACCGCTGGGCTAGAGAGCGAGTTCGCCAAGCACGAGGAGGAAGCGAGGTCGCTGAGCTCGCAGCGGACAGAAGAAGATTGTTGAGCAAGGGAGCGAGTTCGCCAAGCAAGAAGAGGAAGCGAGATCGCCGAGCGCGCGGCGGACAGAGGGAGACCGCGGAGTTAGAGATTGAGGTCGCCTAGCTCGCAGCGGTCAGAAGGAGGCCGCGGCGGACTGTGGGTAACAGTGGACCCCACAGAACAGAGAGAGAGAGGGCTATAAAAGGACCAGAAGAGTGGATCCACGGGAGGAGAGGGAGAAGAAAGAAGGGAGGTCAGGCCGGCGCGGGCAGAAAACACAGGCCGCGGAAACCGCAGTCTGCGCGGATAGAAAACCAGAAGCCGCAGTCCGCGCGGATAGAAATCGGAAACCTCAGTCCGCGCGGATAGAATTCAGAAGCCGCAGGAGACGGAACCTGCCTCTGATACCATGTAGAAAAAGGTCCAAAAGCTTGTATGTATTACTTCAAGTGTCAAATACAAGGAGAGAATACATATATATAGGAAAGAGGAGAGAAGAATAAATCCTATACAAGATGTGGGACTAAAGAAGGAGGAGAGAGGAAATAAAGAAAGAGGGCCCAATAATGGGCCCTTTACATGGGCTTTTCCAATACTTACGATTTGTATGCCTCAGCTTGCGGGGGAGTGTTGGAAGAAAGATATATAAAAGCCCAATGCAAGGACCAATGCCAAACCCATCTTGGGACTTCTTCCTCCTTAGGTTTTAGTCTCACATCTTAGATTGAGATTTCTTCTCTTTTATCTCTTCCTATATTAATGTATAAATACATGTATGTATTACACAATTGAGGAAAAATAATACGATATTTTATTTTTCTTCGTTTTCTCTTGTATTTTCTACAAGACAGTGAGACACAACTTGAAATTTTAACATTGACTAATATTTAAAAAGCATAGCTCAAAAGAGGCCATTAAGCAGATTAGAAAACCTTACGAAGCAATCAACATGCATGTTACACCAAGAAGCTGCAGCTTTTCCCTTTCAATATAGTTTTGAGAAAGATAAAGATCAATGGCATAAACAGTAAGATAAAGTGTATCAGAAACAAGTCTACATTCCTCAGCAACCTGAAAATAAAAGCACATTTCAGTACTTTTACCATTTAGGAAATGCAAATAAGATTGTTAAGAATGAATCATAGAATACAAAGATCAAGAACTACCGTGAATCATCACAAAAAAGAGAGCTGATGCTAAGTAAAAATAGATAAATCTGATCATTAAAAAAGATGCAACCCTCTAATGGTTCCCATCAAGTATCATGTTGGAATTATGAGTGTTTCATATTTATTGAGTCATTTAAGAGTGTTTTAGTTTAGTCCCGCATTGTGTGTGTGAGTTCGTGTGTCCATGTAATTCCTATATTAAGTCCTTATATGGGATGAATAAAATTGCACTTGATATTTTCCTCCAACTTCTAGCATGGTATCATAGCAACCGTAATTTCCTCCTCCGTGTAACCCTATTTTATCCCGTAAGCCGCTCGTCCCGCTGCTCACCGAATTCCGCCTTGACACCTCGTTCCTGTCAAGTGGTAAGCCGCCGCTCCCGCTTCCGTCGACGGAATAGACGTCGGATTCCATCGACGGGAGTGGCTCTGGGTTCGCAAGTTCGGCGTCTTCCTCCTTCGCTGAGATTGTGCACTTTGTGTCTGCCTCCTTTCGCTGAGATCCAGCGGCATTCGGATAGTCGATCCCATCCGTATTTTGCGTTGTCTCCTGACTGCCTTCTGCTCCAGCCTGTGCTCGCCTCTGTCTTCCCTTCTTCGGAGAGAACGTGCGGCGTTTGCTTCTCCCGTCGGATCGGGCTGCTTCTGATGGCTTTCTTTCTTCCATTGTCTGATCTAGTCGGCATCCCCTCCTCTCATGTTGGATGATTCCTGTCTTGATTCAGATGCCTTCGTCTACCTGTCGTTGTGGGTTCCTCTATTGATCTTGTCGGTGATATGGATCTGTTGCTTGTCGTTCATGCTATTGTCAATGGTCTCCACTGCAGTTCCTGCCAGAGATATCGTTCCTGCTGCTTTGTTCTATATTGCTCCACATAAGGGGGAGTGCTTGGGACGAATGCGACTCAGATGATCTTTCCCAACTTTTTCTCCTTCGTTCCACGCGGCCTCCAGGCTTATGTTGTTTGTGTCTCCTCATATTTCTTTCGATTGGTCATGTATTGAGACGCGATTGATGTTGGTGTTCTAATTTCAGCGGGTGATGTCGTGTAGGACCGTGTCGTTCGGGACTGTATCGTGAGGGACCACTTTTTGTGCGGATTATCCCCGATGGATTATCCCGGGTTGCCCGGTTGATGATTTGCTCCACATCTTTCGTTCTCTTTTGCATGTTATGTGTGAAGGTGATGTTGGTTGACTGGTTTCCAACAAGTCCACATCGTGTGTGGGTCCGGTGTCGTGTGCCAGTTAGCATTGTGTGTGGCAATGTCCCCGGTTTGGAATTTCCCCCGGTGGCTCGTCTGATGTTTTGTCCCGCATCACTTACCTTCATGGCCCTTATTTGATGTGTCCAAGCTGAAGGTTCCCCCTTCAGCTAGAGGGGGAGTGTTGGAGTTATGAGTGTTTCATATTTATTGAGTCATTCAAGAGTATTTTAGTTTAGTCTCACATCGTGTATGTGAGTTTGTGCGTCCATGTAATTCCTAAATTAAGTCCTTATATGGGATGAATAAAATTGCGCTTGATATTTTCCTTCTACTTCTAATAATAAATATGAAACATTCATGACTCCAACATATCAGCTACTAGTTATAATACAAAAACACAGCAAAAGCCCTACTAGAACAATTATGTCGGTACTTTGTTGTATAACAAAAAGTTACAAAAAAAGTATTGTGCCTTAATTATAAATCAGTTTATCATGTATTCAAGTGTCTTAGGCTTCGTTTAGCACGGTGGTGGCGGTCATGAAAATGGGGGTTAAATTGTCATTCGTTAATTCCCAACTAAGGAACTTCATCCGCTTTTATGTTAAAACAAATGATATTTGTTAGGTGATCCTTAACGAATGACGGTTTGACCCACGCATTTACGACCGCCGCCACCGTGCCAAACGGAGCCTTAATTATGAGTCGGTAGGTCTTGTTATTGTCATGTATTTTTAAGTTGCATTTTATGCGTTGTTATTTAGTCGTTAGTGTCTTTGAGTATTTCTTTTAAATTTGGACTTATTCACAGTCCATGTCATTTTGTAATTCTATTCAAGAGCACTTGGGTCATGGAATGAGGAAGCAAGTTGCTACAAGCGGCAATTTGGGCAAAGGGATACGTTGGGTCGTATTCCCTCAAATTTCATTAATTCCAAGATAATACAAGCATAACCTAAAAATATGACACCTCCCCATATATATATGAGTGTCTGATACAAAGAACGAAAACAGACCCTACAAGGAAAATGTGCCTCATACCAAACAACATAAATAATAGTCATAAAGTCCTCAAGCAGCGCCCAGACCTCGTGTGAGCCTAGTGTACACATGTGCATGGCGTTTGCCGATGATGAGGTTTTCCGCACTTGTATCAACACCCTCGGGCTCCACAACAATCTTGTCATCAAGGTCGAAATCCGAGAATTGTGTTTTGATCTCCTCCACCAAGTTCCATGTGGCCCCCTCGGTTGATTGGTCATTCCACTGGATGAGAACCTTTCGCAATGGTCGCCCTTGAATGACCTCTAATCTGTGACCTCAAAACCGCAACCGACTCGTACTAAGGGACAGAATCAATCGATAGTCCTTCCAGTAATATACAAGGTTGTAGATGTCGGATGTCTGGTTCATGTCGGTTTGGATTTGAAATGTCGTATGTCGGATTGCGGGGGATATATCGGGATATTTTACAATATCGGATTTTATTTTAAGATAACATTATTTATAAACACATTTTTTGCAAATAAGTAAAAATATACAGACAAATAACTATAGCAATGTACAGAAAAATAAGTACTTATAACATTTTCTTTGAAATAATTTTGAAAGATAAAAGAGAAGCCCATATAATTATGCAAAGTTAGAGGGGAGTTTTTCTTAGCTATTGAAAAAATCACTATAGCAGAAGTTAACAAAATAATGTTAACATAAGTTAGAAGTGTACAAGAGAAACAAAAATCACTGCAGATTTACACAAGGAAAGATATAAACTTAGCTATTGCAAGAAAGAAACCTAACTATAACATAAGTAAGAAGCTTACAGTAACACAAGTTTAATAAAACTTTTAGACCTTATGACTTGATCAATATAACTCCAAATAAAACTTTCAATTGTCACAGAAACAAGAAGAAAGAAGAAGAAAGAAGAAGGGGGCTTACAGTGGAGTAAGTAGTAGAAACCCTAAAGCCCGACGTCGACTCCTTGCGCCCTCGCCTGCGATGCCGATTCATAGAAAACCCGGCATCGTCGTCAACTCCTCGACTGCGATGTCGATTCGTTGCCTCATCGCTGGAGGAGGAGCTGTCGAGTGTCGACCACTCCTCCAGAGCGAGACTCTCCCGTAAAATTTAGGGTAGAGCAAGAAATACCGAATGCGTGAAATGGACTCGTGAAGTAGAAAAAGACGGGTCCCGTGAACTTTGTTTTTTTATATATTAAATATAATAACCGAAATATCGGGTTAGAGATATATCGATATATCGGGATATATCGTCGTTTTTTTACAAAACGTTATTTGTGTCAAGCAAATCGATTTCGTTGCGGTTTGCACCCAAAACCTTTATGTCGGTCGACATGTTGGACTTGTCGGCTGACATCTACAACACTGGTAATATAGCATGGGCGGATTGATCCCCCAATGTCTTCTTCAGTTGGAAGACATGAAAAACGGAGTGAACACGGCTATCGACGGGTAGCTGCAGGCGGTAGGCCACGCCCCAAATCTTTTATAAGATCAGGCAGGGACCAAAATAGCGAACCGAGAGCTTGGGAAGTAGACGACCGACCAAGGAGCTCTGCTTGAGTAGACGCAATTTGGCGAACACTTTCTCGCTCAGTGAGAGGATCAGCTCGCGGCGGTGACGATTGGCTTGCCGGGTCATTAATTGTTGGGCACGTGCAAGATGTACTTCAATTGGCGGAGGCCCTAGTCCCGATCTTAGAGGTTGGCGGCCAGGGATTGTACGTGAAATTCTATGTGTGTACTTCGTGCTCCCCATTTTGTACTCGATGGAGAACCGGTATCCCAGGAGTTTGGCATCCAGAGATGATGTACAGTCGTGAACTTCTGGATCCACAAATGGTGCGGGTTGCGGTGATCTATGCGCCCACCACGAAGGGTTGTCCAAGAAGATAAGGTCGTCAGTGTCGAATGGCGAGAACAAGTTCTCGGAGCTCGCGATCATATGCGGATGCCTTCTCACACTGGATGGTGAAAGCCTTGCTGAAATAGGTGATGGGTCGTCCTCCTTGTATGAGGACTGTTCTGACCCCCTTCCAGGAGGCATCACACTCCATGACGAATGGCTCGAAAAAATCTGTCATTGCAAGAACCGGGGTAAATATGAGAACGCACTTCAAACTATCGAAGCGTCTTAGGCCACTAGGCTTCAAGCAAACGGTGCCCCCATCTTGAGGAAGTCGGTCAGCAGGCACGCCAGCGCCCCATAATTGCGAATGAAGCAGCAACAGTAACCTGCGAGACCTAAGAATCCACGCACTACATTGATGCTCATCGGAGTCGCCCACTATAGGATAGCGTCAACCTTGGTAGGGTCCATGGCTAACCCCGTGGCCGAGATGATGTGTCCCAAATATTTGATCCGCGTCTAACCGAATATGCACTACTTGTGATGGGACACAAACTGGTGATCCGCGAGCATTTGGAGCACGGTGGCCAGATGGTCCAGGTGGAGCTACAAAGAAGTGGTGTAGACATGTATATCATCAAAAAAAACTTACGCAAGTGCGCTCGGAAGACATCATTCATAGTAGGTTGGAATGTGGTCGAGACGTTGGTCAGGCCGAAAGACATGGCAAAGAACTCGTAATGGCCATCGTGGGTATGGATCACCGTCTTGGGAACATCCTCGGTCCGTACCCAGATCTAATGGTATCCCGAGCGGAGATCTAGCTTGGAGAAGTAAGTCACGCCCTGTAGTTCATTCAACAGCTCATGTATGAGGGTAATCGGGTACTTTTCGAGGATCATGAGCTTGTTCACCTCCCTATAGTCCACACAGAATCTCCAGATGTCATCCTTCTTTCTTACCAAGAGCCTCGAGATGGAGAAAGGGCTCACACTCGCCTGGATGATGCCCTCCTTAAGCATTTCGGCGACCATGACCTCTATAGCAGTCTTCTGGTCGTGGTCATAACGATAAGGGTGGACAGAGATCGTGGATACCCCTAGTTGAAGAATAATGTAGTGATCTGAGGTCCGATTCAGGGCTTCAGGAAAAGCCTGTGTGGTGTGGAAAAAAGGGTCCCATGTCTGTCCAAGAGCCGCTGGATGTCTGTGGGCGGAGTGGGCAGTGACAGGGGGGGTCGTCGCCTCCATGTGCCACAGGAGGACGCTGAAGTCTGGTTAATAGTCTGCAGAATGGAGCGCAGGCCCGCGGGAGAGCGGGCTAAGGTTCCATAGCTTGCTCCATGGTAACGAGCTTGCTCCATAGCTCAAGTCAGCGCAGTTAGGTCATGCACTCGTAACAATGCCCGAATATGGGACTGCAGGCCGGCAAGAAAGGTGCCCAAGTAGGGTTCAGCCGAAAAACACAGAACATGTGGCCACTTTAATGAAATCATCAATGTAGGAATCAACCGAGTCTGTCTGAAGAACGTTGCTCAAACGCTCGAACGGGTTTTCAGAATGGCGCATGTCATAACGACAAAGTACTCGTCCTTGAAGACCGACAAAGATATAGTGGGAGTGGATTGGCACAACCAACGAAACCAGTGGAGAGTCGAGCACTCCAGGTAGATAGTCGCGAGGATCACCATTTGAACCTCAGTGGTCCCCTAGAGGTCAAAATATTGCTACATGTGGGTTAACCAGCCCACGGGATCGATTCCATCGAACAATGGGATGTTGAGTCTGTGAAGGTGGGGCGCAGACGGGTCACCAGGAGGCAGAGGAAACCCCGAAGCACCAATGGCACTGCTGATCGAGGGGGTAGAGGGGACCGAATGGGCCGATGGCGGAGGTGGAGTAGCCGGCCGACTAGAGAGAAGCGAGTGGATCTCTCGGACGGCGATTTGGAGGTCGAAGAGAGTGATATTGACTTGATCAATGCGATCGGAAAGGCCCTCGACCGAGGGAGGAGTGTCTTTATCCTGATCCATGCGCCAGGTCACGAGCATACGCGGAAGCCGATGAAGAAGGAGGCGGATTAGTCGACGAAATGAAGCAGTTGTACTGGTGGGTCGAACGCAGCAGCAGGAAGGGTTGTCAACAAGAACAAAAGAACGCCCCAGTGACATCGGCGCACCGGCGGAACGTGGGAACAGTCAGAGGAAAACAATTGTAGAAGCGGGTGGATCAGTTGATGCAGTCAGGAAGCGTGTGAGTGTTGACGGTGCACGGAATTCGTGATTGATACAGGTGGTCTAGCAAGTACGTCATGAGGACTAGGGATCAAGAGGTCGACGAGCGATCAAAGGCGGGTGGCGCAAGGACGAGCGAAGAGGAAGAAGGCGTTGGCGCATGAGCAGAGGTCGGACCAAGTTGTTACAAGCGGTGATTAGGGCAAAGGGATACGTTGGGTCGTATTTCCTCCAATTTCATTAATTCCAAGATAATGCAAGCATAACATAAAGATATGAAACCTCCTCATATATATAGGAGTGCCTAATACAAAGAGCAAAAATAGCCCCCAAAAGGAAAATGCACCCCATACCGAAAAACATAAATAATAAAGTCATAAAGTCCTCAAGCCTCGCCCGGACCTCATGCACTCCTAGTGTACACACGTGCATAGTGTTTGCCGATGATAGGGTCTTCGGCACTCATATCACAAGCAAGAAAGTTCTCTTCAGTTCACCTCTCTAAGTTCTCATAGTTTAGGTTAAAGTTCTTGAGCCCCCCTCGAACCCCCGTCTCTAGTAGCCCTGACAAAGGCACCATTTATCCTCACTGCCATCACCTCGGCCTATGACTGCCGCCAATAGAATCAAGGAACACTCTCCTCTAGGGTTGAGAACTCCAACTCCACTAGTTCTTTGACACTAACTTTGAATCTCCCAAAAAAAGTTTCTAACACATTTAGACAAGAGACCTAAGTATGCGAAAGTCAGTTCCTACTTCTGCTCTTCCTAGCACTACAATAATTATGCATTTAAAGTCACACACCAAAAGTTCTTAATTATTCATCTTTCTACTTTGTCTGCAATTCTAAAGTTCAGTTGTGCAACCTTTCTATACTTTCCCTACAAACCATAGAGTAACAATTTGAGGTGTACCTTCCTCTTTCTAAATAAAGAACTTGTCCAGAAGTGAAACTTTTGGTGAGATTTTATTGGTTCAGGTAACAATGTACAAAAGGTGGATTCTTCACCATTTGGTTTTTTTTTATTTTTGAGATGGTGGATGCCTCTGTACCTAGTGATCGTACCAATCGCAGGTGGTCCATTTAGTCATTCCTTATCTGGTAATGATGTGAATGATACATGGGCAAAGACAGCCAGATAAAAAAGAGTAAACATCAACCATCGTAAAAAAACGTGGAAACTTTTAACTGGAAATTATATAAAAAATTTGTAGATAAAAATACTAGTGCATGAAAATATAATCTAGAAATTCAAAACTCTATCAATTAAACAAAATTCAAGTGCAAGAAAGTTCACTAGAGACCATTCAATTAAATTAACTAGCGGCCGTGCTTGTGGTCCCCCTATGTGTTGTGTGATGGCGACAAAAATCGATTATCATTCAAGCAATGATCGAATACTATAGTCACTACACATTGCGCAGGGGCACCCCATACACCACCACTAATATCTATAAACAGCATTTTTTTTGTTATCCCTGTTTATTAAAAAACATTGTGTCATTAGATCAAGGAGATTAAAATAAAGGACTCATTCATTTTGATGGTCCTATTGCAGGACCATGACCAACCTTCGCTTTTTTTGTAATATAGTATACATAAATGCAGGCAGAACTATGCTAAAATTTAAGTCAAATACAATGTTTGGTAGCTAAACATGTAACAAAAGTGGAATGCAAAAATGAAATAACAATGATGGTAAAAGTAGAAGAAAAGATTTTGACAAAAACATGAACCTTATCAAAGAAAATATTGTATACCTCAGCAAGCCAATCGATCAAGATACCCCTCATTCTCTGAGTGATATCTCGCTGCACTGTTTCCAAAAAGTTAGAAGAGGGTCTCCGAATAAACTGAGGAAAGAAAGCAAAAATTAATACAAAGTGAAACTTGGGCATGGCTTGATAATAAAAAAATGCAATTTTGAAACTCTAGTAATCATATACAGAGTTTAGCAAAGAAGGAAGTAACTAGTGTTGAAAAGCATTCGAATTGCAATCCAAATAGAAATGATCGCATGATTGTTTTTTATTCTTCCAGATGTTACAAAGTCAAAGAAGCAGCATGCATCACCTCTGCAGTTCTCAGATTATTATGAATCATGCTGGCATAGAGGCTGCACGTTCTAGGGTCTGAAAGGTCGGAATCAATGTCTTGAACTCCCGGGCAACTTATGTTGTCCTGGTCCTTGAAAAGAATGCCTTCAAAAATTAAAAAATTGAAAAACTTAATAACATTGAGAAGAAACGCAGAGAAAGAAATTTGAAAACAAGCAAATTGCAAGTATCGAGAGCATTTAAACATTAAAATTTATATATAGGCCTATAATGGGCCAATAATATTAGTTCATCAATGTTGCTCTGATTTGGAGAGAATGTGATATTTCTGTAAGTTTCAGAAGTAAAAGCCAACCATAGAGTGCTAACCATCCTCTTTCACATGAGTCTTTTGATATTTATTTCCCTCCAACATTGCTACAGGAAATGAGATTCCACGATCACTAACATATTCTGCAACATGTGCTGTGAACAGACTAACTCTCATACAAACTGAGATTATATTGTCTTCTGTTTTGAGAATGTCTGAATTCCAAGCTTCTTTGACTCTTCTAATGATACCATCATCATTAGATAGCTCACTACTGGCAGAAGTAACAGGAGTAAATTTTGGCTTTTTGTGATCAGAAACTGCTCTATCTTTAGCTTGACCTGATTTTACTTTCTGTGTGCAAGCTGTTATCTGAACAAAAATATCAAAAAAGAGCAATATCCACAATTAAGCAAATGAAAGGTTAAAAGAAAATCAAGCACTTGCATATAATAAAATTATGATAGTATTATCATGATGATTTCATCATCATCAATAGCTATATCCCAACTATTTGGGATCAGCTTTGCGAATCCTAATTTCCATTTGTTCATATTGAGTACTTCAAGCATTAAACCATAACTATTCAAATCATCTTGAAGAACTTTCAACCTTGTTATCTTACATCTACTCCTCTCTATTCTTTAAGATGTCACGTACCATATTCCTCTGACATGATCATTTCAGAAATTTTATTTTCTAATTTTTAATCGTAAATATTTACAAGCATCAAAAAAACAAGAAGAATGAAATACCTGCATTTTTGCTGCATTCAAACAATTTCTAGAACGCTCACATTTTAACTCAGAGATATCCCTGAGCACCTCCCTTCTGTGGTTCTGTGAAACTGCAACAGAGGGAACAGCATGATGGTTCTCATCTGAATCTACTCTCTTTCTTCTTCCGATTATTCTTTTCTTTTTATCTGGTTGTAGCAATGGTCTAGGAACTATCATACCATGGGAAACTAAGGCACCAGTTTTAGCTCTTGTTGTAGGCCCTGTGGTCTTCTCATAACAACGAGCTGCTGGAGCTTGCTTTTTCATGGTGTCAATGAACTTAAAGTTCGAAGTACAATGGAAAAAAAATTATCTTCAATGGGTGATGTTTGAAGGGACACCTCCAACTGAAAAAAAGAATTAGTTAAAATAGTTACAAGGAAATCCAGAGTAGAATAAAAAAGCAGCCAAACTAAGGCCCATTAAAAATAGGGAAGACCTACACTGCATTGAGAAAATATAAAAGGCCAAATAACAAGAAAATTCTAACTACGGATACTTTTCAAATATTTATGATCAAAAATAATGATAGAAACAGCATAGCAAGATATAGCAAGAAATTTTGACAATTGCATGCAATTGTTGGAAACTAAGAAATTAATCTCGTTCATGTACCACAGCCACCAAAAACATAACTGTATCAATTGTGCGTAGAAAATTGTGTATACAAAGTCAAAGTAATGGAATTTTAAACTGCAACGTCGTAAATTTTGTAACTGTATTCCTAGCTTAGTGTAGATACAAAAGAATATGGTCACGGTGGGGAAACTGAACTAATTGTTTTGCATCTATCCTATATCGGAATGTGTTTTAAACCAGATGGAATTTGTACATGAAATCCTAATATAGGCGAGTTTCCGGCATTCAATATTAAATCATAAATGCATAGCACAAGATCACTCATGTGGTACTTCCATCAATCATACTACCATGAAAAGGCCCATGTTTGTGGCATATTTAGTCTTTTATTGTTTCTCTTTATACATTAGTCTCACACCTTGTATAGGGGACTCGTCTCTCTTTCTCTCTCCTATATATATGTATCCATACATTGTATTTGATAACAAAGAAGTATAGACAAGTTTCAGCTTTTCTCTACATGGTATCAAAGCGACCGGTCCTACCTACAGTTTCGGGGGAACACGTCGATTTCTAACCGCCCAGCCTCTGTGGTTACTTCCTTGCTATCCGCCCCTTCTGTCTAACCGCCCCCCTTCTGCGGTTACTCCCTTGTTATCTGCCCCCTTTGTCTACCCGGCTTCTCCCCTCCTCTCGTGGAACCCCCCAACCCACTCCGCTTTTATAGCTTTCCTCTCGTGGACCCACCCCCCCCCTTTTCTCGCACAATCTTCCCCCCTAGCCGCGTTTCTCCCCTGTTGTAGCCGTGGCTAGTCTGTTGTTGATCTCTCTTCTATTCGCGACGACCTCTCTCTTCTACTCGCGACGACCTCTCTCTTCTACTCGCGGCGACCATCTTGTCGCTGGCCCCTCTTCTACTCGTGGCGACCTTCTTGTCGTTGGCCTCTCTGCTGCGGATTTCTTGCCGCTGCGAAATCCACTGTCTTAAACCGCGGCCTTCTCTTGCGCAGGCTCCTCTTCTAGCCGCCATTGTCTTGTCACGTGGTATGTCCCAAAGTCCCTCATATTCTAACCGCGTGGTCTGTCACGCGACTTGCCTTTGTAGTTGCTCTTGTCGCTGCGGATTCTCCGTAGTCGTTGTGCTCTTCCCTGCTTCCTGACTCTCAAGCCGCGCGAACTCTCCTCGTCTTCTCGCCGCGCGAACTCTCCTCGTCTTCTCGCCGCGCGAACTCTCCTCGTCTTCTCGCCACGTGCTTGTCTTGTCTCCGCGATCTCTGCTAGTCGCCACGGTCTTGCCGACAACTCTAGTCGCTGCTCCTCGCGACACGCGCAGCCTTGCTGAACTTTCGTGTCGCGCGGTCTTGGCGCCTTCGGCTCTGACCCTTGCCGATCTCTCTAGTCGCGCGGTCTGGGCGCATTGTGCGCCTTTTCGGATGCTCCTGCTTTGTCGCGCGGTCTGTCAGGTACTCATGCTTTATCGTAGTGACATTGCCGTTGTGACCTTGCCGCTTGTCTGGCCGCTGTCTTGTCGGTCTAGCCATTGTGACTCCATGGGGTCCTCAATTGATTCTTCAGAGCAGCCCACACCTCCTCCTCCAACCCGATTGCTCCCTTCTCCGGATCTGCATGATGAGTTGAGAATGACCACCATTTCCCTCACTGGGAAGAAGAACTTCATTGAATGGGTGCATTTTGTCAGACGTGTTCTTCAATCTAAGGGCCTTCTGTACAATCTCACTACGGATCTTCCTTCTCCGCCCACAGATGACTGGCTTCGTCATGATGGACGTGTTCAAACGTGGCTCCTCAACTCCCTTGCTGATGAACCTTACCGCATGGCCATGTATCATGAGACGGCCAAGGCAATGTGGGATGAACTCCATTCTCTATACTCTGGCAAGGACAATTTTCAGCACATATATGGCATCATCACAAATCTTCAGACTCTTGACACGGGTGGTACTACTGACTTGACCTCCTTTGTTGCTCAGGCTAAGACACTGGCTGAGGCCTGGATCCGCCATCAGCCCCCTACAATGGATCTAGCTGCCCAGCGTGCTCAGAATGAAGCCGTCTGTATTGTCATGATGATGGCTCGTGTCTCGCCTCATCTTCAGAGCGTTCGGGCTTAGATCCTCTCGTCGGTTGCTATCCTCTCACTCTCTGATGTGTGTTCCATGCTGCTCAAAGTATCACCAACTCCTGATACTACTGGACCCCCTCGCCGGCCCTCCTTCAGCGAACTTCTGCACCCTTACTACCTCTCCCTCCTCCTGCACGTGGAGGGCGCTCAGGCTTTCAAGGGAGGGGTTGTGGTGGCCGACCACGTCTGTAGTGTTCCTTCTGCGGAAAGGACGAACACCTTGAGGCGACCTACTACCGCAAAAATGGTCTTCCTCCTCATCCGGCTGCGTCTGTTGCGGCCGACAGCACCTCTGCCACTCGTGCTGACCTTGAAGAGGTCCGCCTTCAACTCCAGCAACTTCACGGCATGCTCAGCCGCCAGCCAGCCTCTGTTGCCTCTACTGCCTCTATCTCTAATGAAGGTATCACTTGTCTCTCCACTAGTCCACGCTAGATAGTGGATTCAGGGTCTACTCACCATATCACCTCGCTAAAGCCACCTCAATAATTTGATTCTCCGCATCTTAAGTGTATCACAGTGGCCAATGGCGATACCGTTCCTGTCTCCGGCTCCGCTGATATCCTCCTCAATTCCTCTCTCACTCTCTGCTCGGCTCTTCATGTCTCGGGCTCGGCGTTTAATTTACTTTCTGTCAGTCGCCTTACTGCTGATTTGGATTGCTCTGTCACATTCACACCTTCTTTTCTGATGCAGGATCGACAGACGCAAAATATCATTGGTAAAGGACGACTGCAAAATGGGCTCTACCTTCTTGATGTCCCTCCTACTATCCTCTCATCCATCACCTCTGTTGATTAGCATTGGCGTCTTGAGCATGCTCCTCTTCTCGTGCTCCATAAGGCTCTTCCAGAGATCTATCGACCTGTTTTTAAGTGTGATTCATGTATTTTGGGCAAACAACAATGTTCTTTGTTTCCTCCTCACTGTACTCGGAGTTCTGCTCCTTTTGTTTTAGTACACTCTGATGTTTGAGACCCGTACAAAATTACTAGTATATCTAGTTATCGATATTTTATCACCTTTATTGATAATTATTCTCGCATGTCATGGTTATATTTACTTTGTGATCGCTTCGAGCTTTCCCGTGTGTTTCGGGCTTTCGTTCTTGAAACTCGCACAGTTTTCCACACCAATAAAAACTCTCCGAACGGATAATGCTCGCGAGTACACAAGCCATGAATTTGCCACTCTATGCTCTGAATTTGGAATTATTCACCAAACGTCGTATGCTTATACCCCCCAACAAAACGGCATTGTTGAACGTAAAAATCGACATCTTCTCGACGTTGCTCGCTCCCTCATGATTCACATGCACGTCTTCAAGGCTTACTGGAACTTTGCGCTGTCGATAGCATGTTATCTTATTAACTTTCTCCCTTCCACCGTACTTTAAAATGCAACTATGTTTGGTCTTCTTTTCCCCTCTACCCCTACATTCTCCCTCACCCCTCGCATATTTGGTTGTACCTGCTATGTGCACCTACTTGGTCCGTCTACGAACAAGTTGGATCCTCGGGCAGCCAAATACATGTTCGTCGGCTATTCCCGTACTCAGAAAAGGTATGTCTGTTATTCTCCTACTACCTGCAAAGTGACGGTTTCTGTGGATGTTACCTTCTGGGAGGATCAACCGCTCTTTTGCCCCCCAAACCCATCTATTCCACCACAATCCGTCCCAAAACCTGTCATGCCCATTACCTCTCCTCCACCATGGCTCCTCCCTGACTCGGCTCCCGTTCTCCACAAGCCACCTCTTATTCGTGTCTATACTCGTCGCCCTCCTTGTTTCTCCGCCCCGATGCAGTCGGCTTCGACCTCTGACACTCTGCGGCCTGCTGATCCGGCATCAGCCTCTACCGCTCATCCCATGGCGAACTATGTATCGTTACATCACCTGTCCCCGCCGCTTCACACCTTTGTCACTTGTTTATCCTCTATTTTTGTGCCTAACTTTGTGCAGGAGGCTCTCCAACATTCGGGCTGGAGGGCAGCCATGGACGAAGAAATGACAGCCATCTGGGCTAACCACACATGGGATCTAGTTCCTCTTCCTCCAGGATATACGACTGTTGGGTGTAAATGGGTCTTTGTCATCAAGCATGCTCTTAATGGTACAATTGACCGTCTTAAAGCCCGATTGGTGGCTCGTGGCTTTACGCAACAACATGGTCTTGATTATGATGAAACGTTCTCTCCAGTGGCCAAGCTCAACAAGGTTCGTGTCCTTTTCTCTGTGGTTGTACATCGCCACTGACCCTTACATCAGCTGGATATCAAAAATGCATTTCTAAATGGTGACCTACAAGAAACGGTTTACATGCAACAGCCACCCGGGTTTGAGACCACGGAAGAGTCCCGAGTTTGTCACCTTAAGAAGTCTATTTATGGTCTCAAACAATCCCCTCGAGCATGGTTTGATAAGTTTAGTTGGCTTTACTCGGAGCTCGGCAGACTTCTCTCTGTTCACTCAACATCGAACTACGGGAACAGTTCTTCTTTTGGTATATGTCGATGACATTCTAATTACATAAGACAATTCAAAGGGAATACAAGCCGTCAAATAACATCTTAGTTCGGTTTTTCAAACAAAACATCTGGGGAACCTTCGCTATTTCCTTGGTCTTGAGATCGCAAGACGTCCTGATGGACTTGTCCTCTCTCAACGGAAATACTGTCTCAACCTTCTTCAGGATGCTGGCTATTTTGGATGCAAGCCGATTAACACCTCTATGGATGTCAACCACAAGTTGTGTGCACATTCTTCTGGTTCAGATCTTCTTCTTCCAAACCCAGAATACTATCGTCGACTCGTTGGAAAACTTATTTATCTAAACGGTCACGAGACCGGACATATCCTTTGTTGTTGGGGTGGTCAACCGGTTTATGCATGCTCCTCGGATGTCTCATCTACAGGTCGTCGAGCACATCTTGAGATATCTAAAATCAGTCCTTGGTCAAGGGCTGGTATACAAACCTTCTTCTTCTACTCCCACATTGGTGGCATATTCAGACGCAGATGATGTTATTATACACATATTAAGACGCATCTTGAGATATCTAAAATCAACCCTTGAACGATCGACGATCCACCAGTGGATTTTGTACCTACTTTGGAGGTCACCTTGTGACCTGGCGCAGTTGTGGTTGCTAGATCTTCAGCTGAAGCTGAATACCGATCAATGCCATCAGTTGTCTCTGAGCTTACGTGACTTGAAAGTCTTCTCGAGGATCTAGGAGTAAAACTCCCCTCACCTGCTATCTTACTATATGACAGTCAAGCTGCTATACACATAGCGAAGAATCCAGTCTTCCACGAAAGAACAAAACACATTGAAGTGGACTGCCACTTTGTTTGGGAGAAAGTTCAAATCAAGAAGCTAGAATTGAAGCATGTTCCGGGCACTAAACAAGTTGCTGATCTTCTCACGAAAGCTCTACCGAGTACCCTATTCTTCTAGTTCCTATCCAAGCTGTGTGCCTACGACTTGTACGCTCCAGCTTGCGGGGGAGTGTTAGAAAAATCCATGTAAAAGGTCCATGTTTGTGGCTCATTTAGTCGTTTATTGTTTCTCTTTATACATTAGTCTCACACCTTGTATAGGGGACTCGTCTCTCTTTCTCTCTCCTATATATATTTATTCATACATTGTATTTGATAACGAAGAAGTATAGACAAGTTTCAGCTTTTCTCTACAATTACCATTATTTTTCAATGTTGAACAGACATCTATAAATTTGACTTTTTTCTCCGCTTTTGCATTTATGTTCAATAAAACATAAAACAGTTATATACGGGAACTAAGTGTTTTAAGAGCAACTTAAACCAAGGCTCTTTCCTTGGTGTACTAATAGTTGATCGGGAAATAGCACTGTCAAACACTATTAAGATTGTATTTCCAACTTCAGGAATCATATTATGCTAGATCCAGTAGGAAAAACGGGAATTAAATCTATTAGGTTAGAAAAGAGAGATCCCTGCACTTATATAAAACATAAAACAGTTATATACGGGAACTAAGTGTTTTAAGAGCAACTTAAACCAAGGCTCTTTCCTTGGTGTACTAATAGTTGATCGGGAAATAGCACTGTCAAACACTATTAAGATTGTATTTCCAACTTCAGGAATCATATTATGCTAGATCCAGTAAGAAAAACGGGAATTAAATCTATTAGGTTAGAAAAGAGAGATCCCTGCACTTATATAAGTGAGGGAAAAATCCAAAGACAATAATACCCTTATGGGTAAATACAAAACAAAAACTTAAAATAAAACAACTTGATTTCAACTCTCCCCTTCAAGTTGGATGGTAGATATCTATCATTCCGAGTTTATGGATGTCATCAGTAAAGGCATCGGAGCCAAGACTCTTGGTGAAGACGTCGGCTAACTGATCTTTGGAATGGACGAAGGGTGTGACTAGACTTCCTTTGTCAAGATGATCTTTGATGAAGTGACGATCCACCTCAACATGTTTGGTCCTATCATGCTTAACTGGGTTGTGCGCTATGCTGATGGCGGCTTTGTTGTCACAGTACAAGGATATGGGAGCTTTCTCCTTAAGACCGAGATCTTGCAATAAGATGCTCAACCAAAGGCCTTCACAGAGACCCTGAGACATCGAACGGTACTCAGCTTCAGCACTGGACCTGGCCACCACACTTTGTTTCTTGCTACGCCATGTAACCAAGTTTCCTCCAATGAAGGTGCAATAACCTGTTGTAGATTTCCGATCATCATGACATCCAGCCCAATCTGCGTCGGTGAAGACCTCGATCCGCAGATGTTTGTTCTTCGAGAACATCAGCCCCCGTCCTCGAGACTTCTTTAAATACCGGAGAACACGATAGGCAGCCTCCTGGTGTCTGACCCTTGGGGCATGCATGTACCTACTCAGGATCCCAACAGCATATGTAATGTCAGGACGAGTATGTGAAAGGTATAAGCAATGTTGTTAAGATCTCGATTTAGATCGTACGATCTTACGATCTTACGATCTTACGAGTTTTACGGGAAAAACGAGTCCCGAGTTAGGCAGGATCGGGTTCCCTGCAAAATCGCCAGAATCGGCGCTTAAGATCGTAGGATCGTTGGATCGTGCGATTATTTTCGATCCCGGGCCTATTTCTTCCCGATTCCGTCGCTAGGTTATTTTCAACCCTGCGCATTGCTATTTCTCTCCCGATTCCGCCGTAGAAGCTCTCCCGATTCCGTCCCTAGGTCAACTCTCCCGTCGCCGTCCCTAGGTCAGCTCTCCCGTCGCCGTCCCTAGGTCAGCTCTCCCGCTTCTTCTTCTTCTTCTCCCTAGGTCAGCTCTCCCGTCGCCGTCCCTAGGTCAGCTCTCCCGTCGCCGTCCCTAGGTCAGCTCTCCCGCTTCTTCTTCCTCTTCTTCTTCTCCCGCTTCTTCTTCTCCCGCTTCTTCTTCTCCCGCTTCTTCTTCTCCCGCTTCTTCTTCTCCCGCTTCTTCTTCTCCCGCTTCTTCTTCTCCCGCTTCTTCTTCTCCCGCTTCTTCTTCTCCCGCTTCTTCATCTCCCGCTTCTTCCTCTCCCGCTTCTTCCTCTCCCGCTTCTTCCTCTCCCGCTTCTTCTTCTTCTTCCGCAGCTGCTGCTGCCTCCTTTTTCTACTGCAGCTACTGCTGCCTCCTTCTTCTACTGCAGCTGCTGCTGCTTCTTCTTAATTACTGCAGTCAACTAAAGCATCTTTTGTTGTCTTAATTACTGCAGCCAATTCACAATTTGAAGCATCTTTTGCTGCAGCCAACTCAGCCAACTCTCTCTCACCATCTAAAGCATCTTTTGGTATGCTTTTTTATCTCAAAAGAGTTTTTTTCAACTAGTTTTCTTGTCATGATAGTTTTTTTGATGTCTTATACTCTTATGAAATCTGTCCAGATTTGTGTCCAGTTTTGTGTTAAAATCTGGACAGAAAATCTGTCCAGATTTGTGTGAAAATCTGGACAGAAATTCTGTCCAGATTTCGCACTAATCTTGACAGATTTCCTGTCCAGATTTTCACACTAATCTGGACAAAAATTCAGTCCAGATTTGTGTGAAAATCTGGACAGAAATTTTGTCCAGATTTCACACTAATCTGGAAAGAATTCCTGTCCAGATTTTCACACTAATCTGGACAGAAATTCTGTCCAGATTTGTGTGAAAATCGAGACAGAAATTACGTCCAAATTTGTGTTAATTTCAGTGTGTGTGATTTGTGTGAGTGTGTGTTAAATGTTAATTTTTGTTCTTACAAGTTACAACTTCTTTAATTTGTACAAAACAATAGGTTGACTGTAGTGTTGAATAGGTTGACTGTAGTGTTAATAATGACGTCAAGTGGTGGTTCAAATAGTGCATCTGGGAGCAATATTGTTGATGCTCGCACTGGATCTAGAACGCAAAAGACTGCTGCAGGAGCTAAAAGTGATGTTGGATGGAAGTATGGCATTCCGGTAGAGGGAGATATAAGGAAAATACAATGAAAATTTTGTCAGAAAGTGGTGACCGGAGGAATATATCGGTTAAAACATCATTTGGCGTGTACACAAAAGGATGCTGGAGCTTGTAGATCCGTGCCAGACGAAGTGAAAAAGGAATTATGGGATATCCTAGTTGGTTTGCAAGAAAGACTATTGAAGAAAACAATTGCCCCCGTAGAAGAAGACTCAAGTGGAAATGCGAAGAGGAAAGTAGAGGATAAAAGCTCTACTAGTTATTTCAAGAGAAGTGAAAAAACTCAATCTACAATCAACAATATTTTCAAAAAGGGTGTGCGAGAGGAAGCATGTAATGATAATGCTTCGTTCATCTACAACAACGCAATACAATTTAATGTGGTAAAGAGTGATGAATTCCACAAGATGTGCGAATCTATTTCAAGACATGGATTGGGTTTCAAACCACCGTCTTATCATGAAGTTAGGGTCAAATATCTGAAGCAACAATATGATTTGACAATGGAGACTCTTGCTGAACATAAAGTTCATTGGAAGAAGCTAGGATGCACAATAATGACTGATGGGTGGACGGATAAAAGAAGAAGAACACTAATAAATTTCTTAGTGAACAGCTCTATGGGAACAGTTTTCCTCAAATCTATTGATGCTTCTCAGATGACTAAAACAGCAGACAAGATCTTTCAGATGATTGACGACGTTGTGGATGAGGTAGGTGAAGAAAATGTTGTCCAAGTAGTGACAGATAATGTTGCAAACTACAAAGCTGTCGGAGAAATGTTGATGGCTAAGAGGAAAAAGTTGTATTGGACACCTTGTGCCGCGCACTGCATAGACTTAATGTTGGAGGATATGGAGAAGAAGATAGCTGTGCATCATGAAACAATTCCAAGGGCTAGAAGAATTACAACCTATATTTATTCAAGAACTAATCTCATATCTATCTTGAAAAAATTTACAAAAGATAAAGATTTGATTAGACCAGGAATGACTCGCTTTGCCACAGCATACCTCACTTTGGGATGCCTTCATGATAAGAAACTTCCATTGATACGAATGTTTAACTCAGATGAATGGAAGGGTAGTCGGTTTGCAGCTTCAAGAGATGGAAAATTGATTGAAGAAGTGATTATGGACAGAGAGTTTTGGAAAAATATTGTTATTTGCTTGAAGGGAGCATACCCTTTGATGAAGGTGCTGCGATTGGTTGATTCAGATGAGAAGCCTGTCATGGGATTCATTTATGAAGAAATGGATAGGGCCAAAGAGAGAATTGCACAGGCATTTGATGGTGTGCAAAAATAGTAAGTTGGTTTTATCAAATTGTTGATTTGTTTGCTTTCTTGTAGTATGGTTTTAACTTTAACTTATTTGAATTTTTTTCATTGTTTAGTTATCAACCAATATGGGCGGTTATTGATGCTAGATGGGACAAGCAACTCCATCGGCCCTTGCATGCTGCTAGCTATTATTTGAACCCCCAATTTCATTACAGTCCTACATTTAAGGCTGATTATGAAGTAAAACGTGGACTATATGACTGTACTGAAAGAATGACGGGAGGAAACATAGATGAAATTTCAAAAATTGATAGCCAGCTTGAGGATTTTAAGAATAAAAGGCAATTTTTTGGATCTTTAGTTGCCAAAACTGGAGTTAATATCAAAACTCCAACAGCATGGTGGGATTCATATGGGGAGGAACATCCAGAACTTCAGAAATTTGCTCTTCGTGTGCTGAGCTTGACTTGTAGTTCCTCTGGATGTGAGAGGAATTGGAGTGCCTTTGAAATGGTATATTTTAATAAATAAGAAATCTTTTATATGTTGCATTTATATTATGTTATCATTGTTATGTAAATTAACTTACTTTTTTTAGGTACACACAAAGAGAAGAAATCGCTTAAAGCAGAAGACCATGAATGATGTCATCTTTGTGATGACAAATTCAAGATTGGGCAAAATGAAAAAAAGGAGTGCGGATAATTACAATTTTGATGATATCCCTTCAGATGATGAGTGGATTGTTGAAGATGAAGATGAAGACAATATGATGGTTGCAGGAGAGGAAGAAGAGGCTCCAATTGAAGCGGATTTGGATACTCCTGATTTCATTGGAGAACCTTCTGGCGCTGCAGAAGAGGACGAAGAGGCAGAGCAATTGATGGGTGAAAGAGATGAAGATGCTTTTGGGGAAAATTTAAATTTTGACTTGAGCGATTTTCTTTAAAGTAGGATTGAACACTATTGACTTTTTGGAATGTAATATTTTAATGTGATGGTATGGTATGCGAGTATGCGACTGCATCTATGTCTTTTATATTAATATTTTGATGTGATGATATCATTGGTAATTTGATATGGTATGAAATATTATATTTTTATTTGATGGTATGTAGATTAATACATATTTCTCATTCTTTTGATTTAATTTTTATTAAAATACGATCTTGCGATCCGTGTCGATCCTACGTTTTACGATCTTATGGATGCCTCTCGATCTTAGTTAAGATCTCGATCTTCACAACATTGGGTATAAGAGCCTTCCAACCAACCTCTGATAACTATGAGCATCTGTACGATCACCATTGCTGTCTGATCAATCTTATGGTTCTCCTCCATAGGTGTGTTAGCGGGGGCACACCCAAGCATGTCAGTCTCTGTCAGCAGGTCCAACACATACTTGCGTTGGGAGATAAAGATACCCTTGTCAAAACGGGTCACCTCAAATCCTAGGAAGTAGCGTAGCCTTCCCAGGTCCTTTGCTTCGAACTCGGCTGAGAGAAGTCCCTTCAGCTTTGAGATTTCATCTGTAGCATTTCCGGTGATCACGATATCATCAACGTAAACAATTAGCACAACAATTTTCCCTTCATTCCTCTTGACAAACAATGTATGATCAGAGTGTCCCTGTTTGTAGCCAAACTTGATCATGGCCTTGTGGAATCTGCCGAACCATGACCTCGGAGACTGCTTTAGCCCATACAGGGACTTCCATAACCGACAAATCAACCTCTCTTCCCCCTTCTTCACACAACCTGGGGGGAAAGACATGTACACCTCTTCCTCGAGGTCACCGTGCAAGAATGCATTCTTAACGTCCAGTTGATGAAGTTCCCAATCAAAGATCGCAGCACAAGATATGATCACACGGATAGAGTCCATCTTTGCTACAGGAGCGAAGGTCTCTTGGTAATCAACCCCCTGAGTCTGAGTGTAACCACGAGCAACCAACCTAGCTTTATATCGCTCAACTTTCCCATCCTGATTCTGCTTAACTGAGAAAACTCATCTTGAACCAATGGGTTTCTTGCCAGAGGGGAGAGAGGTGACATCCCAAGTGTGGTTCTTCTCCAAAGCTGACATTTCTTCCTTCACTGCTTGAGCCCATACTGGGATGCAAAGTGCCTCCTGCCATGTCTTAGGGATAGAGATCTCGGACAAGGAAGATATAAATGACTGGTGAGGTTTAGAGAGATGATCATAAGCAACATGATTAAAATGGGATGTTCAGTACACCGGGCCTTACCACGTAGCCGAGCAATGGGAACATGTAAATCAGCATCAGGATCTGAGTCTGAAGACAGCATTGGCAACAGCGGGGCGACAGTGGGCTGTGTACCTGGTTTTCGACGATGATATATATGAGGTAGAGGAGTAATGAGAGACGGATGATGAGAGGGAGGTGTATGAGGAATATCTGTAGTGGATGGCGTAGTGGAAGTAGGAGGAATATCTGTAGTGGAAGTAGGAGGAAGAAAAGTGAGAGGAACAGTACCAATGACAGGAAGAGGGACAGTATCAATGACCTCATCCTCCTTCTCCCCCTGACGATAAGAAGGAGTCAAATCAAGGTAATATGATTCATCCTCGCGGAACGTCACGTCCATGGTACAGAAAGTACGTCTGGTTGGGGGGTGATAACATCTGTACCCCTTGGTAGTGGTAGAATAACCAAGGAAGACACATCGGATGGCTCGAGGATCGAGCTTATCCCGAAGAGGCTGGTGAACATGAACAAAACAAACACACCCAAAGATACGAGGAGGAAGAGATGAGGTATGAACAACAGTCTTAGAAGTCAGACGAGCCAAAGGAGTAGCATAAGCGAGAACCCGCGAGGGGAGACGGTTGATAAGATGAGTAGCCGTCATGATGGCATCGCCCCAATAGGATTTCGGAAGGTGCATGGTGGTGAGAAGGCAACGGGCAACATCAAGGAGATGTCTGTTTTTTCGTTCCGCCACACCATTTAGGGTGGAAGTGTAAACGCACGTAGTTTGGTGGATAATGCCATTGTTCGAGAGGTAGGCCCCAAACACACCACGATCATCATATTCACCCCCATTGTCACTACGAAGGACACGAATGGTTCCGTTGAACTGAGTTTGTATCATCTTATGAAAGGTTTGAAAGACAGAAGCGACATCCCCCTTTTTTTTAAAAGATAAACCCAAGTAGTACGGGAAAAACAATCAATAAACGTAACAAACCATCTATATCCAGTCAAAGAAACAACTGGGGAAGGTCCCCAGACATCTGAATGTATAACAGAAAAAGGAACACTACTAGGAGAAGATAAGTGAGATGATGAATGACGAACATGTTTGGACATTTCACAAACATCACATTTAAAACTAGAAACAAACTGAGATAAAGCAGGAAAAAGTTTCTGAAGATAAACATGAGACGAGTGACCAAGACGCAAGTGCCAGCGTCGAGCGTCAGCAGTAGAAACAGCAGAAGAGGACAGAGCAAGGGATGATGGTGTGGCATCCAGGTAGTACAGACCACTGCGGTTCCTACCACTGCCAAGTATCCGCTTCGTACCCAGTTCCTGAAAAATACAAGAATCAGAGAAAAAGGTTACAAAACAGTTAAGAGATTTGGTAAGATTGCTAATAGAAAGTAAACTGCGGGGAAAGGATGGAACATGCAAAACAGAAGTGAGAGGAAGCGAAGAAGAGCAGGAGAAATTGCCCTTGCCAGCAATAGGGGACAAGGTGCCATTGGCAGAGACAACCTTGTCCTTACCAGACAAGGGTGTGTAGGAGTAGAAACCTATAGAGGACCCAGTCATATGATCAGTAGCTCCGGAGTCAATAATCCACTCAGACGAAGGAGTCACAGCAGCATGGGCACTGGGCATCGCAGCAGTGGCAAACAAAGAGGAGCTACTCGGTGTAGGATCGGACTGAGAGTGTAGCAGACGGCGGAGCGCATCCAATTCAGACATGGTGAAATGATCTGGGAGCTGGCCATGATGGCCCCCTTGAATCTTTGTGGAGTAAGCAGCATCATGAGAACGGGTGTCAGTCTGGCGATGTCCACCACGACCAGGACCACGCCCACGTCCACGACCACGGACATATCCAGGTGGAGCAAGGTGCGGATGAAGCTTGAAGCACGCTTCCCAAGAATGGCCCCGACGGCCACAATGGTCACAGGTGGGAATCTGGGTGGTATGGCTAGAGCCACCACGGCCAATACTAGTAAATGCCAAGCGGTCAGAGGGGGAAGCCGCCGTGTTGAGAGACCTCCGACGATCTTCATCGCCAAGAACCATACTAAACGCCTCCCTGAGTGATGGGAGGGGTAAGCGATGAAGAATATTGGTGCGAACCATATCCAACTCCATGCTCAAACCCATCAAGAACACATGAAGACGAAATCGTTCATCTCGCTTTTGCAACAGAACTGCATCGGCAGTGCAAGCAGGGGTAAACTGATCGAAGTAATCTAACTCCTGAGATATACGCTCGAACTCAGAGTAGTAGGCGGAAACAGTCATAGATCCCTGTCGTAGTTCCAACATACGGCGAGTCAGCTAATAAACCTGAGTGGAATTCCCGATCTGAGAATAAGTCTCCCGCGCGCGAGTCCAAATCTCGTAAGCTGAGTCCATTAGCATATAGTTGCGGTATACCTTTGGAGACATAGAGTGGAGAAGCCAGGAAACCACCAGGGAATTCTCGGAATCCCAACGCGACCAGGCAGGATCAGTCAGGGAGGGTGCCACTTCGGTCCCATCAATGTATCCAAAGAGCTGGTGGCTGCGAATAACATGCTGCGCCGCACGAGACCACTCTAGATAGTTAGTGCCATCTAACGGCACCGTGGTAATCTTCAAGGAGCTAGCATGACCAGAAGGTCGCTGGAGTTCACCCATTTGGGAACCGGAAGACCGCAGGGTTTCCCCCATGTGGGGAACAGAAACACTCGGTGATGAAGAGCCACCACCAATCGAAGAATCATCCATGAGATCAGATCGGAAGAGGCTCGGTTACATCAGATCCTGAAAAAAGGAGAGGTGCCGGAGAAATAGCAGCAACATCCGGTGAAGAAGATAGGTCGGAGAGCGGCGGCGGTGGCTGGATCTGAAGAGGAAGAAGGCGGCGGCGGTGGCTGGATATGAAGAAGAAGAAGAAGGCCGGAGAAACCCGCACGCAGCAGCCGGATCTGAAGGAGGCTAGTCGAGCTTCTCAGCACCCGATCGGCGGCAGCATCCGGTGAAGCGGGAAGCGGAGAAGGTCGGAGAAGATCGGACGCGGCGGAGAAGATCGGTAGAGGTCCGGCTGCTTCATGGAAGGACGGCGGTGGCGTCCTTCTCAGCACCTGACGGTGGCTAGGAGGCCGCCCGGCATCCACATTAGAAGAAGACGATGGGCGAGCGAGTTGGGGAGCGGGACGATCGAGCGAGCGGCGAGGAGGACGGGCGAGCGAGCGAGGGAGAGGGACGGTCGCGGCTAGGGTTTTTCTTTCTTCCTCTGATACCAAGTAGGAAAAACGGGAATTAAATCTATTAGGTTAGAAAAGAGAGATCCCTGCACTTATATAAGTGAGGGAAAAATCCAAAGACAATAATACCCTTATGGGTAAATACAAAACAAAAACTTAAAATAAAACAACTTGATTTCAACTGATCCATATTAGCATAAATATACTTGCACATTACAAGAAGTTTTTAAAATGGGGTAAAGAATGTGAAGGCTTTTTACATATGTGGCAACATTTAGTTAACTCTTCAACATTGTAAGAAATTTATAAGAGATGCTACAGAATGTTTACACAATGTGAGATCTGCAATGGGCTTACCTTATTCTGATGAGTTGTTGACGTATATGAATCAATTCAATGCATTTCCTTTATGGATGATTCATAAGCATTACAGACTCACTGTGAATTCAACAACTTTTGAAAGTATGCATGTAAAAAAAAGAGAGTGAGACAGTGCATGATAAACATAAAGAATTGGATGCCATACTCAACAAATATGATAAATTTGGCTCCATTACACTCCCAATAGATCAAAAGAGTCAAGGTAAGAAGGAGATTCAGTGGGGGGGAGTGGGGGGGGAGTGGCTTGCAGATGCTAGTAAAGTAGTTCTAGATATGATATGATGTTGGTAAAATACAATCATCAGATCAAATATTGTTGGGACCTTAGTGAGTGATGTAGGTTTGTGGCCTTATACTATGAATAGTGTGAAGGTGTTGACTGTTAGTTTGGCTGAAGATATTCTTGTTGATGTGGTAAACTTGATCAGTGACTTGCATGTAATTTTGTTGACTAAAGCTTGAAATTTAATATTGTTTGGACGTGCTTCTATAGATGAGCAAAAATGAGTGACCATGCTCTAAATTTAAGGGTAAATCCTTTTCAAGAGGAGAAGATTGATGCAATATATTTTTATGAAGTCTTCAGTTACGACAGTGAGGACATCTCGAGAATTAACACATGAATTCTCTATCATTGTTGGCTTACATCAAAGTTCAGTTTTAAGCCCATATCTCTTTACCCTTATCATCGATGAGCTCACCGGACATATCAACAAGCAATACTTTGGTGTTTATTGTTTGCATATGATATCGTTTTGGTCGATGAAACGAGCGAAGGTGTAAACAAGAAACTTGAATCTTGGCGAGACGCTTTAGAAAAGAAGGGTTTTAGGATGAGCAGGGCAAAGACGGAGTATATGGAGCTTAAATTTAGCAGTGCAAGGATGGATGACTTCGTTATTAAGTTGGGTGACCAAGATATTCCTGCAGTTAGTGCTTTAAATATCTTGGATCGATAGTTCAAAAAGGTGGAGGTGTTGATAAAGATGTGATACATAAAATTCAAGCAAGATGCCTGAAGTGGAGGGGCATGTAAGGGATCTTATGTGATCGAAAAATACAATTAAACCTTGAATGCAAGTTTTACAGTATTGCAATTAGACCAGCGACGCTCTATGGTTTTAAGTGTTAGGCAGTGAATTATGTACACGAGCAAAAAATGGGAGTTGTGGAGATGAGAATGCTTAGGTGGATGTGTGGACACAAGATACTGGATAAAATTAGGAATGAATGTATCAGGGATAAGACAAGAGTGGCACCAATTGCAGAGACGATACGAGAAACTCGATTAAGATGGTTTTGACACGTACACAGGAGACCATTATAGGCACCTGTTAGGTGTTGTGAGAGCTTAGTCACTAGGCATGTTAAATGGAGGAGGGGTAAACCAATAAAGATTTGGAATGAAACTATAAGGAAGTATATGATGTACTTGGGCATTAATGAGATTATGACTAAAGATAAGGAACAATGGAGACAAAGGATCCATATAGCCGACCACACTATAGTGAGATAAAGGCTTGAGTGTTGTTGTTTTATCCTCCTTGTTACTTGATTCTCCTATCAATTAGATTGAAGCATCCATCCCTATCCAGCTAAAAAGGACTCTTCACAACGCTTACTAGGGCTTCTTTGGTTTTCCATGTGGGAACCTTCTTGTATTATAGTTTTATTGTATTGCAATACTTAATTGGGAGAGACCCATCTATTATAAGATATTTTTTTTCTTTAATGTGATCAAACCCTAGCTAGGGTAAGATCAAAAGTAGAAAGAACTCATCCGCCTCCTCTTTCCTATTAAGAGAGCTCCAATAACACTTGTTTCTTATCCTACATGGCTACAAGAGTGGAAATGAAAAGGATTCTTATTTGAAAATTCCGGTATTGGCTTTATCTCACTGGTGGCGAGTTTTGTGTCTTCCTTCATCCTCCTTTTCAACTTTGTTTGGGACAATTTTGCACGAACTTTGTTTCTAATTTTAGTTAGTGTTATCTCTTTATCCTATGAAATAAGAATTTTCATGATGCAATGTCTATGTAGACCTGTGTTACGGGCCTACTTCCGTAACAGCGGCAACTCGCCGTAATAGTGATCGGAGGTGGAGAAGATGATGGTGGTGGAGGATACCGTGGAGTCGGAACCGCGGCTGCCTAGGCAGGGTTGCTCGTTGGAGAAGAGAGCCATCAAGATCTCACAACAAGAGACAAGAACTAGACTTCATTTCATTGATAACCTCATACAAGACTCTAAGGGTCTATTTATAGAACCTCCGGGTGGCACACCCGTAAATACATGAAGATGCATAAAATATTAAAATACATAAATATTAATATAATACAACTTGACTCCTAATACGAACTCCATAATATGATAAACGGCAAAAGATTCGAAACCGATCCGTAACATCCCATCCGCCCTAGAAATTGAACTTGCCCTCAAGCTCGAACTCCACGTGGTGACTGGATCATCGGGCAGCTTGATCTCCCGCCAGAATAATGCATGATACCACATAGCGACGGCGGCGACGTCAGTGAGTAGCGGCGATGCCGTTGGAAGGACGAGCGGCGGAAGTAATGGCGTCGGCGAGGTCGGTGAAGCGGTGGAAGTAATGGTGTCGGGGAAGCGATGGCTAGGAGAACGAGTGTTGGTGGAAAGGCGGCCGCGGTGTCTGACGAAAGTGGCCCAAGGTGGGGCGGCACCAATACGGCAGGTGATGGCGGAAGGGAAATTACTGCTAAGAGCGGTGGAACGTCAGTGGCCAACACGGATGGAGATTGCACGAAGAGAGGCGGCAGTGGAAGCGGCAGGGACATGGGTTGCGGCAGAAAGGCGGTTGTCGGATTCTTAATGCGGTGGAGTGTGTCGGCATTCCGGAAGAGTGTGATTATGGAGCTCATCATTTCTCGTAGCTTCGATTGGATGGCGGTGGCATCCGCGGCGGTCAGCTTGGTACTTTCCATAATGTGATAATATGATGACTAAATTAATTCAATTTAGAATTAATAGGTTAGAAAAAAAAATGAAATTATTAATAATTAATTAATCAAGAATTGATTAATCAATTTAAATGTAATCTCATTATAATTGAAATTTTGAGAATATGAGGGCAGATGGGGCTGATTTAATGCTACTTGCTGCACAGGGCTTAATAAAAAAGAAAGAAGACGAAGGATTTAATACTACTTGGAGCCTCGTTTTTTCCTTCTCCTGGGCGGTCAGCTGTCTTTTAGCCGTAGCTCTGCTACTTTTCTTCTCCCGCACCCATCAGCTATTATAACCAATTCTCCCCTGACACGTTGGGCCCCACCTCCTCGTTTACTTGCGGTCCCACGATCCCTTCTCATCGCAGCGTGTGTGCTCGCCTTCGTTCTCGTTGGACAAGTTGTCGCTCGCCGCAGCGTGTTTGGTCGCCTTTGTTCTAGCAAGACAAGTTGCATTTTGCTCTTCTATCAGGCTGTAGCTGCTTTCCTTTCCTTGGTCGCTGCTTGCTTTGTCGCATTTGCTCCCCAAGCCGCGTTCGGCTGTTCTTGTCACTTCGTCCTGCTAGTCTTGTCGTCGGCTCTACCTGTGTTGTTCTTGCTGCATGCTGCCTTGCCTTGTCGTCGTTGCTTGCTTTGTCGCATCTGCTTACCAAGTCGCGTCTGAGTGTTCTTGTGTCTTCGTCCTGCTAGTCTTGCTGCCGGCTCTACCTGCGTGTTACCGCCACGTGCTCTGCCGGTCTAACCGCAGTTCTACTCTCCAAGCCGCCTATGTTCCCTCCCAGGCCGCTGGCTCTGGCCGTGCTCGTATCGCTCTTTGCCTAGCCGCTGGCTCTGGTCGTGCTCGTATTGCTCTTTGCCTAGCCGCGTCTTGTGCTCTTTGTTGGTCGTGCTCCTGCCTGTCGCTTCTTGTCGCCTGCTCTGTTCGCTTGCCGCTTGCCTCTTGTCGCTGCTAGTCGCAAAACTTACCATTGTTAGCTGCCATCCTTACCTGCAGGAGCTGCTTCCTGCCCGCAAAGGCCTTCTATCTACCCGCTCCTTGTCGTTGCTACTGCTCCATGGATTCAACAACTGCTTCCTCTCTTCCTGCCCATGTTGTTGCTCCTCTTCCTGAACTTCGTGATGAGCTTCAGATCACCACCATGTCTCTCAGTGGAAAGCAAAACTTTGTTGAGTGGGTGCACACGATTCGCCGCGTTCTGCAGACCAAAGGTCTTCTTCATCATCTAACAAGGGTCACTCCTATCGCACCCACTGGGGAGTGGATCCGTGATGACGACCGTGTCCAATCATGGATTTTCAATTCCATGGACACCGAGCCATATCAGATGGTCATGCATCATGAGACGACCAAAGCTATGTGGGAGGAACTTCACTCCCTCTATTCTAGCAAGGACAACCTCCAGCATCTGTTCGACATCATTACCGACCTTCAAACCCTTGACCCTGGGGCAACAGGTGACTTGACCTCTTTTGTTCCAGAGCCAAGACTTTTGTTGAGGCATGGATACAGAATCAGCCTCCCACGACGGATCTGGTTGCATAATGGGCACAGAAAGAAGCAGTTGGGATTGTCATAATGATGACCCGCGTTCCACCCAACCTTCACAATGTTCGGGCTCAGATTCTTTCTTTATCTACAACTCCCTCTCTGTCGGATGTTTGTTATATGCTCTTAAAGGTTACACCGCCACTAGATGTTCCTGGGAATCTATCTCCGACTCTCCTCCGGCAGCCCCTATCTACTCCTCCTGCTCCTTCGGCTCGTAGAGGTCGCACCACTTCTCGGGGACAGGGACGTGCTGGAAGACCTTTATTTAAGTGTGCTCATTGCGGTTGGGATGGTCACCTTGAGGCCACCTATTATCGCAAATATGGTCTGCCTCCACATCTCACTGCTTCAACTACAGCTGATCCTCACTCCACTCGTAATGACATAGATGTTTTGCGCACCCAGCTCCAACATCTCCAAGGGGTGATTAGTCGCGCATTTGGATCTGTTGCGTCAATCACCAATGAAGGTATATCTTGTCTCTCCTGTAGCTCACACTGGATTATGGACTCAAGGGCCACACATCATATTACTCCGCAGAAACTGCCTCAGTACTTGCAATTTGCATTTCCCAAGTTCATCTCTATGGTCAATTGCGACACCACCCTGGTTTCTGGCGCTGCCGATGTGCCTGAGTGCCTCTCACTCCAACCCTCTTTTTATCCCCGGTCCTTCATGTCCCGGGAACACCTTTTAATCATCTTTTTGTTAATCAACTTACTCAGGAACTTGATTGTTGTGCAACCTTCTCACCATCCTCCTTAGTTGCACAGGATCGACAAATGCAGAATATCATTGGTAAGGGGAGGCTGTCTAATGGGCTCTATCTCTTGGATGTTCCACCCACTATTCTCTCTGCGGTCTCTTATATTGATTGGTATTGTCGTCTTGCGTATGCTCCCCTCCAGATTCTCAAGAAAGCTCTTCATGATGTCTCTCTTCATGAGTTTACTTGTGAATCTTGTATCATTGGCAAACTGCATCGTATATCTTTTAGTTCTGCTTGTACTCAGAGTGATGCTCCTTTTTCTATAGTGCATTCTGATATTTGGGGTTCGTATAAAACCACTAGTGTTTACGGTAATGGTTACTTTGTTATTTTTATTGATGATTACTCGCGCATAACCTAGTTGTATTTACTTCACGATCGTGTTGAAATTACCTTTATCTTTCGTGCATTTATTATTGAGACTCGTACTCAGTTTTCCACTATCTTAAAAGTACTTCGCACAGACAATGCGCGTGAATATACCAGTCATACCTTCTCAAATCTGTGTGTTGAGTTTGAGATTATCCATCAAACTTTGTGCGCTTATACTCCACAACAAAATGGTGTGGCCAAGCGGAAAAATCGTCACCATCTTGATGTCTCCTGGTCTCTCATATTTCAAATGCAGGTACACACATTATACAAGAACTTCGTTGTTACTGCTGACTGTCATCTCATAAACTGCATGCCCTCTTTCATGCCCAACTTTGTGACTCTGTTCAGTCTCCTTTTTCCTTCAAAGCCTCCTTTTTCCCCCACGTCGTGTTTTTGGATGTACATGTTATGTCCATAATCTTGATCCGTCTACTGACAAGTTGGTTTCTCGTGCCACCAAATTTATGTTCGTTAAATACTCGCACTCAGAAAGGCTATGTGTGTTACTCTCCCATCAGTGACAAAATGGTCGTTTCGGCAGATGTAACCTTTCTCGAGGACCAACTGTTTCACTCCTCTCCTCCAAATCCTCTTCTACCTCCCCCTCTACCTCATCCAACCGTCCCTGTCACGTCTCCTCTTCCACCACATCTTCCCACACCAACCCCGACACCAGTGCAACTCACACCATCTCTTCGTGTATACACTCTTCGTCCTCACAAATCTGATGGCCTATAGCAGTTACCCTTTACCAGCGTTATTTCGCGGTCTGTCGATCCGGCATCGACCTCTACAGGTCACCCATTGGCGAATTATGTATCCTTACATCGGATCTCCCCACCTCTCCTCAAATTTGTGCTCTCTCTATCCTCAATTTCTATACCAAACTCTTTGCAAAAGGTTATCCAACATCTGGGGTGGCGTGCGGCCATGAATAAAGAAATGACTGCACTTTGAGCTAACCAGACTTGGGATCTTGTCCCTCTTCCTCCAGGATAGACTTGTGTCGGCTGTAAATGAGTCTTTACAATCAAACATGCTCTAGACGAGGCAATTGAATGCCTAAAAGCTCGGCTTGTGGCTCGATGGTTCACTCAACAATAAGGTCTCGACTATGATAAAACTTTATCACCAGTCGGTAAGTTAAATACCATTCGGGTCCTGATCTCCTTAGTTATTCATCGACAATGTCCCTTACATCAATTGGATATCAAAAATGCATTTCTCAACGACGACCTTCTAGAAACTGTCTACATGCACCAACCTCCCGGATTTGAGACCACGGGGGAGTCTCGTATTTGTCATCCAAAAAAATCTATTTATGGTCTTAAACAGTCTCCTCATGCTTGATTTGACAAATTTAGTAAGATTGTTCGTGAAGTTGGATTCACGCGAAGCTCGACTGACCTCTCTATTTACTCGTCATCAACTAACTGACACAGTCATTATCCTAGTTTATGTTGATGATATTGTGATTACTGTTAATGACTCCACAGGGATATAACTAATTAAACAACACTTAAAGTCTGTATTTTAAACTAAAGATCTGGGAAATCTTCAGGACTCCCTTGGACTTGAGGTAGCAAGATGACCTGATAGCCTTGTCCTATCACAGCGGAAGTATTATCTTGACCTTCTTCAGGATGCTGGCAATTCGGGATGCAAACCTGCTGACACTCCTATGGATGTCAACCATAAGCTATAGGCTCATGAATCTGACTCTGGTCCACTACTTACGAATCCAGAGTATTATTGACGTCGTGTAGGCAAGATGATATATCTTATGATTACAAGACTTGATATCTTACTTGTTGTTGAAGTTATCAGTCGATTTATGCATATTCCACGGATCTCTCATCTCCAGGCCGTCGAGCGCATCCTCAGATACCTAAAGACTGCTCCTGGACAAGGTCTTGTATACAAATCATCCTCTTCTTTATCTTTAATTGCCTATTTTGATGTTGACTATACTAGTTCTCTTGATGATCGACGCTTCACAACTGGTTTTTGTGCGTACATTGGAGAAAACCTTATTACATGGCGTAGTAAGAAGCAATATGTTGTTGTTCGCTCATCTGCTGAAGTCGAGTATCGTGCAATGACAGTTGTTGTGTCTGAACTCACCTGGCTAAAAAGTCTCCTTGGTGATTTGGGAGTCAAACTTTTCTCACCAATAACTCTGTTTTGTGACAGTAGAGCTGCTATACATATTGTCAAGAATCCCGTGATCCCAGGTCGACGAAAGCTGATCACAGAATCCACAATAGCTGTTCGTCAGAGAATAGCTGTTGGACGAGGCATGGTAGATAGAACCTTTTTTACAAAGTTGCATCATGATAAAATTCACTTAGTACAAATATATATATATATATGTGGATGACATAATTTTTTGTTCCACTGATCCAAATCTGTGCAAAAGATTTTCTGATTTAATGTACTCAAGGTTTGAGATGAGTAGCATGAGTGAGTTATCATATTTCCTTGGTCTCCAAGTGAAACAAACACCTGAAGGGATCTTCATCTCTCAATCTAAATATGTTAAAGAGCTTATTAAGAAGTTTGGGATGAATGATGTCTCTGCCATGAAAACTCTCATGGCTGCCAATACTGTTGTAGATGCTGATGAATCTGGAAAACCAGTTGATCAGACCATGTATAGGGCCATTGTTGAATCCCTACTGTATTTGACAGCAAGCAGACCAGACATTATGTTTGCCACATGTCTTTGTGCTAGATTCCAGGTGAACCCTAAAGAATTTCACCTTATTTTCTTGAAAAGGATTTTAAGATATATAAAAGGTTGTCCAGATCTAGGCCTCTGAGATTTAACAGAATCAGCATTTGTGTTAACTGGATTCTCTGATGCTGATTATGCTGGATGCAGAGTAAACAGGAAAAGCACATCTGGACAGGGATTGGAAATAATATATTTATCGAACAATATATTATAATATATTGTACACAATATATTGTATTGTCCATTTGACAATAACAATATATTGTATTGTTATTTTAACAATAACAATATATTGTCAATATTATTGTACTTTTAATTTTTTTTTTAAACATAGTATGTAAAGATAAAATTTCATTTTTATAGATATTTGTCACAAACAATCATCTAAAACAGGCTGAACCGAAATTTGGCTGAACCTAAACTTGGCTGAACCGCTGAACCCAAACAACACATACAAATACACGGAAATAGGGCTGAAATGAAATTTTGAAACCCTACCTCCCGACGGCTCCCTCTCGCAGTCTTCTTTTTTCTCCCGCAAGCCTGTGACGGCAGACGCCTGCCGTTCTACCCATACCGCAAAGAACGAACCCCGCCGGACGTCTATTTTCTCCCGGAAGCCTGAGACGGCAGACGCTGTGAGTTTTACCTCGACCCTGCACTTTAGAGAGGAAGAAGCTTCGTCTGCTGTCGTGAATGAAGAAACAGTTGATGATGAAAACCAAAGTGACGAGGATGAGGAGCTGAACTTTTGAGAAGTTATATTATAAAGTTTGCTTGTAACTTTTATTATTGGTTTTGGAAACTTTTGAAATGCTATATTATATTATCTGTTTGGAACTATTGAAAAAATTACAATATATTATTTTTTCATTTTTAGCATTTACAATACAATATATTGTATTGCTAACATTGCAATATAAATATATTGTATTGTTAGCATTACAATATTAATATATTATATTGTTTATTCTCAAAATTACAATACAATATCAGATAGTATTGTTCCAATCCCTGCATCTGGAACTTTTCAGTTCCTTGGTGACAGACTTGTATCTTGGTTCTGTAGAAAACAAACATATGTTTCAACATCCACAGCTGAAGCTGAATATATGCCTGCAGGCAGTTGCTGTTCACAGATATTGTGGATACAAAACCAACTACTAGATTATGGTGTCAACTTAAATAATTCAACTATTCTATGTAATAATACAAGTGATATTTAAATTGCATAAAATTCAGTATTGCATTCTAGAATCAAGCATATAGACATTAGAAATCATTTCATTAGAGATTGTGTTAACAAACAAAAGATTAAACTTGAATTTATCTCTACTGATTTGCAAAGAGCAGATATATTCACTAAGCCATTGGATTTATCCAAGCATCTGTTCTTTGTCAATCAGCTTGGTATGATAAATGGTCAGGATTTAATCTAATGTTCTGTCACTGGTCAAAGAATTGTCTCTGTTCGTCGACCTGAGATCGACAAATTGATACCAGTTCCTGAGATTTTTCGTCGACCTGAGCTCGACGAAATCTCTTACTGAAGTGATTTTTGTTGACACGAGATCGACGAACTTACTTCAGAAACTTTTCGTCGACCTCAGATCGACGAAATGCTTTCAAATCTTCAGCCCGAATCAACGAACTGGTTGACTCTAAATTATTTTGTCGACCTCAGATCGAAGATCTTCTAATTTTCGTCGAACGGAGTTTGTCGGTTCATATTCTGGAAAACCTTATATTTAGGTTTTCTTCGACCTCCGTCCCGCGCTTTCAGTTCCTTTTGCACTTGATCGTCGTTTTCCTTTTGCAGGTGCTTTCATGGCGATTCCCGCTGGCTCTCTCACTGCCATGAAATTTGATGCTGGCTTTGACATAGACTTTGAATCATTCCAGTATTCTGATCCAGTTTTCCTGAACATTCTCCAACTACTAGAAGAACAACAACTGAAGACTCTGTTCTCAACCCGCATAAAGATATCTGCCACAGAAATCAGGGAATGGGTGTATACAGCTACTGTCGATGAGAATAAGATGACCGGCACCATCGTGGGTAACGAAATTTCTCTTACCCCCGATATTCTTACAGAATTTTTTGGATTGAAAAATAGTGAGGAGGATTTAGAAATTGATGCTGAAGAGTTTGATTTAATGCTGAATACAATGTGGTATTCTGGAGACACCCCAAACAAGCTCCTCAAGAAACTTCTGTCTGCCGAGTATAAATTTCTAGCAGATATAGTTGGAAAAGTGTTGCTCGGGAAGCACACTGCGCATGATTATATCACCAGGCATCAGTTCCTGGTCATGTGCGCCATTGTAAATAAGAAAGCTGTGAACTGGGCACAGATTCTGTTCAATTTGATCACAAAGAAGAACAGCAAGAAAAAGGTATGCTTTGGAAGGATCCTAGGGATCTTCCTAAACGAAAAAGCTGCAGGATCCCTGGTCTCCTCGATCATATCCATCAATGCCTCAAAGAGACTCACCTGTGCTCTTTTTGGCAAGTGGGAGAGGACCATCACCAAGCCAACTAAGGCTACCTCCTCCTCCACTAAAACTTCCAAGAGTACAAGGGCTGTGCCAGCCTCTCCCCACCCCACTGAACGGCTCCCTTCCACTCCTCCATCATCTCATGCCCCTCTAGTTCCATCCCAACAAGTCCCACCAACCCCACCCTCTACTACCATCCACATCCATACTCCAACACCACCAGCATCTCCACTTCCCTCTTCCCCTACACATCTACCATCTCCTCCTCCTTCACCTCAACCTGACACTTCCATCCCTACACCACCTCTATCCCCTCTACCATCTCACTTAGTTGATATCCCCCACATCAACCTCTTCTCCCTCCCCTCCTTTAACCTGCTCTCCTCTCCCCTGAACTCTCCATCTCCACAAAATGACTTCCCCTTAGAAACTCCACCTCCACTTCCACCTCCATCACCCACATCTACTCCTTCAGCTACTGCTCTAGTTTCTGTCTCTCCAACTCTGGATCCCTCTTACCACCACTCTCATCACTCTTCTCACCCCACTACTCAAAACCCTTATAGCATAGGTCATTTCTCCTCTAGCTGTCTCCATCTCATCTCTTGCTACCCAAATATCTGTCCTCACCACTGCTCCATCTTCAGTTTGGGGTCTGGCCTCAGCACTTGCTGAAACCAGGCAGGGGGAGATACTTAATGAAGAAGTAGCAGTCACAGCAGCAACAGCAGGACCAGCAGCAGCAGTTGTACATGTATCAGATACAGCAGAAATGGATACAGAAGCAGAAGAATAACAATATGTATTTAATCAAATATGTTACTATGATATAAGTGTATAAGTGTATAAGTGTACAGGTGCAGCAAGTGAATTAGAGAAAAGGTAACTAAGCTACACAGCAAAATATATCACAGCACAAGCACACAGAAAAATCACAGCCACACAGACAACACAAGAATTTTATAGTGGTTCCCCAAACTTGGGTACATCCACTCTTCTACCACCCTAGGTAGGAATCCACTACAGGTTTTGATCAGGTGACTGCCACTAATGAGCTTTTGATCAGGTGCTCAAAAACCAACCCAAGTCTTTTGGAAGGAGACTTGCAACCAGAATAATTTTGAAGGAAATTAAAACCCTGTACAGAGGTGGGGAAGAGAGGTTGATTGAAGTCTTCTTTTCTCAAATCAAAATGAGAAGATTTTGTGGATTCTGTGATGTTGTCAAAGCTCCCCCTGAGATCTTGAATGGTTTAGGAGTGGAAGCTTTGCAAAGGGTGAGTAGGCCTTCTGCTGTAAGATCTACTTTCTGAGATCCTTTGACTGATTTAAGTATTTTTGTCACTTGAGATCCCTGAAAACAAAGAAGGAGAGGAAAAACACTTGATAGTGATTGTTGTTTTTTCTTCTTCTTTTTGAGAGCAGTTGAGTTTTCTTCAGAGAGTTGTATGCACTGCACTTAGATTTATTGGGGTTGAAGTAGAGGCCACTGGAGCTGGTGGTCCTGTCAAGATGGAATTAAAAATGTCCTCATCAATAGAGTTCATATAAAGTTTGATTCTTGTCTTCCAGATTGCAAACTTTTGCAAGTTGCAAACTGGAGGTCTGGTGCTGACATAATCCTTGTTTTGTGTCATGATATCAGAAAATAAAATTTAAACTGAGAAACTAGTAAGACTTATTCAGAGTTTATCCTGAGGATCTTGATTAATTCAGGTGTGAGTCTGTATGATGTGATTAACCAGCCTCTGATACCAATTGAAAGATAGGATAAGCTCTGAACAACTCTAGAGGGGGGATAGAGTTTTTAAAGTCTTTTTGATTTTTGCAGAAATAACAAATTTTTAATCAAATATGTTACTATGATATAAGTGTATAAGTGTACAAGTGCAGCAAGTGAATTAGGGAAAAGGTAACTAAGCTACACAGCAAAATATATCACAGCACAAGCACACAGGAAAATCACAGCCACACAGACAACACAAGAATTTTATAGTGGTTCCCCAAACTTGGGTACATCCACTCTTCTACCACCCTAGGTAGGAATCCACTACAGGTTTTGATCAGGTGACTGCCACCAATGAGCTTTTGATCAAGTGCTCAAAAACCAGCCCAAGTCTTTTGGAAGGAGACTTGCAACCAGAATAATTTTGAAGGAAATTAAAACCCTGTACAGAGGTGGGGAAGAGAGGTTGATTGAAGTCTTCTTTTCTCAAATCAAAATGAGAAGACTTTGTGGATTATGTGATGTTGTCAAAGCTCCCCCTGAGATCTTGAATGGTTCAGGAGTGGAAGCTTTGCAAAGGGTGAGTAGGCCTTCTGCTGTAAGATCTACTTTCTGAGATCCTTTGACTGATTTGAGTATTTTTGTCACTTGAGATTCCTGAAAACAAAGAAGGAGAGGAAAAACTCTTGATAGTGATTGTTGTTCTTTCTTCTTCTTTTTGAGAGCAGTTGAGTTTTCTTCAGAGAGTTGTATGCACTGCACTTGTGTATTCTCAAAGGTTTCTGTGTATCTTTTTTTTTCTTTGACTGAGAGATTATCAGTTCTATAACTGCCTCAAGCTCGAATTCAAAAACCAGCAAATAATGGTCAGCCGAAATCTAAGGAATGAAAACGGCAAGAATGTTGTCATATATTCTATTCTATGTCTGTCCTGAGATATAAGCAATTAATTTCATGGGGGATATTTACAATCAATGCTGCCAGTAATGGCTATATTCAAATGCATTGATTATCCAGGGAATTAACGGCCTATAATAGATATGCAATAAGGAGACAGAAAAGGAAAGAATAAATAACAATATGTCTTACAGTTTTCGTCGACCAGAGAACAGCTTTTCGTCGACCTGTGATCAGCTTTCGTCGACCTGGGATCAGCGAACAACTGCACTGCATAAACTGACCGATACTGTGCTCTAAGTTCGTCGACCTGAGAATGGCTTTCGTCGAGCTGAGAATAGCTGTTCGTCGAGCTGAGATCCAAAATCGTCGAACTCTAAATACTGCTTGATAACTTTCTTCTTCTGTGCATCAAGTTCGTCGAGCTGAAGTCTGAGATCGTCGAACTGAGTCTGCAGTCTGGACTTAGAATATTTTCTGGTGTTGAACCACTTCAATCAGAATTAGTCGATCAAAGATCAAGGTTCTTCTGGCTGTTGTTCTTAGTTCGTCGACTGAGTGTTAGACTTAGAAGGTATTACTTTGACCAGAGTTCGTCGAGCTGAGATCTGAGTTCGTCGAGCTCAGCTCAGAGAATTGTCTCTGAGTTAGTCGAGCTGAGCACGACAATCGTCGACCGGAGATCGACGAACGTAGATCTCCTTTTTCCAAAACTTGAATTCTCTAAGTCTTGAGTCTTTGGCAGTGTTGGAGGCTGGTCTTTTGTACTGTTTGACTCTAAGGATTTGACCTAGACTCTAGGACACGACTATGACCCTGATCTATACATGTTGAGTCATATCCTAACTCAGTGAACCTAGCCCAAATCCAACTAGGGGTTCCAACAATCTCCCCCTATTTGGGTGAGGTCACTAATAACAGACTCAATACAAGAAAAAAATATATACAAAGCAGGAACACAATATATATCTGGCAGATAATTTAATGACAAGTGCAGCAGATATATGTACATAGTCAGCTTTGTAACAGAAAAGAAAATATAATTTTAACAAAGTATACCAAAAGTAGCAATTCTTCTTCAGGATTTTTTGTTTCTACTTCTTGGATTTTGCTTCCTTCTTCTTTTCTCCAAGCTTGGTAAATATAATCTCCCTGTTAGGATTAGCAGCTTCTCTTTTTGATATATACAAATCTGCTGCTCCAATCACTGTCTGGGTTGAAGTTCTGGGAACAATTGCCTCTGGATGTCTAGCCATATAATCAGCAGGGTCAAACAGTTTCTTGCTCACCTGAAGTCTTTCAAGTTCTTTTTCTCTATAAGTATACATTGTAGTGAATTTTGTTGGATCCTGTCCTTCTTCTCTGACCTTTTTCATCTGTGACAGAGCAATCAATTCTTGGAGCCTGACCATCCTGAAATTTGGATCATCATCTTGACTGACAGATGACTGATCTTCTTGAGAGGGTAGCAGGGTGAAAGGGCTGAATTGTGTTGACTGTTCTTGGAAGTTTGTAGTAATCTGGCTTTCACTACTTTGAGTGTACAGTGATTTTGGAGGTGCAGCTTCACTGTATTTTCTTTTGGGTTTATGTGATACAGAGTGTCTTCTTTGTTCAGCCTATGGTTGAGGAGGAGAGAATTCTGGTTTTTGATACACTATTTCTTTTATTTGTTCTGTACAGCTAGTACTTCTTTGTTGACTGCTTCCATGTGATTGCTGTATGGATGGTCTTTCTTGCCTCTGATAAGTTCTGGTGAATGAGTGCTTGAAAGGTGCATCTGACTTTTGAGAACTAATTCCAGAAGCACCAGCAGCTGGTGGAGGAGGAGGAGGGGGATCCTTCCTGTATTTGTAAGCTGGGGGAGGAGAGTACCTTCTACTTTTCTTCCTGGCCTTTTGTTCATTCTTTGAGAGCCACATCCAGGCCGGAGTTCCCTTGTATGGGGTTATTTTTTGTAGGATATAGTAGGGAGTATCATTGGTGTTTTCAGGTTTGGGAGCAGGAGGAGGTGGAGCCTTCCTTTTCTTAGAGATTTTCCTTTTCTTAGATTTCTGATCATCATCATCATCATCATCAGAAGAAGAAGAATAAGATTGAGGTTTGTCATACATAGCATCAATCTCTCTTAGTGCTTCATCAGAGCTTCTTTCTTTGTTGCATGAGATGGAACTGGGGAGGGAACTGGAGAACTGTATACTTCTGTGCTCTGAGCAGCTAACTTGTTTTCTTCCTTTATGTCAGCCATAATCAATGCATCCAGATCTGGTACTGGAGAATCATCCATTACAAAGACTGGGGCCATAGGAGAAGATACGGTTGGGGAGGCAATCTGTTTAGATGATGGAGTGGCAGGAATGGCAAAACTGGCCTTTAGTTGTTTGACAACATCGGGGCTTATTGGAGAAGAATATGGAATAATAGCTAGTGATGGCTTGGTATACTCAGCTGGAGGAAGGCTGTGATGAGCTGTATCAAAAGAGCTTAACAAACTTATCAAGTCTATTGTGGGATTTATGAAAATATCACCAACAGTATTTATTGTTGGTATAACTGACTCATCAATGTCCATGTTAGTTTCAATAAAATGAATCAAATCTAATAAATCTTCTTCTGCTTCTGTATCCATTTCTGCTGTATCTGATATATGCACAACTGCTGCTGTTGGTCCTGCTGCTGCTGCTGTGACTGCTACTTCTTCATTAAGTATCTCCCCCTGCCTGGTTTCAGCAAGTGCGGAGGCCAGGCCCCAAACTGAAGATGGAGCAGTGGTGAGGGCAGATATTTGGGTAGTAAGAGATGAGATGGAGGAAGCTAGAGGAGAAATGGCCTCTGCTATAAGGGTTTTGAGTAGTGGGGTGAGAAGAGTGATGAGAGTGGTGGTAAGAGAGGGATCCAGAGTTGGAGAGGCAGAAACTGGAGCAGTAGCTGAATGAGTAGATATGGGTGATGGAGGTGGAGGTGGAGGTGGAGTTTCTAAGGGGAAGTCATTTTGTGGTGATGGAGAGTTCAGGGGAGAGAAGAGCAGGTTAAAGGAGGGGAGGGAGGAGAGGTTGATGTGGGGGATATCAACCAAGTGAGATGGTAGAGGGGATAGAGGTGGTGTAGGGATGAAAGTGTCAGGTTGAGGTGAAGGAAGAGGAGATGGTAGATGTGTAGGGAAAGAGGGAAGTGGAGATGCTGGTGGTGTTGGAGTATGGATGTGGATGGTAGTAGAGGGTGGGGTTGGTGGGACTTGTTGTTGGGATGGAACTAGAGGGGCAGGAGATGATGGAGGGGTGGAAGGGAGCCGTTCAGTGGGGTGGGGAGAGGCTGGTGCAGCCCTTGTACTCTTGGAAGTTTTAGTGGAGGAGGAGGTAGCCTTAGTTGGATTGGTGATGGTCCTCTCCCACTTGCCAAAAAGAGCACAGGTGAGTCTCTTTGAGGCATTGATGGATATGGTCGAGGAGACCAGGGATCCTGCAGCCTTTTCCTTTAGGAAGATCCCTAGGATCCTTCCAAAGCATACTTCTTTCTTGTTGTTCTTCTTTGTGATCAAACCGAACAGAATCTGTGCCCAGTTCACAGATTTCTTATTTACAATGGCGCACATGACCAGGAACTGATGCCTGGTGATATAATCATGCGCAGTGTGCTTCCCGAGCAACACTTTCCCAACTATATCTGCGAGAACTTTATACTCGGCAGACAGAAGTTTCTTGAGGAGCTTGTTTGGGGTGTCTCCAGAATACCCCATTGTATTCAGCATTAAATCAAACTCTTCAGCATCAATTTCTAAATCCTCCTCACCATTTTTTAATCAAAAAATTTTGTAAGAATATCGGGGGTAAGAGAAATTTTGTTACCCGCGATGGTGCCGGTCATCTTGTTCTCATCGACAGTAGCTGTATACACACATTCCCTGATTTCTGTGGCAGATATCTTTATGTGGGTTGAGAGCAGAGTCTTCAGTTGTTGTTCTTCTAGTAGTTGGAGAATGTTCAGGAAAATTGGATCAGAATACTGGAATGATTCAAAGTCTATGTCGAAGCCAGCATCAAATTTCATGGCAGTGAGAGAGCCAGCGGGAATCGCCATGAAAGCACCTGCAAAAGGAAAACGACGATCAAGTGCAAAGAGAACTGAAAGCGCGGGACGGAGGTCGAAGAAAACCTAAATATAAGGTTTTCCAGAATATGAACCGACAAACTCCGTTCGACGAAAATTAGAAGATCTTCGATCTGAGGTCGACGAAATAATTTAGAGTCAACCAGTTCGTCGATCTCGGGCAGAAGATTTGAAAGCATTTCGTCGATCTGAGGTCGACGAAAGGTTTCTGAAGTAAGTTTGTCGATCTCGTGTCAACAAAAATCACTTCACTAAGAGATTTCGTCGAGCTCAGGTCGACGAAAAATCTCAGGAACTGGTATCAGTTCGTCGATCTCAGGTCGACGAACAGAGACAATTCTTTGACCAGTGACAGAGCATTAGATTAAATCCTGACCATTTATCATACCAAGCTGATTGACAAAGAACAGATGCTTGGATGAATCCAATGGCTTAGTGAATATATCTGCTCTTTGCAAATCTGTAGAGATAAATTCAAGTTTAATCTTTTATTTGTCAACACAATCTCTAATGAAATGATGTCTAATGTCTATATACTTGGTTCTAGAATGCAATACTGGATTTTGTGCAATTGAAATAGCACTTGTATTATCACATAGAATAGTTGAATTATTTAAGTTGACACCATAATCTAGTAGTTGGTTTTGTATCCACAATATCTGTGAACAGCAACTGCCTGCAGCCATATATTCAGCTTCAGCAGTGGATGTTGAAACAGATGTTTGTTTTCTACAGAACCAAGATACAAGTCTGTCACCAAGGAACTGACAAGTTCCAGAGGTGCTTTTTTTGTCTACTCTGCATCCAGCATAATCAACATCAGAGAATCCAGTTAACACAAATGTTGATTCTGTTGAATACCAGAGACCTAGATCTGGACAACCTTTTATATATCTTAAAATCCTTTTCAAGAAAATAATGTGAGATTCTTTAGGGTTCACCTGGAACCTAGCACAAAGACATGTGGCAAATATAATGTCTGGTCTGCTTGCTGTCAAATACAGTAGGGATCCAACAATGGCCCTATACATGGTCTGATCAACTGGTTTTCCAGATTCATCAGCATCTACAACAGCATTGGCAGCCATGGGAGTTTTCATGACAGAGGCATCATTCATCCCAAACTTCTTAATAAGCTCTTTAGCATATTTAGATTGAGAGATGAAGATCCCTTCAAGAGTTTGTTTCACTTGGAGACCAAAGAAATATGATAACTCACTCATGCTACTCATCTCAAACCTTGAGTGCATTAAATCAGAAAATCTTTTGCATATATTTGGATCAGTGGAACCAAAAATTATGTCATCCACATATATTTGTACTAAGAGAATTTTATCATGATGCAATTTTGTAAAAAGGGTTCTATCTACCATGCCTCTAGAAAAATCATGCTCTAAGAGAAAGCTGGCTAAGGTCTCATACCAAGCTCTTGGAGCTTGCTTTAAACCATATAGAGCCTTATGCAATTTAAATACATAAGAGGGATGAGATGAAGAGATAAAACCTGGGGGTTGTTCAACATACACCTCTTCTTTGAGTTCTCCATTTAGGAATGCACTTTTCACATCCATCTGATAGACTTTAAAGTTTTTGAATGCTGCATAGGCTAAGAAAATCCTTATAGCTTCAAGTCTGGCAACTGGAGCAAAGGTTTGATCATAATCAATTCCTTCTTCTTGTCTGTATCCTTGAGCAACAAGCCTTGCCTTGTTCCTCACTATCACACCTTGGGCATCAAGTTTGTTTCTAAATACTCACTTAGTCCCAATTACTGGATATCCCCTGGGCCTTGGAACTAAATCTCAAACTCTACACATCTCAAATTGGTTGAGTTCCTCTTGCATTGTAGTGATCCAGTTTGGATCTTGCTCTGCATCAGATATGGATTGAGGCTCAATTTGAGAGAGAAAGCAGACAAGCATCACATCAGGGTTGAGTTGATGTCTTGTCTGCACTCCTAGTGATATGTCTCCAATTACTTGAGATCTAGGGTGATCCCTAAGTGTGACAAGATCATTAGGTGGAGTTTGTTCAGCAACAGTTATTTGATTTAATTCCTCTTGTGGAATTGTATCAACTGTTGGAGGAAATTGAACTGCTTCCACAGTCTCTTCTTCACTTTCAACTTCTGATATAACTTGTGGAGAGGGATGTGATTCATCCTTTGAAGTAAGATTTAGATCATCCAAGCTCTCACACAAATTTTGTACATGCAGATCATTGTTGATAGAGATGTCTCTCTCCTTGTAAAACATATTAGATTCATCAAATGTTATATGCATAGATTCCTCAATTTTTAATGTTGATTTATTAAACATCATATATGCATTGCTGACTTGGGAATATCCTAGAAAAATTCTCATTGCAGCCTTAGCTTCAAACTTTCTAAGATGTTTCTTGTCATTGTTGTGAATATAGCATATACATCCAAATACTTTAAAATAGGTTATTATAGGTTTCTTCCCTTTGAGTAGTTCATAGGGAGTCTTAAGCTTTAGTTTATGTATTAGACTTCTATTCATGACATAGTTTGCTGTGCTCACAGCCTCTGCCCAATAGGATAGGGGCATGTAAGCATCTGCAAGTAATGTATATGCAGCTTCAATGAGTGTTCTATTCTTCCTTTCAACTACCCCATTTTGTTGAGGAGCTCTTGGAGCTGAGAAACAATGTCTGATACCTTCCTTCTCACAGAACTCTAGCATAAGAAGAGATTCAAACTCAATACCATGATCACTTCTGATCAATGCAACTTGAGTAGAATACTCAATCTATATGTTCTTGAGAAAATCTGTGAGAACCTTAAAAGTATCCGACTTAGTTCTCAAAAAGAAAACCCATGTGAATCTGGAGAAATCATCTACAATAACTAATGTATAAGACTTTCCTCCTAGACTTTGTAATGCAATAGGGCCAAAAAGGTCCATATGAAGCAAGTACAAGATTCTAGGTGAATCACTCTTATTAATGGATTTAAAACTAGATTTAGTTTGCTTTCCTAGCTGACAAGCCCTGCAGAGGTCTTCCTTCTTGTAGGGATCAGAAGGTAAGCCTCTAACAAGATTGTCTTTAGATAACCTAGCTATATTTTTATGGTTTACATGTCCTAGCCTTTTGTGTCATAATCTAGTTTGAATGCTGACAGAATTGAATAAGCAAATTTCAGATTTAGCTGATTCAAAATTTACTAAGTAGATGTTGTCTTGTCTAATTCCTGTTAAAACAGTTGTGTTGTTTAAAGAAATAAAACATAAAGAGTTAGTAAAGCTTACTTGATAACCTGTATCACATAGCTGGTTTACTGATATCAGGTTATGTTAAAACCATTTACATAAGTCACTTTCTTGAATGTGACAGCTCCACAGTTGAAATCTCCATAGCCTTCTATCAGTCCAATGCCTGAGTCCAAACACATTGAAGTTGACTGTTACTTCATTTGGGAGAAGGTTCAATTAAAGAAGATGAAATTAGAGCATGTTCCAGCTATTGGGCAAGTTGTTGACATTCTCACCAAAGCCTTATCGCGACCGTTGTATCATCAGTTTTTGTGCAAGCTTGATGCTTATGATTTGTATACTCCATCTTGCGGGAGAGTGTTAAAGAAAAACATGTAGAAGACCCAATGTTGAGGCCCAAAATTCAAGCCCACTTGTAATCTTGTTTAGTCCCAAATCTTAGGATTAAGAATCCTCTCCTCTCTCTCTCTCTTCTTATATATGTGTACAAATACATGTATTATGATATGAGACATTTTTGAGAATTTAATAAAATTATCTTTATTTTTCTCCCTCTTCTGTAATTCTCTAATCGTCCAAAAAATTTAAGTGCTCAAGATATATGCAAAATGAAATACGGCGAAATAAAGAATTCTGGAGTTTTTTCGGAGAACACTGACATAAAATGTTTATATCACTTAGAATACTTAATGAAACGTGATCATTTTTGGAATCATGCTCTAAACATTCAATGTTTATCTTTGTCCTAACTTACGAATTTTTAAAGTCTTCGAGTATAAATTGAAAAGTGGCATGACCTAACACAACAATTTGTACTGTATCAGTGACTTGACTAAAATGACAACTCCCAAATTTCAGTGACAGAGTGATTTCAAATTCATGTCCTCTGACTTTGAAATTGTATGTGTGATGCAAGGTTTTTGGCATGTTTGATGATTTGCTCGTAATAACAGTGAATTCACTAGAGAAAGTCTCTCTCAATTTTAAGTGAAATGGAGTGATTTTAATTCAGTTTCATGATCTACAAATTGTTTTCCATGTCCTCAATTTTGGATGATTTGTATATTAATTCATAATGCGTACCTTTTCATGAAGTCATAACCTCCTTTTACAAAAAAAATGAACTGCTAGAGCCTAGATGCATACATACAAGCTAAGAAAATAAATATAACTCATAGGTAAGAAATTAAAATAATTACCTAAAGGTAAAAAGATGATCCTAAATGTTGTAACAGCTATTGCAATTGAAATTAAAAAAAATTTGTAAGCACCAGAAAGAAATGCAAACGCTCAGGAGCACACCCACTAGCTTTTGCATGCATTAAAGTTCAATGACCATATACCATAAATATAACTATAATTCTGTAGAGAAATCCTCAAACTTGTATATACTTTCTCAATGATCAAATACAAAGTATGAATACATATTTATAGGAGGGAGAAAGAGAGAAGAGAGTCATATACATGATGTGGGACTAAAGAGGAGAAAAGAAGAAATACAAATAAATGGGTCACTTTACATGGACTTTTCCAACACTCCCCTGCAAGCTGGAGCGTACAAGTCGTATGCACCCAGCTTGGACAGAAACTGGTAAAATAGGGTACTTGGTAGAGCCTTTGTGAGGATATCAGCAACTTGTTCAGTACCCGGAACATGCTTCAATTTTATCTTCTTCATTTGGACTTTCTCCCGGATAAAGTGACAGTCCACTTCAATATGTTTCGTTCTTTCATGAAAGACTTGATTCTTTGCAATGTGTATAGTCGCTTGGCTATCGCATAACAGGATGACAGGTAAGGGAAGTTTTACCCCCAGATCGGCAAGGAGACTTTCAAGCCAGGTAAGCTCAGAGACAACAGATGTCATCGATCGGTATTCTGCTTCGGCTGAGGATCGAGCAACTACTGCTTGTTTCTTACTTCGCCAGGTAACGAGATGACCTCCAAAATAGGTGCAAAAGCCACTGGTTGATCGGCGATCATCCAAGGAACCGGCATAGTCTGCATCAGAATACGCAACCAATGTTGGAGTAGAGGATGAGGTTTTGTATACCAATCCTTGACCCGGAGCTGTTTTAAGGTATCTAAGGATGCGCTCAACAGCTTGAAGGTGAGATGTTCGTGGGGCATGCATAAACTTGCTGACCACCCCAACAGCGAAGGATATATCCGGTCTTGTGACCGTTAGGTAGATCAATTTCTCAACCAGCCGTCGATAGTATTCCGGATTTTGAAGAGAAAGATCTGTATCACAAGAATGTGCACACAGCTTATGATTTGCATCCATTGGAGTAGTAGTAGGCTTGCAACCAGAGTAGTCAGCATCTTGAAGGAGATTCAGGCAGTACTTCCTTTGGGAGATGACAAGTCTATCTGGTCGTCTCACGATCTCAAGACCGAGGAAGTATCGAAGATACCCCAGATCTTTTGTTTGAAAGACGGAGCTGAGGTGTTGTTTGATCGCTCGGATGCCCTTTGAATCATCTCCAGTGATTAAGATGTCATCAACATAAACCAATAGAAGAACAGTTCCCGTTGTCTGGTGACGCGTGAACAGAGAGAAGTCAGCTGAACTTCGAGTAAAGCTGACTTGTCAGACGACCTTACTAAATTTGTCAAACCATGCTCGAGGGGATTGTTTGAGACCATAGATGGACTTCTTAAGATGACAAACTCAGAACTCTCCCGTGGTCTCAAACCCGAGAGTTTGCTGCATGTAAACCGTTTCCTGGAGGTCGCCATTGAGAAACGCATTTTTGATGTCCAGTTGGTGTAGGGTCCATTAGCGATGCACAGCCACGGAGAGGAGAACACGAACGGTGTTAAGCTTGGCCACTGGAGAGAATGTTTCCTCATAATCGAGACCTTGTTGGGTGAAGCCACAATCCACCAAGCGGGCCTTCAGACGGTCAATCGTCTCATCATGAGCATGTTTGATGACAAAGACTCATTTACACCCAACAGGTGCCTGACTGGTAGGTAGAGGTACCAAGTTCCAGGTCTGGTTAGCCCAGAGAGCTGTCATTTCTTCTTCCATGGCCGCCCGCCAGCCAGGATGTTGGAGAGCCTCCTGCACAGAGTTAGGTACAGAAATCGAGGATAATGAAGTGGCAAAAGTTTGAAGTTGTGGAGATAGGCGATGTAAGGATACATAATTTGTCAGGGGATGAGCTGTAGATTCTGGTGCCGGATCAACAAGATGCGGAGCATCAGTGGTCGAAGCCGACTGCAGTAGGGCACCGGAGGCAGGATGGCGACGAGTGTAGACACGTATAAGAGGTGGCTTTGAAATAGGGGGAGCCTGGGCAGGAATTCGTGGTGGTGGAGTGGTAACGGGAATTATTGGTGGTGGAATGGTAATACGGGAATGACAGGACATAGGACGGTTGGTGGCAGAGGTGTAGGATCTGGAGCAGAGAAGAAAGGAAGATCCTCCTGAAAGGTAACATCAGCAGAGACTGTCACCTTGCGGGTAATTGAAGAGTAGCATACGTAGCCTTTCTGAGTCCGGGAGTAGCCAACAAAGATGTGTTTGGCTGCCCGGGGATCCAATTTGTCCAAGGATGGACCAAGAGTGTGAACGTAGCAAGTGCACCCAAAGATGCGAGGTGTGAGAGAGAATGCCGGAGTAGAAGGAAACATGAGGCTGAACGGAGTGGCATTTTGGAGTATGGGGGAAGGAAGACGATTAATCAGATAGCAAATCGCCGAAAGGGCAAAGTTCCAATAAGCTTTGAGAACCTGCATTTGAAGCATGATGGAGCGGGCCACATCGAGAAGATTCGATTCTTACGTTCAGCGACTCCGTTTTGTTGGGGGGTATAGGCACATGAAGTTTGGTGGATGACCCCGAATTAAGAGCAAAGAGTCGCAAATTCGTAGCTAGTGTATCGCGAGCATTATCAGTGTGAATCGTTTTGATGTTCGTGGAGAATTGCGTGCGGGTCTCAAGGAGGAAAGCCCGAAAGACACGGGAAAGCTCGGAGCGATCACGAAGTAAGTATAGTCATGTCATTCGCGAATAATCATCAATAAAAGTTAGAAAATAGCGATAACCAGAAATGTTAATGACTTTGTACAGACCCCAAATATCGGAGTGTACAAAAATAAAAGAAGTAGTGCTCAGAGTACAATGAGACAAAAAAGATGAACGAGACTGCTTGTCGAATACATATGATTCACACTAAAAAGAAGGTAGAGATACATCGGGTAGAGCCTTCTGGAGGATTGGTAAAGGGGCATGCCCAAGACGTCGGTGCCAATCGACAGAGGAGACGGAAGAGAGGATAGCTGGAGGGTCATCAAGGAGGTAGAGCTCGTTCTGCAGTCGTCCCTTACCAATGATAGTACGTGTCTGTCAATCTTGTATCAGAAAAGAAGAAGAGGTAAAGGTTACAGAGCAATTTAAATCATTAGTAAGGCGACCAACAGAAAGCAAATTAAACGGGGAGCCCAGAACATGAAAAACCGAGTGTAGCGAGAAAGAAGTGAGAGGGATATCAGCAGAGCCGGAGATGGGAACAGTGTCCCCATTGGCCACTATGATACACTTGGGATGAGAAGAATCCAGGTATTGATATGGCCGCAGGGGGGTGATATGATGAGTGGCACCTAAGTCCACTATCCAGCGCGGACTAATGGAGAGACAAGCGATACCTTCTTGGGAGATGAAGGCAGCAGAGGCAACGGAGGCAGGTGCGCGACTGAGCAGACCATGGAGTTGTTGGAGCTGAAGGCGGACCTCTTCAAGGTCAGTACGAGTGGAGGAGGAATCGGTAGCAGCAACAGTGGCCTGTGGACGAGGAGGAAGCCCATGCTTGCGATAACAGGTGGCATCAAGGTGGTCGTCCTTACCGCAGAAGGAACACTTTGGTCGAGGCCGGCCTCCCCGACCTCGGCCCAGAGATCCGGAGCCCCCCCCCCCCCCCCCCCCGCGAGCAGGAGGGGGGAAGGCAGTAGGGGTGCAGAAGTCTGCTGAATGAGAGTCGGTGACGGAGAAGCAGAACTTTCAGGAGGTGGTGAGACCTTGAGCAACATGGAACACACATCTGATAGTGATGGGGTAGCAGCAGAGGAGAGGATCTGAGCCCGAACGCTCTAAAGATGAGGTGGAACACGAGCCATCATCATGGCAACACCGACAGCTTCTTTTTGAGCACGTTGTGCGGCAAGATCCAGTGTAGAAGGTTGATGTTGGATCCATGCTTCAACCAGAGTCTTGACCCGAGCAACAAAGGAGGTGGGGTCGGTGGCCCCGCCAACATCAAGGGTTTGAAGATCAGTGATGATGTCATATAGGTGTTGGAGACTATCTTTACCGGAATATAGAGACTGGAGCTCATCCCACATTGCCTTGGCCATTTCGTGATACATGGCCATGCGGTAGGGTTCGATATCAAGGGAGTTGAGGAGCCATGTCTGAACCCGACCATCGTTGCGCAACCAATCATCAGTAGGAGCAGTAGGAGCAGCAGGAGCCGCTTGGGTCAAGTGATGTAGAAAGCCTTTGGACTGAAGTACGTGGCTAACAGAGTGTACCCACTCTACAAAGTTCTTCTTCCCAACTAACGAAATAATAGTAATCCGCAACTCATCACGGAATACAGGGGCAGAGGCCAGGCGGTCTGCAGAGGAGGAAGTTGTCTGTCCGGTAGAATTAGGAGAGGACGCCATGGAAAAGTGAGCAAGAGGCTAGGCCGGCGGACAGAAACAAACCAGCGAACAGAAGGGAGACCGCACGGTCTTGGTGACAACACACCAGCGACAAGCAACGAAGCCGCCGCGACCAGAATGCAGAGCGGTTAGCGGGAAGAGGCCGCCCGACTAGAGAACAAGAGAAGTCGCACGGTCACGGTGATAACACACCAGCGGCAAGGAGGATGTCGTGACCAATATGCAGAGCCTGCAGCAGAGAGGAGAAGCCGCTTTCGAGGAGACAATTCGCAGCGACTAAGCAGAGAACAAGCCAGTCGAGAAGGCTGCACGGTCACGGTGAGAACACCAGCGTCAAGGGAAGATGTCGCGACCTAGATGCGGAGCTCGTCGGAAAGAGGGAAGGCGCAGCGACTAAGAGACCAAATCGCGGCGAGAAGAGAAGTCGTGGCGACTAAGACAAGTCGCGGCGAGCAGGGAGCAGAGCAGGGAGAAGGCAAGAACTCGGTGGGTAAACAAGGAGACCACAGCGAGTAGCGACTAAGACAAGTCGCGGCGAGCAGGGATCAGAGCAGCGAGAGGGCAAGAACTCGGCGGGTAGACAAGGAGACCGCAGCGAGTAGCAACTAAGAGAAGTCGTGGTGAGCAGCGAGAAGGGAAGATCTCGGCGGGTAGACAGGGAGACCGCACCGAGTAGGGGGAAGCGGGCAGAGGGAAACAATGTAGGGAAGGTCCCACTTGATAGAAAGGTTATAAAAGGGAGGAGAAGGAGAAGAAGTGGTGGAAGCCACAAGAGAGAGAGAGCAGAGGAAGCGGTTAGAACGGCCTTAACCGCGCGGGAAGCCGCGGTTACAGAAACTCTAACCACCAAGAAGCGATTAGAAAGGGAGCAGGCCGCAAGACACTGCGGCTAAGCAGGAGAACAAGCCGTCCGGTAAGCCGGAGGAGCAGGCGGTTAGAAAAGAACAGGTCGGACCGTATCCCTCTGATACCATGTAGAGAAATCCTCAAACTTGTATATACTTTCTCAATGATCAAATACAAGGTATGAATACATATTTATAGGAGGGAGAAAGAGAGAAGAGAGTCTTATACATGATGTGGGACTAAAGAGGAGAAAAGAAGAAATACAAATAAATGGGCCACTTTACATGAGTTTTTCCAACAGATTCAAATATGCCAATCACTGTCATCGCTAATAACCTTATACCAACTATTTATGATTTGTTTTATGAACCCACACATTCTATTTATTTTTAATAACCGAAGCATTCTATTTATTTTTATTCTATTTATTTTTATTAAGTGTTGCCTGAGGTATTAAATCTAAATTATGAAAATCATTTTGAACAACATCCAAGTTATCACAAGTCTACCACTTCTCTTTCCTAAGTCTTGAACACTAACTCTATAATCTATATATCATCTAATTAATGATTTTTCTACTCTTTGTTATACATCTGCAAATCAACCTAATCTATTTTCTAGTATACCATCTTCAAGAGATGTCCCTCCTATTTCTTATTTAATATAATCATGTTTAAATTATCCTTCTAATTACACCATGCATCCATCTTAATATTCTCATATTTCTTCCAAGTCAACTTAGATTAACAATTCTCTTAGTGCCCAACACTCAAAACAACACAACATCATTACCAAATTGCAGTTTTACAAATTGAATCCTAAATCTCCATAGTCTGAAATAACTCTTCATTTTAACCACTCAATTTTGACTAAAACACGCGCGCGCAACTCTTCACTTTAACCACTCAATTTTGAATCAAAAATACCCCCCCCCCCCCACACACACACACACCAAACAGACGCATAGATATATATATATATGGTCATTTACCGGGACCTCCCCTCCAAGTTAGCTAAATTACAGGCTGCAGCCCTCTTTTGAAATTACAAAAAACTCCCTAAAGTTTACATTTCATAACATCCATCCTCAAAAACCGGAGTAAATTTTCAAGGGAGGGGGAATTTTTGTATATGGACGTTATGAAATGTAAATTTCAGGGTAAGCTTGACGCAAAACGGCCCTATATGAAAATGGTTGCGCCGACACGCTAATCCAATCCTAAGTAAGAGTGCGGAATGAACGAGAATAAATTTGTAGGAAAACGTGAACCTTGTATGTAATTTCTCAGGTGTCAAAAACACAGTATGAGTACATATTTATAGGAGGGAGAAAGGGAGAGGAAAGTCCTATACATGATGTGGGACTAAAGAGAGGAGAGAAAATAATAATAAAATACAAAAGAATGAGCCATTGGGCCTTTGTTATATGGGCTTTTGCAACACTCCCCCGCAAGCTGGAGCGTACAAGTCATATGCACCCAGCTTGGACAGACACTGATAAAATAAGGTACTCGATAAAGCCTTTGTGAGAATATCAGCAACTTGATCAGTGTCTGAAACATGCTTTAAGTCTAGTTTCTTCATTTGAACTTTCTCCCGAATAAAATGACAGTCTACTTCGATAAGTTTCATGTGTTTGTGGAAGACCGGATTCTTTGCTGTGTATGGCCGCTTGACTGTCACAAAATAGAACATCAGAAGAGAGAAGTTTCACCCCCAGATCAGCAAGGAGGCTTTCAAGCCATGTGAGTTCTAAGACAACTGATGTCATCGATCGGTATTCTGCTTCCGCTGAAGATCGAGCAACCAGTGCTTGTTTCTTACTTTTCCATATAATGAGATGACCTCCAAAATATGTACAAAAACCACTGGTTGACCGCCGATCGTCCAAGGAGCCAGCATAATCGGCATCTGAATATGCAACCAATGTTGGAATAGAGGTGGAGGTTTTGTAAACCAGTCCTTGACCCGGAGCTGCTTTAAGGTATCGAAGAATACGTTCAACAGCTTGAAGATGAGAGACTCGGGGAGCATGCATGAACCGACTGACAACCCCAACAGCGAACGATATATCCGGCTTTGTGACTGTTAGGTAGATCAATTTTCCTACAAGGCGTCGATAGTATTCCGAGTTTTGGAGAAGCAGATCAGCATCAGAGGCATGAGCACATAGATTGTGATTGGCATCCATCGGAGTAATTGTCGGCTTGCACCCGGACTGGTCAGCGTCTTTGAGGAGGTCAAGATAATACTTTCGTTGGGAGAGGACAAGTCCATCCGGACATCTTGCGACCTTAAGACCAAGGAAGTAGCGAAGATGCCCCAGATCTTTTGTCTGAAACAAGGTGCTAAGGTGTTGTTTGACCGCTTGAATCCCCTTCGAGTCATCCCCAGTAAGTAGGATGTCATCAACATAAACTAACAGAAGAACAGTTCTTGTTGCCCGGTGTCGAGTGAATAGAGAGAAGTCTGCTGAGCTCCAAGTGAAACCCATGTCCCGAATAACCTTACTGAACTTGTCAAACCACACCCGAGGGGATTGTTTAAGACCATAGATGGATTTCTTCAGAAGACACACACGAGACTCCCCCGTGGTCTCAAACCCGGGAGGTTGATGCATGTAGACGGTTTCCTGAAGATCGTCATTCAGGAACGCATTCTTGATATCCAGCTGATGAAGGGGCCAGTGGCGATACACGGCCATTGAGAGAAGGACGCGAACTATGTTGAGCTTGGCCACCGGAGAGAAGGTTTCCTCATAGTCAAGGCCCTGTTGTTGAGTGAAGTCACGGGCCACCAGGCGGGCCTTCAGACGGTCAATGGTGCCATCATGAGCGTGTTTGATGACGAAAACCCACTTACACCCAACGGGTGTCTGACCGGAAGGTAAAGGGACGAGGACCCAGGTTTGGTTAGCCCAAAGGGCCGTCATTTCTTCTTCCATAGCAGCCCGCCAGCCGGGATGTTGAAGAGCCTCCTGCACAGAATTAGGCACAGAAATAGAGGATAATGATGTGGCAAAGTGACGAAGTCGCGGGGAGAGGCGATGAAGAGAGACATAATTCGTCATGGGATGAGCGGTGGAGACTGGAGCCGGAGCAACAGGTCGCGGAGCGTCAGAGGTTGAAGCCGACTGTAGTGGGGCAACGGGACGAGAAGAGCGGTGAGAATAGACCTGGATGACAGGCGGCTTGGGAAGAGCTGGAGGATGGGCAGGGGGAGGGAGAGATGGTGGAGAAAGGTGCACGATGGGCTCAGGAATAGGTGCTGGATCCGGAAGAGGTGTTGGATGAACAGGTATGACAGGGCGTACGACGGGCTCAGGAAAAGGCGTTGTATCCGGAGCAGAGAAAAAAGGAAGATCCTCCCGGAAGGTGACATCAGCAGAAATAGTCACCTTGTGGGTAATGGACGAATAGCACACGTAGCCTTTTTTAATGCGTGAATAGCACGCGTAGCTTTTTTAGTGCGTGAATAGCACGTGTAGCCTTTTTTAGTGCGTGAATAGCCCACAAAGACATATTTGGCCACACGGGGATCCAACTTGTCCGTAGACGGGCCTAGGGTGTGAACGTAGCACGTACACCCAAAGGTGCGGGGAGTAAGAAAGAAGGCCGGAGTGGAGGGAAATAGGAGGCTGAACGGAGTAGCATTGTGGAGGACGGAGGACAGGAGACGGTTGATGAGAAAACAGGTCATGGAAAGCGCAAAGTGCCAATAGGGTTTAGGAACCCGCATTTGAAGCATAAGACAGCGAGGCACATCAAAGAGATGGCGATTTTTACGCTCCGCGGCACCGTTCTGCTGAGGGGTATAAGCACAAGACGTTTGGTGAGTGATCCCAAACTCAGAGCAGATGGTCGCGAAATCATGGCCAGTGTACTCGCGCGCATTATCAGTGTGACGAGTTTTGATGGGCACGGAGAATTGAGTGCGAGTCTCAAGCAAGAAGACCCGGAATACGCGGGGAAGCTCGGAACGATAACGAAGGAGATACAACCATGTCATGCGGGAATAGTCATCTATAAAAGTAAGAAAATAACGGTAGCCAGAAATACTAGGAATCTTGTACGGACCCCATATATCAGAGTGTACCAAAACAAAAGGAGCAGAGCTCCGAGTACAATGAGATAGAAAAGATGAACGAGGCTGTTTGCCAAAAATACATGTTTCACACTGAAAAGCAAGAAGAGAGATAATGGGGAGAGCCTTCTGGAGGACAGGGAGAGGAGCATGACCAAGACGTCGATGCCAATCCTCGGAGGAGATAAATGCGAGGAGAGTAGGAGAGTTATCAAGAAAGTAGAGCCCGTTCTGCAGTCGCCCCCTACCAATGATAGTTCGCGTATGCTGATCCTGTATCAGAAAAGAAGAAGTAAATGTCACAGAGCAATGTAAGTCAGCAGTGAGGCGAGCAACAGAAAGTAAATTGAATGGAGAGCCCGGAACATGAAGAACCAAGCGCAGGGAAAGCGAGGAGGTGAGAGGAATATCAGCACAGCCAGAGACAGGGACAGCTGCCCCATTGGCCACAGTAATGTACTTCGGATGAGGAGAGGACAAGTACTAAGGCGGTCGAACAGAGGTGATGTGATGAGTGGCACCAGAATCCACAATCCATCGCGTACCAGTGGAGAGGCAGGCGATACCTTCATTGGAGATGGAGGCAGCAGAGGTAACCAAGGCAGGCGGGCGGCTGAGCAGGCCCTGGATGCTGGAGCTGAAGGCGAACGTCGTCAAGGACAGTACGAGGGGTAGAGGAGTCGGTGGCAGCAACAGAGGCCAGCGGACGAGGAGGACGACCATTCTTGCGATAGCACGTAGCTTCAAGGTGCCCGCCCTTGCCACAGAAGGAACACTGAGGACGCAGCCGGCCACCCCGGCCTCGTCCCCGAGAGTCAGAAGAAGAATCCATGGAGACAAACAACGGCTAGGCAAGAAGACCAGCGAACAGAAGAAGAAGTCCGCGCGAACAACCCAGACGAGCAAGAACCCCGGACAAATAGGTGGCAGCGCGAGTAGGGGAGACCGCGCGAACAGAGGCGAGGCCGCACGGTCACGGTGTGAACACACCAGCGGCAAGGAGGAAGCCGCGACCAAAATGCGGAGCCCGGAGGAGGCCGTGCGAGTAGGGGAGAAAGCGTGAACAGAGGCAAGACCACACGGTCACGGTGTGAACACACCAGCGGCAAGGACGAAGCCGCGACCAAAATGCGGAGCCCGGAGGAACAGAACGAAGGCACGGCGACCAGAGAGAGGTCACGGCGAGAAGGAGAAGGCCGGGGCAGAAGTTCGCAGGTCGCACGGTCACGGTGTGATCGCACCAGCGGCAAGAAAGAAGCCGCGACCAAAGTGCAGAGCCTGAAAGGAAAGGAGGCCGCAGCGAGGAGAACGCAGCGGACAGAGACAAGCCGCGCAAAGAGACCGCAGCGGACAGAGACAAGTCGCGCGAAGATACCGCAGCGGACAGAGACAATCCGTGCGAAGAGACCGCAGCAGACAGAGGCAGGCCGCGCGAAGAGACCGCAGCGGATAGAGGACAAGCCAAGCGGACAGAGGAGGTCCGTGATGAAGGTATCGGACAAGTCAGCAGGAGCACCAATCCGCAGCTGGAGAACCAGGCCACAACAAGACCACAGCGAGAAGCACCAGGCCGCAACAAGGCCGCAGCGAGAAGAACAAGGCCACAGCGAGAAGAACTAGGCCGCAGCAGCCAGCAAGTAAGAGAAGACCGCAGTGGATCAGAGAAGCAGACCGCGCACCGTTGTGAGATGGCGACCAGAAGAGCAAAAGGAGCGACCTAAAAGATGACAGGAACAGGCCACGAGAGCCAGCAGCGGACACCAACACACGGCAAGAGTGGTCAGAGAACCCAAGCCGCGGCGAACAGAAGAAGTCGGGCGGCTAAGGGAAGAGGTCAACAAAGAGAAAGCAAGTTGGCAGAAGCGATAGAAAAGGGAGCCCACAGTGGATAGAAAGAGAACGCCTTGGAACCAGCAGACCGCAAGGACCACAAGGGAGACCGCCAGGAACACCGTAGTGCAAGATAAGTCCGCGGGAAGCAGAAGGCCACGCGAACAGAAACTGGAAGAGGCCACCGGTCAAAGAGGAGTGGGCCCACATAAGAGAATGGAGAAGCCTATAAGAGGGAGGAGAAGGGAAGAGAAGGTGGAGCCACGGAGGAGAAAGAAACGTGACAGCAAGGAGGAGAGCGGGTAGAAAAAAAAGACCGTGAGGAGGTCGCGGAATGAGGGAAAGGCAGACCGCAAGGAGGCCGCGGAGACCGCGAGAAGACCGCGGATAGAGACGGCTAAAAAAAATTTTAGCCGGACAGGGAGACCGCTCCATCTGATACTATGTAGGAAAACGTGAACCTTGTATGTAATTTCTCAAATGTCAAAAACACAGTATGAGTACATATTTATAGGAGGGAGAAAGAGAGAGGAAAGTCCTATACATGATGTGGGACTAAAGAGAGGAGAGAAAATAATAATAAAATACAAAGGAATGGGTCACTGGGCCTTTGTTATATGGGCTTTTCCAACAAAATTAAACCAAATGATGCGTGCATGTTATAATTACTCCGGAGTACAATCTTAGCAAGTCAAGTTATTTAGGCATTAGCAAATTTACGCAATGTGAATTTTAAATATTTGCAGCATAAGAAAATAATCACATTCGTTCTCACAAGTGGTGCATTCAAATACATATTTTGCAAATAAATTTTATAGGATATTATGAAAAAGAAACAAAGCACAATCAAGACTTGATTTCATTGAAAATATGCAACAACCTCCAAGTATTTAATTTTAAGACAATAAAACACACTACAATAAAAGCACTTACGAACATCGGGGTTTGGCGGCGGCGACATCGGCGGGATGCGGCAACGACGGATTGGCTGCATCTGGAGAAACGGCAAGCTATTAGCGGACTGTGGGTGGATGGGATGAGGAAATGAAAAGACACACTTCTGGGAGTGGTGGTAGGCTGGCTCGTGAGAGGAAAAGGGGAGTAGTTTGATTCAGGAAGTTGGAAGATGAGGTATGACTACAGGATTTGAAAAAAAGGGTTTCATTTTGGGTTGGGGAGTGTTGGTTGTTCGGGTAATGCAGGAGAACGATAGTTACAGGGGTTATGGAGGGAAGCTAATGGGATTCCTGTAATTAGAAGGAGGGATTACGCTTGGGACGCGAGTGGCTGAGGGTGAGTAAATAAGAGGAAGGATTTGTTGTGTGCGGGTAGGGGAAAGTTTGGTAGGAGTCTGAAATGGAGGATAGGGGTCGTTGTTTTAGGTGGAGAAACGAAGAATTGGATAGCCGTTGCGGCTTGATTGGTTGAGTCGGCTGATGGTTCCACGGGATAATGATGACGAGGAGAAGGAAGCAGCGTTGTGCTGTGTAGGAGGCGTCGACGGAATGTTGCCCTGCTTGACGAAGGAGGAAAATCAATCCGCTGAAATGGAACGTTGTTTCTCGTTCCTGTTAAGGAAGAAGATGAACAAGAGGAAGATGGGCGTTGGACAGAGGAGCGGGTGTTGCTTGCGGTTTTCTGGCAAGGGAAAAATGGAACTGGAGAGGATCGACGACAATGGAAGTTGTGATGGAGTCATGTGGTTACAGGTTGCTGGGGAAGACATTGAACAGGAGTGGTTTTGGAATCGTGCGGAAGGTTGGAGATGAACAGTAGCAGTTTAGCAGGGGATCGTGGGATAACAGGGATGGTTCACGGGGGAATAAGGGGGAACAGTGAAATTAAAAAATAATTGAAAATAAAACCAAGGCTTCGCACCCCAAGCTCGCGGCGTTGCACCACGAAGATTGTCGGATTTGGAATCTCTCACAAAACTCAACAATCCCTGAAAATGAGAACATCTGCCACTATTTATAACGAGACTACGAGTGGGGGCGGTTGGACACCCGAAGTGAATGGCTATGATCATTTGTTATGCCTGGTGTCCTAAAACAATAAATAAAACTCCAAAAAATAATAAAAAATACATATAGAATGAAAAATGATGCTCCGGACGCACTCGCGGTCTCGGATCGCCAATCCGATCAATGCATCCCCAGTAAATATGCAAAAACTGATCCCACCAAGCGGTAGCCCAATCTCCTCCATCGATCACGAACACGCGGCTGGTCCCCATCAATTCCCCCCGACTGAAAAACTTACATCTCCGAGAAATGAAGATGAATAAGCTGTAGTCGAAGATCGGGAGTAAATCCATCAAGATTTGTCGCCAATATCCAAGCATCATCAAAGGTGTAGTGTCCACTCCAGTGCACCAAATAACGGCAAGAAGGACCGTTTGTAGTGGTTGTGCATTCGTCCATCACATTGTCACTAATGCTCTCAGCTCTCACCTCATGTGTTGGTGGATCCATAAGAACCGTTGGAATCATAGGAGGTGCAGGCAAATCCATAGGTGCTCGTCCAAGGTGAATAGGGAAAGTGTCAAGATGTAACTGGGACAGTGTCAGAAGAGCCTCAAGGTATGGGTCCCTATGCTCAAAACGTTCAAAGTAATGTGTCAAATCTTTCATATTAAATACGGGATGAATACTCATATCTGCAGGGAAATCGATCTTGAAGGCATTTGTCCCAACTTTTTTTATAACCCTATAAGGTCTCATTTGCTTAAGTTATAGTTTAGTAGTGGCTCCTTTTGGGGGCCCCTTCTCAGAAAGTCTAACCATGACATGGCCGCACACCCGAAAAGTTGTTCACGTCTGTGTCTATCTGCCCATGTCTTATATAATTCAAAATTGCTAATAGTTTTTTCTGGAATAATTCAAGCACTTCATGCAAATGATGCGAGACATACAACAAATGTGATACATGCAACAAATATGAGTCATGTGCTAAATGTAAATGAATAGACAACAAATGCAAAAGATGAACTACTAACATGTATAACTCCGTAAACCAAGAATTTTGGGTACTATAAGAAACTCTTAAAGGTTCAGAAGGAGGGTCATAGAAGAATTCGTCACGGGCGCAATGAACACTACAATGAACATCGGAGACATCAGTAATAAGATGTGTTTATATAGTGTGTGAACTGTCTCCGCAAGTGTGGGTGGTAAGATATAAGGTCAACGAGTCAGTGTGTGCACCCTCAAACTCGAATGTGCTACTAAAGATGAATATATTCCAAATGAGCGATGGATCGACATGTGACTCATCCGGGGGTTTTCAGGGATGGGTATAATAAAATTCGTCACAAATGCGACGAGTGCCAACGTAGACTCCAATAACATATGGAGTGCTCTCATATAAACTATAATGCACGTGAGTGCAAGAAACGTGACAAGTTCGCTAAGGGAATGTGATGCATTAGGAGGCTCATCATGAGGGACATGAAAAATCATCGCGAATATGATGATCACCTAAGAGAAAATCGTAGACATCCACAATAGGATACGACTCTAGTGTGTGGTGAGTGCCCCTCACAAGAAAGAACTCATCTGGCGGGGTAGCAGGAGGTATGGCCCAAAACTCATAACGAGAGTGTATGACCAGATGGCAAACTCTCAAAACATCCAAATTATAGTTAAGTGTTCTTAGGGAGAACCCTACATATTGGATGTTACACTAAAGATATTCTCACGGGAGAATTATCAATATCAACGATGATAATGGGAGAGATGTCAACATCTTAATACTCATAAGTGTGTCCCTCACCTGAATCTCGCCCTCACAAGGGCGAGGTGGCGCATCTGGAGGCTCAGCAGGGGGGTCGTCAAAGAACCCGTCAGCAGGGGGGTCGTCAAAGAACCCGTCAGCAGGGGGATGGTCCTCCAGAAGCAAGCCATCATAAGGGGTCGTGTTCCCCGAAAGGGGTGAGGTGGCTACCACGAGATCACTACTAGGCTCTCGGCTCCCGATCGTGATGTAGCTCGGTGCGCATCGGGTGAAGTGTGGGAAAAGACTATACTCAATAGTGAGCTAATAGGTATAGAGTCGAGGGCAGGCTCTCTAAGTGGAGCGGATTCTCGCGGTGGCTGATTCCTAACACGCACATCTTGTGGTAAGAGGGCAGGCCGTTCTTCCTCAAAGAGAATATCAGGTGGTGTGGGTGAGGTTTCCCTGCTTTGGGAAGTGGAGTGGTCTGCCTGACCCTCAATGGCGGCAACGCGGGTACGAAGGTCGTCAAATTGTGCATCCAATTGATCAAACTTCTTAATGACCCATTGTTATAACTCGACTTCCGTTATGTCCGCTTAAGGAACATTAAGAAGGCCACTGCGTGTGATGTTACCTCGATGAAGGTGACCTATATAGGATTCTTGATGGTCATCGAGATGATCGTTCAAAACATAATCATGTCGTGTTCGTTGTTGGACGTGAGTCCTATGAACGTGCAGTGGTTGGCGTGCATATACAGGCTTAGGTTCCTCAAATAGAGTAGACGTGCAGCGACGATAACTTGAACAATACTCAACTTTATTCTCATAAAGTCGTGTCGAAGGATCAATAGGATCTACTCGGATGCGGGGATAAGAACGACGACAATCATCATACTGATCTTCTCTAGCATAATGAGATTGTGTTGATGGATCAACACGATCTCTAGAAGTGGTGTGTTGCGATCGAGGATAATCATCATAGTAACGTGAAGATCTCCCTGAAGGGGCTCTATGAGGTCGAGTGTAGACGGATGGTGGTTCCTCAAATTGAGGATCAGTGTAGTAATGACCACTATGATAAAACATTGGGTGGCATAACATGAAATCCCGTGTATCTTAAAGTAAGTCCAAACATGGGCTCTGATACCAAACTGATGCAAAACGTCCCTATGTGAATATGACTGTGCCGACACGCTAATGCAACCCTAAGTAAGAGTGTGGAATGAACAAAAATAAATTAAACCTAAATGATGCGTGCATGTTATAATTATTCAGGAGTACAATCTTAGCAAGTCAAGTTATATAGGCATTAGTAAATTTACGAAAAGTGAATTTTGAATTTTCACGAAACAAGCAAATAATCACGTTTGTTCTCATAAGTGGTGTTTTCAACTACAAATTTTGAAAAACAAATTGGCAACAATGGATTGGCTGCCTCTGGAGAAACAGCAGGTTATTAGTGGACTGTGGGTGGAAGGGAATGAAAAGGTACAGTTTTGGGAGTGGTGGTAGGCTAGCTGGTGAGAGGAAAAGGGGAATTTTCTGATTCAAGAAGTTGGAAGATGAGGCGTGACTGAAGAAATTGAAAAAAAAAGGTTTCGTTATTGGTTGGGGAGTGTTGGTTGTTCGGGTTATGCAGGAAAACGATAGTTATGGGGGTTATGGAGGGAAGCTAATGAGATCCCTGTAATTAGAATGAGGGATTATGCTTGGGACGTGAGTGGTTGAGGGTGAGTAAATAAGAGGAAGGATTTGTTGTGTGCGGGTACGGAAAAGTTTGGCAGGAGTCTGAAACAGAGGATAGGGGTCGTTGTTTACGATGGAGAAATGAAGGAATGGGTGGTTGTTGTGGCTTGATTGGCGGAGTCGGATGGTGGTTCCAAGGGGCAACGACGATGGGGAGAAGGAGCGGTGTCGTGTTGTGTAGGAGGCATCAACGGGATGTTTCCCTGCTTGACAAAGGACGAAAATCAATCCATTGAAATGGAGCGTTGTTTCTTGTTCTCGTCGAAGAAGAAGATGAACAGGAGCAAGATGGGAACTGAACAGAGGAGAGGGCGCAGCTTGCAGTTTTCTGGCGAGGGAGAAGTGGAACTGGAGAGGATCGACGACCGAGGAAATTGCGATGGAGCCGTGCGGTTACAGGTCGCTAAGGAAGACAGTGAACGTGAGTGGTTTTGGAATCGTGCGGGAGGTTGAAGATGAACAGTAGCAGTTAAGCAGGGGATCGTGGGATAACAAGGATGGTTCACAGGGGAATAAGGGGAAATAGTGAAATAAAAAAATAACTGAAAATAAAACCAAGGCTTCGCATCCCGAGCTTGCGGAGTCGCGCCACAAAGATTGTTTGATTTGGAATCTCTTACAAAACTCAACAATCCCTGAAAAATGAGAACATCTACCCCTATTTAAAATGAGAGAGGGCGGTTGGGCACCCGACATGAACGGCTATAATCATTTGTTATGCCCGATGTCCTAAAATAATAAATACAACTCCAAAAAAAATACATATAAAATGAAAATTAACGCTCCGGACACGCTCGCGGTCTTGGATTGTCGATCCGATCAATGCATCCCCGATAAATATGCAAAAATGGGTCCCACCGAGTGGTGGCCCGATTTCCTCCATCGATCACGAACATGCAGCTAATCCCCATCAAGGCTTTTGTAAATTCAAAAGTAAGAGAGGTGCAACCTGTAATTATGCTAAACTTCAAGGGAAGTTTTGGTAATTATTCCTATATATATATATATTAAGACAACAATGAACATGTTAAATTACTGTAAATGGTTTGCTTAGGAGTGCAATGTTATGCATGGCTTCTAGTTAAGAATATGGATTCCACATGGAGTTATATATCTTACCATAAGATGTAAGTTTTATGGAATAAAACTATCATGAGCTGCATAAGCTTTTCTATATCTACTTTACATGTCATCCTAGTTTTTGATACAATTTGGGGTCGATGACACCATTGACACCTAAATAGAGGGTACATTAGTGTGTTGGATCCTAAAGGCTAGCAAGGCAATATGATAACATATGTTGGTGTAAGTTTTATGTATATATCTGTTGAGGGTTAAGTGAGTATTTCTTTCATTTTGGCTTTCATAGTTTGTGTTCGCTTTGCCTAAAGAAAAATATATATATTTTTTATTTATATAAATTATAATTATATGTTCTAAAAAAAACTAGTATAACAAATTTACGAACTTGTGAGGCACATATATCCCAAATAAATTCGAAGATTGTATTAAAAATAAAAAAATAGCAATACACTATGAATACTATTAACAAGTACAAAAAGACACATTGTAAAATATATTTAATTTTATACAATAATTTTATTTAGATAAAACTAAAATTTATAGCAAAAAAATTTAAAGAAACATAAATATTTTTTATTTATTAGAAGTATTTTCATGCTTAAAAATTTTAGGTTAAAATATAAAAAAAAGTAACTCATAAATGTGTTTTGTAATATTTTTTGTAATACAAAATAAAAAAGATATAATTAGAGACAATTAAAAAAATTGATTACAAGAATAACACACATTAAAGAGAACAAAACAATAAGTCATATTGATTCAAGTATATATATAGTATAATACATACAGGTGAAACATATAATGCTCACATAATATAAAATAAAAAAATGAACAATATGATCAAAGTCATGTCGGCTAATATATCAGAAAATATCAAATATGTCGGTCTATAATTTATAAAAGAACATAATTTATTTTTTAGAAAAAAATATCATTTTGCTCTCAAAAATGGCATGTCCCAAACATGTTGGAGGACATTTAAAACAGTGGCCACAACCCTTGTCAAGGCATTCTCCACAGATCGCCAATTTGCTCTGCAATTACTTTGAGATGCCATAATCGTGATTGGCAGCCCTGTATTCTAGTGTTTGACTCCGCTTATCAAGACATTCCACTGTCGACAATGCTTTTTGTGGCTTATGCCAAACTCTTACCCCAAGATTGTTATGTGGGATCTTCATGTGACTTTTAGTTGTTAGCATCATTGTAGTCAGTCCAACTCACGCTATCTTGGGCCTAGCAAACACTCGTCTTCCACGAGCACTCATCCACACCATTTGACTCCAGCAACATTTAACATAGCATCCCTCCATCCCACACAAAAGCTTACCACTCTACTCCTTCCACTAGTTTACGCACAAATCGACATTATTACATTGATCTTCACCCCTCCCCCATGATGAAAACCCTTTTTCCTACCATCTCATCAAACCAGCCATGATAACTCGCATCTAGCTCACTTTGGGCTCCATCAATGCAATTGACTCGTCCATGGTTGAGTCGCGAATGGAAAACATGAAAAACTATTTGGCATCCCTATCTATACGTCACATTCACTACAACCTCCCAAAGTGATTTCTTCTGTTGAACTAGATCACCACTGAACCCACCATTATAGTTAGCACCTCGTATCTTATTGATACCATCTCCTCTAATCGCAACTCCCACAAATCTTTCGCGCCGCTTGGATATGTTGAATATTGAGGTAACAGATTCTCCTAGCTAGTGCAACACCCTTACCAAGTTTAACATCAATTCAAAAGTGAGATTGGCACTTGTCATATGAAGCAAACTAAACAATAGTAAGTAAATTGGTATAGCGAGAAATATCTAGAGTACGCAGTTTCTAAAAACTAGAGTTAAGACTACAAAAATACCTCAATTTCTGATTCACAGAGCCAACTAGAAATGCAAAGTGCAAAAAGTCTGAAATACTGAAATTTAAAATGAATCTGATATATTTGAGTTCACATATAGTTGATACATCAAATTGATGGTAAAATAAATTGCAAGAAAAATTCCTCCTAAGCTTATCCTAGGAGAACCTCTCGACATATGACCCCTGAAAAAAAATGTCTGAAGACTGGGTAAGCCCAGTAAGTGAGTAAGAAAAGCTCTTCCTCTTAGTGACACTAAAATTACTTAAAATAAATATGTGTGCGTGCATTAAAATAATATTTTTACACTAAAGAAAGGTATGATATAGTTATATGCATGCTTTTCTATAAAAGTACTTTTGAACAAAAATTTCTTTTCTATTACTTGATCGTATACTAAATTTTTTTCTAATTTTGGAATCATTGGAGTATAGGGATTCCAAGTTCCAGCTAGTATTTAGAATTGATATGACTTATAACCTCTTTCTTCTTATTCTTTGTGGAGTAAATTTTTATACACATTCTAGAGACTTGAGTCCGCAATGATGAACATAGGTGTCCTTGTGTGTCTTGGTCACGAACATGGACTTGCATCTGCAATCTTTCATGAAGTCTCGACTCCCCTAATTGAGACTCATGCAGTCACAGACTCACCTGTGCCCTATGAGTATGATAGTATGTCTCTATCAATCACAAGAGGAACCCTCGCTCATGCCACATATTTATCTTTTTATAGTGGCTGGCATGTACAACATAGAGGAACACATGCTTAAAGTCACTAATCTTAAATGTTTCATTAATCTTTTAGCATCTTATTAGTGGTTGTCATGATTAATCTTAGGAGAAACATCTACATAAGAGTATAATCTTAAATATTTTTTTAGAGAAAAACCATCTTCTTAAACTCGACAGGGCCAGATAAATCTTTTTTTATAAAGACAAATTTTTAAAAACAAACTGTACTTATTTTTAATAAGAAAAAAATAATTTTTTTAATTTTAAAACTCAATCTCAGAGAGAAGTAAACAAAATTTCTTCCCTTTTTAAGGAAAACTCTTAAAGGTAAATTATTATTATTTATTTAAGTTAACAAAGATCGACTAATTCACGTTAGGAGTGAATAATGAGGCTCTGATACCAAACTGATGTAAACCAAATCCCTATAATTAAATTAAAATTAATTTTGCGATCTTAATAAAATAAGCGGTGTTTGATCAACATTTTAAATAGTAAAAGAGAGATAATTAATTTAAGTTTGTGAGGCTCATGCGAGAACCTATCAATAGATCGAAGATGAATTATTAACCAACACCCCACACGTCTGAGCATAGGACAAGAATGTAAAAGATCTCAAATTGACGACTAAAAGGCACAATGTTAATTTAGGCAAGCTCTGAATATTAAAGTTCAAATAAATAAGTGCAAAAAATCAAATTTGCACCATACGAGCATGAATGAGAGGGAAGGTACACCTTGGGCTCACAAGTGCAGCAAAGGGAAATCCGATGGCTATTATCAGTTTGAAGGAACTATCGGGCTAGGTTTCTGATTTGCAGGACAGTCGTAGTGGTCGACTGGAATAAGGCAGGCAACAATGGCGTGGCAGTGACTGGACGAAAGGGGGGAAGGTCCCCGACTTGTAGAGATGTCGGAGAAGGCGGCACCTGGAGTAGGGAAAACCTCTGAAGATGAGATCAAGGCTGGAGGCTATCAATCTATGGCAGAACTTCATTGGGAGCGATGAAGAACGGTGAGGGTGAGGTCATTGGGGGCCAAAAGAACCGAAAGTGGAGACAGAATGACTTGGCGAGGCGAAACAAGGGTTGCACGTTGGTTTGGAGTGGCTGGGAGGGAACTCAACGGGGCGGAAGGTTAGTTGGCTATCGAGCAAACAGGGATTAGGGTCAGACAGATCATTACATTCCTCTTAAGAAGATTAGAGAGGAGGGATTCCAAAGTTTTCATTTTGAGGTTTCCATAATGTCCTCATTGATTATTAATATAATTAAAGAAAAGATTTTTTTTGTATTTCTTTCTTTAATTTTAAAATTTGTAGAAAATGCTTAATTTAATACTTTAATATTCATCGTTTGCCTTAAAAACCACGTTACCTAACTTGGCAGATCATTCGTACAAACATGTGTGACTGAGATGCGCAATAAAATACATAACTGGGAAAAACGAACATGTGTGGAAACATATGCTACAAAATAAAATACAAAATTACAAACAAAAATCAAAACGATATGATGCAGGTTGCATCAGCTACACCGTCACTGCTCTATCTATCCAAGCCGAGTAATAGGAGGTATGATCCTTTTTACTTTTCTCGGTCCAAGTCAAGGAAAAATAGGTGAGTGCCGGTCTATTATTGGGTTGTTGTCCAAGTTGATTCAAGATGAAGGAGAAAGAGATCTTGTGATCTCACTCTTGTGTTTGGTGCTACTATTAGAGTGTCAATCAATAACGTTGACGAGGGAATATTTGCTACATTGTGTGGATCTAGATTGCACCGCATGAATTCGGGGAGACTCACCAAAGAGAATTGCTCAAATATGTCTTGTTTGCTCATGGTGTCATGCATTTTTTATAATTACAATCCGTGTGATTCCATATTGTAGCAAAGTGGTGGAGAACATGTAAGGGTCAAGAAGGGAAAGCATGTATTGTTTTGTGTTTCTACACTTTAGTATTTGACATTGATCGTCACATGGTTTTCACCCAATTAGATTTTCAGTTTAAAACTTGTCTGTCTTATTGTTTTATTTGGTTGATTTATTTGTTGTGTGTGTTGTTGTAATAGCTTGAAAGCCACGTGTCTCATGAGCTGTCAGCCAATGGCTATTTTGATTAAGTTTCTTTATCATTGTAATTAGAGGATCTGTCCTCTATAAATAGTACTAATGGCTTATAATAGAGATTAAGAAGAAATGAGTTAATAAAGTCACCTATTCTGCTTTTTCCCGAGCCCCTTCTTCTCTCTCACCTTCGGCCACCGCCTAACTTTTCTTCCTCTCCCTCACCTCCGGCCAACTCCCTCTAGGCTCATTCCCCCTTCTTCTTTGTATTTTCTAATATTTTACATATTATTGTTACATTTTGGTGCTCTCATTGAGATGAACTCTCAAGCTGTTACAGTTGCATACCGCCAAGCCGCCACGCATGTGTTATTGCTGTCAGTTGCTCATGTCGGATTTGCGCTCTCAAACATACAAACTTCCTTAGCAGATAAGGAAAAAATATTACATGAAAAGCATCATCCCTATAAAAAATTTCACGCTGTGAAGGAATGGAACGACCTAGAAGTAAATTTCACGCATTACCTCCACCATCATGATCCAATTAAAACGGAAGGAGAATTGTTTTCCAACGTAGATATCAAATTTCAAATGCTCGGAAAGAAATTTAAGAGCAAAAGTGATGCCTGCAGTAATCCAAACATACCTGCAAAGACAGTGATGAAGTGGTCCCAGAGAGAATTTATAAATATTTCTGATAAAAATGCGAGGATCTTTGACGTGCCGTGGCTGGCCATAAGAACAAGCTAAAGCAAAACAGCAAGGCGTTCTCTGAAAACGTCTGCCGGGGAGAGGAGAACAGCTGGAAATGAGGGGAATGAAGTTGATTAGGGTTTTTTGCACTTGCTTGTGAAAAACAACACAAAGATGACGGTTTACCGGGTTGGGATAGAAAGATAAGTGAAAGTAAGTGTGTTGAAAACCAATTCCTCGATTTTGGAGTATCAGCACCTTCAGCGATTTCAACAATTGCAAGGCGGCCGGCGATATTTACATGGTTACGTCGATATCAATAGGACGCTAGAACCGCGCTCCGGTAGCTAGGGTTCCGGAGAGCTCTTGCAAAGAATCCCGGCCGACTCGAAGTCGGCTGTTAGAGAGAACAAGGATAGACTGAGATAAAAGGATATACCATCTTTAAACGGAAAAAATAACAAAATGATGTGCATGCCCGTGAAAGAGCGCCTACATGGGACAATTTCAAATTAAGTTGTTGCTGAAAAAATGTTCAAAAAAAACAAACAACAACATACCATTCTCTAACAGCATTCTCTAACAACATATCCCATTATAAATTTATAATGGGGTCGGCTATATGGATCCTTTGTTGTCATTGTGCTCTATCTTTTGTTATAATCTCACTAATTCCTAAGTACATCATATCTTTCCTTATAGTTTCATTCCAAGTTTTTATTGGTTTATCCCCTCCCTCGATTAACATATCTAGTGACTAAACTCTCACAACGCTAAACAGGTGCCTCTAATGGTCTCCTTTGTACATGTTCAAACCATCTTATTTGAGCTTCTCGCATCTTATTAGCAATTGGTGCTACTCATGTCTTATCCCCGATACATTCATTCCTAATTTTATTCAATCTCCTGTGTCCACGCATCCACCTAAGCATTCTCATCTCCGCAACTCCCATTTTTTGCTCATGTACACAATCCACTGCCAAACACTCATAACCATAGAGCATTGCTGGTCTAATTACAGAACGGCAAAACTTGCTCTTAAGTTTTAATGGTACCTTATGATCACATAAGATCTCTGACGCGCCTCTCCACTTCAACCAACCTGCTTGGATTCTGTGTCACATCTTTACCAATACCTCCATTTTTTGAACTATCGATCCAAGATATTTAAAACACTCACTACGAGAAATATCTTGATCACCCAACTTAATAACAAAGTCATTTGCCCTTCTTGCACTACTAAATTGTTTGATAAAGTTTTGTAAAATATATATATTTTTTAATGACAAATCAACAAGAGGCGCACTTCATATAAACAAATAAACAAAGTTTTAATTTATTATAAGATACTATAGCCCTCATTATTTCTCAATTTCAAGCCCTTGCGAGCGGTGTCAAGTATTATATGCAATTATTAACATGAGTTCATCAATTGCGTCAATACAATCTTTGAAAAAAAAGCATATATTATTCATTCTGCAATATTTTGGTCAGAGTACTTATGAAGTATGATTTGCTGGCTTTATAGCATCTTTAGATAATCGCAGAAAAAAAAATATTCATAGTAAAGTATTTGTTAATGGTCTCCGTTGAGTGTTGAAATTGATCACTGAATTATCTTATAGTTTCATTATGTAATAATATGTATAGTGTAGTTGCAAGTATCGCTACAGTTATGAAATGTCTAGATCATTTGGCCTACCACCCCCTTTTATGGCAACTCCATAAATACCCCTCCTCAGCCCCATTCGACACTTTCATCGCCTTCAGAAGGCCTCAAGCAATCAAAATCGACTCTTAGATCGCTGCAAACAGTGGAGAATCAAGATCGAGGGAGATTCACCGGAAAACGCCAAAATCCATGATCGCCCGCCGGAGTAGCCGCATCTAAGCCCAAAATAAGGAATGTTTATCCCCTCTCCCCTTGTGCTAGCATCCAAGATCATTAGGGATTGAAATTGGGCTCAAAGGAGCCGGTTTCCATTTTGAAATTCCATGGAAAAGCTTGGAATGAACTTCCTCTCGGGTTCGCCGGAAACCACCACCTCCGGTGGCCAAACCACCGTCGGGCGATAGCCACCACCTTAACGGAGGTGGTGGTAGCGGTGGTCGACCAGGGAAGTGGCTGGGTGGCCGGCAAATAGCTCTGGAAAAACCTCCAGGTCGGGAAAATCACGCCCCTCGACTGGAGGTAGAAGATGAAATCACCACCGTTGATTTGGATTTATATTAATTATTATATATTTTTGCCCCTTTAATATGCACTCTTTGAATCAGACAAATGAGGCCCTTAGGGACTGAACCATGAAAAGTGCCTAACATGAAAAATATAGCCTTGTGAGTCTACTTTAATTTGAAATTGAAATCAGATCATTTGGGGCAATGTAGTTCCATGTAGGCCAACTCTAGTGGAACTGGTCCTTAGGATAGGATAGTCACTATTTTCTTAATAACTTTTAATTGGCTAAGAGGATTGACTTGAAATTTGGGGTCTGTAAGAATATACCATAGATACACCTACAGTCCAAAATGAGAATTTTTGGACAACATTTTCCTATGATTTTAGGAAAAATGTCACTTTTCATAAAAGTGAAAAATAATTATATTGACCTCAAATTTTGGTGTGAGTCTCCATGGGGCAATATAAAGCCCTTGTAAAAATAAGTCATTTGAAGCTCTGCATGTGGGCGTAATTCCAATGCATGAGGCTATGACTTGTGAAATGTGGTGTGCATTTAGCCAAAAGGTGTATCTTGTGAATTAAGCAAGATTGGCTTTGTCAAACCCAGTGAAATTTTATACATGCACTTATTAAGTAAAAGTGGACCTCCTCATGAAGTTTTGAATATTTGGAGTTGATTTGCTTAGCAAATAAATTAATTAGTATTTTTGTTACGTATGTGTATTAATGAAATTAGGGTGATTAAAATAGTTGAAAAATTATGAAACCTTGTCAACAGCAATGATTTAGTATGATACATACTTGATAAATTAATTAGAATTTTTTAAAGTCAGAATCTTAGGGTTGCAATTATAATTATCATTTTTGCTCCTTTTATATTATTGAGATGATTGTGCTCAAATTGAGTTACAAAATTATACATTTCTGAAATAAATAATCATTTATAATTTGTAACCTCCAATAATTTTTATGGAATTATTTGATGGGTATTTATAGTACTTCATGTGTAATATGACCTAATGGATCAGATTTTTGTAATTAGAAATTAAATATTAAAAAATATTGGAATGATGTGAAATTGGTCTAGAAATTTTATTTATCATTGTAACCTTGTGGAAATTATTTGGTACTGTTTGGCCCCTTACAAGTGATACTTCATTTTCAAATCTACTAGTGACTTATATTTTAGGAAAATTCAAGTATGATCAATTTAATTTAGAAAATTGTGAAATCATGGAACTTCATCATAACTGAGTATTCATACCACTGTAATTAATAGTATGTCATTTGGATAAAATATTTGGCAGTTATAACCCTTACACTCATATCGATCATTTGGGCAGCATATAGTAAAGTCAAAGGGGCGATGGTTAGGTGTGATACAAATTGGTTCTAGTCAGGTTGGGGTCTTTTTAGGACCTTGATGTGATGTTGGTTTGAGTTTTAAGGGTTTTACCTAGAGGTGGTGTGAGTTGGTGTACATGGACCCTAAGGGGCGTAGTTAAGTTCGAGACCAACGAAAGATCGTCGTTCCCCTATATGAAGCATAAATCATCATAGAGTTTTTAAGAGTAACTATGTGAGAGGGTATGATTAAGGGTAGTATAACAGTACTAAGTGCCTTGAGAAAGGGAACGATGGGGTTCAGCCATCATAGTTCCTAGTATCGTTGCGAGCCCTTTATAAGGTAGACCTCGGGAAGTCCAAGGTTAACCATAAATCGTTATGAAATCCGGAAGTTAGACAAGAGTAGTCTGATAGGATTAAAGTATTTTATAGCGATCTCACCCTTGTAAGGGTTAGAGTGATATAGGATTTTATAGTCCTGCGAGTTGGTGGCTCGGGTGGTTGGTCGATACCAGGACGGGTTAGTCCTGCAAGTTGGGGGCTCGGGAGGGTATTGTTATACCTGACTTGTGTTTGTGTGGTGGGTCACTCGGTATTGGTCCAATCGGTACACCGACGGAAGTACAATGACTCTGGTGCGGAGTGTAGACCTTTGGAGAGACAGGTAGGATGTTTATACCGAGGTTTGGAGGACTATGTCCCCTAAGAGCACACCTGGCCACAGAAGACTAGTAGTTGCCAGCAAGAGTACGCAGGGGCTCCGCTGTTGTGTTATTAGCATTGAAGCGTACGAGAGGTCTAGGCCTAGTAGTGTGATTGCCCGCCTAGGAGTGGAGACACCCACTCCACTACTACCGTGAGCCACGACGGTTGGTACCTGAGAGGTTGGCCATCTCCAAAAAGTGGGGATGCATGAAAGGTCTGTACATAAAGTCGTGTGTGTGATTTACATAATAAACATTACATTGCATAGCATGGCATAGCATACGCACTTGCAGATCCTCATCATATAAATTAGTATGGGCTCTTTTATATGATGAGTTACAATTTCGGAAATCTTAACTGATAAGTTTGTATGAGCATTCATATAAGTTAAGGTACACTTCTGTTATGATAGTATAGCTGTTTTATTTTACTAGTTTTACTTAGCTCCTCTTGATGTACTTTTATACTGTGTTAGTTGTTGCTCTTCTTTACTTTTGTTATTGCTCATACTGATATAGAACTGCTAGATAAATTATCTATATATATACCACTATCACCTGCTTGTACGTTCTGCTATTATTGGTCCTCCACTTTCTTCCTCCTCCGCGGTGCCTAGGAGTCACGGGGGTGAGGCGGGGAAGAAGAAACTGAGTCTAGTTTGACTAACGATCATTGGACCACATCATTTTAGGGATACGTGGAGACGCCGCCGTTGTTCGACCAGGCACAGCCAGAGATTGAGACACTAGGATCTGAGGAGCCGGAGCCGCGCACTACTACTACTACCCGTCGTCAGGTTGATGATCATATGGTTTAGCTTTCACGTTGTTAGTTTAGAGAGAAAGTGATATCTGTGATGGCTATGTACTGAGCATAATCCCTATTTCTTGTACTCTTTCATTTATCTCATGTGGACCTTTTGTTTGGATATTTATATATCTATGTTATGATGTGTGGACTTGTTTACTTCTTATTTCATTGGCTATGTGAATGATCATGCTTGTTGGCAGGGTCACTGTCTTGTGGTGGCAACTAACCTGTAGTTGGTATTATTGTAAAGTGACGGTCATGGGAAGAAATCTCTCCTCGGTCATGCTCAATTCCCGAGGGGGGGGGGGGAGATTTTACACCTCCTCTGTCCCGGAGCTTGGAATGCTACCAGTCTTGCTAGCGCTTCCTGCCTTGGCTGCTCCCTCTCTGCCTCTCCAGCTTCTAACCTCCTCCTCGCCTCCCAAAAATCTGGTCAGGCCATGGTCTCGTACCCCTCTACTTGATGAAGGTCGCAGTAGAGGGGAACCTATGCCTCCTGGCACCTTGCCCACTGCTCCCTCCTGCGACGCTTATTGTCATGCCGGACAATGTCCATCGTCTCCCTTCTAGCTTCTCCTCAGCCTCCATCCTGTTGGTGGTCGTTCCTCCTCTCTTGCTGCTGGAACTGAGGCCTAACAGGTGGCCTCCACTAAGGCCGATTCACAGGATACTGGAATCGACAAGCATCTCCCCTCCACTTCGGAGCCTCCACAGGCCTCCTCTCTTCGTGCCTCCGAGACCTCTCCTGCATCCTCCGCTCTTCTGCCCTTTTGGGCTCTTCTCTCTTCCTTTGCTCTTACTTTCTCCTCGGATCTTCCCTTCTTCTCTCGACCTACCTCTCTGGCAGCCTTCCGGCCCTCACCATAAAAGGTCCTTTTCTCTCTCTTCCCCTAACTCCACTCCATCTAACCTCGCTAAGAAGTCTTGGTTCTTCTCTTCTCCCTTGACGAACGTATTCGCCCTCTCAACCATCTCTTCAAAAGACCTCGAGGGCTTAGGACTGATCTCTAAACAGAAAAGACCTTGCTTTAGGCCAAACTTCAAGGCCAGTATTAGAGTGAAGCTGTCCACTTCCTCGACTTTCAGGATCTCCTTTTGAAAACGGTCGATGTAGTGGTCGAGACTTTCACGCTGCCCTTACGCGATCTTGAAGAGAGCAGTTGTCTCCTTCCTCTTCTTGGATGTCGTGAACCTTGCCATCAGTCCCCGACACAGATCCTTGAAGTAGTAGATGGAGCCGGCAAGCAACTGGTGGAACCAATATTTCACATTACCCTTGAAGGTGATGGAGAAGAACCTACACTTGAAGTCGTCTGACATGTTGCGGGTGGACACCACATCCTCGAACCACTAGAGATGCCTGACAGGGCAATCTCTGCCAGAATAGTAGGTAAGGACAGGCTCTCTGAAGGCCTAAGGAACTGGGGCTGCGAGGATCTCGTCATAGAAGGGGATCCTCCCTCCCTGACGGTGGTGAGTTTCATACTTGCTCTTGTCCTCGTCATACTCGCTATGGTAACTAGTATCACGATATCTCGCTTGATGTTCCACATCCTGGAACCTGATCCCTTGGCTACTCGTTGGATGATGTCACGACTACAATGGTCGTTCCTCTCTCTGGCTTGCTCCATCCCAGGTCGCCTCAGCGACGCTTCCTCATTCGACGGTGTCACGCGACGAGGTGAGGTCGCCGTGACATTGGGCGATGAGTGAACCCTGCGAGGATGCTTCTCTCTATCCTCCTCGCAAAATCTTTGAACGCCGCCACAGTTACAAACTCGCCTCCTCGCGTAGAGTTACCAACTCCTGTCGAGTTGCCGACTATCTCCCCTTGCTCGCATGCATGCACCATCTCACCTTCTAGTGAAACTTTTCTCATTGGCTAAGATCCACGCTCACCGCACCAAAGTGTTGAAGCCGGAAAAATCCCAACCACAAAATTCGGATCAAGGCAGCCTAAGGTTACCAATTCAACAGTCGGGCTCAACGGCTAATGGGCTAAGACACGGAAACTGTCAAACAATAAACAAGACCCCAGGCGCTGTAATAGGAAGGTCCCACCACGTACCCGGAAGCTTAGAAGAAGCAACCCCTCCACAACCAAAAATGGCCGAGCAGGATACGAGGAAGACTAGCTGGTAACTAAGTCACGACGACTAAGATAGATAGTCGCAAGGTCACGACCGAGTCTCTCTGAAAAGGGAATCCAAAAGCTCAGTTGGTGTCTAAGAAAAAGAGATCTCGAGATCTTTGTGAGATTACGAAGTCCGTCTCCTCGTACCCCTGAGGTCCTATTTATGACAAATCTAAAGGGAGAGGGTGGGTCTTATTTATAGACCACCTCCCGGCGACTAGGCGACTTCCCGGGGGAGCTCGCGCGATTGGGTGAGTAGCTGACCTAGTCGCCAACCTGGCAAGTATGCGAGGGAAGCTCGCCATACTTGCCCAGATCTTTTGTTGTCTGACGCATTGACTCTGCATTCTGCCTTGACTTGCTGACTTTGACTCTTGCTGACCTAACTCTGGAGGGATGCACCCTCGATGAATATGAGTTGTACAAAAACTATATGTTTTTCTAAAAAAATATATATTATATCCTTTTGTAAAATATAGGCCGACATGTCTGATATTTTCGGATATATCGGCTGACACGACTTTTAAATGTATGACTCGCTGTTTATTTTATGTAGCAACATATGTTTAAATAGAATATATATTATATTATGTATGTTTAAATCAATTAAACTTATTATTTCAATTTTTAACGTTTTATTCTTACAACCAATTTTGTATAATTGTTTCGCAATTTTTTATTTCATATTATAAGAAAACTAAAAATATTTAATACATTTATTAGTTGATTATTTTCATATTTTCAATATAAATTTATAAGTTTAAAAAGACTTATAATCAATCAATGATTTTTAACTTTTAAATATTCTTATTTGTATTAAACTTATTGTTATTAAAATAAAATTATTGTATACTATTAAATATATTTTATAATGTACTATTTTGTATATGTTAATATTTTATCTTAGATACTATTCAATTTTATTTTGTAATATAAATGACTCATTTTTTATCTATTTATTATATTATTTTTCTATTTTTATGACATAATATAGTTAGTATACCTAAAAATAAAAGTTTATTTATAAGACATGCAATTCCGATATTTTAAAATATTCCTGACATGTCTCCGACTTCCGATATCCTACATTTAAAAACTCAATCTGATATGCATCCAGTATTGATATTTACAAAATTGCTTAGAGAGTATCCGCAAGTCGGATAGATGGAGTGACCTGGACCATACAAGTTCCACACACAGGTGATGGAGAGTTATCCACAATCAACACCGGTGGTGACCAGTCATATTTTTTTCAAATGAGAAAAGATAAGAGAATTTCCTGTAATATAATTGGTGGCACCATAGTCAATGATCCACTTACCCCGAGTGGCAACATGTGCGCTACCTAAAGAGGTGGTAAGGGAGGCAGAATGCTTGTAGGCAAGAAGTCGGGCCTCAATAATTTGTGGACAAAGATGAGGATGCTTGGAAAAGCAGCGATCGGTAGTTTGGCCCTGCTTTCCGCAATGGGAGAATAAGTGCCTGCAGGTCCTCGCCCACCGAGGTAGCCTCTGCGGCCACCAGTGTTACCATGGTCGGTCAGGTGAGCAAAATAGTCAGAAGATGGCGGGGAGACAATCATAGGCTGTTAAAGTAGGGTCGAACCGTCGAGATGCGAGCAACAATGGCATCCAGGGTCGGAGAGTCGATTTCACCTAGAATTTGCTGAAGTTCATGTTGTAGGAGTCTGGTAAGTGAAGAAGACAACACACAGCTATGAGTTCTTGGAAATATTTGTGATGGTCGTCCAGATCGGTAGAGAAAGGTTGTTGTTGAAGAAACTCCATGCCAAGAGTTTGCACTTCTTGGTAAGCTGCAGTAGGGGTCTGGGTGGGGTGGGCAAAGATATCTCTATATAATGTGTAAATACGAGAGGTCTTAGCTCTCTTTTAGTAACGAACGAGAGCATCGCTAGCAACCCAATCATCATATGAGGTAGATCCTTTTGGCAAGAGGAGCGTTAGTTAAATGATGCATTTGCACTAAGATCACGATTAAAAAATGAAAGAGACACTCCAATTTTGGTAATTTGGCCTGGTTAACTTGGACACAGTGCCAAAATTGCCAGAGATACTTGAAACAACAAGAGTGACACCTAGAGTCTGCATAGAGGAGCGAAGAAGATAGTGTGGTTAGAGTCTTGTAATCGAACAACAAAAATAGAAACCGCACAAATTGCGAAGATCATATTGTCGGGCGATTAGGAATATGGAAACTGCACAAACCATGAAGAGGAAGACGCAGTGTTGAGCAAAGAGAGGCGGGCGGTTAGATAACTGAAGTCCGCATACACGAAGCACAACGAGCGGAGGGATAAAAACCTGAAGTCCGCACATGGACCAACGATCACAAGAGGTGAGTACAGAGTTCACAATCGAAGGATTGCTGATACCGCGTGAGAATTTGAAATATAACTCGTAAGAAATTGAAAATAAATGAATTTTTATTTCCAAAAAATCTGAATATTATAAGGGTGTGCCCTCTTTTAAATAGAATGGAGAAGGTGCAAGAATTTACAATTAGACAATCTGAGACTAATTACATGAATACATGAAGGTGCAGTTATCCCATATGGTGTGGTCATACATGGTTGACCGCCTAGGTAGATGCGGTTACACAAGGGTAACCCCTTATACATACATAAGAGTGAATGCGTTCACTGCACACCGGAGAGTTGTGCTTGTATGTGCGCTCTGGAGAGCAACATATAAGGGTGTTGGTGGGCTTGCATTAGGGGTTTATTGATGTAGCCATGCAAGATCACATGATTTGTACTCTTCTTTCAATTATCATCCCCCTCAAATGAATGGATATGCCCCCGTAAAAATTTCTGAAGCGGGAGCTAACGAGGTCGCAGGAACACTCAACCATAACCAAAGCCAAGTAAAAGACTGCAGCAACAGTAGCACTGGAGATTCCGATTGGAATTAACTTCTATTATGGGCCTAGGTATACATTGCAAGACATAATTTTTACAATGTACTTGGGGAACCCAAAAATAGCAACAAGAAGTTAACCACACGGACTTATTCTAGTAACCGCACAAGCCGCCTACTCGCCAGCTGAGTCCGCCGAAGCCGCCTAACCATGGCTAACCGTGCAGACTGTTATTATTGCAACTGCTGAGCCAGGAACAGAACCCGCTGATTGATTGGGCGAACTGCTCCACTTTTCCGCAACTATCCGAGGAAGAGACCAAGCCGCAAGACTGCAACCTGCTAATAACCGCTGACTATATCCGAGAACTATTCCACACCAACGTTTATGCTAGTCGCCTATCCGTCTGGTGCTAGCCGCACAACATGCACATAACTAACTTACTTAGTCACAACGGTTAGAAAACCATAACCGCAAAATCAAGCGCGAGCTCGTTCTTACTGTTCACTGCTTGTTAATGACGAGCCCAGGGGTTTTATTTATAGATGTGAGGAGGAGTGTCGTCACCACCTACACCGATAGGATAACCGCCCATCAGACCTGTCGACTAACACCAAGTAACCGCACAAAGCAGACACAAAACCAGTTTGCATAACCCTGCGGACATTACTACAAGTCTGCGAATTCGCAACCCGTGAATTGGACAGTCCGTCCAATCAATACTACTGAACTTGGCGAGAACCAGAGCAGTCCGCACCAGCGAACTCGGCGAATTACCGAGCAGTCCGCAATAAGATCAACTAGACAACTAATTGGACTTAGTCCCCCCAATACCAAGTCCAACGAAAACTGATGTTACCAATATTAACCGCTCCACCTGATACCGAGATCGTGCCCTACTGAAAAACTTCAGTCCGCCACCATGCGGACTGCTCCATCAGCCTGCACGACCTCTAGGAACCTGTCCGCGCAACTGTGCACATACCACAATCCATCATCCAGACCGCAAGCATAGATCCATGTCGGACACCGGCGAGCTAAAAAAAGAGTCCGCAACACCAACTAACAATATTTGATCTACCTCGCCCAAGAAAGCTCATGTGACCTGGCGACAAGCCACCCAGTCCGCAATATCCGGCTGCCTTCTTGCGAATCAGAGAACCTGCCGAACTTAGCGACTTCCAAAGAAGTACACCACTAACCCGTATATAACAATCCTATCCGCCGGGTTACATCACCAGAGTGTTTGCTGTCCAAACCGCTAGAGAAGAACCACAGCCAAAACCGGCTGCTCAGCTAGGCTATCCGCCAATACAATCTGTCAAGTTCGCGCGGCCTCTGCGGTTTGTGTGGACTACCTAATATGTCTACCCGACTTCCACAAAACTTCCCACTTCAACATTTTCAACACTCCCCCTTGAAGTGAGAAGTGGAAACCAACCCGAGAAACTATCTACCGCATTGTCCTGACTCTGAATGTAGTCAACCATCAAAGACTCCTCCAGCACCTTCTCCCATATGAAGTGATGTCTGATCATGATGTGCTTCGTCCGCACGTGACAAACTGGATTATTCACCAGTTTGAGAGCACTCTCATTATCATCACGAATTAGAGTAGGACGACACACCTCCTCATGGATGTCATCCACTAGCCACCTGAGCTAGATGGCTTCCTGAGCAGCCAAGGCTGAGGCCTTGTCTGCTTCGATAGTGGAGACGGACACTGACTCCTGCTTCTTGTTGCACAACAAAACTTTTGCCGATCCCATGAAGAAGACATAACCAGATGCCGACATCCGATCATCTGTATCTCCTCCATAATCATCATCCGTGTAGCCATGCAGACAAAAGCCCATGTCCCTCTTATACAAGAGACCCAACTCCAATGTGGACTTGACGTACTTCAAGATACCCTTAACTACCACCATATGAGGTTTCCGCGGCTTCACCATATACCGAATCACCCGGCCAACTGCGTAAGTAATATCCGGCCTAGTAATAGTTAGGTATATAAGGCTCCCCACAAGAGCCCTAAACACCAAAGGGTCTGGAAGAACCCTTCCCTCATCCCGCTGAAGTTTAAAGCCAACCTATAGAGGAGTAAAACTGCTCTTCCCTTCCCCCATGCCGAATTGCTTGATGATCCGCTCCGCATAGTCCTTCTGGGAAATGAGCATCCCATTCTTCTGCCTCTCTATCTCGAGCCTAAGGAAATGGTGATGCTCACCCAGATCCTTCATCTCGAACCGGATAGGTAGCACAACCCGGAGCCTAGCCACCTCTTCCTCGGAGTTCCCGATGATGATCATATCATCAACGTACAACAGAACGAGAACCTGAAGCTCCCCCTGCTTCTTAACGAACAGACTAGAATCTGAGTCTAAAGCAAAGTACCCGCAGAACTGGAGATATTATATGATCTTCGCATACCACACCCTAGACGCTTGATTCAGACCATAGAGGTCCTTCTTCAGCTTACAAACATGCCCTGGATACTCCTTAGATACGTAACCCGGTGGCTGCACAATGAATATATCCTTATAAATCTTGCCATAAAGAAAGGCATTCTTCACGTCGAGCTACCATATCTTCCACCCTTGGCAAGCCTCCAAGGAGACCACCACCCGTATTGAAGTAATCTTGGCCACAGGGCTAAATATCTCCTCATAATCCTCCCCAAACTGTTGAGAGAACCCCCGATCTACAAGGCGAGCCTTATACTGCTCGATACTCCCGTCAGCCTTCTTCTTAGCTTATACACCCACTTGCATGTCACAGGAGTGATGCCTTCGACTTTGGGCACAAGAACCCAAGTCTCAATCTTTCTGAGGGTGGCATCAATCGGGCCCGATCGTGCCGTCCAGCCACTACCGCCGCCTTGTCTGCCTTCCAGCCTCTCTTCCTCGTGGCCTATTCTACTCGGATCCAAAAGCCCTGACCATTGGAAAGGGTGCTACTTAATTTCTTAAATAAGTAGCAGAGCGCCACGAGTAAAGTGAAGGAACGCCGAACCCAACAATCCCCCCCCGACGTCCAGCACAACCCGTCGGCTCAGAGGTGGGGTTACCATATGGCCCACATGGCTCAGAGGTGGGGTTACCACATGTCCACGGTTTGCCTGACCCGTCGGACCCACACAGGTAGAAGGGAAAAATCGGGATTTAATAGCGCCCCCTCGGTCTTGAAAACGTGACCTCCTATGATACCAAATGTAGGATCAAACGCATACCCAACTTTTCCAAAAGCCCGGACCGTTGGAAAGGGTGCTACTTAATTTATTAAATAAGTAGCAGAGCGCCACGAGTCAAGTGAAGGAACGCCAGACCCAACAATCCCACTCCTTGACTCCAGTGGCATTCTTAAAGTACGAGGGCTCACGTGTAATGTCCTGATTCGCGCTAGGCCCCTCACACGTGTTTTGAGTCAAGAGACTCAACTCGGGCTCGGGGTGCACTGACGCGAGGTGTCAGGTGCATTGAATAAGTGTAGGGTGGGGTTCAAGGGTACCCCAACCAGTAGCCGAGATGAGGGAACTCGGCTAAGTAAAATCGACGAGAATGGAGGTTGATGCTCGTCGATCGTCGAGAATGGAGGTTGATTCTCGCCGATTCGACGGGTATCGGTGGTCGATACCCGCCAGACTCAGAACTGCAGTAGGCTAAGGGAAAATCGTTGAGAATGCCTGACGATTCTCACCGATCGCCGAGAATACCCGGTGATACCCACCGATCGTCGAGTATCACTGACTGATACTCAACGCACACAGCGACAGGATGTCCGATAAAACGGCTAAGGGAAAATCGTCGAGTATCATTGTTGATACTCGACGAATTCGTCGAGAATGACCTGCCAATACTCGCCGATCGACGGGAATCACTGGCTGATTCCCACCGAATTTGACTTGTGCGTTTTCTGCGCCCAGGCCGATTCACCGACTTGTACAGGCGGACCGAACCGGACCTCGGGATTCGTGCTGAATGATCTTTGGACCGGTCACTTCAAATGAAACCTAATTTGGGCGGTCCAATTAGGGAGTGACACGTGGCGGAAGGGACTTAACCTAATATGTAATATAAAAAGGGAGTAAACCAAACCCTAACCATCGCATCCGATCCTTCTTGCCGAGCCGTCATCGTGCAAACCGTCGGGAGCGAGAGAGAGAGAGGAATATCGCAGATCGTCAGAGGAAAAGTTCGGATCGTTGAAGGAAGGCTTGCTGGAGCTAGTTTTGGAGGGGGAGAAACGCCTTTGCCGTGAAGAACGTCTGCACCGAGAGATGCCGCGGAGAAGGGTAACACGATCCATGGCCGGTGACGGGGGAAACGCCGGAAATGATGTGAGTTTCCTCTCATCTCCCTTGGTGCTAAATCTATAGTTAATCTTAGGCGAGACATCGACTCAAACGAGTCTTGATGTGTGAGATGAAGCTTTCTAGGAAGGCCATGCTAGAACTTGTGCTCCAAAAGCTTAGTCGTCTTCAACCTCCCCTCGCTTCAAAGTGATGATAGGGGTGGTCTCGTGAAGAGAAAATGGCCTCAAGAGGGAGAATAAGGGTGGAGGAACTTCTGGCTGCGATTTGGGAAAATCGCTCGAGGAGGAAGATGAACGGATGCCGTTCACTTCGCTTCAAGATGCGTGCATAATCTGTATTCTGCACGTAGCGACCTTCTTGGCTATTTTTAAGCAAGAAAGGGGCGGATCTTGGCTTTCAACTAAACACGAGAGTTGTAGCCCTTGAAATTACCTTTCCAACGAGTTGTTGCACGTTTTCATGCGATACCTATAGCCACAGGGAAGTCCGTTTGAATCCGCTGCGGTTGGAAGTTAATGCCCAGGAATTCTGTATCCTGTACGCAGCAGACTTCGAGTTGCATTTCTGGTATGATGTGACCAGATCTGGGCTTTTGACTAAACACAAAAGTCGTAGCCCTTAAAATTACCTTTCCAACGAGTGGTGGCACGTTTTCAGGTGATACCTGTAGCCACGGGAATTATCAGTCAAAGTTGCTGACCAGATTACATACAATTCTAGGTGATTATAATATGAACTTGGATTCGATGGAATAGATGTTGCAATCCATCTCGAGGTTGGGTAAATTCTTTTGTGATTAATCACTGAGGTAATGTGAAGATTGATGTTTGAGGACTTGAATTCCTATGCCGAGATGTGTATCAAGCCTAAGTGAATGAAAGGCTTTGTTATATTTGGTAGATCACCATTATGCGCATTATCTATAATATGTTGAATTCATTTGGAAGGATTTGTATATGATTAAACTATGGCCCCGATGTATAATGAATTGATGGAAGGGAATGGATAGTCCAATGCTTAGAGTGTCGTCTCCCTACGTGTAGCATTGTGGAAGTTAGCAAGTGCGGTGTTGACCGTCACTAATGGGAATGAGGTTGAGTTGAATGAAATTGGACGGTTGGCTTGGTCCTCGGTGTTCACGTCCCGAGGCTCCTTCCGTATTTGAGGGATGGTTGGGCTTGGTCCTCGTGCTCTCTCCGAGGCTCCTTCCATGCCATGGTAGTTGTGGAATTGCATGTGGTGTGAGCCGACACGCGGTGTCGTAATCCCGGGTTAAGGATAGTGTGGCAGGTCTACGGGCTCGCCAATCGTCACACCGATGGGAGTTGACAGTTAGACCTTGGGCGGTTGGGCTTGGTCCTCGGTGTTCACGTCCCGAGGCTCCTTCCGTGCCAAGTGAACGGTTGGGCTTAGTCCTCGTGCTCATTTCCGAGGCTCCTTCCGTGTTATACCATAGGCCAGTCAGGGGCTAGGATCTTGGTGCATATTTACCCGAGAGAACCCGCTGAGCCGTAGTACACATGTGAGCTCCGCTGTTGTGTTCTTAGCGTTGAGGCGTACGGAGGCCTAGGCCAGGTAGTGTGGAGACCAGCCTAGTAGTGGAGATGCCCGCTCTACTGTCACCGTTTGGCCACGACGGTTGATTGCATGTGCTTGATCATGGGTGTGTCATTGCATTGCATACATAGCATTGCACTTCATTACATACACAAGACCCTCATCGTATAAGTTTGTATGGGCACTCCTATACGATGAGTTACTTTCTGCTGAACGACCCTCAACTTATATGCTTGTATGGGCATCCATATAAGTTGAGTTACTTACTGTTTTAGTTATATACTCTCTTGCTGCTGTATACTGTAGATTGTAAATAAGAGCTTGTTTATTATACACTACTGACGTTGCTGCTTATAATATGTATACTCACTTCACCTGTTGTACTACTGTTATTTATATATTGTACCTGTTCCTTTCTCCGCCCGGTGCCGAGGAGTCGCCGGGGGAGCGGATGTGAAACCACTTAGTCTTTTTGACTAACGGTTGCTACGTCTCCCTTTTTAGGAGGAAACCCCGCAGGTGGAGCAGCAGGCTATGCAGAAGGACAGCCAGGCCAGGGTGACTGGGCCTGAAGGGACGGTACCGTCGCTACCGTCGGTTACAGATGTGAGTGAGAAAGAGATTTTGTTGTAGCCCTTCGGGGCAATTCTGTTCTCGTACTCTGATGTTAGAAGCTTGCTGTAGCTTCTTTATTTATGATATTATGGACATATGCTTGGTGTGGATTTGACTTTCATATTATTATGGTTGGGTTGGCAGTTATATGTTGATATTGGTTGTAGCCGGCAGAATAGGCGTCTTGTGGTACAGGCTAGCCCGAGTGCTGGTGCTACCGCAAGGCGGCTGTTCTGGGCATAAGACCCCCCTCTCGTGCTGTGTTTTGTGTTCCGGGGGGGGGGTCTTACAAATGGTATCAGCTTGCTACGATCCTCCAAGGCGAAAGTCACTTAACAATGGTGCCACCCCCGTTTGATTGGTCAGTTTGGGGACAAGCTGACTTAGCGGAAGCAGTGGTGTGCCCATATGTAATTCACACTAAGTTGTCCATCTTTAACCTTAGATTAGCCAACCTAACCCTAGGTTTGTACCTTATGTGTAGATCCCAGCACATGTTGAGCCAGTAAGGGGCACCCCCGCCCCGTCCGTACCTACACAATTCCAATAATCAGAGCTGGGGCAGACGCTCACAGCTATTCTGGACGCCTTTAGGTCCCAATCTCAGCAGACACCTGTACAATAACAGGGTCCGGGATCTAGTTGGTTAAGCGTTTTCCGAGCTCTCTCCCCTCCCGCTTATATTGGGACAGAGTCGGCAGTGCGTACGGAAGAGTGGCTCGACACTATACAAGAGTTGTTGGCATGAATAAGATGTCCAAACAACATGACGGTGACCCTTGTGGTGACACTCTTAGAGCTGCACGCCAAAAGGTGGTGGAAGTCCCTCATGGGCTCCACTTTTCGTGGAAGAGTGTACACGGACATTAGTTGGAGCGAATTCTCCGAAGCCTTCTTAGAGCATTTCATCCCCTCGGCCGCTCGGGATGGTCTGGAAGAGAGATTTTTGCAACTTAAGCAAGGGTCCATGTCAGTGACGGAGTACCAACGGGAGTTTCAGCACCTGGCTAGATTCGCTGACTCCTATGAGCTGGATGATAGAGGGTACGCCAAAAGATTGTACAAAGGCTTGCGAGATCCCCTAAGGCAAGCCCTTTTGTTTATAGCGGACTCTAGTCTGGCAGAGATTATTGATATGGCAAAGAGATTGGAAGCGGACCACTTGGGAAGTGGTAAGAGGCCAGCGGAAGGCGTGATGGAAGCAGACCCCAGCAACAGAAGGAGATTTGACAATAAAAGAGGAAGAGGATATCGGAGGGGTGGCGGGCATTTCCCCCAGAACTTTAGAGAGGAGCGCCCGGTTCCACAACCGCCAGCATTACCTCCACCTCCACAGTTTCAGCAACACGGCGGAAGGCAGGAACGAGTGTGCTTTGAATGCAACCAACCGGGCCACATCCGATGCTACTGCCCGCAACTGTTTGGAGATGCGCCTTTCGCTCTCCCTCCAGCAGCCCCGCGGGGGAGAGGGCATGTGCGTGGTCGAGGACGAGGACCACGAGGAAGAAACCCCGGACCCGCTCGAGATCAGATGTATGCCCTGGACATGACTCAGGAGCGGAACCCTCAAGAGATGATTGCAGGTACGATTTGGATTAGTCATTTAGCTTCCATTAATATCCTCTAGTTGCTTGAGATATACTAGACGTCTAGCTTGAGTATTATTAATGACACTTAGGCACCGTGATGGTCGCCGGGAAACCGACTTATACGTTATTTGATACCGGTGCCTCACATTCATTCGTGTCTGAAGACTTCATCAAAGATATACACGGAATGCAATATTTCACTGGTATTGCTCGAAGAGTACGCCTCCCAGACGGATCTGAGATGACGGCAACCGCGAAGTGTGAGTTAGAGATAACCATTGGGGGAAAGACCTTTGATACCCCTGCCACAATTTTGAGAATACCAGAGTTCGACCTCATCCTGGGTATGGCGTGGCTGGATTGGCACCATGCAAGAATCGACTGTGCAGAGAAGCGTATCTATTTGAGATATGGGGATACTGATGTAGTCTTCTAAGGTATAAATTTCGCACCACGAATATTGTTATCCTCAATCCAGACCTTGAAAGCTCATATGAGAGGGGATGAAGTCTACATGATATGATTCGAACTAAAAGAGATGAAGGTAGATGTGAAGGATGTGCGGGTAGCACGGGATTTCCCTGAGGTATTTCCCGAGAAACTGCCAGGGTTACCCCCGCATAGAGAAGTGGATTTTCAGATTAAGCTTGTACCAGGAGCTAAGCCTGTCTCCAGGACCCCTTATCGGATGGCCCCAAAAGAACTTGCGGAGTTTAGAGTGCAATTACAGGAGTTGGTAGAATCAGGGTTTGTTCGCCCCAGCTCGTCGCCTTGGGGAGCCCCTGTTCTATTCGTCAAGAAGAAAGATGGAACCCTGCGTTTATGTATAGACTATCGGGAACTCAACCGACTGACAGTACGGAACACCTACCCGTTACCTCGGATCGATGAGTTGTTCGACCAACTGGTGGGAGCGCATTGGTTCTCCAAGCTAGATTTGCGCTCGGGGTACTACCAATTGAGAATACAGGAGGATGATATACAGAAAACGGCTTTCAGCTCAAGGTACGGCTTATATGAGTTCACAGTGATGCCGTTTGGACTCACAAACGCCCATCGGCTTTCATGAGCTTGATGAATAAAGTGTTTGAGGCCTATCTAGATGTCTTCGTCATTGTGTTCATTGACGACATCCTAGTCTACTCGAAGACGGAGGAAGAACATGCCGGACATTTGGCCTTAGTTCTGGAGAAGCTAAAAGAGCACGCGCTGTTCGCCAAGTTTAACCAATATGAATTCTGGCTTAGGGAGGTGGCCTTCTTGGGTCATGTAATCAGTGGGGCAGGACTAGCTGTGGATCCGGCCAAGGTGCGCGCCGTGAAGGAGTGGTCGCCCTTGAAGTCGGCGGCCGATGTGAGGAGTTTTCTTGGACTTGCCGGATACTACCGCAAGTTCGTAAAAGGATTCTCCAAGATTGCCCTCCCGCTTACTTCCTTGACAAAGAAAGGAGTGCCATTTGAGTGGACACCCCAGTGTGAAGCGGCATTCCAGGAATTGAAGGATAGACTTACCTCCGCCCCCATCCTTGTCCTTCTGTCTGGGAAGGAAGGATTCCAAGTTTACACAGACGCGTCTTATCAGGGGTTGGGAGCGGTGTTGATGCAGTACGGGCACGTAATTGCTTATGCTTCAAGACAATTGAAGAAGCATGAAATCAATTACCCGGTGCATGATTTGGAGCTAGGAGCGGTGGTGTTCGCCTTGAAGGTATGGAGGCATTATCTATACGGCGTCTACTACGAAATCTTCTCGGATCATAAAAATTTGAAGTACGTTCATACCCAGAAGGAATTGAACTTAAGACAACGGCGGTGGTTAGAGTTTCTATGCGACTATGAGTTCACCTTGAACTACCACCCCGAAAAAGCAAACTCGGTAGCCGATGCGTTGAGTAGGAAGTACCCGGCTCGAACCCAGAATCTCGATTAATGAGCATGGAGTTGGCACGAATGATCGAGGAGATGGACATCACCTTAATATTTAAGGCTTCTTCGGAATATACGGAGTACCTGTCCAGCATGAGCATAGTTTGTGATATCCGGGACCGGATCCGAGTGGAGCAAGGATTGGATGCGGCTTTGGCCCCGGCAATCAAGTTAATCAAAGACGGGACTACCGACGAGTACACGCTAAAGGACGGCCTCGTTTACTTTCGCGGCCTACTCTACATTCCCAAAGGTGGCAGAATCCAGGAGGATATTATGAGAGAAGCACATTGCTCTCAATATTTCGTGCACCCAGGAATTTTAAAGATGTACGCCGGCTTATGGAAGACGATGTGTTGGCCAGGGATGAAGAAAGATGTCCGGTACTTTGTCACGCATTGTGAAGCCTGCCAAAGAGTGAAGGCGGAATGTAGGAGCCCCGGTGGCCTATTGCAGTCGTTGCCAATCCCCGAATGGAAGTTTGAGGATATATCCATGGACTTCGTACATGGGCTACCTCGCTCCCGCCCAGGGAATGATTCAGTGTGGGTGATCGTTGATCGCCTGACGAAGGTTGCCCGGTTCATTCCTATGAAGAAGGAGGCTCATGTGGATGTCTTGGTGCGCCTGTTTGTGGAACAATTTGTACGGTATCACGACGTACCTAAGACGATAGTTTCGGATCGTGATGGTCGTTTCACCTCCAAGGAGTGGAAGGCGGTACAGACGTATCTGGGCTCACGTCTTACCTTCAGTACCGCATTTCATCCTCAGACGGACGGACAGTCTGAGCGGACCATCCGAACATTGGAAGATCTGTTGAGGTTGTGTGTGATAAATAGGGGAGAGCCGTGAGAAAGACTCTTGACCTTGGTGGAATTCTCCTATAACAATAGCCATCAAGCTAGTATTGGCATGGCGCCCCATGAGGCACTTTATGGAAGAAGGTGTAGAACCCCCTTATCTTGGGTGCAAGACGAAGACCCGAAGACTTTGGGGATTGAGTACATAGATGACACTGATGCGGCGGTTAGGATGATAAGGGATCGCATGTTGGAAGCTCAAAGTCGGCAGACGAAGTATTACAACGCAAGGCACCGTATGGTGGAATTTCAAGTGGGTGATAAGGTGTTTCTAAAAATCCGGCCGATGCATGGAGTGTCACGAGTGCGAGGAGTGAAGAAGCTCAGTCCACGGTATGTTGGGCCCTATGTCATATTGGAAAGGGTTGGCCCTTTGGCCTACCGGCTGGACCTACCGCCCGAGCTAGAGAATCTCCACGATGTGTTCCATGTATCGTCGCTTCGGAAGGCGCTGTTGCGGCCCGAACAATACATCCCCACAACTGATGGCACTGTGGCGTCTGACAGATCTGTGCGACTGGAGCCGGTGCGGATCGTTGATAATGAGATAAGAACCTTGCACCGCAAAAGTGTCCCCTTGGTAAAAGTGCTATGGTCTAATCATGGGAAGGAGGAATTCACATGGGAGCCAATGGACTTGATGCAAAGACGCTACCCGGAGCTGTTTGCTTCAGGTAATTTTATTTAAAAGCATATTTTGTTTTCTGTACGCTTTACTCCCCACGACCTCAGCCTGATTTCGGGGACGAAATCTTTTTATTTTGTTTATAGGATTTGTAACGTCCCGATTCGCGCTAGGCCCCTCGCACGTGTTTTGAGTCAAGAGACTCAACTCAGGCTCGGGGTGCACTGACGCGAGGTGTCAGGTGCATTGAATAAGTGTAGGGTGGGGTTCAAGGGTACCCCAACCAGTAGCCGAGATGAGGGAACTCGGCTAAGTAAAATCGATGAGAATGGAGGTTGATGCTCGTCGATCGTCGAGAATGGAGGTTGATTCTCGCCGATTCGACGGGTATCGGTGGTCGATACCCGCCGGACTCAGAACTGCAGTAGGCTAAGGGAAAATCGTCGAGAATGCCTGACGATTCTCACCGATCGCCGAGAATACCCGGTGATACCCACAGATCGTCGAGTATCACTGACTGATACTCAACGCACACAACGACAGGATGCCCGATAAAACGGCTAAGGGAAAATCGTCGAGTAACATTGTTGATACTCGACGAATTCATCGAGAATGACCCGCCAATACTCGCCGATCGACGGGAATCACTGGCTGATTCCCGCCGAATTTGACTTGTGCGTTTTCTGCGCCCAGGCCGATTCACCGGCTTGTACAGACGGACCGAACCGGACCTCGGGATTCGTGCTAAATGATCTTTGGACCGGTCACTTCAAATGAAACCTAATTTGGGCGGTCCAATTAGGGAGTGACACGTGGCGGAAGGGACTTAACCTAATATGTAATATAAAAAGGGAGTAAACCAAACCCTAACCATCGCATCCGATCCTTCTTGCCGAGTCGTCATCGTGCAAACCGTCGGGAGCGAGAGAGAGAGAGAGGAATATCGCAGATCGTCGGAGGAAAAGTTCGGATCGTTGAAGGAAGGCTTGCTGGAGCTAGTTTTGGAGGGGGAGAAACGCCTTTGCCGTGAAGAACGTCTGCACCGAGAGATGCCGCGGAGAAGGGTAACGCGATCCATGGCCGGCGACGGGGGAAACGCCGGAAATGATGTGAGTTTCCTCTCCTATCCCTTGGTGCTAAATCTATAGTTAATCTTAGGCGAGACATCGACTCAAACGAGTCTTGATGTGTGAGATGAAGCTTTCTAGGAAGGCCATGCTAGAACTTGTGCTCTAAAGCTTAGTCGTCTTCAACCTCCCCTCGCTTCAAAGTGATGATAGGGGTGGTCTCGTGAAGAGGAAATGGCCTCAAGAGGGAGAATAAGGGTGGAGGAACTTCTGGCTGCGATTTGGGGAAAATCGCTCGAGGAGGAAGATGAACGGATGCCGTTCACTTCGCTTCAAGATGCGTGCATAATCTGTATTCTGCACGCAGCGACCTTCTTGGCTATTTTTAAGAAAGAAAGGGGTAGATCTGGGCTTTTGACTAAACACGAGAGTTGTAGTCCTTGAAATTAACTTTCCAACGAGTGGTTGCACGTTTCCATGCAATACCTGTAGCCACGGGGAAGTCCGTTTGAATCCGCTGCGGTTGGAAGTTAATGCCCAGGAATTCTGTATCCTGTACGCAGCAGACTTCGAGTTGCATTTCTGGTATGATGTGACCAGATCTGGGTATTCGACTAAACACGAAAGTCGTAGCCCTTAAAATTACCTTTCAAACGAGTGGTGGCACGTTTTCAGGCGATACCTGTAGCCACGGGAATCCTCAGTCAAAGTTGCTGACCAGATTACATACAATTCTAAGTGATTATAATATGAACTTGGATTCGATGGAATAGATGTTGCAATCCATCTCGAGGTTGGATAAATTCTTTTGTGATTAATCACCGAGGTAATATGAAGATTGATGTTTGATGACTTGAATTCCTATGCCGAGATGTGAATCAAGCCTAAGTGAATGAAAGGCTTTGTTATATTTGGTAGATCACCATTATGCGCATTATCTATAATATGTTGAATTCATTTGAAAGGATTTGTAAATGATTAAACTATGGCCCTGATGTATAATGAATTGATGGAAGGGAATGGATAGTCCAATGCTTAGAGTGTCGTCTCCCTACGGGTAGCATTGTGGAAGTTAACAAGTGCGATGTTGACCGCCACTAATGGGAATGAGGTTGAGTTGGATGAAATTGGACGGTTGGGCTTGGTCCTCGGTGTTCACGTCCCGAGGCTCCTTTCGTATTTGAGGGATGGTTGGGCTTGGTCCTCGTGCTCTCTCCGAGACTCCTTCCATGCCACGGTAGTTGTGGAATTGCATGTGGTGTGAGTCGACACGCGGTGTCGTAATCCCGGGTTAAGGATAGTGTGGCAGGTCTACGGGCTCGCCAATCGTCACACCGATGGGAGTTGACAGTTAGACCTTGGGCGGTTGGGCTTGGTCCTCGGTGTTCACGTCCCGAGGCTCCTTCCGTGCCAAGTGAACGGTTGGGCTTGGTCCTCGTGCTCATTTCCGAGGCTCCTTCCGTGTTATACCATAGGCCAGTCAGGGGCTAGGATCTTGGTGCATATTTACCCGAGAGAACCCGCTGAGCCGTAGTACGCATGTGAGCTCCGCTGTTGTGTTCTTAGCGTTGAGGCGTACGGAGGCCTAGGCCAGGTAGTGTGGAGACCAGCCTAGTAGTGGAGATGCCCGCTCTACTGTCACCGTTTGGCCACGACGGTTGATTGCATGTGCTTGATCATGGGTGTGTCATTGCATTGCATACATAGCATTGCACTTCATTACATACACAAGACCCTCATCGTATAAGTTTGTATGGGCACTCCTATACGATGAGTTACTTTCTGCTGAACGACCCTCAACTTATATGCTTGTATGGGCATCCATATAAGTTGAGTTACTTACTGTTCTAGTTATATACTCTCTTGCTGCTGTATACTGTAGATTGTAAATAAGAGTTTGTTTATTATACACTACTGACGTTGCTGCTTATAATATGTATACTCACTTCACCTGTTGTACTACTGTTATTTATATATTGTACCTGTTCCTTTCTCCGCCCGGTACCGAGGAGTCGCCGGGGGAGCGGATGTGAAACCACTTAGTCTTTTTGACTAACGGTTGCTACGTCTCCCTTTTTAGGAGGAAACCCCGCAGGTGGAGCAGCAGGCTATGCAGAAGGACAGCCAGGCCAGGGTGACTGGGCCTGAAGGGACGGTACCGTCGCTACCGTCGGTTACAGATGTGAGTGAGAAAGAGATTTTGTTGTAGCCCTTCGGGGCAATTCTGTTCTCGTACTCTGATGTTAGAAGCTTGCTGTAGCTTCTTTATTTATGATATTATGGACATATGCTTGGTGTGGATTTGACTTTCATATTATTATGGTTGGGTTGGCAGTTATATGTTGATATTGGTTGTAGCCGGTAGAATAGGCGTCTTGTGGTACAGGCTAGCCCGAGTGCTGGTGCTACCGCAAGGCGGCTGTTCTGGGTATAAGACCCCCCTCTCGTGCCGTGTTTTGTGTTCCGGGGGGGGGGGGGGGTCTTACAAATGGTATCAGCTTGCTACGATCCTCCAAGGCGAAAGTCACTTAACAATGGTGCCACCCCCGTTTGATTGGTCAGTTTGGGGACAAGCTGACTTAGCGGAAGCAGTGGTGTGCTCATATGTAATTCACACTAAGTTGTCAATCTTTAACCTTAGATTAGCCAACCTAACCCTAGGTTTGTACCTTATGTGTAGATCCCAGCACATGTTGAGCCAGTAAGGGGCACCCCCGCCCCGTCCGTACCTACACAATTCCAACAATCAGAGCTGGGGCAGACGCTCACAGCTATTCTGGACGCCTTTAGGTCCCAACCTCAGCAGACACCTGTACAACAACAGGGTCCGGGATCTAGTTGGTTAAGCGTTTTCCGAGCTCTCTCCCCTCCCGCTTATATTGGGACAGAGTCGGCAGTGCGTACGGAAGAGTGGCTCGACACTATACAAGAGTTGTTGGCATGAATAAGATGTCCAAACAACATGGCGGTGACCCTTGTGGTGACACTCTTAGAGCTGCACGCCAAAAGGTGGTGGAAGTCCCTCATGGGCTCCACTTTTCGTGGAAGAGTGTACACGGACATTAGTTGGAGCGAATTCTCTGAAGCCTTCTTAGAGCATTTCATCCCCTCGGCCGCTCGGGATGGTCTGGAAGAGAGATTTTTGCAACTTAAGCAAGGGTCCATGTCGGTGACGGAGTACCAACGGGAGTTTCAGCACCTGGCTAGATTCGCTGACTCCTATGAGCTGGATGATAGAGGGTACGCCAAACGATTCTACAAAGGCTTGCGAGATCCCCTAAGGCAAGCCCTTTTGTTTATAGCGGACTCTAGTCTGGCAGAGATTATTGATATGGCAAAGAGATTGGAAGCGGACCACTTGGGAAGTGATAAGAGGCCAGCGGAAGGCGTGATGGAAGCAGGCCCCAGCAATAGAAGGAGATTTGACAATAAAAGAGGAAGAGGATATCGGAGGGGTGGCTGGCGTTTCACCCAGAACTTTAGAGAGGAGCGCCCGGTTCCACAACCGCCAACATTACCTCCACCTCCACAGTTTCAGCAACACGACGGAAGGCAGGAACGAGTGTGCTTTGAATGCAACCAACCGGGCCACATCCGACGCTACTGCCCGCAATTGTTTGGAGATGCGCCTTTCGCTCTCCCTCTAGCAGCCCCGCGGGGGAGAGGGCATGTGCGTGGTCGAGGACGAGGACCACGAGGAAGAAACCCCGGACCCGCTCGAGATCAGATGTATGCCCTGGACATGACTCAGGAGCGGAACCCTCAAGAGATGATTGCAGGTACGATTTGGATTAGTCATTTTGCTTCCATTAATATCCTCTAGTTGCTTGAGATATACTAGATGTCTAGCTTGAGTATTATTAATGACACTTAGGCACCGTGATGGTCGGCGGGAAACCGGCTTATACGTTATTTGATACCGGTGCCTCACATTCATTCGTGTCTGAAGACTTCATCAAAGATATACACGGAGTGCAATATTTTACCGGTATTGCTCGAAGAGTACGCCTCCCAGACGGATCTGAGATGACGGCAACCGCGAAGTGTGAGTTAGAGATAACCATTGGGGGAAAGACCTTTGATACCCCTGCCACAATTTTGAGAATACCAGAGTTCGACCTCATCCTGGGTATGGCGTGGCTGGATTGGCACCATGCAAGAATCGACTGTGCAGAGAAGCATATCTATTTGAGACATGGGGATACTGATGTAGTCTTCCATGGTATAAATTTCGCACCACGAATATTGTTATCCTCAATCCAGACCTTGAAAGCTCATATGAGAGGGGATGAAGTCTACATGATATGATTCGAACTAAAAGAGATGAAGGTAGATGTGAAGGATGTGCGGGTAGCACGGGATTTCCCTGAGGTATTTCCCGAGAAACTGCCAGGGTTACCCCCGCATAGAGAAGTGGATTTTCAGATTAAGCTTGTACCAGGAGCTAAGCCTGTCTCCAGGACCCCTTATCGGATGGCCCCAAAAGAACTTGCGGAGTTTAGAGTGCAATTGCAGGAGTTGGTAGAATCAGGGTTTGTTCGCCCCAGCTCGTCGCCTTGGGGAGCCCCTGTTCTATTCGTCAAGAAGAAAGATGGAACCCTGCGTTTATGTATAGACTATCGGGAACTCAACCGACTGACAGTACGGAACACCTACCCGTTACCTCGGATCGATGAGTTGTTCGACCAACTGGTGGGAGCGCATTGGTTCTCCAAGCTAGATTTGCGCTCGGGGTACTACCAATTGAGAATACAGGAGGATGATATACAGAAAACGGCTTTCAGCTCAAGGTACGGCTTATATGAGTTCACAGTGATGCCGTTTGGACTCACAAACGCCCATCGGCTTTCATGAGCTTGATGAATAAAGTGTTTGAGGCCTATCTAGATGTCTTCGTCATTGTGTTCATTGACGACATCCTAGTCTACTCGAAGACGGAGGAAGAACATGCCGGACATTTGGCCTTAGTTCTGGAGAAGCTAAAAGAGCACGCGTTGTTCGCCAAGTTTAACCAGTGTGAATTCTGGCTTAGGGAGGTGGCCTTCTTGGGTCATGTAATCAGTGGGGCAGGACTAGCTGTGGATCCGGCCAAGGTGCGCGCCGTGAAGTAGTGGTCGCCCTTGAAGTCGGCGGCCGATGTGAGGAGTTTTCTTGGACTTGCCGGATACTACCGCAAGTTCGTAAAAGGATTCTCCAAGATTGCCCTCCCGCTTACTTCCTTGACAAAGAAAGGAGTGCCATTTGAGTGGACACCCCAGTGTGAAGCGGCATTCCAGGAATTGAAGGATAGACTTACCTCCGCCCCCATCCTTGTCCTTCCGTCTGGGAAGGAAGGATTCCAAGTTTACACAGACGCGTCTTATCAGGGGTTGGGAGCGGTGTTGATGCAGCACGGGCACGTAATTGCTTATGCTTCAAGACAATTGAAGAAGCATGAAATCAATTACCCGGTGCATGATTTGGAGCTAGGAGCGGTGGTGTTTGCCTTGAAGGTATGGAGGCATTATCTATACGACGTCCACTGCGAAATCTTCTCGGATCATAAAAATTTGAAGTACGTCCATACCCAGAAGGAATTGAACTTAAGACAACGGCGGTGGTTAGAGTTTCTATGCGACTATGAGTTCACCTTGAACTACCACCCCGGAAAAGCAAACTCGGTAGCTGATGCGTTGAGTAGGAAAGTACCCGGCTCGAACCCAGAATCTCGATTAATGAGCATGGAGTTGGCACGGATGATTGAGGAGATGGACATCACCTTAATATTTAAGGCTTCTTCGGAATATACGGAGTACCTGTCCAGCATGAGCATAGTTTGTGATATCCGGGACCGGATCCGAGTGGAGCAAGGATTGGATGCGGCTTTGGCCCCGACAATCAAGTTAATCAAAGATGGGACTACCGACGAGTACACGCTAAAGGATGGCCTCGTTTACTTTCGCGGCCTACTCTACATTCCCAAAAGTGGCAGAATCCGGGAGGATATTATGAGAGAAGCACATTGCTCTCAATATTCCGTGCACCCAGGAATTTTAAAGATGTACGCCGGCTTACGGAAGACGATGTGTTGGCCAGGGATGAAGAAAGATGTCCGGTACTTTGTCACGCATTGTGAAGCCTGCCAAAGAGTGAAGGCGGAATGTAGGAGCCCCGGTGGCCTGTTGCAGTCGTTGCCAATCCCCGAATGGAAGTTTGAGGATATATCCATGGACTTTGTACATGGGCTACCTCGCTCCCGCCCAGGGAATGATTCAGTGTGGGTGATCGTTGATCGCCTGACGAAGGTTGCCCGGTTCATTCCAATGAAGAAGGAGGCTCATGTGGATGTCTTGGTGCGCCTGCTTGTGGAACAATTTGTACGGTATCACGGCGTACCTAAGACGATAGTTTCAGATCGTGATGGTCGTTTCACCTCCAAGGAGTGGAAGGCGGTACAGACGTATCTGGGCTCACGTCTTACCTTCAGTACCGCATTTCATCCTCAGACGGACGGACAGTCTGAGCGGACCATCCGAACATTGGAAGATCTGTTGAGGTTGTGTGTGATAAATAGGGGAGAGCCGTGGGAAAGACTCTTGCCCTTGGTGGAATTCTCCTATAACAATAGCCATCAAGCTAGTATTGGCATGGCGCCCCATGAGGCACTTTATGGAAGAAGGTGTAGAACCCCCTTATCTTGGGTGCAAGACGAAGACCCGAAGACTTTGGGGATTGAGTACATAGATGACACTGATGCGGCGGTTAGGCTGATAAGGGATCACATGTTGGAAGCTCAAAGTCGGCAGACGAAAGTATTACAACGCAAGGCACCGTATGGTGGAATTTCAAGTGGGTGATAAGGTGTTTCTAAAAATCCGGCGGATGCATGGAGTGTCACGAGTGCGACGAGTGAAGAAGCTCAGTCCACGGTATGTTGGGCCCTATGTCATATTGGAAAGGGTTGGCCCTTTGGACTACCGGCTGGAGCTACCGCCCGAGCTAGAGAATCTCCACGATGTGTTCCATGTATCGTCGCTTCGGAAGGCGCTGTTGCGGCCCGAACAATACATCCCCACAACTGATGGCACTGTGGCGTCTGACAGATCTGTGCGACTGGAGCCGGTGCGGATAGTTGATAATGAGATAAGAACCTTGCGCCGCAAAAGTGTCCCCTTGGTAAAAGTGCTATGGTCTAATCATGGGAAGGAGGAATTCACATGGGAGCCAATGGACTTGATGCAAAGACGCTACCCGGAGCTGTTTGCTTCAGGTAATTTTATTTAAAAGCATATTTTGTTTTCTGTACGCTTTACTCCCCACGACCTCAGCCTGATTTCGGGGACGAAATCTTTTTATTTTGTTTATAGGATTTGTAACGTCCCGATTCGCGCTAGGCCCCTCGCACGTGTTTTGAGTCAAGAGACTCAACTCGGGCTCGGGGTGCACTGACGCGAGGTGTCAGGTGCATTGAATAAGTGTAGGGTGGGGTTCAAGGGTACCCCAACCAGTAGTCGAGATGAGGGAACTCGGCTAAGTAAAATCGACGAGAATGGAGGTTGATGCTCGTCGATCGTCGAGAATGGAGGTTGATTCTCGCCGATTCGACGGGTATCGGTGGTCGATACCTGCCGGACTCAGAACTGCAGTAGGCTAAGGGAAAATCGTTGAGAATGCCTGACGATTCTCACCGATCGCCGAGAATACCCGGTGATACCCACCGATCGTCGAGTATCACTGACTGATACTCAACGCACACAGCGACAGGATGTCCGATAAAACGGCTAAGGGAAAATCGTCGAGTATCATTGTTGATACTCGACGAATTCGTCGAGAATGATCCGCCAATACTCGCCGATCGACGGGAATCACTGGCTGATTCCCACCGAATTTGACTTGTGTGTTTTCTGCGCCCAGGCCGATTCACCGGCTTGTACAGGCGGACCGAACCGGACCTCGGGATTCGTGCTGAATGATCTTTGGACCGGTCACTTCAAATGAAACCTAATTTGGGCGGTCCAATTAGGGAGTGACACGTGGCGGAAGGGACTTAACCTAATATGTAATATAAAAAGGGAGTAAACCAAACCCTAACCATCGCATCCGATCCTTCTTGTCGAGCCGTCATCGTGCAAACCGTCGGGAGCGAGAGAGAGAGAGAAATATTGCAGATCGTCGGAGGAAAAGTTCAGGATCGTTGAAGGAAGGCTTGCTGGAGCTAGTTTTGGAGGGGGAGAAACGCCTTTGCCGTGAAGAACGTCTGCACCGAGAGATGCCGCGGAGAAGGGTAACGCGATCCATGGCCGGCGACGGGGGAAACGCCGGAAATGATGTGAGTTTCCTCCCATCTCCCTTGGTGCTAAATCTATAGTTAATCTTAGGCGAGACATCGACTCAAACGAGTCTTGATGTGTGAGATGAAGCTTTCTAGAAAGGCCATGCTAGAACTTGTGCTCCAAAAGCTTAGTCGTCTTCAACCTCCCCTCGCTTCAAAGTGATGATAGGGGTGGTCTCGTGAAGAGAAAATGGCCTCAAGAGGGAGAATAAGGGTGGAGGAACTTCTGGCTGCGATTTGGGGAAAATCGCTCGAGGAGGAAGATGAACGGATGCCGTTCACTTCGCTTCAAGATGCGTGCATAATCTGTATTCTGCACGCAGCGACCTTCTTGGCTATTTTTAAGCAAGAAAGGGGCAGGATCTGGGCTTTCAACTAAACACGAGAGTTGTAGCCCTTGAAATTACCTTTCCAACGAGTTGTTGCACATTTCCATGCGATACCTATAGCCACAGGGAAGTCCGTTTGAATCCGCTGCGGTTGGAAGTTAATGCCCAGGAATTCTGTATCCTGTACGCAGCAGACTTCGAGTTGCATTTCTGGTATGATGTGACCAGATCTGGGCTTTCGACTAAACACGAAAGTCATAGCCCTTAAAATTACCTTTCCAACGAGTGGTGGCACGTTTTCAGGCGATACCTGTAGCCACGGGAATCCTCAGTCAAAGTTGCTGACCAGATTACATACAATTCTAGGTGATTATAATATGAACTTGGATTCGATGGAATAGATGTTGCAATCCATCTCGAGGTTGGGTAAATTCTTTTGTGATTAATCACCGAGGTAATGTGAAGATTGATGTTTGAGGACTTGAATTCCTATGCCGAGATGTGAATCAAGCCTAAGTGAATGAAAGGCTTTGTTATATTTGGTAGATCACCATTATGCGCATTATCTATAATATGTTGAATTCATTTGGAAGGATTTGTAAATGATTAAACTATGGCCCTGATGTATAATGAATTGATGGAAGGGAATGGATAGTCTAATGCTTAGAGTGTCGTCTCCCTATGGGTAGCATTGTGGAAGTTAACAAGTGCGGTGTTGATCGTCACTAATGGGAATGAGGTTGAGTTGGATGAAATTGGACGGTTGGGCTTGGTCCTCGGTGTTCACGTCCCGAGGCTCCTTCCGTATTTGAGGGATGGTTAGGGCTTAGTCCTCGTGCTCTCTCCGAGGCTCCTTCCATGCCACGGTAGTTGTGAAATTGCATGTGGTGTGAGTCGACACGCGGTGTCGTAATCCCGGGTTAAGGATAGTGTGGCAGGTCTACGGGCTCGCCAATCGTCACACCGATGGGAGTTAACAGTTAGACCTTGGGCGGTTGGGCTTGGTCCTCGGTGTTCACGTCCCGAGGCTCCTTCCGTGCCAAGTGAACGGTTGGGCTTGGTTCTCGTGCTCATTTCCGAGGCTCCTTCCGTGTCATACCATAGGCCAGTCAGGGGCTAGGATCTTGGTGCATATTTACCCGAGAGAATCCCGCTGAGCCGTAGTATGCATGTGAGCTTCGCTGTTGTGTTCTTAGCGTTGAGGCGTACGGAGGCCTAGGCCAGGTAGTGTGGAGACCAGCCTAGTAGTGGAGATGCCCGCTCTACTGTCACCGTTTGGCCACGACGGTTGATGCCTGAGAGGTTAGCTACCTGCTCGAATAGTGGGAACTATAAGTCTGTGTCGGCATAGCGATTGCATGTGCTTGATCATGGGTGTGTCATTGCATTGCATACATAGCATTGCACTTCATTACATACACAAGACCCTCATCGTATAAGTTTGTATGGGCACTCCTATACGATGAGTTACTTTCTGCTGAACGACCCTCAACTTATATGCTTGTATGGGCATCCATATAAGTTGAGTTACTTACTGTTCTAGTTATATACTCTCTTGCTGCTATAGACTGTAGATTGTAAATAAGAGCTTGTTTATTATACACTACTGACGTTGCTGCTTATAATATGTATACTCACTTCACCTGTTGTACTACTGTTATTTATATATTGTACCTGTTCCTTTCTCCGCTCGGTACCGATGAGTCGCCGGGGGAGCGGATGTGAAACCACTTAGTCTTTTTGACTAACGGTTGCTACGTCTCCCTTTTTAGGAGGAAACCCCGCAGGTGGAGCAGCAGGCTATGCAGACGGACAGCCAGGCCAGGGTGACTGGGCCTAAAGGGACGGTACCGTCGCTACCGTCGGTTACAGATGTGAGTGAGAAAGAGATTTTGTTGTAGCCCTTCGGGGCAATTCTGTTCTCGTACTCTGATGTTAGAAGCTTGTTTTAGCTTCTTTATTTATGATATTATGGACATATGCTTGGTGTGGATTTGACTTTCATATTATTATGGTTGGGTTGGCAGTTATATGTTGATATTGGTTGTAGCCGGCAGAATAGGCGTCTTGTGGTACAGGCTAGCCCGAGTGCTGGTGCTACCGCAAGGCGGCTGTTCTGGGCATAAGACCCCCCTCTCGTGCCGTGTTTTGTGTTCGGGGGGGGGGGGGGGGGGTGGGGGGTGGGGGTGGGGGGTCTTACATCACGTTCATCAAAGGGACATGCGAAGAAACATGAAACAAAACTCACCATATTTCCATCCCTATACCGAGCTGGTGGAATAATAGTCCTCTTGGACCTCCGCAGGGCTTGACCCTAATCCCCCACTCCCACTTCTTCTTCTTTGCTAGCTCTGATCCTGGGCATACCAGGAGCATCGCTCCCCCTGCTTCGAGATCTAGAAGCCTCCGCCCCAGAGCTAGTTGCCACCGGAGCACCTGGCGACACAGACAACTCTACCAGAAGATCCCGAGCAGCTTCTCCTTGCCTTTGTCAAACTTGCTCTCTCGTAGCTCCACAAACGAGCTACCCTGGTATGATGTTAACTCGTCAAATACCACTTACTGGGAGACAACAAACTTCCGTGTCTCTGGATCCGTGCACTTCCAACCCTTATTTCACTTGTCATATCCAACAAAGACTAGCTTCCTTGCTTTCGCATCTAGCTTCGTCCTGAGCTAGTCTGTAACGTGCATATAACATGTCGAACCGAACACCTGAAGATGTTCCACTCTGGGATTCTTCTTGAAGAAAATCTCATGAGGGGATCTCATGTTGTTAGGACTGAGGGGTAAGAGGACTATTATGCTCCTGGTGTGCAACATGAGATCCCCTCTGATACCACATAAAAATTCCTAAAGGGGGTGCTAACGAGATCGCAAGAAAACTCAACCACAACCAAAGGCAAGTAAAAGACAACAACAATAGTAACACAAGAGTTTCCAATTGGAATTAACTTCTATTATAGGATGAGGTATACATTGCAAGACATGATTTTTACAATGGACTCGGGGAACCAAAAAATAGCAAAAAGTAGTTAACCGCGCAGACTGATTCCAGTAACCGCACTAGATGCCGACTCGCCAACTGAGTTTGCCGAGACCGCTGAAGCCGCCTAACCGCGTCTAATCATGCAGACTGCTGATATTGTAACTGCTGAGCCAGGAACAGAACCCGCTGATTGACCGGGCGAACTGCTCCACTTTTTTGCAACTATCCAAGGAAGAGACCAAGCCACAAGACTGCGACATGCTGCTAACCGCTGACTGTATCTGCGAACTGTTCCTTACTAAATTTCCCGCTAGTCGCCTAGCCGCCTGGTGTTAGCCGCATAGCCTGCACATAACCAACTTCCTTAGTCGTAGCGGTTAGAAAACTGTAATCGCAAAATCAAGCGCGAGCTCGTTCTTATTATTCAATACTTGTTAATGACAAGCCCATGGGGCCTATTTATATATATGAGGAGGAGTGTCATCACCACCTACACCGATAGGATAACCGCTGACCAGACCTAACGACTAACACCAAGTATCTGCACATAGCGGATACAAAACCAGTTCGCCTAACCCCGCGGACACTGCTACAAGTCCGCAAATTTGCAGCCTGTGAATTGGACAGTCCGTCCAATCAATACTGCCGAACTCGGCGAGAACCAGAGCAGTCCGCACTGGCAAACTCGGATAATTACTGAGCAGTCCGTAACAAGGTGAACTCAGTGAACTCGACAACTAACTGGACTTAGTCCCCCAAGACCAAGTCCATTGAAACCCACAGTTACCAATCTTAACCGCTCCACCTGAACAACTTCAGTCTGCCACCAAGCGGACTGCTCCATTAGCCTGCGCGGCCTCCGGGAACCTGTCCACACAACTGTGCTTATACCACGATCCATCATCCAGATCGCAAGAATAGATCCGTGCCAGACACCGATGAGCTCAATAAAGAGTATGCAATACCAACCATCAATCTCTGATTTACCTTGCCTGAGAAAGCTCCTTTAACCTGGAGACAAGCCACCCAGTCCGCAATATCCGGCTACCTTCTTGCGAATCAGAGAACATGCCGAACTTGGCGAATTCCAAAGAAGTCTGCCACTAATCAGCGGATAACAATCCTATCCACCCGGTTACATCACAAGAGTGCTTGCTGGTCCAGAACACCAGAGAAGAACCACAACCAAAACTGGCTGCCTGGCTAGGCTATCCGCCAATGCTATATGCCTAGTCCGTGCAGTCTCTACAGTTTATGCGGACTGCCCAATCAGTCCGCCCAACTTCCACAAAACTTCCCACTTCAACATTTTCAACAGCCCCCACTATTGGGTTTTGCTATATGTCACAACACTTGTGCGCAGCGGAAATGGAACAAAACACCCAAAATAGTTCAGATTAGCGATGAACATTGATCAAGAAGTAAAGTGTTGTAAATAAAAATTTACCTTTGAGGGATTGAGTTAATACTCAACCAAGGTGCTTCGAATGATGTCCAACAAACGACAACGACTAGAGTTCCGAGCGTAGAATAGTGTCCACGCCTCTACAGGTGATCCACACGAATGAGAGAACCCTTAAACTCTTGTCGCACAAGATCTAGGTTGGAAGATAATATTCCGCGTCTTCACAAACTGCTAAGTCTGCTCCAGAAGAGGCGGCGACAACGAATATGATGCCCTGGAAACACTTTCCGGCAACGTACAAGGACGACAAACGGTTGGCAGCGAGATCGGTGTTCACGGCCTTAGCGGAACGATTCCGTCGGGAGGGAATAAGCCGACTCGTGATTAGGTCAAAATGTATCATCGCTTGAATTTCGTAACTTACTCGGTTTACTGTACATATCGTATACATACTGAATACCAAGCCAACCCATACCGGCAGACCGCGTCGAACCAGACTTAAAGGAAATAAACCGGATGAGGCATAATTCGTCACTTGATGAAAGGATCTGAAGATCTTCTTGAAGACTTTCATCTTCCTTCTCCTCCTCAGGATTGTCACTCTCCTCTGACTTAGAAAAATCAGAATGATAGAATGAAATGATTTGTCTGATTCTTACTTTCTGTGTAGACAACTCCTCTATTTATAGCCTTCGTGGATTGCTAGTTTCTGATTGATGACTTCAACATGTGACATCATACTTCAAATTCTCCTACAAACTATTTTTGTTGAGATACCGCATTACTGTAGCTGATGTGATAGTTCTGACTTGTCTTGATACTTTTGTGTTGAATCTGCACATCTTCAAAAACATAAGTGTCGAGATATCCAAAGTGTCTCGACACTTGCTCTCAGAAGGTGTCAAGACATCTTAACAATCTCGACACAATTTTACATAGAAGAATTTTCATCTAAACTTGAAAGTGTCGAGACAGTTGACTTGTCTCGACGCAACTGTCATCTGTGTCAACATCTGTAAATCTGCATTGTGTCGAGACGGTTGAATTGTCTCGACACAATTGTTTGTTAGGTGTCGACATATTTATACTTGCTTTAATTCTTCACTGTGTCGAGATAGTTGAATTGTCTCGACACTCCAGTCTGCTAGTGTCGACACTTGTATACTTGCTTTAATCCTTCACAATGTCAAGACAGTTGAATTGTCTCAACACTCCAGTCTACTGGTGTTGACACTTGTAAAAGTCTACACTTTAGTCTTCTTTGTGTCGATACAGTTGTATTATCTCGACATAATTGTCTTAAGCTTTCAAGTGTCAAGATATTTGACTTGTCTCGACACTGCTGACTTAGTCTTCAAGGTGTCAAGATAGCTAACTTGTCTCGACACTATTGTTATTGAATCTTCAATGTGTCGAGTTAGCTGACATGTCTCGACACAGTTGACCTAGTCTTCAAGGTGTCGAGATAACAGGCTTGTCTCGACACAACTTCTGCAAAGGTGTCGACATAGTTGAAGTGTGTCGACACTTTTGTACTTAGTCAATTTTCTACACTACAAGTTGCTAGATACTGACTGTGCTGACTTCACTCAACACTTTGCTGACTTCACATGACGCTTTTGTACTTAGATAATTTTCTTCACTTTTTAGTCAACTTCTTAGGCTCCGTTTGGGAGGACTTATTTTCACCGGTGAAGCGGTCACGATCACATGAACCAGGCCTTAATTTAGGTCCGGTTTATGCGGCCTTGACCGCTTGACCGGTGAAAATAAGTCCCCCCAAACGGAGCCTTAGAGTCCACCTGTCAATGTAACTTGGACTACCTGTCAAATCAATATGACACAGGCAACCTGCAAGCATGAATTGAAATATACATCAAATACATATTTGTGTATATCATTGAGTTGAAAGGGCTTGTTAAAATTAAGTACATTGTGTCCAATGTACAAAACAGCTTTTAGACTTAGTCAAATCCTGTCACTCCTTTTGGCTTTGACTGCTTGAGCTTATCTCAATGCTTCTATCAAATGACATTGAGTGAAATGGTTTCACTCAACGCTTTGGACTTAGACAATTTTTTTGTCAATCTTCTTTGGCTTTGACAGAAACAACACGACGTTGAGTAAACTAGCTTCACTCAACGCTTCTGGACTTAGAATCTTTTCATTTGCCAGAAACTCTGTGGCTTTGACATACTGAGCTTTACTCAACAAATATGTAGTACGGCGTTGAGTGAGTTGACATCACTCAACGCTTCTGGACTTAGAATCTTTTCTTGTGCCAGAAACTCTGTGGCTTTGACTTACTGAGCTTTACTCAACGAATATGCAGCATGGCGTTGAGTGAGTTGAACTATCCACACCTGAATCAATGCTTTAGCTCATCTTCCGTTGAGTGAGCTATCCTCACTCAACGCTTTTGGACTTAACTAGAATCCCGCCCTTTATCAGCATTCTCCTTGACCTCTGGCATTTAGTGAATTGGTTTTACTCAATGCCCGTGGACTTAGGCAATTTCCTGCCTTTCCAGCATCCTTCTTTGTGTCAACCTGTCCAATCAATGTGATAAGGACTATCCTGCATGCATGAACTTAAACACACATCAAATACAACTATGTGTATGTCATTGACTTGTTTGACTTCTTACAAATCGAGGACATTGGGATCAATGGACCCAACAATATCCCACAATTTAAAGAAGTTAAAACCCACTATCAACTTTCTTGGTCAATGACATGCACGACATATGCAACAACAAAATATACTATAATGATAGAACAAATCTAGGAAGATTACCACATTCCCTGCCTATATGGTGAGCATCACCTACTCCCCCTGAATTGCTGCAAGGTATGTGATACCACTTGAAGGCATTAATTACCTTCACCCCATTACCCTGTATGGGGACTCTTTTTCTCCCTTTGATGCACTTGATTACTTGATCAATCTCTAATGCTACTTGATAAAAATCCTGTCCCCCTTTTTAACTTCTAAATAGTCAGAGAAGAGTTGATCTGCCCTGATTGTCTTATCCCCCTAGCTGATTGCAGATGATACCACTAGTGCAACTGCCAGCTTCCTCTCTACATGAGGTCGAATTTGCTCCTGCAGCTGCTGGACTTGCTCTCCCTTAATAGGAGCATCTTTTATCATCATGTTCCTGATAGACACTTTTTTATCCATTGCCACTTAAGGTCTTCATCTCCTGCAAGAAGAACAAATCCTGCACCAAAAATATCTTAGAGAGTAAATAAAGCTATGCTAAGTTCAACATACCCAACTCAAACTTGAAGGTGTTGAACTTTACTTCATTTAGTGGCTTAGAAAGATATCAGCAACTTGCTTGTCCGTGGGGACAAACTCTAGAATGATGTATTCCTTTTCCACATGCTCCCTAATTAAATAATACCTAATTTCTATGTGCTTAGTCTTGTTGTGTGAGACAGGATTCCTAGCAATAGAAATAGCACTAGTAGAATCACAATAATGAGGAGTTCTACTTATCTGGAGGTTATAATCCCAGAGCTGATGCTGGGTCCACATCAACTGAACACATCAGCTACCTGCTGAAATATACTTTGCTGCAGTTGATATTGCAATACTTGTTTGCTTCTTCTGCTCTAAAACACTAGTCTTCCTCCCAAGAACTGACAATTGCCTGAAGTGCTTTTCCTGTCCTCTTTGCAGCCTGCAAAATCTGCATCTAAATAGCCTGTTAGTTCAAAATCCCTATTTTTGGGGTACCATAGGCCAAGATCTGGTGTGACCTTAAGATACTTCAAGATTCTCTTTACAGTAGAGTAATGAGATTCTTTAGGGTAGGCCTGATACCTAGCATAGACACATGTATCATACATGATGTGAGGCCTACTAGCAGTAAGATATAAAAGGGAGCAAATTATTCCTTTATACAAAGTCTCATCAACAGGTTTTCCTGATTCATCTATCTTTGTTCTCACAAGTAGATCTACCATTCTTCCAGTGACCATAAATGTTATCTTGGTCATGTCTGTTAGAAGGTAATAGAACTCTCTTGAAGGGAATAGGAGGCTTGGAGACTAGTGGTTGTACTGGTGCTTTTCCCTTTCCTTTAGGATTGACAACTCTTGTGTGTCCCTTGAAGCCCAATCCCTTCTTACCCTTTTGGGAGGTGAAGGAGTCTATCAAGGGCAACACTGAAATTGGCTTTGAATAACTAGCCACTATCCTCTTCTCCCTCTCTAACAGCTCTTCCAAGTCCCTTATTCGGTTTTCCTGGTACTCTATGGTGCCTATTTGAATGAAGGAAATAGTTTCTAATTCACTAATTTCCCTCATTTTCAGATCCAGTAGGGAAGCTGAGTCTGTATGCTGGGAAGCAGCAAGCTGAAGAGAAGAAATTTCCTTAGCCCGCTTCTTAGCCAGCATCTTGCTTTTCCTGAAAGCACTCAGAAGGACACTATATTTGTCAATTAAAGAATTGACATCTTCCTCAGATTCAGAGTCTCCTTCATCTCTTGATGTATGAGCTTTAGAATCTAGGTTGGTCTCATAGCCTGACTCAGAAGAAGACTTAGACAGAGAATGTACCTTTTGTTGACCAGGCTAATCCTGGCTGGATTCTTCATCTATCATGACCATTGGTCCATAACAACAACTGTATTCTTCTTTATCTTCATCCACCTCTAAATCACTATCTGGCTGTGATAAAGGGGCCCTGATTTCTATCCTGGCAGCAGGATAATCTTCATCTTATGCAACAATAGCTATCCCAAAGTAGGCTTTCTCTTCTTGTTCAGATTCTGAAGAAGATGGATCACTATCATTCCAGCTCTTCTCCTTCTTAGCAACAAAGGACTTTTCTTTCTTGCCCTTATGCTGATGGTGGTGCTTATTTTCTCCATCCTCTCTTCTCTTTCCTGGGTAGTCGGCTACAACATGCCCTGTCTTGCTGTAGTAGTAGCAGATAACATTAGTAGAAATCTGTTTACCCGGTTTAGAACCATACCTGTCCTCCTTAAAGAATTTCTTCCTATGACGAGAGGAGGAAGGACTACTCTTCCAATGCTTCTTATTCATGAACTTCTGGAACTATCTGGAGAAGACAGTAAAGTCTTCATCAGACATATAACAGTCTGAGGTGCTTATCTCTGAGTCATCTGAGTCAGACTCAGCATCCCTCCTTGGTGGAGATGGAGTCTTTCTCTTGCTTCTCCTTGTGGCCTCAGCTTTGAATGCCACAGACTTCTCTCTGGCCTGGGACTTATTGTTGGTTTCCTCTTCTTTCCTAACAGATAGATGCATCTCATATGATAGCAGCTTTCCAAATAGGGTGTGAGGTGGAGTATCACTCAGCTTTGCCACCTCTCTGATGGAAAATATCTTTGTGTCCTAATCTCTAGTGAGAGATCTTAGGAACTTGTCATTTAACTCATAATGACTGAAAGCCCTCTCATAGGTCTTCAGCTCATTCACAATCCTAAAGAACTTTTCATAACAGGTTTTAAAGATGTCTCCTTTGGATTGCCTGAAAGCCTCATACTCCTGGTTGAGCATGGACTTCCTATCATATCTTACTTTTTCTGTTCCCTCCATATAGATAACTAGTGTGTCCTACATTTCCTTTGTAATTATATAGTGGATCAGATTCTGAAGGGTAGAATCATCAATAGAACTGATAATGATATTCTGATCCCTCTTGTCCATTATGACAAGGATGACTTCATCCTATGTCATCTCTGTATAAGTCTTAGGTGTCTAATCATTTGCATTCAGAACTAACACTTTCATGGGGATGAAAGGTCCCTCCTTGACAGTGAAAAGATCATAGGGTCAGCTGCTTCCATGAACAGCCTAACCCGCTCCTTCTAGATGCCAAATCCTTCCTTCCTATAGATTGGAAGTTTCATGGAACCCAGCTCCTTATAGTTCACTCTAGAACCCATAAGAATAGACTTGTAGCTAACCTTGGAGATCTGCTCAGACTGTTAAGCCTTTCTTGAGCAACCTCCCTCTAATACCACTTGATGGTCTTTGTTTTCAAGGTCAGCTAAACACCTAGAGGGGGTGAATAGTTTTTTGGTCTTTCTTTAAATCTTTTAGACCTTTACCCGACTGTGTTGTACTTAATGATTATGTTATTTTAGCTTTCAAGATTAATCACAAATGACACAGTTGTTTTATAGTGGGTCCCTAGATTATGGGTACGTCCACTGTCCCTCTCCGTCTTTCTAACAGTGTGTTAGACAAGGCTCTTCCCCAATACTCGGTTCCTTAAGAGCTTACAACTCGATCCCGCAGGACCACAAGGTCTCCTCCAAGACCTACTTGAAAGTGAGGATAGATACAACTCTAGAGGGGGGGGGGTGGGGGGTGGGGGGGGGTGAATAGAGTATTCAAAAATTATGATACCCTACTCAACTCCCTTAGAGTTAATTTGCGGAATAAGTTTATAGATATTAAAACCCTAGAGCCTAACACAAAGTGTAGTGCACAAGAGAGAGCTAACTGTAATTACAGTTGAGCTTGGGTCCTATCACAGCAACTAGCAATCCTAGTTATTTCTACTCACAGCCACAGTGCAATAAATTAAATAAGCAACATAGACGACACAAGAAGTTTATAGTGGTTTCCTCTAAATAGGTACGTCCACTCTTCTACCACCCTGGTAGGAATCCACTACAGGTTTTTGTTCAGGTGCCCTGCCACCAACTGATCTACTTCAGGTAGATCAAGTAGACCCTTTGAGCTTTTGATCAGGAGCTCAAAATCCAACACAGGTTTTTGATCAGGTGCCCTGCCACCAAGGTTCACTTTTGAAGGGAGTAATAACCCTTTGTACAAGAGGTTGAGAGAGTTAAGGTTTCTTCTCTATTGTTAAAACAGATTAGAGAAGCTAGTGGATTGCACAGAGCTAGAGAGATCTAAAAAATCAAGGCTCCCCCTGGCTTAGAGAATATCCAGGAAGGAGTCTTGCTTCAAGGTGCAAGAACTCTTCTGAACTTGAGACAAAGAACTGTCTTGAAGTTCTGAAGGAGAAGCTTGAAGAAGACTCTTGATTGTTGAATGATTATTCTTCTTCACAGGCTTTTCTTTCTTCTTCTTCTTCTTCTTGAGGCACTGAGTGAATGTTCCTTGTAGCAGGATGAACTCAGGATTGAAGAAGAAGGTTGAAGAGAGATGATCATCTCAGTTGAAAGTATCAATCACTGAGAGCTGTAACTCTTCTTGCTTTTTGATCTGTATATCTGAATATCTCTGTATTTCTGTATATATTCTGTATAACTTCTTTCAAAAGAAGCTCTTTATATATGGGCCTTTTCAACGGCTCTAATTTGAGTTTGAATTTTGTCTTCTTCTGAAATCTGCAAACTGGGCTGCAAATAGCATAAAGCAAAAACAAATCCTGCAGACAGATATCCTATACCAGGATAAAGCTTTCTAAGAAGCTGTAAATAAATCTGATAAAAGAATACTAGAGAAAGTCACATCAGAAGAAACTCTTTACGACTAGAGAAGACTTTTTGAGTCTAACGGCTATAAAGGACACCATGACAAATAAAGCAACAAGATATGTCAACTAATAAGACAAACAACTTTGTCAGAGAAAAGCTTAACTTATGCATAAAGAAGCAAGCAAGTATAGCTTAAAATGATAGCATAAATTTACTGAAATAATCTTTTATAAAATATGCCAAATAAATATGAAATAAATCATATAATAGAAGAGGACAAAATTACTAAAGACATACAGCAGAACGTCGAACGACCCTCGGAGATCGTCGACCGAAGCACAGAGATCGTCGACCTATCAAACAAATAGTCAAACGATACAGATAGTTGAACTATCAAAGCAGATAGTCGAACTACCACAGCAGATAGTTGACCTATCAGAACAGATAGTCGAGCTATCAGATAGTCGACCTATAAAGGCAGATAGTCGAGCTATCAAGCGAAACAGATAGTCGACCTATCAAACAGATAGTCGAACTATCAAACAAAATAGATAGTCGACCTATCGAATAGATAGTCGAACTATCACAGAAAACATATAGTCGACCTATCAAACAGATTGTCGAACTATCAAAGAAAACAGATAGTCGACCTATCAAACAGATAGTCGAACTATCAAAGAAAACAGATAGTCGACCTATCAAACAGATAGTCGAACTATCAAAGAAAACAGATAGTCGACCAATCAAACAGATAGTCGAACTATCAAAGAAAATAGATAGTCGACTTATCAAACAGATAGTCGAACTATCAAAAAAAAAAACAGATAGTCGACCTATCAAACAGATAGTCGAGTTATCAAAGAAAACAGATAGTCGACCTATCAAACAGATAGTCGAACTATCAAGCAAAACAGATAGTCGACCTATCAAACAGATAGTCAAACTATCAGATAGTTGAACTATCCAAGCAGATAGTTGAACTATCAAGAAATCTGTCTGGTCAAAAGAAGTCGAGCGGGGTTCGACGATCGGCGAGGCAGATTCCACAGAACGTCGAGCTAACAAGAGTTGAACTAACTCAGAGATAGACGATCTGCTGATAGACAAACGTCGACCAACTGATAGATGATCGTCGAACAGTCGATAGATGATAGTCGAGCGGCGTTCGACCATAGTCGAACAAAAAACGACTTAACCAAATTTTCATCTGGATAAGTGACAACTCTACAACTCGAGCAAACCAACTAAACAACTAACCTTTGACCATAGATAAATCTTGGGTCAAGAGACTAAAAGAGAAGACTGAACTTAAATCCAAACTAGGGTACCAACAATCTCCCCCTATTTGAGTTAAGTCTCTCAACAACAAAAACACAAAACAAACTACTGGAAATAAAAAATAATACAGGAAAGGAAATATCTAAGCAACATATAACATCAATCAAACAGACAAATAAATAACTGTCAATCAATGAAATTTAAGAAGCATCAGAATCAGGTTTAGATACAGATGAACTAGGGAGAAAAGAAATTTTTCTGAAGGGGTCTAAAGCTTCTTTCTTCGATAGCTTTAGATCTTGCTCTCCAATAATTCTAGATTCTGATGTTCTTGGAACAACTGCTTCAGGATGCTTTTCCATATATTTTGAAGGGTCAAATACCTCAGGTCTAACCTGGAATTTATCAAGCTCCTTCTTTCTGAATTTAGACATTGTTGTTAATCCTGTAGTATCTTTCCTTCAGCTTTTGCTTTTCTAATCTGGGCTGATCCAACTAGCTCAAGAAATCTAGCCATCCTGAAATCAGGATCAAGCTCTTGACTTTCATACACATTTTCACAAGTTGGATCTACAGGTTTCACAGCTTTAAATTTAATAGAAAGATCTAACAAGCTTTCGGCTGGCTCTTTATTTTCCTGAATAACTAGAAAAGAAGGAGGAGCAAACTCAGCAAATTTCTTACTTGATTTTTCAGAGAAAATAACTCTTTTACCTTTTGAAACAGTTTTCTTTGCATGATCTGGCTTTGAAGAAGATATGCTCTTGGTTTCTTTGGAAGGAGGAGGAGAAAAGGTTGGTTTCTGATAAACCACCTCCTTCACTTGTTCTCTTGCATCAGCATCATGCCTTTGGTAGCCAGATTGGGATATGCTTTGATATCCTTGATTGCTTTTCCTTTGAGAAGATTGGGATGGAGTAAATCTAGCAGACGGGGTAGAAGGATTTGCAGACAAATTTCCAGAAGCTCCTGCACTGGGAGGTGGAGGAGAACCTCTAGGGGTCCATTTTGGAGCTGGACTGTCATACCTTTTAGATTTCTTTCTTAACTTTTGCTGATTCTTTGAGAATCCCATCCAATGCTGAAACTCTTTGGACTTGGGATCTATTCCTTTCAAAATATAATAAGGAATATCATTGTCAGGGTTTGGAGGAGGAGGAGCAACAACTTTTCTTTTTCTTTTGGCAGATTTCTTTCTCTTAGATTCTTCAGAATCATCAGAATCATTCTCATCCTCAGAGTTTGATGATGGAGGATGATCATAGGGATCAAAAGCTTCTTGCACAGCTTTTTCTTTATCTTTTAAGACAGCTTTTTCTTTTTCTTCAGCCAAGGCATCCTGTGCCAAAAGGGTATCCAAATCTAGACCTAGGGTGTCATCCCAGACTGTAGATTTTTCTTCTTGAATTTTTGAAGCATTCTCTTGTTCAACTGTAACTGTCATGGAGACCAGTTCTTCTTGCACAACTATTTGAGCTGGTTGAGCAGACTCAGGATCTTGAATAGCAGGTTCTGGATCAGCTAGAACTTCTGGAGCAGCTTGAGACACTGGTTCTATAGCAGCTAGAACTTCTGGAGCAGGTTGTTGAACAGGTTCTTGGACAGCTAAAACTTCTTCCACTAAATCTGTAGTATCAGGAACACAGATGTGCTAAATGAAATTGTATCATTCCTTCTAGGTATTCCCATACTAACATATCAGTTATCAAGTCTAGAAAATGAGAGAAAGAATTACCTTCAGGGGACTCTTCTGCACATTCTATTTCCCACAAGTTATCTAGAAAGGAGATAATGACTCCTTCTAGGAAACGAGCAACAAGGGGAGTAGAAGCTTCTTCGAGATAGGCTTTAAATGCAAATTCTGAAGCCATTATAACATCATAAGGCTCGAGAGCTGGAGCTGGAACTGTAGAGGATGATGCAATGACCACTGGAGCTTCTGATACATCTTGAATCTGAACTTGGGGCTCTGCTGGGCGAGAAACAAGAGGCAGTCCAGAGGCATCTTCCTCGAACATCTCCCCCTGCCTGATTTCAGTAGAAACTGAAGTCAGGCCCCTAACAGAAGATGGCTCAGCAGATTTTGAGATGGCAAGAATGGAAGATGATAATGTAGAGATGGAAGAAACGAGAGGAGCAATTGCTTCTTCAATCATGATTTTGATTGAAGGAGTAATTAACTCCAATATGCTTGAGATGAAGGCTGGAGTGATTTCAAATGATGGTGGGGAAATCACAGTAGATGGATGAATAGCAGGGATGGTGTACTCCTGATGAGATGGAGAGAGAACTGGAGAATGATGGGTGGATGCAAGAAGATCAACATGATCTGAATGAGGAATTGGTGACTGAGGAGGAGTGGATAGCTCAGAAACCAATAAATCAAAACTAGGATGTGAGATCCTAGCAAGATGTGGATGGAGAGGAGATGCTGGTGATGATGCATGGAGAATTGTGGATGAATCAAGAAGATGAGATGCACAAGATGGAACTTCAACTGAAGTAGATGGAACTGAAGTAGATGGTGGCACTTCAATAGAAGTGGATGGTAATGCAGAGAATTGGATGGAACTGAGAGATTTGCTGAGCCTGCTTCTTGAAGGAGGGGAGTGACTGAAGTAGTCCTGGTGCTCTCAGATGCAGCTGGAGCAACCCCTGCTGGAGCGGGCTTCAGAAAGCTCCTTTTCCATTTGACAAACAGGGTTGGGTCCATCTTTTTGCTGGCATTGATGGAAGTAGAAACTGAAACCAACAAATGGGGATATTTCTCTTTTAGAAAAATCCCAAGTACCCTACCCAGGGTGACTTCCTTCTTGCTATTCTTTTTCCTTATCAAATCAAACAAAACTCCTGCCCAGTTAATCTGCTTCTTGTTCACAATGGCACACATCAGGGCAAACTGTTGCCTGGTTATATTATCATGGGCAGAGTGCTTTCCCAGAAGCACTTTTCCGACTAGTTCAGCAAGAAACTTTATCTTAAATGAAAAGTTCACCTTTAGCAGCTTAGAAGGAATGCCGTCGGCATGTCCTAATTCAGTCAACATTCTCCCAAATTCTGGGCTATCTTGTTCATAATCCTCTTCCCCATTCAATAATCCAAAAATATCAGTCAAAACGGCGGGAGTCAAAATTACCTCTTCTCCGCCTATCGTTCCAGTCATAGATTCGTCATTGGAGGACGAAGTGAAAGCCCACTCTTTAATTTCTTGGACGTTTATCTTTATTCTTGTGGACATGAACTTTTCCAATCCTTGATCTTTGCAGGGGTTGAGGATTTCCACTATCGCAGACTCACAGCAGCTGAAAGAGTCGAAGTCTACGCTGAAACCAGCATCGAACTTCACCACGGACAGGAGGGCTGGAGCAATCGCCATCGAAGGGGTTGGAGAAGGTGGGAGAGACGGCGAAGGCGAAACGGCAGAAAAACGCGAGACAGGGAGCAAGCAGAAAGACGGAATGCGAAAAGACGATCTCCGTCGACGATAAAAAGAACGATCTCTTAACCTAGGTCGACCATCGGTTTTATATTAAAACAACAATCGTCGATCTATTTTAAAAGATACTGGAGACGATGGTCGAACGGTCGTTCGACGATCGTTCCTGAAGCAGAGTAGTCGATCAATCGTTCGACTATTTCTGTCTTCACAAACAACAAGCTGTCGTCAACCATAGATCGACGATAGGCTCGACCTGTTCGACTATCTTCGAACGTCAGTCGACGATCTTCAAGTAGATAAGCCATCATCAACCATAGGTCGACGATAGGCTTGATCCGATCGACTATCTTCGAACGTCGTTCGACGATCTTCAAACAGGTTTCAACAAAGGCAGAAGTCACACTTAGTCTCTTCCATTAATCATGCCTAGTTGAACCAAAAAGAATAGATGCTTCTGTTCATCTAAGGGCTTGGTGAAAATATCACCTCCTTGAAGGTCAGTGGATATGAACTCAAGGCTGATCTTGTTCTTTTCCACACAATCTCTCAGGAAATGGTGTCTAATCTCAATGTTCTTGGTTTTAGAGTGGTGCACAGGATTTTATGCAATGGAGATAGCACTGGTACTGTCACACATGATTTTTGTGTTCTTGTGTGTGTACCCATAATCCAAAAGCTGGTTTTGAATCCACAGGATCTGTGAACAACAACTAGCAGCTGCTATATATTTAGCCTCTGCAGTTGAAGTTGAGACAGAAGCCTGATTCTTATAGAACCAAGAGACCAATCTCTCTCCCAGGAACTGACAAGTTCCTGAGGTACTTTTCCTGTCAACTCTACAACCAGCATAGTCAGAATCTGAGTATCCAATTAACTCAAATTCTGATTCAGCTGGGTACCATAGTCCTAGATTTGGACATCCCTTCAGGTATCTCAAGATTCTCTTGAGAAGAATCAGATGAGATTCCTTGAGGTTGACCTGGAATCTAGCACATAGGCATGTAGCAAACATTATATCTAGTCTACTTGCAATTAAATACAGTAGGGAACCAACAATGGCCCTATAATTCTTTTGATCAACAGGCTTACCCTGATCATCAGAATCTATAACTACATTAGTAGCCATAGGTGTGTGCATTGCTGAAGCATCAGCCATCCCAAACTTCTTTACGAATTCCTTGGCATATTTGGATTGGGAGATGAAGATGCCATCAACATCTTGCTTTACTTGGAGACCAAGAAAGTAAGACAGCTCACCCATACTACTCATCTCAAACTTAGAATGCATCAAGTCAGAGAACTTTTTGCACAGTTTGGGATCGGTGGAGCCAAAAATAATATCATCCACATACACTTGAACTAACAGGATTGTGTCCTTGTGGTGCTTGACGAAAAGGGTTCTATCAACTACTCTCCTAACAAAGTTGTGCTATAACAGGAAACTAGCTAGAGTCTCATACCAGGCTCTGGGTGCTTGTTTGAGTCCATAAAGAGCTTTTTGTAACTTGTACACATATGAGGGCTGAGTTGAAGAAACAAACCCAGGTGGTTGTTCAACAAATACCTCTTCCTTTAGCTCACCATTTAGAAAGGCACTTTTGACATCCATCTGAAAGACCTTAAACTTCATATAGGCTGCATAGGCTAGAAAGATCCTTATTGCCTCTAGCCTTGCAACAGGAGCAAAGGTTTGGTCATAATCTATACCTTCCTCCTGTCTGTAGCCCTGAGCTACAAGCCTAGCTTTGTTCCTTACAATAATTCCTGTACAACCCATATTCGACGAGGGAGGGCCCTACTACCGCCAGGTAATCAAAGGTCAAGGGCAACAAGACAAGCTGGGGATCCAGACCAGCACCCCGGGCCGCGGAAGGTTCGGGCGAGTATGGCGAGCTCCCCAGGCCAACTCGCCAGGTGGCGACTATGGCCAGATACTCGCCTCTTCCAGGCGAGCTCCCCACGGAAGTCGCCAACTCGCCAGGGTGGGGGTATAAGTAAGACCCCCCTCTCTTTGGTTTTCCCTATAAATAGGACCCCAGGGGTACGAAGGAGGGACAAACAATTCTCGGCCTGAGCCTTCGCGAGTTCCAGCAACTGCCCTTGACTCGTTATTACTCAAGCTCGCCTCCTTCGTACCTAGCTCGGCCAATCTGGTTGAGAAGGGGTTGCTTCTCCTAAGCAACTGGGTACGTGGTGGGACCTTCCCGCCGTAGCAACCTGGGGTCTTGTTTGTGGATTTCGTTCCTGTTTCCTGACCAGAGATCATCTTCCCGACTGGCCGACCAGTAACTTCAGGTTGCCTGGTCCGATTTCTGAGGTTGAGAAATTTCTCGGCTTCAACACTTGGTGCGGTGAGCGTGGATAGCGACCGAAGAAGAAAGTCGTGGTTGGAAGATGGCCGATGGTGGAGACCGGGGCGAGTTGGGAGGTAACTCAGGGGGAGCTGGAATCCCGGGGCAAGGTAGCGAGTATGTGACAGTGGCGGCTTTTGCAGAGTTCGCGAGGAGAGTGGAGAAGGCGATACTCGACGGGTTATCCAATCCGCCTGAGGTGACGGCGACTTCCCCCCACCGCCGGACACCCCCGGGCGAGGAGATACCAACTCGGAGAGCAGGGAAGGAGCCCGCTTGGGCGAGTGGAGAGCAGGTGATCCCGCCGCGACATCACCCGACGAGTAGTCAGGGAATCCGGTTTCGAGATCCAGAACTCTCGGCGAGGTATGGAGATACTCGCCGATGGAGCGAGTATGACTGCTCGAGCGGGGAGGATACTCGCCGCCGCCAGGAAGGGAGGAGCCCCTTTTGCGACGAGATCCTCGCAGCCCTCGTCCCCGACAACTTCAGAGAGCCAGTCCTCTCGTACTACTCCGGCAAGGACGACCCGGTGGGACATCTTCAGTGGTTTGAGGATGTGGTCTCCATTCGCAACATGTCCGATGCTCTCAAGTGCCGGCTCTTCTCCATTACCTTCAAGGGTAGCGCGAGAGATTGGTTCCACCAGCTGCCAGCCGGGTCAGTCTACTACTTCTCAGATCTTCGAAGGGGCCTTTTAGCAAGGTTTGCGACGTCCAAGCGGAGGAAGAAGGAGGCAACCGCCCTCTTCAAGATCGTGCAGGGGCAGCACGAGAGTTTGGGCCGATACATCGATCGATTCCAGGAGGAAGTGCTGGAGGTGGAAGAGGTAGACGGGTTCACCCTGATGGTGGCCCTCAAGTTTGGGCTGAAGCAGGGCCTGTTCAACATGGAGTTGGGACACAGGCCGCCCAAATCGTTCGAGGAGATGGTGGAGAGAGCCAATGTGTTCATCCAGGGAGAGGAGAGGAATAAGGAGTTCCTGGCACGGCTCGATGGAGACCGACCACTTGGGCAAGACAAGGGAAGACTGCTAGAGAGGGAGAGGGCGCCGGAGGGGCGCAATGACAGGAAGCAGGAGAGGCCACAGGGGAAAGAGGAGAAGGGAGAAAGGGGAAGGGAGATCAGAAAGGCGGAGAGGCAGGAGAGGCGGGAGAGGCCTCGAAGGCAGGAGGATAGGAGGCCCGTCGGAGGTCGAGAGGCGAGGAGCGAGGAGAGAAGATTCCAGTACCCGAGGGATCGCCCCCAGTGGAGGCGGCCCATCCGTCAGGAGGAAAGGAGGGCTTACAACCCTCGGGAGCAGGGAGGAGGAAGAAGGGAAACCATGGCCATCACGCAGCGAGCCGCTAAGCGCCGGCAGAAGGAGAGGCAGCAGGAGAGGAGGCAGGAACGGCAGCAGGAAGCGGCGATTCCCCTCTACTGCGATATCCATCGAGTGGAGGGGCACGGAACCTTAGCTTGCCCTGAGTTCTGGGAAACAAGGAGGAGGATGGAAGCAATGGCGGCCGAGAGGGAGCAGCCGCAGCAGGAGGCCCAGGTTGAGCAGGTGGCTTACCAGGCACCGCAGAGGAGGAGAAATGAAGACAGGATCGACCAAGGAGGGAGGGGGAATGTCATTCCCAGTCCGGGAGGCGGGCACGTCGGAGTAATCAACGGAGGGGCTGAGCTAGGAGCTTCCCGCAAGGGAAGTCTCCACCAAATCTACAAAAGGAGCGTCGCCTCGACGTCTCAGACCCCCCCTCCCTTGAACGAGATCACCTTCTCGGAGGAGGACATGCTCTGGAACGAGAACCCCTTTCATGACGCCCTGGTGATTCAAGCAGCAATCGAGGACTTCACCGTCGACCGAATCCTTGCGGATAACGGGAGCTCGGTGAATGTCATCTTCAAGAGAACCTTCGTCGGCCTTCAGGTGGAAGCGTCCCGGGTTCAGGCAGCGGATGGGCCTCTCTTCGGCTTCTCCGGGGAGAAGAAAGAGGTGGAAGGAGGAGTTGAGTTGCTGGTCACCCTCGGGGGAACTTCGATCCGATGCCGCTTCGTCATCGTCGACGCACCCAGCGGCTACAACGCCATCTTCGGACGGCCCCTCATCAACTACTTCAAGGCCGTCCCCTCGTCATATCATCAATGCCTGAAGTATTGCAGGGACGACGTCCAAATCAGGATCAGGGGAGATCCCAGGGCCTCCAGGGAATGCTACCTGAACGCGGTCAGCACCATCAGCTGGATGGGCGACGCAGAAAGGTTGGAAAGGATGATGGAGCAGGAAGAGGGCCTGCAAGCTGCTGAGGAGCTGGAAGAAGTAGAGGTGATCTCCCTGAGAGGAGAGCCGGAGCTGCTGAAGATCGGAGGAGCCTTACCCCTGGAAGGGAAGGTGGAGATAGCTGCCTGCCTACAGGAAAACGTAGACGTCTTCGCATGGAGCGCCGCCGAGATGCCAGGGATTGATGCTGATGTTGCCTGTCATCGCCTCAACCTGGATACAGCGACGGCCCCAGTCCGTCAGAAGCAAAGGAAGAGCGCCACCACTCTAGCGGGACCCATCCGGGAGGAAGTAGGGAAGCTGCTGGAAGCAGGTTTTGTTTCGGAGATCCAGTATCCAGGCTGGGTCTCCAATGTTGTAATGGTAAAGAAGTCCGGAGGGGGCTGGAGGTTATGTATCGACTTTTCAATGTTGAATAAAGCTTGCCCGAAGGATTGTTATCCCCTGCCTCAGATCGACGCGCTGGTTGATTCCACCGTCGGGTTTCCTGTGATGAGTTTCCTTGATGATTTTTCAGGATACCATCAGATCCGGATGCATCCCCCCGATTGTCGCGACGTTTCCTTCATCACCAGCGACGGATGCTATAGCTACAAGATGATGCCCTTCGGGCTCAAGAACGCCGGCGCGACATATCAAAGAATGATGGATCACATCTTTAGAGAGCAAAAGGGGCGGAATCAGGAAGTCTACGTGGATGACCTGCTCGTTAAGAGTAAGAGCGCCTCAGAGCACGTGGCGGATCTGACAGAGACCTTCGCCACCCTGAGGAGGTACAAGATGCGGCTTAACCCGGCCAAGTGTGTTTTCGGCGCGGGAAGGGGGAAGTTTCTAGGGCACCTCCTTACTCCCCTAGGGGTGGAGCCTAACCCCGACAAGGTAAAGGCCATCGTGGAGATGGCGTCCCCGAGGGATTCCAAGGAAGTTCAAAGGTTGACCGGAAGGCTGGCAGGACTTAGTCGGTTTCTCTCCAGGGCCAGAGAGAAGTGCTCCCCATTCCTCAAAGCCCTTCGGGGGAACCAGAAATTCGAGTGGACCCCGGAGTGCGAGGAGGCCTTCATGAAGCTCAAACAACAGCTGACTCGAGCTCCTCTCCTTCAGGGTCCGCAGGGCGGAGAGGACCTCTTGCTCTACCTAGGGGTAGGGGCTGAAGCAGTCAGCTCGGTGTTGGTCCGAGAGGAGGGAAAGAAGCAGCTTCCAATCTACTACGTGAGCCGGGTGCTAAGGCAAGCCGAAACACGGTACCCCATCCTGGAGAAGTTAGTCTTTGCCCTGGTAGTTTCGGCCAGGCGACTCCGTCCATATTTCCAAGCCCACTCTATCAAGGTAGTCTCCGACCACCCCTTGAGGAGTATCTTGGACGGAGTGGAGCACTCCGGCAGGCTCGCCAAGTGGGCTGTGGAGCTGAGCGAGTTCGACATCTCCTACCCCCCGAGGGTCGCGATCAAAGCACAAGCTGTGGCGGATTTCCTGGCCGACTTCTCGGCCGAGGTCGAGGCAGACACGGATGTCTCTCGGCCGGTCCCCTGGAAGATGTTCGTAGGTGGCGCGTCAGGGAGACACTTCGTGGGAGCCGGGGTGGTGCTGGTTAGTCCTCAGGGGACCAGGATTGAGCAAGCCGTCAAGATCCATTTCTCGGTCACTAACAATCAGGCGGAGTACGAAGCCATGGTGGCTGGTTTGCGACTCGCCAAGGAACTGGCAATCAGAGATATCAGGGCTTTTACCGATTCCATGGTGGCGGCATCTCAGATTCGGGGAGAGTTCGAAGTCCGAGATCCCATCTTATAGCAATATCTGGTTAAGGTCAAAGGCCTGATCGGGGGGTTCAGATCCTTTCACGTTGAGCACGTGCCCCGAGAACGCAACTCCGAGGCAGACAATCTTGCGAAATACGGCCCTCGGGCAGGGGGAACCGCCATCGAGTTGTTTCGACCATCCATCGAAGAAGGCGAGTTGATGGAGATCGATCAGCGGGCCTCATGGAGAGATCCGTTCATCGCGTTCCTGGCGACAGGCCGACTACCATCTGACGGGCAAGATCAAAGAAAGTTTCGGTATAAGGCCGCGTACTACTTGCTGCAGGACGGCGAACTCTATCGCAAGACCATTTCAGGCCCTCTGGCCCGATGCTTGTCAGAACTCGAGATTCCCCGGGTCCTCGAGGAGATTCACTCAGGAGAGTGCGGCAGTCACTCCGGAACCCGCACCCTGGAGCAAAGGATTCTAAGGCACGGTTACTTCTGGCCGACCATCCGAAAGGACGCAGAGGCCCATTCCAGAAAGTGCTCCCAATGTCAACTCTTCGCGCCCCTCGCGCTCCAGCCGGCTCAGCAGCTTCGCTCGATTACCGCTCCGTGGCCCTTCGCAATTTGGGGAATGGATTTGATCGGCCCGTTCCCTCAAGCTAGCGGGCAAAGGAAGTTTGCTCTGGTAATGGTTGACTACTTCACGAAATGGATCGAGGCTAAGGCTCTGGCCAGGACCACGTCTCAAATCGTCAAGAACTTCATCTGGGGGGAAATTGCATGCAGGTTCGGGATCCCTCTGGCCATCATCACCGACAATGGGCCGCAGTTCGCCAGCCTGGAACTGGGAGACTTTTGTAAACAGTTGGGAACCGACCTTCGGTTCGCCTCGGTACATCACCCTCGGAGCAATGGGCAAGTAGAAGCCGCGAACAAGCTTATCATCAACTTGCTAAAGAAGAAGATCACCAATCTCAAGGGGAATTGGGCCGAACAGCTCCCTTCCGTCCTCTGGGCCCTCAGGACCACCCCGAACTCGGCCACAGGGGAAACACCCTTCAAACTGTCACACGGGTCCGAGGCGCTTATCCCGGTCGAATTTGAGGTGCACAGTCCAAGGGTCATCGCAGCCGAAGACGGAAGCGAAGAATGGCGGCTAGAGAATGAAGAGGCTCAGAGGCTCTCCCTAGATTATGTGGAAGAGCTTCGGGACATAGCCTCCATGCGCCAGGAAGAAACCAAGAGGCGCATGGCGAGGCACTTCGACAAAAACGTCCGCTTGAGGAACTTCCTCGCGGGGGACTTGGTCATGAAGAAGGTGGACGCCGCTGGGCGGGGAGCCGCCGTAGGCAAGCTCCATCCCAACTGGGAAGGACCTTTCATCGTCCAAGAAGCCTTGACCACAGGAGGCTATTACCTACAAGACCAAGCGGGAGAGCAGCTGCCTGGAACCTGGAGCGGGGATGATTTGAAAAGATTTTACCCGTAGCGGTAACTCATGTATCTTTTTCTGTAAACATTCTTAATGAACAAAGGATGCGGGATATCATCTTTTTTGTGTTAAATGTGCCTCGAGGCTTCTGAGTGTTTCCATGGTCCGCCTCGTAGTCGACCTCGGGAGGCAGCGGTCGGTTTGTTCCTCATACATAGCCCAGTACGGATGATGGGACGATGCTTCGGGATTTTAAGCGCTTTTGTAAGACCGAGCCTCTGCATTGTCGGCCGAGATCAGCTCCCCCCTTGCATGTCGGCCTATGTCTCCCCGAGTGCATCTCTCTTCCGTCTGGAGGACCTGCGAGGAACAAATCTGCACCCTGATCTCCCGGACTTGAGGAGAGGCCGGCCTCGTAAAACACCCAGAAGGGGAAGATCTCAAGCGAGCAGCAAGACAGGATAACCTGCCAAAGAAAGGGTATGGACGAGCCCGGAGGGAGGTGTGTGAATTCCGAGCGCGTTCGAAAAAGGACCCTCGATGAACACCACCCCCATCCTAATCGTACCTGGAAGCGACCTTCACTGTCAAATCGGGATGCGGGACTCCAACCCGTTCTCACTGAATAGCCTAGTTCGGACGATGGGACGAGGTTTTGGGACTTTAAGCGCTCTTGTAAGACCGAGCCTCTGCATTGTCGGCCGAGATCAGCTCCCCCCTTGCATGTCGGCCTAGGTCTCCCCGAATGCATCTCTTTTCCAACTAGAGGAATTCTGAGGGACGGGTCTGGACACCAATCCCCCGATTCGGCAGGATCAAGAGCGTCCCTCCGGGGGGAGTTTCTTTCTTGCCAAAATGTCTCTGGGATTAATCTCCAAAATGTGTAAGGACGCAGGATTTTATTCAAGACTTCGAGTTGAGCACCGTCGTAAGACCGGTATCCCCACGAGCTCCTCTCCTCGGGAATCGACCGATCTCCTCGATTGTAATTCAAGACTTCGAGTTGAGCAGCGTCATAAGACCGGTTCCCCACGTCCTCTCCTCGGGAATTCTCCTCGATTGTAATTCAAGACTTCGAGTTGAGCAGCGTCGTAAGACCGGTATCCCCACGAGCTCCTCTCCTCGGGAATCGGCCGATCTCCTCGATTGTAATTCAAGACTTCGAGTTGAGCAGCGTCGTAAGACCGGTATCCCCACGAGCTCCTCTCCTCGGGAATCGGCCGATCTCCTCGATTGTAATTCAAGACTTCGAGTTGAGCAGCGTCGTAAGACCGGTATCCCCACGAGCTCCTCTCCTCGGGAATCGGCCGATCTCCTCGATTGTAATTCAAGACTTCGAGTTGAGCAGCGTCGTAAGACCGGTATCCCCACGAGCTCCTCTCCTCGGGAATCGGCCGATCTCCTCGATTGTAATTCAAGACTTCGAGTTGAGCAGCGTCGTAAGACCGGTATCCCCACGAGCTCCTCTCCTCGGGAATCGGCCGATCTCCTCGATTGTAATTCAAGACTTCGAGTTGAGCAGCGTCGTAAGACCGGTATCCCCACGAGCTCCTCTCCTCGGGAATCGGCCGATCTCCTCGATTGTAATTCAAGACTTCGAGTTGAGCAGCGTCGTAAGACCGGTATCCCCACGAGCTCCTCTCCTCGGGAATCGGCCGATCTCCTCGATGACGAGAATGAGGGGCCCGCAGGCTATGTTCGACGACTAAGCCCGATTCAATTTTCGTCATGCGCGAGCAGGCGAGCAGGCCTCGCGCGAGCAGGCGAGCTGATCTCGTGCGAGTAGGCGAGCAGATCCCATGCGGGGAAGCGAGCTGGAACCGCGCGAGTAAGCGAGCCCCGGGGGGCATGCAAGTATGTCCCACACGCCACCCGCGCGGTTATCTCAGCAGGTTCACGAGTATCCGGGTGCAGGGGCGAGTAGGTCCCGGCGAGCGGATGGTCGATGTCGGGACCATCCCCCTGCGACCTAGCGAGCGTTCCTCTCCGAGCCTATGAGCCTAGCGAGTAACATCCAGTCAGGAAGGAAAAAACCGAAACTTTGTATAAATCATTAAGTCAAAAATTTGGTTTACAAAAAGAATATCGGCGAGCAACTAGGACTCGTCGTCGCCAGTATCAGGCCGATATTCATCATCCCCGATATCGCCGATATCTGCAAAGTCGTCGCTCTCTGCGCTCTCGCCGCTGCTGCTTCCGCTGCCGCTGCTGCTTCCGCTACCGCTGCTGTCAGAATCACCGGAGCTGGTCGGCGACGACGCGCTATACGGCGGGACAGTCCCCTCGGCGAGCAGCTCGGGAATGAGTTCGTCGACAGTGAGCGGCTTCTCCCCCTCGACGAGCTGACCCCCGAGCCTAAGGCGCGCGAGTATGACGTTCCCCGCCGCCCGCGCAATCTCGCGGCGAACGGAGGATCTCTCCTCCCAGAGGACGCGTGATTGCTTCACCACTCGCGCCGGGTCCTCGGGTAGCGGGGTTGAGGAGCTCGGCCGTCCTTCAGCAGCGACCAGCCTCGTCTCCATCACCGCTGCGCGAGTTTGGGCCGCCTCCAGCTCGGCCTGGGAGGCGGCGAGCTTCTCCTCGCACTCGGAGAGCTTCTTCGCCGCTTCTATCTCGGCAGCCTGCGAGATGATCGACGTCAGGACCTATCAACGACACAAATCGAGCAACCCACCCAAGGACAGCTCACCTCGAAGTCCTTCCAGCGGGCTGACTGCATGCCGAGGTCGATGGCCTTCTTGGAGACGACCTTGAGGGCGTCGGTCATCTCCAACAGCTTCCTCGCCGAGTAATGCCCCAGTTCGGCAGACCGCGCGAGCGCGCAGGCCGACTGATGGGCGAGCTCCGTCGGGGTCAGCTCCATGACGGACTCCGCGTCGGCCCGACCGTAGATGGCGTGGAGGACGGCGAACGCCTCCCCATTGTCCTCCCAGTCAGTCGACCAGGACGGGAGGTTGGTGCTCAGCGACACCGAGTTTTCCCCCGCCGACCAGGTCACGAGCGGGCGACCGAAGGCGTCCACCACCCCCTGCCCGAGGCCGTAGTTGGGGTGGAAATGGGGCGACTGGGCGCCCGTCGGCGACCGGCAATCGACGGATCGTGGCGACGAGGTCTTCGCCCTCTTCCTCGCGGGACCCTGCGAGCTGGCCCGCGACTTTCCCTTAACCGCCTTCTTCTCCCCAACGTCGGCAGGAGGGCGAGCATCCGACTGCGTGGCGGCGACTTCCTTCGCCAAAGGAAGCGGCTTTTCCGGAAGCTCGTTGGAAACTGCAAAACGCGCGACAAAGTTAGCTTCAGCGGCAAAAGGGCGAGCGAGTAACCAGGGCGCATTTCGAGTTCGACTTACTTTCGTTAGGGTGGACTGGCTCGAGCACGTTGACGTTTAGTCGCCAGAAAATGACGTCAAAGCGCCGACCGCGAAAGTATTCGAAGAGCTGCTCGCGAGCTCCTTCGAGGATGGGAGGAAGAAAGGCGACATCGGCTGGTTGGTGCGGCCTGCCGAGAATACCGCCGAAGTCGCCACGAACGACAATCAGCTGCTCGCTCCAGCGATGGACCTTATTCGCGGTCCCAACCAAGGTGCAGACATGGCTGCTAAAAAAGATGACCCCCTCCGAGGTCGCCGGAAAGGCGAAGATGCGGCGGAAGACGGAGAGGTCGAAAGCGATCCTCTCTTCCCGAAGGAAGCATAGGAATCCCATGATGATCGCCACGCCGTTGGGATTGATCTGCGCGGGGACAATCCCGAAGTAGCGCAGGATCTCGCAGAACTCCGGCCAGAAGGGCAGCCGGAGGCCTGCGTCGAAGTGACGCAGCGACATTACAAGCGAACCCTCAATATGGGTATTGAGGCGCTCGCTGCGAGTGGGGAGTCTGGCCGAGTATCCGTCAGGAAGGGAGCATTCCTTGAAGGTCGCCAGTTCCTTCTCGGTGGTTATGGACTTCTTAAAAGCCACGTCTGCGAAGTTAATTGCGTGGGCCTGTCGGCGAGCGCTGGCGTCGTCACCAACCATGTTGGCGAGATCCGAAAGCAATGAGAGCGGCGAGTTGATTGCTCAGATACTCGTCAGGAGGAAAGAAGGTCGCTACAACAATACGCTTTATGACCCACCTACCCCTCCTATTTATAGATATGACAAACCCAAAGGGGGGGGGGGGGTCAGCCGTCCCAGCGAGTATCTAACGAGCTCGCGCGATGAAGATAAACCTGCGACATTATCAGGTGAACTAAAGCTCGGCACATCAAGAAATAAAGCTCGTACACAGAGGCGAGAATATTCGCGCACACGAATTAATCAAATTAGAAATAGATGTCCGGAAGTACAAGTCGCGCGAGGCGAGGTACATTCGAAAAACAAAGAAAAACTATGGCGCCCTCGGCCGCTCAGGAGGGTGCGGATGTCGCCCAGCCCAGCCAATCTCGCGTGCACGCCGGTAATGCTCCGTCGCCAGCGCTGTCGCGTCGTTGCCAAGCCTGAGCTGCTCCTCCATCCTCGCCAGACGTCCAGCAGACCCCATGCTCGCCCGAATGCCGGTCAGCTCGTCAAGCACCAGCTGCAGGCGGTGGTTGTTCAACTGCAGCTGGCGGTCATTCTCTTTAACCACGTGGAAGCGAGCTTCATAGTTCTCCAAGGTCGCCTGGAGCCCTTCGACCTTGGCCATCCTCGCCTCCAGAGCCGAGATGCGTCAGTGAGGATCGCAGATAGCAAGCTGGTCGAACTTGCTCTCCAGCTCCATGTGGGCGCGAATGGCGGCCTGGCGATACTCGCTCCCAGACAGCCCGAGAGCGTCGATGAAAGCCGCCCCAGAGGTCGCCGGGCGATCTGACAAGGCAGGAAGATGGGTCATCAGGTCAGATAAAGCAGAGCGGTAGTCAAAGTAGTAGGAGGCTCACCACGGCGAGGAGATCGGGATCGGCGCGGCGAAGGAGGTCGCCTGGAGGTATCTCGCCTCCCCGAAGAGCTACTCGGAAGATCGGCAGGCCTGCCCTGCCCGCGCTCTCCAGACCCTTGGCCGACGTAGTCAGGGTCTCCAACCCGCGGAGGAAAGTAGGGTGGCCGCGGCCTCTCCGGCTTCTTCACCAGCGGCGGAGCTTGAGATGAGCTCGCAGAGTGGTGCGGAGCCCTCGGCGCAGGAGGCGGAGGAGGTCGCGAATGGTCCGACTTCGGCAGGGCAGACAGAGGCGGCGGAGGGGGCAAGCCGGTGCTCGGCGTCTGGCCAGGAGTGGCGACCGCGGGCGGCGGCGGCGGCAATGGAGCGCTCACCGGGGGTATCTTCCCGCCGCTCGCAACAACACCAGCCGCCGTACTCGCCGGAGGAACCTCGCGCGCCGGCCCAGATGACCCGGCAGGAGTGGCTTTCGCCGGCAGCTCCTTACTCGCAGGCGGGGGGCCCTTCACCAATGCCGCCCTAGACGCCTTCCCCGAGCCGAGGCCTATCCTGACCGTGTAGGCGGTCTTGGACGGCCTGTCGGCCGCTAGGGCGAGTAAGGGCGCCGAGCTGAGGGGGACGACATCAAGTGCCGCGTCCGCGGCAATCGGAGAATCTGCATAAGAAAAGAAGTCAGCAAAGGAGCAGCGACAACCCAGCAGGGAAGAGTTCGAGGTAGCGACCTGTCACGGTGATGACCTCGGCCTGAGACGCCGCGGACTCCTTCACGGCTGCGAGCTCCTCGGTCACCCCCGGGTTCTCCAGCGGGCTTCCTCGGGTCGACCCAGGGAGGTCATCGAGCCCTAGGTCGTTCAACACCCTCTGGGTGCTGGACGACACTACGGGATTTTCAGTCGCCGCGACGACCTGATGCGGCAGTGGAGGCGAGCTGACCACCGTAGTGGCGGGCCCCTTGACCTTTTTCGCCTTCTTCTTCTTCGGCGGGGGCAAGGCAGTAGGGTCATCCTCGCGCGATCTTTTCGACCTGGCTATGCCGAGGAGGCCAGACAGGGCGGCGAGATTGTCCTTCAACAATTGCTCAGCGTCCGACATCTTCGGCGAGCTCCAGGGACCGTCTCAAAAAACGAAGCCCCCCCTATTTATAGACTACTCTACCAGCAGACGACGATGCGAGCTGATCATATACCCGGCAGGGATGCTCGCCGAATAAGTGTTGGATGAATCTTTCCGGGCTCCTATGTCGCCCAAAAAGAGCGGGGATTGTGTACAACCCATATTCGACGAGGGAGGGCCCTACTACCGCCAGGTCATCAAAGGTTAAGGGCAACAAGACAAGCTGGGGATCCAGACCAGCACCCCGGGCCGCGGAAGGTTCGGGCGAGTATGGCGAGCTCCCCAGGCCAACTCGCCAGGTGGCGACTATGGCCAGATACTCGCCTCTTCCAGGCGAGCTCCCCACGGAAGTCGCCACTCGCCAGGGTGGGGGTATAAGTAAGACCCCCCCTCTCTTTAGTTTTCCCTATAAATAGGACCCCAGGGGTACGAAGGAGGGACAAGCAATTCTCGGCCTGAGCCTTCGCGAGTTCCAGCAACTGCCCTTGACTCGTTATTGCTCAAGCTCGCCTCCTTCATACCTAGCTCGGCCAATCTGGTTGAGAAGGGGTTGCTTCTCCTAAGCAACTGGGTACGTGGTGGGACCTTCCCGCCGTAGCAACCTGGGGTCTTGTTTGCGGATTTCGTTCCTGTTTCCTGACCAGAGATCATCTTCCCGACTGGCCGACCAGTAACTTCAGGTTGCCTGGTCCGATTTCTGAGGTTGAGAAATTTCTCGGCTTCAACAATTCCATTTGCATCCAACTTGTTTCTATACACCCACTTGGTGCCTATGATCAGTTGGCCTTTAGGTCTTGGAACCAAAGTCCATACTTTACATCTTTCAAACTGATTGAGTTCCTCTTGCATAGCAATGATCCAATGGGGATCTAGCTCAACATCTTTAATGGTGAGGGGCTCAACCTGTGAAAGGAAACAAGCATGCATCACATCCTGTCTTAACTAATGTCTTGTTTGTACACCAGCTGATATGTCTCCAATCACTTGAGATGTAGGATGATCTCTAAGTGTGACAATATCAGCAGGTGGGATGTGATCTTCAGCAACAGTTGGGATTAATTCCTCAGGAGGAATTGGATCAACTATTGGTGGTACAACAACTGCTTCTGCAAAGTCTTCATCACTGTCTGAATCAGTGATATGAAGAGTTGATAGATGAAGAATCTCTTGAGTGACATCTTTACTAGATTCTGGTACCTGCAATGAACTTGAGGAAGGAGAAGTTTCCTTCTCCTTGTAAAACATCTGAGATTCATCAAACGAAACATGTACAGATTCCTCAATTTTAGAAGATGATTTGTTAAAAACCCTATAAGCTTTGCTTACTTGGGAATATCCAAGAAAAATTCCCATTGAAGCTTTTGCTTCAAACTTTCTAAGGTATTCTTTATTATTATTATGAATGAATACTACACAACCAAATACTCTAAAATAATTAATTTTAGGTTTCTTTCCTTTAAGCAACTCATAAGGAGTTTTACTCTTAAGCTTGTGTATAAGACTTCTGTTCAAGACATAATTAGCCGTGCTAACAGCTTCTGCCCAATAAGAAAGAGGCATGTTAGCATCTGTCAATAATGTACCAGCAGCTTCAATCAGGGTTCTATTCTTCCTTTCCACTACCCCATTTTGTTGGGGAGTTCTAGGAGCAGAGAAGCTATGTTTGATACCTTCTTTCTCACAGAATTCTTGCATGAGAAGAGAATCAAACTCAGTACCATGATCACTTCTGATCAAGGCAACATGAGTAGAATACTCAGTCTGCACACACAGTAGAAAATCTGTAAGAACTTTGAAGTTATCAGCCTTAGTTCTCAAGAAGAACACCCAAGTGAATCTAGAGAAGTCGTCTAAAATTACTAAAGTGTAATACTTCCCTCCTAGACTCTGTACGTTTATTGGGCCAAAGAGGTCCAAATGTAATAGATACAGGATTCTAGGTGAATCACTTTTATTTTCAGATTTAAAGGAATTTTTGGTTTGCTTGCCTAATTGACAAGCCTTGCATAGGCTCTCCTTCTTGTAGGGGCAAGAGGGTAAACCTCTAACAAGGTTGTATTTAGATAACCTAGATATGTTCTTGAGGTTAACATGGCTAAGCCTTTTATGCCATAAGGTGTTGTTATTTGTTACTTCATTAAATAAGCAGATTTCAGAATGGGTTGAATTAAAATCTACTAAATAAATATTACCTTGTCTAATACCTACTAACACAACATTACTATTTATAGTAATATTACAGAGAGAGTTAGTGAAAGATACTTGATACCCTGCATCACATAACTGACTTACTGAGATGAGATTATGCTTCAGTCCAGTTACATATGCAACCCTCTTGAAAGTTACTGCTCTAATGGTAATCCTACCATATCCTTCTGTTTGACCATAGCTAGAATCCCCAAAGATCACCTTTGGTCCAAGCTTGGCCTTGAATCTTGACAGATTTTCTTTATTTCCTGTCATGTGTTTGGAACAGCCACTATCCAAATACTATTTTTCTTTAGTATATGGATAGGTCTTTACCTGTAGAATAGACAATTAGACATTGTGGACCCAGGTAACCTTGGGTCCATTATTCTTTACATAATGAAAACTTGAAATGAAAGAATAAGCAGGTTGGGGTTTATAACCTAAAGGGTAAGATCTCCTAGGTGGGATACTCCATGCAGTTAATGGGTCCACAAACCTAGGGTTTCTATTTATATTAGGGTTTCTAAGGTTCTGGTTATAATTTTGAAAATCAAATTGAAATCGTCGATCGGCGTTCGACGCTTGATGCTCAGATCGTCGAGCATCGTTCGACCATCGAGCCTTCGATCGCCGAGCAGCGTTCGACGCTTTTTGAAGTTCTTTAAACTTTTGCTTTCTCTTTTCTCTCTTAGCTTTATTTAAGGCTTGATTAACTTGTTTTACTTGCTCAGTGTTCTTTATTCCATCTGCTGAAATAAAGTTCACTGGAGTTGAAAGATGATTTTTAAGAACCAAAGGAGGTTCACTTGATGAGGCTCCTAAGCCTAGCTTATGATTGCCTGACCTAGTGTTTGTCATGCTAGTGATTTCTAGCAGCTTAAGGCTTCTACCATTCAAAGATTCTTCTAATCTCTTGGACTTTACTAATTCATTTTTAAGAAACTTTATTTCTTCACTATACTTAGTGAGTTCTGTTTCTAACCTAGCATTTTCAATGGAAATAGATTCTAATTCTGCTAACTTATTTCTAAGTTATTTAATCTCCTTTTCTGAACTAATTAAATCTAAGCAAAGGGATTTAAACTCAGTTTTAAATTCAGAAGAAGAAAAGTCATATGAAGACAATACCTGATCTTTTGTAGGCATTTCTTCATCATCATCAGAACTCTCTACAGCTGAGTGATTGCTGCAGGCATCAATTGCCATAAGGCAGATTTCCTTTGCCTTCTTTTCTTCCTCATCTTCACTGGAGCTTGAGGAGGAAGATTCCTCATCTGAATCACTCCAAGTTTCAGCAATAAATCCTTTCTCCTTCTTCTTATTTTTATAGGAGGAGGACTTAGAGTGTTTCTTGTGATGTTCTTTTTCCTTTCTCTTTTCTTTGCTCTTTTCCTCTGGACACTCTGGTAGAATGTGTCCAGGTTTCCTGCAACCATAACAAATAATTTCTTTAGCAGGAGATCTGTCATACCTTGGTTTATCTTCATATCTTGAAGATTTCTTTCTGAAGTCCTTTCTTCCCATCTTGAGAAACCTTTTGGCAAAGAGTGCCATCAGCTCCTCATTGGATTGGCTTCCTTCAGAAGCATCGGCAGCTTTAAGAGCAAGAGTTTGCTCTTTTCTTGCTGGAGTTGGAGTCTTTGCTTCAGCCTCAGCTTCCCTGGTCTTCAGCACTTGCTCAAAAGACTTGAGCTTGCCAAGGAGAGCTTCTGTTAAGATTTCAGTTGTACTTCTGGCCTCCTTGATAGGCCAGATCCTAAGATCCCATGTGCTTGGGAAGCACATCAGTATCTTATCATTGACCTCTGTCAATGTAATCTCCTTATCAAGAGTTCTCAGCTCATTGATGATTGAGCTGAGCCTTGTGTACATAGCTTCAACTGATTCAGCTTCAGTTTTCTAGAAGCTTTCATATTGGGATATAAGGTTGGACCTTCTGTCCTTCCTTTCATCAGCTGAACCAGCTACAATCTGGTTCAGTGAGTCCCACATGGCTGTACAATCAGCCACTTTCTGGAAAATTTCATCAGACATAGTCTGAGCCAGAATGTTCATAGCTTTGGCATCAACTATCTTTGCCTTCTTGTAGGCATCATTGTAGTCTGGACGAGGCACTGCACTGAGATTTATAGATGTTGTACCAGTGGCTGCAACAGGAGGTGCTGGAGGTCCTGTCAAAATAGAAGAAAAAATGTCTTCATCAATAGAGTTCATATATAATTTGATTCTTGCCTTCCAGATGCTAAACTTAGCTAAGTTGCAAGCTGGAGGTCTGGTGCTAGAGTAATCCGTGGACTGGGCCATGAAGTGAATATCTATAAGCTTGGTATCTATCAGGATCTTGTGACTCAGGTATTAGCCTGTACAGTCAGACAACCTCCCTCTGATACCAATTGAAAGTGAGGATAGATACAACTCTAGAGGGGGGGGGGGTGAATAGAGTATTCAAAAATTATGATACCCTACTCAACTGCCTTAGAGTTAATTTGCGGAATAAGTTTATAAATATTGAAACCCTAGAGCCTAACACAAAGTGTAGTGCACAAGAGAGAACTAACTGTAATTATAGTTGAGCTTGAGTCCTATCACCGCAACTAGCAATCCTAGTTATTTCTACTCACAGCCACAGTGCAATAAATTAAATAAGTAACACAGACGACACAAGAAGTTTATAGTGGTTCCCTCTAAATAGGTATGTCCACTCTTCTACCACCCTAGTAGGAATCCACTACAAGTTTTTTTTCAGGTGCCCTGCCACTAACTGATCTGCTTCAGGTAGATCAAGTAGACCCTTTGAGCTTTTGATCAGGAGCTCAAAATCCAACACAGGTTTTTGATCAGGTGCCCTGCCACCAAGGTTCACTTTTGAAGGGAGTAATAACCCTTTGTACATGAGGTTGAGAGAGTTAAGGTTTCTTCTCTATTGTTAAAACAGATTAGAGAAGCTAGTGGATTGCACAGAGCTAGAGAGCTCTAAAGAATCAAGGCTCCCCCTGGCTTAGAGAATATCTAGGAAGGAGTCTTGCTTCAGGGTGCAGGAACTCTTCTGAACTTGAGACAAAGAACTGTCTTGAAGTTCTGAAGGAGAAGCTTGAAAAAGACTCTTGATTGTTGAATGATTGTTCTTCTTCACAGGCTTTTCTTTCTTCTTCTTCTTCTTCTTCTTCTTCTTCTTCTTCTTCTTGAGGCACTGAGTGAATGTTCCTTGCAGCAGGATGAACTCAGGATTGAAGAAGAAGGTTGAAGAGAGATGATCTTCTTAGTTGAAAGTATCAATCACTGAGAGCTGTAACTCTTCTTGCTTTTTGATCTGTATATCTGAATATCTCTGTATTTCTGTATATATTCTGTATAACTTCTTTCAAAAGAAGCTCTTTATATATGGGCCTTTTCAACGACTCTAATTTGAGTTTGAATCTTGTCTTCTTCTGAAATCTGTAAACTGGGCTGCAAATAGCATAAAGCAAAAACAAATCCTGTAGACAGATATCCTATACCAGGATAAAGCTTTCTAAGAAGCTGCAAATAAATTTGATAAAAGAATACTAGAGAAAGTCACATCAGAAGAAACTCTTTACGGCCAGAGAAGACTTTTTGAGTCTAACGGCTATAAAGGACAGCATGGCAGATAAAGCAACAGGATATGTCAACTAATAAGACAAACAACTTTGTCAGAGAAAAGCTTAACTTATGCATAAAGAAGCAAGTAAGTATAGCTTAGAAATGATAGCATAAATTTACTGAAATAATCTTTTATAAAATATGCTAAATAAATATGAAATAAATCATAGAATAGAAGAAGACAAAATTACTAAAGACATACAGCAGAACATCGAACGACCCTCAGAGATCGTCGACCGAAGCACAGAGATCGTCGACCTATCAAACAGATAGTCAAACGATACAGATAGTCGAACTATCAAAGCAGATAGTCGAACTACCACAATAGATAGTCGACCTATCAGAACAGATAGTCGAGCTATCAGATAGTCGACCTATCAAGGCAGATAGTCGAGCTATCAAGCGAAACAGATAGTCGACATATCAAACAGATAGTCGAACTATCAAACAAAACAGATAGTCGACCTATCGAACAGATAGTCGAACTATCACAGAAAACAGATAGTCGACCTATCAAACAAATAGTCGAACTATCAAAGAAAACAGATAGTCGACCTATCAAACAGATAGTCGAACTATCAAAGAAAACAGATAGTCGACCTATCAAACAGATAGTCGAACTATCAAAGAAAACAGATAGTCGACCTATCAAACAGATAGTCAAACTATCAAAGAAAATAGATAGTCGACCTATCAAACAGATAGTCGAACTATCAAAGAAAACAGATAGTCGACCTATCAAACAGATAATCGAGCTATCAAAGAAAACAGATAGTCGACCTATCAAACAGATAGTCGAACTATCAAGCAAAACAGATAGTCGACCTATCAAATAGATAGTCGAACTATCAGATAGTTGAACTATCCAAGCAGATAGTTGAACTATCAAGAAATCTGTCTGGTCAAAGGAAGTCGAGCGGGGTTCGACGATCGGCGAGGCAGATTCCACAGAACGTCGAGCTAATAAGAGTTGAACTAACTCAGAGATAGACGATCTGCTGATAGACAAATGTCGACCAACTGATAGACGATCGTCGAACTGTCGATAGACGATAGTCGAGCGGCGTTCGACCATAGTCGAACAAAAAACGACTTAACCAAATTTTCATCTGGATAAGTGACAACTCTACAACTAGAGCAAACCAACTAAACAACTAACCTTTGACCATAGATAAATCTTGGGTCAAGAGACTAAAAGAGAAGACTGAACTCAAATCCAAACTAGGGTACCAACACTACTGCTCAGGCACAAGGCCTTACAACTCAGTAATTAGACAAACACCTACCTCAGACCAATGACACTATAACTCAGGCTGGGAGGATAGCCCTACACTCAGATCCAAAATAGATCCTACACTCAGATCAACAAATGATCATACCTCAGACTTTATAACACAAGCTTATAACTCAGATTCTCACAAAAATCCTACACTCAGATCCAAGACTGGATCCTACAAAAAAAAGAAATGTTGTGAACCAGTTAGACACCAGAGAACTTTCTCTGTGTCTGTCTTCCTGGGCTGAGCAGATTTCAGCCATATCTTCTTCACAACAACAAGTTGAACAGATCTTCAGTACTGGGCTGCTTATGCTGGAAGTAACTCAGAATCAAGATTCTTATCTGTTGTTGAAGACAATGGATCTGAAAGTTTTGTATCTTCTTCAAACAGCTACCAAGACTAGCAGACTCTGAAGGCTCTGCTTCTTTTCTCAATTAGAAATCGATTATGAACTTGCGGTCGTTGATGAGAATCGCAACAGCTATCTGTTTTTGCTTTCAGGTCAACTGATTAGAACTTGTGCTTCAGGCTCGATGTTAATGGCGAGGAAGAAGACGAAGTTCCGCCGCTATGCATAATCAAAAAACCCTAAAAGATACTTTCCTTTCAGCCAATCTTATCCTTTTATAGTCAGCTGATCAACGGCTCTTTGTACTGTAGGCCCAGCTTAAAAAGGATGAGTTATCACCTTCCATTTGAAAAAATCGACAATAGATATCCACCGGTGCCATTAAAGGCATACTGCAGCTTTCCCGCAAAGAATTTGAACTGTGTTGACTTTTGCAACAACCACTAATAAGAATAATAAATATAATAATAATAATAAGAAGAAATTATAAAAAAAGACGTACCCTCTCTTATAACCTGAAGCCCCCCCCCAGTCCAAAACCCGCATCCCGCAGGATTTTCCTCCCGATCCCGCCTCCTTCGCCCCCGACGGTCCCGTCTCCGCCTCCCGAGCGCCCGACCGCTCTCTCCTCCGCCTCCAGTGGCCGGCAAAACCTCCCTCTAGGTCTGGTGCCTCTTCCTCTTGCTTCCCCGTTGTCTCCAACGCTCCCCTTGGCCGGAAAATCCCGTAGCAACTCCTCTTGGCCGGCTGCATCCAAGGGAGGGGGGGGGGATACCTTCTCCCTTCCTATTCTCCTCCTCCGACCAGTGAGATCAAAGGCAGAGTTCTTCTACAGCAACCCTAGATCCTCCTCATTCTGGCCGATGGATTTTGTGAAGGATCTTCTAGGGTTTCGCTCGAAACCCCTCTTCATGGATTTTTGAGCCCAGATCTTGTCTCCTTGGGTAATGATCCCCGTCTAACTCTCATTTTCAGTTTTGCCCTAATTTATTTGGGAGGATTTCTGCCCTTCGATCGACGTAATTTTGTCGTTCCCTCTTGTGTTTGTTGTAAATTTGACTAATTTCATTTATGTTTGTGTTTTCGGTGCCGCTTATCAGGTCTAGCGGTGGAATCGCTCCAAGCCCTCTCCGAATTAGGTATTTTTTGCTTCCAAACGCCGCCAAAACTCCCGATCCCTCGCGATAGTCTCTTCTCCCCTCACTTTCGAGGGAGGTAAATTTCTAAACCCCTCTCCTATTGCGTGGTGTGAATATCAAAGCATGTGCAAGTGTAGAAATCTTGTTTGAAATGCATTTTGATCTTGAACAGGTTTAGCTCGAGCTTCTAACCTCGTTTGCACCACTTAGCTATACCTAGCATTTTCAAAGTCATCTTAAGGCAAGTATAGACACCTCTCTCGCTTGCAAACATAAGATCTAATTTACTTCTCTTTTTGTTATGAAGTAGCCCCTTATAGACTGGAATCGTCTAATTCATAACTTGTTCAAATTATTTATGAATTCCTGAGATTGTTGAATACCTTAGGCAAACATTGAGAGGAGAGTGTTGGTTTGGTGTGACGCGTCGAATCGAGCTCCCGACTAACTAGTAACAGAAACCATTAGTCAATCATTGCAAACACTATTGTTGATAAGCCTTGCATCAATTCATACACTAGAATTCTGTACACCAAATGACAACACCTTCACCCTTCAATATATTCCGCTTATGGTATTACAACTAGGCTAAACTCCGGAGTAAGATATTAAAGTAAAAGCATCTTGTTAGACATGGTTACTTGTCTGGTAGTAGGTTGCTACGTGTAAAACTAGTTCACTGAGCTCTTGTTTCCTATGTTTACTTTTGTGCAAGTTATTAACTTGAATCTTTATGTGTTTTCATGTTCTGAGGCATTTTCCTTCTGTTTGGATTTGCCTTAGGTTTCGTGACTGCGCCGTCCGATTCCTGAGTTTTTCTTCTTCCAGCTACAGCTTTGCTTGGAGATTTCATTTTGTTTAGTGTATCAGCATGTTCTATGTATTTTGTTTCAGTTACTGTTGGATTTTTCTATTCATATATTAGTTATCGTCAGACATTTTCTCTCGTATCGAGGACAACTTGTAGGGTGAAGCATTATACTAGTTCATTTCACTTATGAATTTTCTACCTTTATGACTAGTTGCGTTAAGTTAGTTTCAGTACTGCTTGTGTTATAGTTTTTATAAAAGAAATGCATGCACAATAAATTATTAATTATTTATGTGTGGCTTCCGCACCAATTTAAAATCAATTAAAACCCTTTTTAAAAATAACAAATTTAAAAACTAGTTGTAGAATTTCTGGTTCCGCCTTAGCAGGCATTGTTCCTCTCTGCATGCCTGTGACATCACGACTCGCCCGAACCACACTCTGATCATGTTGAGACGGGTCGTGACAGTTGGTATCAGAGGTAGGTTATCCCCAAAAAAATGAATTATTTTAAAAGTATTACATATTTTTGAACTCTACTGTGTAAAAATATCTATACATGCATCATTGCTTCACTCACTCTGTCATTGTCTATTGTTCGAGGTAGAAACAAGCACACACTCACTCATAAGCATGAGTAGTATGCCTGCAAATGTTAAGATAGTATGAGCAAACTTAATATTTATATGCATATGAATTTCCACTAGGATATACACCGCTTGCAAATATTAAATTGTATGAGCCGTTTAATATTTTCAAGTGTGTGGCATTAGAATCATAATTCGCATGACATGTTAAGTGATATGGGCGCTTAACATGGCATGTGTATCCATTCATGGACATTTTTAGGAATGCATTGTAGGCATAATTACATTGCATGCATATCATAACTCATTGCACAAGTGTTAAGCTAAGAGCAACAGATGACGATTGTATACACATCGATTTCACAATCATAATTTTATCGCACGCAATTCTATCGTCGCGTTTGCATTTGTATGGCTATCACCTAGAGTTGTCCACTGAAAATGCTGTAATTATTACATGATTTATGTATCCAATAGTGTTAGAATGCTAGAACCTGTAGTATCGATCCGCTATGCTTAGCCTGACTGTTTCTCTTACTCAATTCTTTTATGCTTCTTTTAGATGGCTCCTAAGCGATCGCAGCGAAAGAAATCTACCCCTACTGCGAGGGAGGCCCCTAGAGATTAAACTGCCCAGCTTTTGAGACAACTTTTGGAGGGGGAACATCAAACTCATGATCTAGCCTCTGGTTCTGGTAGCGCAGGGATGACTGGAGTAGCTGATACCACCACCCCCATGCACCTGGATCTGGGACCGGCTTGTCTGCTAGCACCCTCGAGGCTCCGCTCGTGCCATGTCCGACTACTCATTTAGCGATGACAGACACACTGGCTTTCAAGAGACTAAATCCGCATACCTACAACAGCGACCGTGATTACTTCGTGATCACTGAATGGGTCTCCCAGATGGAGAAACACTTTGAGTATGTTAGTTCCTGAGGCCCAAAAGGTTCTCCTTGCGGCCTATCAGCTGACCGATGATGCTTACACTTGGTGGCCTCAGCGTCGCAGCCTCTCCGATTCTGCAACCTTGACTTGGGGACAGTTCAAGGATGCTCTTATGGAGAACTTACTCTCTTCTGTGGAGCAGGACAAGTTAGCTGAGAAGTTCCTGTCCCTTCAACAGTTTGGCAGGACAGTGACCGAGTATGCGAGAGAGTTCTCCCGCCCATCCCTCCTTGCTGCGGAGTTCATGCTGGAGAAAGCCAAAAGGATCAGTCATTTCGTCAAGGGACTCCATCATGACTTTCAGCAACATGTGGTAGCCCATGATGCCACCACCTACGCGGAGACCGTGGGAGCCGCCTTGAAGGTGGAAGCAATTGAGCTGGATCATTTTGCCAAGAAAGTCCAGCATGGCACCAACAATGCTGCAGAATCTGACCTCAAGCACAAGAGTGTTCCATCTCAGGAGCAAGGTCCCGGGCCCAAGGTGTGCCCCTTCTGTCACAAGGTGCGCCATGTTGCACAAGTTTGTCGTTCTCTCTTGAAGAAGCAAAAGAAGGGTATCCATGTTCCGCCGCCTCAGATGACGCTTGCCTCTACCTCCACCGTATGTACGTACTGCAAGAAGCCGGGCCACCAGCCGAAGGACTGTCGTCGTAGGCAGAAGGCCTATTTTAAGTGCACGCAGGTTGGACACCTCAAGCTAGACTGCCCTATGAGGGAAAGCCCGATTCCCGCTCAGCCATTGCAGGTTCTCCCCGGAGCTCAGGACAGGGGTAAGGCTGTGCTAAACATCATCACTCAGGGCGAGGCGCTCGCTTCAACCGACGTCATCTCTGGTACGTTGTTGTGTAGAATTTTAATTTGAATTTTTCTACATTCAAAAAAAACTGGCCTGCCTTAGTTTCGAATAATCTTGATGTGCGTCATATTTTTCCCTTTTTAGGAAGGTTTAGGTTCAAGAATAAGTGGATGCAAATCTTATTTGATTCTGGTGCATCACACTCTTTTATTGCTCACCACATTTTGGACCTTCCTAGTTAGTCTACTTTGACACTTGAGGTCCCTTTTGAGGTTTCTGCACCCGGTCATCTGCATCTCTCAACCAGCTATGTTCTCAATTGCCTGATCCTGCTTGGAGAATTGCAAGTTTTCACCGATCTCATAGTTCTGGAAATGTCAGAATTCGACGTAATCTTGGGAATGAATTCGTTGGTCGCGTATCGAGCTAAGCTAGATTGTGTGGCAAAGAGGGTCAATCTCAGTATTGGCGGCAAGGACTACAGTGTTCATGTTCAGACCCGCAACCACCTAAAGGTAATTCGTGTTGTGCGCGCCGCTCGCCTTCTTAGTTAGGGTTGTTCTGCTTGTTTCGTGTATGCTTCACATTTGGATATTGTCATACCGCAACTTGAGTCTATCCTGATTGCTTCCGAGTTCCCCGACGTGTTCCCCACCGAGTTGCCTGGAATGCCTCCCGATCATGATGTAGAGTTTTATATTGATATGGAGCCTGGAACGCGCCCCATATCTAAATCTCCATACTGTATGGCACTACGCGAGTTGGAAGAGCTCAGATTATAGTTGGATGAGATGCTTGAGCGTGGATACATTCATCCCAGCTCGTCTCCTTGGGGAGCCCCCGTCCTCTTCATGAAGAAGAAGGATGGTTCCCTGAGGCTTTGTATCGACTATCGGGAGCTGAATAAGGTTACCATCAAGAATAAGTATCCCCTCCCACGTGTGGATGGCCTCTTTGATAAGATCAATGGCAGTTCTGTGTTTTCTAAGATAGATCTCAGAACCGGTTACCATCAGCTAAAGATCAAGGAATCCGACATCCCCAGGACAGCCTTCCGGACTCAGTATGGACATTTTGAATTCTTGGTGATGTCTTTTGGGTTGACTAACTCCCCATCTGGTTTCATGGATATACTGAACCGTGCGTTCTGTGAGTTCCTAGACAAGTTCATCATCATCTTCATAGATGATATTTTGGTCTACTCCAAAACTCGTGAAGATCATGCAGTTCACCTTAGACTCGTCCTCTCAACCCCACGCCAACATCAACTCTATGCCAAGCTGGCGAAGTGCGAGTTCTGGCTGGATCGTGTTGCCTTCTTGGGGCATGTCATTTCAGGGGATGGGATATCCGTTAACCCTCCCAAAGTCTCCGTAGTGATGGAATGGAAGCGGCCTTCTACTCCTACCGAGATCCGCACATTTCTTGGGTTGGCTGGTTATTACCGGCGCTTCGTCAAGGGTTTCTCCTCCCTTGCCGCTCCTCTAACAAGGCTAACTCAAAAGCATGCGAGGTTTGAGTGGACAGATCAGTGTGAGCAGGCCTTTTCTAAGCTGAAGCAACGACTATGTTCCGCTCCAGTGCCAGCTCTTCCGCCAGATGGGTTGGACTTTTTAGTCTACAATGATGCTTCTGGAGTTGGTTTGGGCTGCGTTCTGATGCAGGATGACCGTGTTATTTCTTAAGGATTGAGACAGTTGAAAATTCATGAGCGAAATTATCTCACCCATGACCTGGAATTTGCTGCATGGTGTTTGCCTTGAAGCTGTGGCGTCATTATCTCTATGGTGTGAGGTGCCACTTTTACATAGACCATCAGAGCTTGAAGTACATTTTGTTCAGAAGGACCTCAATATTTGTCAAAGACTTTGGCTCGAGTTTGTTTCAGACTATGACTTGCAGCTCATGTATGTTCCTGGTAAGGCCAATTTAGTGGCAGTTGCGTTGAGTCGACAGGCTTCTGTTGCCGCTTGTGCACCCATGTCAGCTATTCTTACAGCCCTGATTGATGACCTCGACCGGATGGACATATCCATCGCACCCGAGGGTCATGAGGGGGTTTCTGGTCCGTTATGGGTAGAGCAGGTGAAGGATTTAGAACCATATGATCCTGCACTTCAACGCATTCGCCGACAAGTTGGACTTGGGACTCTTCCGGATTTCTCCATCTCTGATGATGTTCTTCTTTTCCGAGGTCGACTCTGCATTCCTAATGTCCTTGAGTTACTTGATAGTATCTGCAGAGAAGCTCATGAGTCCCGCTCATATGGGCATCCGGGCAACAATAAGATGTATCATGACTTGAAGCAAATCATTTGGTGGCCTGGTATGAAGAATTACATCGCTCGTTTCATCTCTCGATGCCTTACACGCCAGAAGGTGAAAGCTCAGCGTCAGCATCCTGGTGGTCTTTTGCAGCCTTTGCCTATCCCTGAATGGAAGTAGGAAGATGTTTCTATGAACTTCATCACTGGATTGCCTCGCACTCCGAGAGGGCATGATGTGATTTAGGTTATTGTGGACCGCTTGACTAAAGTGGCTCATTTTATTCCGTTTATGGAGGGTCATTCCACCGAGAAGATGGCCCAGATCTATGTTTCAGATATTTTTAGACTCCATGGGATTCCTTTGCGAATCATTTCTGATCATGACTCGAGATTTGTATCGCACTTTTGGAAAGGATTTCAGCAAGCTTTGGGCACTGATCTCAACCAAAGCATTGCTTAACACCCGCCAACGGATGGCCAGACTGAGAGAGTTAATCAGATTCTTGAAGATATGTTACGTTGTTATATTTTGGACTATAAGGGAGCTTGGGATGAACATCTACCCTTGGTTGAATTCGCCTACAACAACAACTATCAAGAGAGCCTCAAGATGGCCCCCTTCGAAGCATTGTACGGGCGTCACTGTAGAACCCCGCTCTACTGGTCAGAGGTTGGTGAGAAGATGGTGTTGGGCCCGAAGTTACTTCAGGAAATGGAAGAAGCCACCAAGAAGACTCGTCTTCAGCTCAGTCGTTTCATTGAGAGGCAGAGAAAGTATACAGATCAGCGCCGCCATCCATTAGAATTTGTCGTGGGTGATCAAGTATTCCTGAAGGTTTCTCCTACTCCTGGGGTGAAATGGTTCGGTCACCATCATAAACTCAGCCCGAGGTTCGTAGGACCGTTCGCCATCTTAGAACGTATTGGGGGACCTGTCTATCGTCTTGAGCTACCTGCTTCTTTGGCCAGTGTCCATGATGTCTTTCATGTTAGTTAGCTTTAGAAATATATCCATGATCATAATCGTGTTTTTGAAGAAGTTCCAGTGATTCCTGAAGCCAATCTGTCTTATCCGATCGAGCCTTCTAAGATCTTCAAATATCAAGAACGCCAGCTTCGCAAGAGAACCATTCCGATGGTGAAGGTAGAACATTTCTGATGGTGAAGGTACTTTGGGTGCAAGGCAAGTCTGAGGAGTACACTTGGGAACTCGAGTCTGACATGAGAAGTAAGTACCAACAACTTTTCTCTTAATTCTTGGTACGTCTCTAAGTTTGACTTCCTTATTATTTCAGTATCTTTCATGGTTAGCTTTCATGCGTTAATCTGCAAACTTCTGTTATTTTAGTTCCATTCAGAGAATTCTCATGCAAGTTTCGGGACGAAACATCCTAAGTAGGGGAGAATGTAACAACCCCTAATAAGAATAATAAATATAATAATAATAATAATAATAAATTATAAAAAAGACTTACCCTCTCTTATAACCCGAAGCCCCCCCAGTCCAAAACCCGCATCTCGCAGGATTTTCCTCCCGATCCCGCCTCCTTCGCCACTGATGGCCCCTTCTCCGCCTCCCGAGCACCCGACCGCTCTCTTCTCCGCCTCCAGGGGCTGACAACACCCCCCTCCAGGCTTGGCGCCTCTTCCTCTTGCTTCCCCGTCGTCTCCGGCGCTCCCCTTGGCAGGCAAATCCCGCAACAAATCCTCTTTTCTTGGCCGGCTGCATCCAAGGGGGGGAGGGGGCGAATACCTTCTCCCTTCCTCTTCTCCTCCTCCGGCCAGTGAGAACAAAGGCAGAGTTCTTCTCCGGCAACCCTAGCTCCTCCTCGTTCCGGCCGGTGGATTTCGTGAGGGATCTCTAAGGGTTTTGCTCGAAACCCCTCTTTGTGGATTTTTGAGCCCAAATCTGGTCTCCTTGGGTAAGGATCCCCGCCTAACTCTCATTTTCAGTTTTGCCCTAATTTATTTGGGAGAATGTTCGCCCTCCGATCGACGTAATTTCATCGTTCCCTCTTGTGTTTGTCGTAAGTTCGACTAATTTCATTTATGTTTGTGTTTCTGGTGCTGCTCATTAGGTCTAGTGGTGGAATCGCTCCAAGCCCTCTCCAAATTAGGTATTTTTGCTTCCAAACACTGCCAAAACTCCCGATCCCTTACGATAGTCTCTTCTCCCATCACTTTTGAGGGAGGTAAATTTCTAAACCCCTCTCCTATTGTGTGGTGCGAATATCAAATACATGTACAAGTGTAGAAATCTTATTTGAAATGCATTTTGATCTTGAACAGGTTTAGCTCGAGCTCTTTCTGCATCCATGGCGTTGAGAGCGTTGAGTGGTTGGCCTTCACTCAACGCCATTTGCCTTAGCTCCTTCTAAACTCTGCCAGCTGCTGAGGCGTTGAGTGAACTGGATTCACTCAACGCTTTTGTACTTATAAACTTTTCTTCTAAAAGGAGGCATTGAGTGTGTTGACTTCACTCAACGCTTCCTTCCTCAGCTCATCTTTTGACTAGGCGTTGAGTGAATTGGCTTCACACAACGCTTCTGGACTTAGTCAAATCCGGTCACTCCTTCTGGCTTTGACTGCTTGAACTTGTCTCAACGCATCTATCATATGACATTGAGTGAAATGGTTTCACTCAATGCTTTTGGAATTAGAAAACTTTTTTTGTCTATCTTCTTTGGCTTTGACAGAAACAACATAACGTTGAGTGAACTGGCTTCACTCAACGCTTCTGGACTTAGAATATTTTCCTTTGCTAGAAACTCTGTGGCTTTGACATACTGAGCTTTACTCAACGAATATGCAGCATGTCGTTGAGTGAGTTGACATCACTCAACGCTTCTGGACTTAGAATCTTTTCTCGTGCCAAAAACTCTGTGGCTTTAACTTACTGAGCTTTTCTCAACGAATATGCAACATGACGTTGAGTGAGTTGACATCACTCAACGCCTGCGGACTTAGTCGATCTTTCTGCTTGCTGAAGCTTGGCTTTGACTATCCACACCTGAATCAGCGCTTTAGCTGATCTGGCGTTGAGTGAGCTGTGCTCACTCAATGCTTCTGGACTTAACCAGAATCCTGCCCTTTGTTAGCATTCTCCTTGACCTCTGGCGTTGAGTGAATTGACTTTACTCAACACCTGTGGACATATCCAATTTCCTGCCTTTCCAACATCCTTCTTTGTGTCCACCTCTCCAATCAATGTGAAAAGGACTATCCTGCATACATGAACTTAAACACACATCAAATACAACTATGTGTATGTCATTGACTTGATTGACTTCTTACAAATCTGGAACATTGGGATCAATGGACCCAACAAACTAAGATATCACAACGAAATCACATGCGTTCTTGGCAGTCCAAGAATAGATTTTTGTATTTAGAACACTTTTAAATTTCCAGATCTACACGTAATGGATTTAGCAACTTCTGAAATAATGATCATCACATGAACCTGCCTCTGATACCACTGTTGGGTTTTGATATACGTCACAACACTTGTGCGCAGCGGAAATGGAACAAGAAAACCCAAAATAGTTCGGATCTAGCGATGAACATTGATCAAGAAGTAAAGTGCTGTAAATAAAAATTTACCTTTGAGGGATTGAGTCAATACTCAACCAAGGTGCTCTGAATGATGTCCAACAAACGACAATGACTGGAGTTCCGAGCGTAGATTAGTGTCCACGCCTCTACAGGTGATCCACACGAACGGGAGAACCCTTAGACTCTTATCGCACAAGATCTAGGTTGGAAGATAATATTCTGCATCTTCACAGACTGCTAGGTATGCTCCAGAAGAGGTGGCAGCAACGAATATGATGCCCTGGAAACACTTTCCGGCGACATATATGGACGACGGACAGTCGGCAGCGAGATCGACGTTCACGGCCTTGGCAGAACGATTCCATCGGGAGGGAAGAAGCCGACTCACGATTAGGTCAAAACATATCGTCGCTTGACTTTCGTAACTTACTCGGTTTACTGTACATATCGAATATATACTGAATACCGAGCCAACCCATACCAGCAGACCGCGCCGAACCAGACTTAAAGGAAATAAACTGGATGAGACAGAATTCGTCGAGTATTCACGTCGATATTCGAGGAATCAACACTTGACTCGACAAATCGTTGAGTATTCACGTCGATATTCGACGAATCAACATTTGACTTGACGAAGCGTTGAGTGGACTCAACGCACTCAGCGCACTCAACGCTAGACTCGTCGAATCGTTGAGTGAACTCAATGCTGACTCGTCGAATCAACACTTGACTCGAAGAATCATTGAGTGAACTCAACGCACTCAACGCATGCGTTAGACTCGTCGAATCAACACTTGACTCGACGAATCGTTAAGTGAACTCAACACACTCAACGCCTAATCGACAAGTCAACATTTGACTCGACGAAGGCGTTGAGTGGCCTCAACGCTCTCAGCGCCTAATCGACAAGTCAACATTTGACTCGACGAAAGAGTTGAGTGGTTTTGACGCACTCAACGCCTGGCTGAGTCGGCTTGATACACTCAACACCTGATTGAATCCAGTCCTTCACTCCTCTCATGTCAGTGCTTGGTCCTTCACTCATCACATGAGTAAGACCAACATAATCCAATCTTCCAAATTCTCCAAACGCTCTTATGTGCGACCCTTACAAGAACATATTGCATTGACAGTGATATTACATGGTTGATCACTTTCAGATCACCATGATAGCACCAACACCCAATATATTTATTTTAAGAGGGGCGCACTTGAAATTCATCATTTTATTTAATTGACAGAGGCGGTATGAAAATATGAAAGTGATTAGATTTTGATGGAAATTTGATGGAAGCCCCATCTCAATGTTTTGATTCCGATAGTGGTGACTGTTTCTCGTCGGAGGTCCTGATATCCGACAATTACAGGCAAAAGGTGTTTTTTGGTGAAAATGGTCGCCCCCATCAAACTTCCAACAAAATCTTCAGTTGAATGACCTATCTTGTAGCATTTTTCGAGAGAAAAAAGTGCTGCTTTTGGATCAGAATTTCATTAAGCGGTTGAAAAGTAACGAGTTCCCAAGTTCCGAAACTTCAACCTCCATTAACGGTGGTTTGAGGTACTTGGAGGAGGGAGGAAAGGAGGACCGTAGAAGATGTCGCGCGACTTTCCCCATGTCTTCCAACTGCTAATTGGCGGCCAGAATTAGGGGATGTGGCGGTGGATGCCACCCTCCTATAGGGATAGAAGCTAGGGATTGGCCCTAGAATGAGGAAGGAGGAGACCTGCCTGTGCCAGTCTAGGTCGGACTAGGCTGGCTCAGTCCGGTTTCACCTTGAATGATGATCTGAGGGTTATTTAAGGTGAAAGCCGACCGATTTGATACATGTGAAGCTCTCAATTTTTTGGCCATGATACTCATGGTATCATAATAACGGCATGATTTCGTGGATTTTTATTCAAGCTTTTCTTGCATTGTCTTGCTGCTCCATTGAATTGTAGGTTATGATTTTAACCATGGTGTTACCAGGAGTGGAATTTTTTTTAATATTGGTGTTTGCTGTTCTAATAGTTGGTCTGCTCTAATAGTTGTTCAGGGCGTTAAATGGACAGTATTATATCAGTTCATTGTTATAATAGTTGTTAATTGGACTAATCTAAGGCTCCGTTCGTTTCGATGGAATTGAGACTTTGGAATTGGCATTCAATTGTCAATTCCAATTGTGACTGTTCGGCTGCCATAATATTACAATGGAATTGGAATTCATTTCAATTCCCATGAGAATTGATTATAGAAGAAACACAGCTCACTCAATTCTTACCTCACGTGGTCTTCATTCGTGATTCCCACCCCTACCAGTGCGTCCCCGACTCTCTCAAAAATATATCAACGCAAATTCTGTTGTTTGCCCAGGACCGCATTTTTCGCCAAAGAGAGAAATTTTCGATAGGGCGCACCTTTTTCTGTCCGGGATCACATTTTTAGCCTGGGAGCGCATTTTTCGCCCGAGCCCGCATTTTTCGACCGGGTGCGCATTTTTTCGCCCGGGCGATCATTTTTGGCCATGACGCGTATTTTTCTCCCGGCTGCGCATTTTTTGCCTGAGCGACAATGAGTCCCCAGACGTGCATTTTTCGCCTGGACACGATTTTTCGCCCAGGAACGAATTTTTCGCCCGAGCATGAACTTTTCGCTCGGGCATGATTTTTTCACCCGAAAGCGGATTTTTTGCCCGAGCGTGAATTTTTCGTCCGGATGCGATATTATTCGCCCGAGCGCCCATGCGCGAATTTTTTTTCTCGGTCGCATATTTTTTGCCTGGGCGCGCATTTTTAACCCGGGATCGCATTTTTCGGTCGGGGGCGCATTTTTCGGCCGGGGGCGTATTTTTCGGTCGGGTTGTATTTTTCGCCCGGGAGCGTATTCTTCGTCCGAATGCAAATTTTTAGCCCTGATGCATATTTTTCGGATTGTATTATTCTCTACCTAGTTGCAGCATCACCAAATAATTAAGGGGCTATTTTCCAATTGTAAATTATTTCTGCCACAACCCGGCTTTAAAAAAAATATGTAATCCTTCATATAGTGATAGTTATTCAAATAGTCCCTCCACGGATCATTTGCATTAGATCTTGCATCCATAATACCATTGTTTCTTTGTTTATAATATTTTCTCTGAATGTAGCCATTGAGAGGAGAGTCCCCCGTCATAGAGTTCCAGATTGCTTTGCATTTATAATCCTTGTAGATATCCTGCATTCTGAAAATGCCAAGCCCTCCTGAAAATGCCAAGCCCTCTTGTTGGCCAGTGTACTCAACTTTTTAAAATTCGTCAAAGGAACCCAACAACCAAACATGGAGTAAGTAACAAAGCTAGTGAGTGCTAATTTAATAAGGACTAACTAGCTTCCACCTTGAGAGAGTAATTTGTTCTTCCAGTCGCTGATTTTGAGTTGTACTGTTGCCACCAAGTGATCAAAGTAGCAGATTTTGGTCATGCCATAAAAAATGGGAACAATCAACTATGTACATAAAAGGCAATTATTTTTGTTGCATCTAAAGAATTTAGTAATGGAGCCCGCCCAGGAAGCGAGAATTCTTGAACCTGTTGATAAGGTACTAGGAAAAGAACTCATGCCAGCTAATAAAGCCAGTAATAGCCATGACAGTGCGTGTGCTCCCCTTGCCAAATACATCTGTGTAATCAGCATGGAGAATATGGGATAATTTATGCCCCTTGACAAAATCGTCATCCTCATCCTCGCAAGAGATGTATCAATCCATTTTTTTAATTAAATGTATTTTGAATGCAATCTTGCTCTTTTTTTTATAAAGAGCTATCAAACTACAAGGAAGCTGCAACCAATGTCAACTGAGTTCTTCTTACATGACACAACCTGAAGGTTATGTACATAAAAATTTAAAAAAGAAAGTGTGCAAGTTAGATAAATCATTCTATGAGCTTAAACAAGCGTCTAAGATGGGGTACATAAAAATTAACCAAGTGGTAAAGAACGTTAGATTTCAGTCCAGTATCTCCGACATGTGCCTCTATCACCGCTCAATGTCATATAAAACAGTCATCATATGTCTGTATGTGGATGACATTTTAATTCTAAGGCCAGATCTGGCTGTATTGAGAGATATTACATCCACTATTGCAAAAGCATTTGACATGATGGACCTTGGTCTGGTTAATACCCTTTTAAGAATTAAAGTTAGAGTAGACAAGGGTTGCATTACTCTTAGTCAAGCTCATTATATAGAGCAAATTTTTTCTACCTGGGGTTATAAAGACTGTATGTATGTAGAGACACCATTTGATCCAAATATCTAGTTGTGTCTGAATGTAAGGACCAACGTTGACCAAGTAAAGTACTCAAAGATCGTTGGTAGCCTCATGTACGTCACAAGTTGTATAAGACCAGACATTGCCTTCTTTTTTGACATGTTGAGCCGCTTTAGCAGTAGCCCAGGTAAAGAGAATTAGGATGCTCTAGACATGTGGATGAGATATCTGAGAGGTACTAAAGATCATGCTATGTGCTACACTGGTTACCCTCTTATTGTGGAAGGATACTTTGTTGCCTCGTGGTGTTCAGAAGTTGATAATAATAAGTCTACCGGTGGATTTATATTCACTATGGGTGAAGCTGTTGTTGCTTGGAAATCCAAAAGACAGACTTGTATAGATTTGTCGTCTATGGAAGTCGAATTATTTGTCTTAGCTTCAGCTGATGAAGAGGCAGACTGGATCATGAATTTGATTCTAGGAATTCCCTTGTCTAAACTACAAGTCAATTATTTAAGCATGTACTATGATAATCAGGCAGCAGTTCAAGTCATTAAGAATGTCCTCTTTAATATTAAGAGAAGACATGTATGACTGAGACTTGCTCTATTAAATTATTTGAAAGAAGAAGACGTTATCACCTTGATCGATGTACGATCGAAGGATAACCTGGTTGATCCATTAACAAAAGAAATGTTCAAATGCTGATTAATCAAAACAGTAAGGTAAATGAGACTCAAGGTGACTTAGCTCGGCCATAGTTCAAGGATAGGCGATTTAGTTCATCCTTAGTATAAATGTTTTGATTTTTTTACATTTTCCTTTGTCAAGACAAACGTGTTTTGCTTCGCTGATGTTTGTGGTTGTTGAGTACGAATATAGTGAGTGATTTCATTCCATATCTGATGTTAATAACTTCATTGGATTCGTCTTCCTTACCTTGAAAGAGAGTGTTATTCCACATTTGATAACACAATCTAACTCATTTTGGCCCTTCTTCTGTTAATTGATTCCATTCCACACTTGATGCGTTCCAATTAACTTTAGAAAAACAGTAACTGTGATATTCCACATGGGAACACAGATACAGCTTAGGTATTCAGAAGTCCATAAAATTGTTTTTTTAAAATAGATAATGGATTCCAAGGCAGAACCTATAATACTCTGTGAAAGTGTTCTCTTAACTAATTAAAGTACCACGTTTTTACAGTAGAACTAGATACATATACATTTTTAAAGGTTTGAATTCATTTTGAATGAAATTCTATGTTAAAAATTACAAGAGATGTTGATGATGGAGGAACACTTATTATTTGGGGTCCTTATGAGGATGCCCTACTACACATCTAAGGATGATGACAACTAAAGTGTTATTTGGTTTCTAGTTTAACTCTGGTTAGCACATTGTTTAGATCTTTTGAACACTTGTTGTTTGGACTACTTCTTCTCTTTTGTTGATCATTAGCCACTGGGTATGTTGAGCCCGTGCTATAATCGTATTTTAGATTGTTATATGATGTTGCTGGAATTTATATTAATTCTTATGCGTACATACAGTTGTTCCTTTTAAGTCCAATATGTTCTGACAGGTGCTTTGAACACGGTGGTAAGTGATTCATGTTTGATTGAACACTACACACCCCACCCATTTTTTGACGTCGGGTTTATAACGAATATATGAGGAGATTGTTAGGGAAATAATTATATGTGCGTGCGTGTTGAGACCGACTCAGGAGGACCTATTGGGTTTCGTGTCAATCAAAGGCATGACTCTATGTTGGAGATACTATAAATAGTCATTTCACACTTGATGAGCTATTGTGGACTATCTTGAGCAGAGCCTCAACAAAGCATACATGCTAAAAAAGCTTTTTATGGTTTGAAACAAGCCCCAAAGGCTTGAAATTGGAAAATCGACTCCAACTTGCTTGAAAATGGGTTCACTAAATCTATGAATGAACAAGCTATATGTACCTAAAGAAAGAAGGTAAAAATAAAATTGTAATAGTCCGCTCATATTTTGATGACTTGTTAATCACAGGTTCAAGCTTGCATCTAATAAACAAGATAAGAGATTACATCAAGTCCAAGTTCAATAAGGCCGATTTGGGTATAAGCCACTATTTTTTGGGAATTCAGATATATCAAAATCAACATAATACTTTCGTCACCCAAAGAAAGTTCGTTAAAGATCTCATCACTCATTTTTACATGCAAGACTCTAAACCTGCAACAACTACTATGGCCATTGGACAAAAGTTCAGCAAAGAAGACAATGAGGAGAAAACAAATCTAGAGAACTAAAAAAGCTTAATAGGATCTTTGATTTATCTCACTAATACTCAATTGTATATTGAACAATTTGCCAATACCATCTCAAGGTATATGCAAGCACTGAGCATCAAACACCTTGCATGTGCATGCTAAACCTATTTTGCGGTATATCAACCGAACTCATGATTACAGATTGAGCTAAGCAAAAGATGAAAGAAATATATTGAAGTGTTACTCTGATAGTGATTGGATCAGCTGTTCTGAGAGTTGAAAATACACTTCTGAGTACATTTTTAGGAACCAAGTCATTCTCATGGAGCACCTGAAAACATAAGACAATTGTTCTTTCCTTATTAGAGGCAGAATATATTGATCTATGTGAGGTTGCAAGAGAAGTAGTGTGGCTTAAGAGTTTAGTAGAAGAAATAACAGAAGTAGAAGATTCAACCAAATCAAAGTAGACAATACCTAATCTATTACCCTAGCTAAGAATCTATTTTTTCATAATAAAACCAAATAATTAGAAATAAAATTGCATTACTCCAGAGAGTTCATCGGCAAGGGAGATATTATGATCGATTTTTGTGAATCACAACAACAGATCGATGATCTGGTTATGAAGCCCCTTTTAGCATCCCATTTTCATGAATTAAGAAAGAAGACCACGGTTTAGAGTTGCTATGATTATGACTTATGAGGGTTGTTGAAGCATAATCAAAGAAGCGCCATAAATATCGAATCATGATAAAACAACATTCCAATGCCTGTAGAATCAGGTCATGATGAAGCCACCGAAAGTCAGCTACATTGAAAAAGCAAAATGAGTTCCAGAAGATCTTGGATAATATTTTTTTAACAACCATTTTTTGTACTCCCAATGTCATCCCAAATTGAGTTTATTTTAATCCTTGTAAAGGCTATATATATAAGCCTCCTTGTTGTTGGAAGATAATTAGGGACAACGACAACAGCTACCATCATTTGAGGATACTTTAAGGAGACAATAGCTACCAACATATGATACGCTGAGAAGGAGACAACAGCCATTTTGATAAGAAAGAAATGAAGTAGCCGAAGATAATAAGGCAGCCCCCAAACAGGATATTGCTGAAGACTCTTATCCTGAAGAAAAAACTATGAGTTAAAAAGTTATGTAAATGGTGTTAAATAGAAAGCCCACTTTGTGAATTTTTGTTGCATGGGTATAGTATATAAATACCCATTGTTGTGTTCATGTAAAAAATATCCACCATCATAAATACATGTTTGTTTAAGTTGGGAACACCCCACTTTAACTTTTATACTTCTATATTTTAATAGTGGCATTAGAGCAACGTTCGATCTGTTCGGATTGATCATCTTATTTCACTGTTATGGCAACCTCATCATCTACCACTTCCATTTCACAAGCTTTAATTCCAATCTTTAATGGTGAGCTTTATTAGTACTTAAGTATTAAAATGAAGACTGTGATTGAAGCAAAAGATCTTGATTTGATTGAAATTGTAATTCAACCTTCGACTTCAGGAAAAGAAGCAGAAGGGAAACCAAGTAAAAACCAAAAGGTGAAAAATGCTCAAGCTCTGCTATTGATCCAACAAGCAGTCACAACAGACATTTTCCCCATATAATGGGTGCCAAAACTTCAAAAGAAGCATGAAAAATTTTGGAGCAAGGGTTTAAAGGCACAAAGAAGGTAATTTCATTTAAAGTACAATCTTCGTGGCGTCAGTTTGATATTATCAGGATGAAAGAAAGGGAAAAAGTTCTTGATTTTCATGCAAGAGTGACAAGTGTTGTAAATCAAATTTGAAACCGTGATAAAGTAATTGAAGAATAATATATTGTCACCGAAACATTAAGAGGGCTCCCAAGATTCTTTGACCACATAGTGGCTGCAATAGAAGACGCAAAGGATTTAGAAACACTTAGGGTATGTTCGTTTGCACGGAATTAAGCTCCTGGAATTGGAATTGAAGGTCTAATTCCAATTCCGTCGTTCGTTTGCTCTCTTGACGTTGGGATTTGAATTTTAATGAATTCCGTGAAATTCATTTTGAACTAAAGACAATTCTTTTCAATTTATATAAAAATTGGACAATTCCGGCCGAGACACATTTTTAAGCTAAGATCATGATTTTCGCTCGGGAGCGCATGTTGTCGCGCATGCATGCGTTTTTCGCTCGAGAGCGCGTTTTTCTCGAAGGCGCGCATTTTTCATCAGGGCGGCGTATTTCGCCCTGGCGGGTGTTTTTTTCACGCGGGCGCGATTTTTTTTCCAGAGCGCGATTTTTTCGCCCGAGCAGGAATTTTTTTGCCCGGACGCGAATTTTATCGTCCGTGCGCAAATTTTATCGCCCGGACGCGAATTTTATTGCCCTGGCGTGAATTGTTTTGCTCGGGCATGAATTTTTTCGGTCGGCCGCGATTTTTTTGCCCGGGCGCAATTTTTTACGCCCGAGCGCGATTTTTTACGCCCAGGCGCGATTTTTTACGCCCAGGCGCGATTTTTTGGTCGGGCGTGATTTTTTTCACCCAGGCATGACTTTTACCTCGAGCGATTTTTTCAGCGAACCACGCTATTTTCGCCCGACTGCGATTTTTTCGTCTGAGCGTGAATTTTTCGTCGATGCGTGCATTTTTCTTCGGGGTAGTTTATTTCGCATTGGCGCGCGCCTTTTCGCCCGGGCGTGATTTTTTTGCCCGGGTGTAAATTTTTTCACCTGACCACGCTAAAATCGGTCGGGCACGATTTTTTCACTCGGGCGTGATTTTTTCGGACGGGCGTGAATTTTTCGCCCAGTCGCGCTTTTTTTGCCAGCCGCTATTTTTTCGCCCGGGCGCAAATTTTTCACCCGACCGCATTTTTTCGCACGGGCGCGATTTTTTCGCCCGTGCGCCATTTTTTCGCCCGGGCACAAATTTTTTCTCCCAGGCGCGTTTTTTGCCCGTACGAGATTTTTTCGCCCGGGCAAGATTTTTTCTCCCGGCCTCAATTTTCTCCTGGGTGTAATTTTTCCCCCGGGCAAAAAAATCACGCTCGGGCAACAAAAACTGGCACGGACAACAAAATCATGTCCGGGCGAAAAAATCACAGACATGTGAAAAAACTGCGCTCGTGAGATAAAATCGCGCCCGTGAGAAAAAATCATAGATGAGCGAAAAAAATCTCGCCCGGGCGAAAAAACTTGCACATGGGCAAAAATATCGCTCTAATGCGATAAAGTCGCTGTCATAACGCACATTTATTTATAAAAATTTTTCATAATTTTTTCAATTCTTATATTGAATTTTATTTAACAAACGAACAAAAGAATTAATCAATTATACAATATTCAACAATATTCTTTATTAGGCCAACACTGGAATTGGAATTAGTCACAAATATTTAATTCCACAATATTCACCAATATTCAATTCTAATATTCAACAATATTCTTATCCCATGAGGTTAGAATGCTTCAAAATGAAGAGACACTTAATACTCATGAAGCAGCATTTCATAGTAAAAATGCCTAGCTTTCATAAACAAACTGAGGATAAGATAAAGAATCAAACAACACATTCTGACACATTTTCTGGATATGAAAAACCACAAAGATATCAAGAAAGAGAAAAGGAGAATATCAGATTTTCTGTTCAATGCACCTTATGCAAAAAAATAAACCATACTGCTGAAAATTGTTTTCATAGATGCAAAAGTGTAAGAATCCTGCACACTTAAATAGAGATTGCTGGTTTAAGAGGAATGATAAAAAAGTCTACAAGTACGACCTTCAATAGAGGCCTTATTCTATAGCTCTTGCACGACCTATGAACCAGGTAACAATACTGCTCATAATTAGTATATTGATAGTGCATGCTCAGGACACACATGCAATATAAAAGAAGTTTTTGCTACTCTAGATGAAACTCAAAATATCTATAGTATATCTTGGAGATGGAAATACTTAAGTTATCGAAGGTAAATGATCAATTCAGATACTTACACAAAAAGGTGTAAGTAAACTGATTTCTGATGTTCAATGGGTACCAAAGGCTGCCCAGAACTTATTAAGTGTTGGCCAATTAAATGAAATGGGTTATTCACTACAATTCTTAGATGGCCTTTGCCTCATCATGGAACCAGGGACTGGAAACATATTAGCCTCAGCTCTAATGGCAATGAATAGAACTTTTTTCCATGGACCTAAGGACTGTTTTTCATAGTGTCGTTGCCCTTTCAAGGGGTTGCACTAGTCCTTCTAGCCTTTGACATCATAGGCTTGATCTCTTAAATTGGGATGCAATGAAACTTATGTAATCTGTTTCCTTAGTCAAAGGTTTACCAACACGTCAAATCAAAAAGGAATTCTGTGAAGAATGTGGTTTTACAAAAGGTCATAGACAGACCTTTCATAAACAATCTAGTTAGAGAGCCTCTTCTTTACTAGAACTCATTTATGATGACTTATAGGGTCCATCAAGCTCTAGCTCTCATGGTGGTAAGAAGTATTTTTCCTCATAGTTGATGATTTTTCTCAATATATGTGGATATACTACCTAACCACAAAATCAGAAGCTTTACAAGTATTCAAAAGGTTCAAAGTCATTATTGAGAAACAACTCAATAGACGAATTAAAGTTTTAAAAACAGATTGTGGTGGAGAGTTTCTATCAAATGCATTTACCACTTTCTGCTCCTCAAATGGGATACGTAGGGAGAAAATAGATCTACAGTCCCCTAAGCGAAATGGAGTGGTAGAACGCAGAAATCAGACAGTTGTAGAAATGGATAGAGTTATGATGCGTGCTAAACAACAGCCAACCTCTTTCTGGGCAAAAGCCACACATACTACAGTCTATATATTAAATCGAACTCCCACGAAAGCATTAGTAGAATTAACACCCTAAGAAGCTCTACTAAATAGAGAACCATCTATTGCACATGTTAAAATCTTTGGTAGTATTGCTTATGCTTTGAATAAGAAAAAAGAGAAGTTGGGAGAAAGAAGTAGACAAGCCATTTTTATTACCTATAGTGATACCTCAAGAGCTTACCGACTTTTTTAGCCTATAGATAATAAACTAATTATGTCTAGGGATGTTGAGATAGATGAAACAACATCATGGGACTAGGAGAAACAACCTCAATCTATATAAGAAGTAAGAATCGAATTCCCATATAAATGGGGTTTTACTACAGAGCATGAAGAAGATTCAACCAGCCATCATGAGGAAGCATCTACCAGTCATCCTATGGAAAAATCTACTCCACAATAAGAAGACCTACTAAGTAATTTCCAAGATAACATTCCCTGTGAAGAAGAGGTAACTCCTTCCACTCCTGAAAAATTAAGGAGTTTGAAGGAAATATATGAAACCTGTGATATATCATTACTCTCACACACTCCTGTATATTATAATGAGGCGGCTAAATCACCTTTATGGAAGCAAGCAATGTATGAAGAAATGGGTATGATAATAAAAAAATATATCATACCTGGAGCTTAGGTGATCCACCAGCCAATTATCATCCTGAAAGTCTTGTTTTCAAGGTTAGCTAAACACCTAGAGGGGGGGGGGGGTGAATAGGTTTTTATCTTTATTTTAACTTTTCTATTTTGTTATCAGATTTTTGTGCCTGTGATTAGGTTAGTTATCAGCTTTCAAAAATATTCACAGACGACACAACAATTTTATAGTGATTCCCCAATCTTGGGTACATCCACTGTCCCTTTGCGCCTATCTAACAGTGTGTTAGATTCGACTCTCCCTCCAGAACTCAGCTACATAATAGCTTACAACACAGATCCCGTAGGACCATATAGGTCACACAGAACTAACACTTAGGCACTAATCCAATCCACAGGTCACAAATACCTTTCAAAAGGCACTAAGACAAACACAGGTCACACAGACCTTAGCCTTTATAATATAGGCTTACAACTCCAGACTCACAAAGAATCTAAACAAAAGAACAAGAAAGGTTGTATGATTAGACACCAGATCAAGAATTTTGTGTCTTATTCTTCCTGGACTGAGAAGATATCAGTCCAACCAATTGTTGTTGAAGACAATAAAGTAGGCAGTAGATTCTTTCTTCAACCAGCTTTCTTTTTCTCTACCAAACTTGTAGATCTGCTACCTCAGAATGGATTCTGATCCTGCTGTAGCAGATAGTAATTCTTAAGTTGTATCCTTCCCAGCAAGGATCTCTGTGCAGAACCACTTCTTCAGGCTCAAAAAAAATGGCGAGGAAGAAGATGAAGTTCGGCCGCCCTTTTTCGTTTTCAAAAAACCTAGACAAGGAATCTATTGTTCATTGCTCTGGCCGATTTGTTTCTTTTTATACTCTAAAGGCCAATTGAGCAGTGGGTCCGACCACCAGGATTGATGGCTGAGATTAAGTCATTCAACACATGCTTTCCATTTAATCTTGATTCAACGGCTCCTTGTTGTGTGTGGGCCACAACACTTTATGTTGGAAATATTTCTTGAAAGTGCAGAGGATGATGACAGCTGGCCTCCAACGTCTCTGGCAGCAATTCTGCATCATTTGAATTTTGGTTGACTATTTGACTTTGCTGACATTAGCATGACTCAACATCTCTGGACTTAGACAAAATTCAATCATCAGAACCAAAGGCGTTGAGTGAGTAGGTATCACTCAACGCCACAACACTTAGACAAAATTCTAAGTATTGAGCTCGACAAAAGCTGAGCTTCGTTCGACGAATGTCGAGCTCAACTCGAGAAAAGTATAAGTTCAGTTCGACGAACTGTGGACTTAGTTCGACGAAAGGCTGAACTGAGTTCGACGAACTCCAGGCTAAACTGAGTAATTTGGCTCAGTTCGACGAACGTTGAGATCAGTTTGACGAAGCTGAGCTCGACGAAAGTCAAGCAGTCCACGCTTTTGGACTTAGCCAAATTTCTGCTTAAAGGCATAGAGAGCGTTGAGTGAGCTTGCCTCACTCAACGCTATTTGCCTTAGCAAATATTTCAGCATCTTGACATTGAGTGTTTAAGCTCCACTCAACGCCAAACTAATTAACAGAATTTTTTTGTTATCTGGCGTTGATTGAGTAAGCTACACTCAACGCATGTAGACTTAGGGAAAATTTTGCCCAACTTTTCTGTGGAGTTGACTGACACATCAACACTCAACGCTAAAGCTGTATGACATTGAGTGAGTAGATCACACTCAACGCCTGTGGACTTTGCCATACTTTCTGTAACGTCCCAATTCGTGCTAGGCCCCTCGCACGTGTTTTGAGTCAAGAGACTCAACTCGGGCTCGGGGTGCACTGGCAAAAGGGTGTCAAGTGCATTGAATAAGTGTAGGGTTGGGTTCAAGGATACCCCAACCAGTAGCCAAGATGAGGGAACTCGGCCAAGTAAAAATCGACGAGAATGGAGGTTGATGCTCGTCGATCATCGAGAATGGAGGTTGATACTCGCCGATTCGACGGGTATCGGTGGTCGTACCCGCCGGACTCAGAACTGCAAGTAGGCTAAGGGAAAATCGTTGAGAATGCCCGACGATTCTCACCGATCGCCGAGAATACCTGGTGATACCCACTGATCGTCGAGTATCGCTGACTGATACTCAACGCACACAATGCCAGGATGTCCGATAAAACGGCTAAGGGAAAATCGTCGAGTATCATTGTTGATACTCGACGAATTCGTCGAGAATGACCCGCTAATACTCGTCGATCGACGGGAATGACTGGCTGATTCCCGCCGAATTTGACTTGTGCGTTTTCTGCGCCCAGGCAGATTCACCGGCTTGCACAGGCGGGCTGAACCGGACTTCGGGATTCGTGCTGAATGATCCTTGGACCGGTCACTTCAAATGAAACCTAATTTGGGCGGTCCAATTAGAGAGTGACACATGGCAAGATGACATAACCCTAATATGTAATATAAAAAGGGAGTAAGCCAAACCCTAGCCGTCGCATCCGGTATTCTTGCCGAGCCGTCACCGTGCAAAACCGATGAGAGCGGAAGAGCATAATATCGCGGGTCGCCGAAGCCGGATTCTGGAGGAAAAGCTCCGCCGTTTCTGTGGAAGAACACTGCCAACAAAGGCAAGGATGTCGCGACGAGGAGTAACGCGATCCATGGCCGGCAACAGAGGAAACGTCGGAAATGAGGTGAGTTTCCTCCCCTCTCCCTTGATGCTAGATCTGTAGCTATTCTTAGGCGAGACATCGACTCAAATGAGTCTTGATGTGTGAGAAGAAGCTTTCTAGGAAGGCCATGCTAGAACTTGTGTTCTAAAGCTTAGTCATCTTCAACCTCCCCTCGCTTCAAAGTGATGATGGGGGGGGGGGGTGGTTTCGTGAAGAGGAAATGGCCTCAAGAGGGAGAATAAGGGTGGAGGAACTTCTGGTTGCGGTTTGGGGAAAATCGCTTGAGGAGAAAGATGAACGGATGCCGTTCATTTCGCTTCAAGATGTGTGCAGAATCTGCATTCTGCACGCAGCACCTTCTTGGCTATTTTCAAGCAAGAAAGGGTCGGATCTGGGCTTTTGACTAAACACGAAAGTCGTAGCCCTTGAAATTACCTTCCCAACGAGTGGTTGCACGTTTCCAGGCGATACCTGTAGCCATGGGAAAGTCCGTTTGAATCCGCTGCGGTTGGGAGTTAATGCCCAGGAAATCTGTATCCTGTACGCAGCAGACTTCGAGTTGGATTTCTGGTATGATGTGACCAGATCTGGGCTTTAGACTAAACACGAAAGTCGTAGCCCTTGAAATTACCTTTCCAACGAGTGGTTGCACATTTTCAGGCGATACCTGTAGCCACGGGAATCCTCAGTCAAAGTTGCTGACCAGATTACATATAATTCTAGGTGATTATAATATGAACTTGGATTCGATGGAATTGATGTTGCAATCCATCTCGAGGTTGGGTGAACTCTTTTGTGTTAATCACCAAGGTAATGTGAAGATTGATGTTTGATGACTTGAATTCATATGCCGAGATGTGAATCAAGCCTAAGTGAATGAAAGGCTTTGTTATATTTGGTAGATCACCATTATGCGCATTATCTATAATATGTTGAATTCATTTGGAAGGATTTGTAAATGATTAAACTATGGTCATGATGCATAATGAATTGATGGAAGGGAATGGATAGTCCAATGCTTAGAGTGTCGTCTCCCTACGGGTAGCATTGTGGAAGTTAATAAGTGCGGTGTTGACCGTCACTAATGGGAATGAGGTTGAGTTGGATAAAATTGAACGGTTGGGCTTGGTCCTCGGTGTTCACGTCCCGAGGCTCCTTTCGTATTTGATGGATGGTTGGGCTTGGTCCTCCATCTTTCTCCGAGGCTCCTTCCATGCCACGGAATTGTGGAACTGCATGTGGTGTGAGTCGACACGCGGTGTCGTAATCCCGGATTAAGGATAGTGTGGCAGGTCTACGGGCTTGCCAATCGTCACACCGATGGGAGTTGACAGTTAGACCTTGGGCGGTTGGGCTTGGTCCTCGGTGTTCACGTCCCGAGGCTCCTTTCGTGCCAAGTGAACGGTTGGGCTTGGTCCTCGTGCTCATTTCCGAGGCTCCTTCCGTGTCATACCATAGGCCATTCGGGGCTAGGATCTTGGTGCACATTTACCCAGGAGAACCCGCTGAGCCATAGTACGCGTGTCAGCTCCACTGTTGTGTTCTTAGCGTTGAGGCGTACGGAGGCCTAGGCCAGGTAGTGTGGAGACCAACCTAGTAGTGGAGATGCCTGCTCTACTGTCACTGTCTGGCCACGACGGATGACGCCTGAGAGGTTAGCTACCTGCTCGAATAGTGGGAACTATAAGTTTGTGTCGACATAGCGATTGCATGTGCCTGATCATGGGTGTGTCATTGCATTGCATACATAACATTGCAAATCATTACATACACAAGACCCTCATCGTATAAGTTTGTATGAGCACTCCTATACGATGAGTTACTTAATGTTGAACGACCCTCAACATATATGCTTGTATGGGCATCCATATAAGTTGAGTTATTTTCTGATATTGTATTATACTCGCATGCTGTGTGGTCTGGTTAGAATAGATGATGTTATTATTGCTATACATTGCTGCTACTGCTACTTAAGACATGTATACTTATATCACCTGCTTGTATTACTGCTATTTATGTATTGTACCTATTCCTTTCTCCGCCCGGTGCCAAGGAGTCGCCGGGGGAGCGGATGTGAAGCCACTTAGTCTTTATGACTAATGGTTGCTACGTATTCCTTTTTAGGAGGAAACCCCACAGGTGGTGCAGCAGGATATGCAGACGGACAGCCAGGCCAGGGTGACAGGGCCTGAGGGGACAGTACCGTCGCTACTGTCCGTTACAGATGTGAGTGAGAGAGATTTTATTGTAGCCCTTCGTGGCATATACATTCACGTACTCTGATTATGAAGAAGCTTGTTAGCTTCTCTTTTGTTATGACTATGAACATATGCTTAGTGTGGGTTGACTTTCTTATATTATTATGGTTGGGTTGGCAATCACGTGTTGATATTGGTTGTTGCCGGCAGAATAGGCGTCTTGTGGTACAGGCTAGCCCGAGTGTTAGTGTTACCGCAAGGCGGCTGTTCTGGGCATAAGACCCCTCTCGTGCCGTGTTTTGTGTTCCGGGAGGGGGGTCTTACAAATGGTATCAGCTTGCTACGATCCTCCAAGAAGAACGTCACTTAACAATGGTGCCACCCCCGTTTGATTAGTCAGTTTGGGGACAAGCTGACTTAGCGGAAGCAGTGGTGTGCCCATATGTAATTCACACTAAGTTGTCCATCTTTAACCTTAGATTAGCCAACCTAACCCTAGGTTTGTACCTTATGTGTAGATCCCAGTACATGCTGAGCCAGTAAGGGGCACCCCCGCCCCGTCCGTACCTACACAATTCCAACAATCAGAGCTGGGGCAGACGCTCACAGCTATTCTGGATGCCTTTAGGTCCCAATCTCAGCAGGAACCTGTACAACAACAGGGTCCGGGTTCTAGTTGGTTAAGCGTTTTCCGAGCTCTCTCCCCTCCCGCTTATATTGGGACAGAGTCGGCAGTGCGTACGGAAGAGTGGCTAGACACTATACAAGAGTTGTTGGCAGGAATAAGATGTCCAAACAACATGACGGTGACACTTGTGGTGACACTCTTAGAGCTGCACGCCAAAAGGTGGTGGAAGTCCCTCATGGGCTCCACTTTTCGTGGAAGAGTGTACACGGACATTAGTTGGAGCGAATTCTCTGAAGCCTTCTTAGAGCATTTCATCCCCTCGGCCGCTCGGGATGGTCTGGAAGAGAGATTTTTGCAACTAAAGCAAGGGTCCATGTCGGTGACGGAGTACCAACGGGAGTTTCAGCACCTGGCTAGATTCACTGACTCCTATGAGCTGGATGATAGAGGGTACACCAAACGATTCTACAAAGGCTTGCGAGATCCCCTAAGGCAAGCCCTTTTGTTTATAGCGGACTCTAGTCTGGCGGAGATTATTAATATGGCGAACAGATTGGAAGCGGACCACTTGGGAAGTGGTAAGAGACCAGCGGAGGGAGTGATGGAAGCCGGCCCCAGCAACAGAAGGAGATTTGATAATAAAAGAGGAAGAGGATATCGGAGGGGTGGCGAGCGTTTCCCGCAGAACTTTAGAGAGGAGCGCCCGGTTCCACAACCGCCAGCATTACCTCCACCTCCACAGTTTCAGCAACACGGCGGAAGGCAGGAACGGGTGTGCTTTGAATGCAACCAACCGGGTCACATTCGACGCTACTGCCCGCAACTGTTTGGAGATGCGCCTTTCGCTCTCCCTCCAGCAGCCCCGCGGGGGAGAAGGTATGTGCGTGGTCGAGGACGAGGACCACGAGGAAGAAACCCCGGACCCGCTCGAGATCAGATGTATGCCCTGGACATGACTCAAGAGCGGAACCCTCAAGAGATGATTGCAGGTATGATTTGAATTAGTCATTTTGCTTCCATTAATATTCTCTAGTGGCTTAAGATATATTAGACGTCTAGCTTGGGTATTATTAAATGACACTTAGGCACCGTGATGGTCGGAGGGAAACCGGCTTATACGTTATTTGACACCGACGCCTCACATTCTTTCATGTCCGAAGACTTCATCAAGAATATACCCGGAGTACAATATTTCGCCGGTATTGCCCGAAGAGTACGCCTCCCAGACGGATCCGAGATGACGGCAACCGCGAAGTGTGAGTTAGAGATAACCATTGGGGGAAAAACCTTTGATACCCCTGCCACAATTTTGAGAATACCAGAATTCGACCTCATCCTGGGTATGGCGTGGCTGGATTGGCACCATGCAAGAATCGACTGTGCGGAGAAGCGTATCTATTTGAGACATGGGGATACTGATGTAGTCTTCCAAGGTATAAATTTCGCACCACGAATATTGTTATCCTCAATCCAGACCTTGAAAGCTCATATGAGAGGGGATGAAGTCTACATGATACGATTCGAACTAAAAGAGATGAAGGTAGATGTGAAGGATGTGCGGGTAGCACGGGATTTCCCTGAGGTATTTCCCGAGAAATTGCCATGGTTACCCCCGCATAGAGAAGTGGATTTTCAGATTAAGCTTGTACCAGGAGCTAAGCCTGTCTCCAGGACCCCTTATCGGATGGCCCCAAAAGAACTCACAGAGTTTAGAGTGCAATTGCAGGAGTTAGTAGAATCAGGGTTTGTTCACCCCAGCTCGTCGCCTTGGGGAGCCCCTGTTCTATTCGTCAAGAAGAAAGATGGAACCCTGCATTTATGTATAGACTATCGGGAACTCAACCGACTGACAGTACGGAACACCTACCCGTTACCTCGGATCGATGAGTTGTTCGACCAACTGGTGGGAGCGCATTGGTTCTCCAAGCTAGACTTGCGCTCGGGGTACTACCAATTGAGAATACAGGAGGATGATATACAGAAAACGGCTTTCAGCTCAAGGTACGGCTTATATGAGTTCACAGTGATGCCGTTTGGACTCACCAATGCCCCATCAGTTTTCATGAGCTTGATGAATAAAGTGTTTGAGCCCTACTTAGATGTCTTCGTCATTGTGTTCATTAACGACATCCTAGTCTACTCGAAGACGGAGGAAGAACATGCCGGACATTTGGCCTTAGTTCTGGAGAAGCTAAAAGAGCACGCCCTGTTCGCCAAGTTTAACAAGTGTGAATTCTGGCTTAGGGAGGTGGCTTTCTTGGGTCACGTAATCAGTGGGGATGGACTAGCTGTGGATCCGGCCAAGGTGCGTGCCGTGAAGGAGTGGTCGCCTTTGAAGTCGGCGACCGATGTGAGGAGTTTTCTTGGACTTGCCGGATACTACCGCAAGTTCGTAAAAGGATTCTCCAAGATTGCCCTCCCGCTTACTTCCTTGACAAAGAAAGGAGTGCCATTTGAGTGGACACCCCAGTGTGAAGCGGCATTCCAGGAATTGAAGGATGGACTTACCTCCGCCCCCATCCTTGTCCTTCCGTCTGGGAAGGAAGGATTCCATGTTTACACGGACGCGTCTTATCAGGGGTTGGGAGTGCTGTTGATGCAGCACGAGCACGTAATTGCTTATGCTTCAAGACAATTAAAGAAGCATGAAATCAATTACCCGGTGCATGATTTGGAGCTAGGAGCGGTGGTGTTCGCCTTGAAGGTATGGAGGCATTATCTATACAGCGTCCACTGCGAAATCTTCTCGGATCATAAAAATTTAAAGTACGTCCATACCCAGAAGGAGTTGAACCTAAGACAACGGCGGTGGTTAGAATTTCTATGCGACTATGAGTTCACCTTGAACTACCACCCCGGAAAGACGAACTCGGTAGCTGATGCATTGAGTAGGAAAGTACCCGGCTCGAACCCAGAATCTCGATTGATGAGCATGGAGTTGGCGCGGATGATTGAGGAGATGGATATTACATTGATATTTAAGGCTCCTTCGGCAGAATATACGGAGCACTTGTCCAGCATGAGCATAGTTTGTGATATCCGGGACCGGATCCGAGTGGAGCAAGGACTGGATGCGGCTCTGGCCCCGACAATCAAGTTAATCGAAGATGGGGCTACCGACGAGTACACACTAAAGGACGACCTTGTTTACTTTCGCGGCCGGCTCTACATTCCTAAAGGCAACAGAATTCGGGAGGATATCTTGAGAGAGGCACATTGCTCTCAATATTCGGTACACCCGGGAATTTCAAAAATATACGCCGGCTTACGGAAGACGATGTGTTGGCCAGGAATGAAGAAGGATGTCCGATATTATGTTACCTATTGTGAAGCCTGCCAAAGGGTGAAGGCGGAGTGCAGAAATCCCGGTGGCTTGTTACAGTCGTTGCCCATCCCCGAATGGAAGTTCGAGGGTATTTCTATGGACTTCGTACATGGACTACCTCGCTCCCGCTCAGGGAATGATTCAGTGTGGGTGATCGTTGATCGCCTGACGAAGGTTGCCCGGTTCATTCCTATGAAGAAGGAGGCTCATGTGGATGTCTTGGTACGCCTGTTTGTGGAACAATTTGTACGGTATCACGGCGTACCTAAGACGATAGTTTCGGACCGTGATGGTCGTTTCACCTCCAAGGAGTGGAAGGCGGTACAGGCATATTTGAGCTCACGTCTTACCTTCAGTACCGCATTTCATCCTCAGACGGACGGACAGTCTGAGCGGACCATCCGAACATTGGAAGATCTATTGAGGTTGTGTGTGATAGATAGGGGAGAGCCGTGGGAAAGACTCTTGCCCTTGGTGGAATTCTCCTATAACAATAGCCATCAAGCTAGTATTGGCATGACGCCCCCATGAAGCCCTATATGGAAGGAGGTGTAGGACCCCCTTGTCTTGGGTGCAAGATGAAGACCCGAAGACTTTGGGAATTGAGTACATAGATGACACTGATGCGGTGGTTAGGCTGATAAGGGATCGCATGTTGGAGGCTCAAAGTCGGCAGGCAAAGTATTACAACGCAAGGCACCGTATGGTGGAATTTCAAGTGGGTGATAAGGTGTTTCTAAAAATCCGGCCGATGCATGGAGTGTCACGAGTGCGAGGAGTGAAGAAGCTCAGTCCACGGTATGTTGGGACCTATGTCATATTGGAAAGGGTTGGCCCTTTGGCCTACCGGCTGGAGCTACCGCCCGAGCTAGAGAATCTCCACAATGTGTTCCATGTGTCGTCGCTTCGGAAGGCGCTGTTGCGGCCTGAACAATACATCCCCACAACTGATGGTAAGGTGGCGCTTGACAGATCTGTACGACTGGAGCCGGTGCGGATTGTTGATAATGAGATAAGAATCTTGCGCCGCAAAAGTGTTCCCTTGGTAAAAGTGCCATGGTCTAATCATGGGAAGGAGGAATTCACATGGGAGCCCATGGATTTGATGCAAGGACGCTACCCGGAGTTGTTTGCTTCAGGTAATTTTATTTAAAAGCATATTATTTCATTTTCTGTATGCTTTACTCCCGGTGACCTCAGCCTGATTTCGGGGACGAAATCTTTTTATTTTGTTTATAGGATTTGTAACGTCCCAATTCGCGCTAGGCCCCTCGCACGTGTTCTGAGTCAAGAGACTCAACTCGGGCTCGGGGTGCACTGGCAAAAGGATGTCAAGTGCATTGAATAAGTGTAGGGTTGGGTTCAAGGATACCCCAACCAGTAGCCGAGATGAGGGAACTCGGCCAAGTAAAAATCGATGAGAATGGAGGTTGATGCTCGTCGATCGTCGAGAATGGAGGTTGATACTCGCCGATTCGACGGGTATCGGTGGTCGATACCCGCCGGACTCAGAACTGCAAGTAGGCTAAGGGAAAATCGTCGAGAATGCCCGACGATTCTCACCGATCGCCGAGAATACCCGATGATACCCACAGATCGTCGAGTATCGCTGACTGATACTCAACGCACACAACGCCAAGATGTCCGATAAAACGTCTAAGGGAAAATCGTCGAGTATCATTGTTGATACTCGACGAATTCGTCGAGAATGACCCGCTAATACTCGTCGATCGACGGGAATGACTGGTTGATTCCCGCCGAATTTGACTTGTGCGTTTTCTGCGCCCAGGCAGATTCACCGGCTTGCACAGGCGGGCTGAACCGGACTTCGGGATTCGTGCTGAATGATCCTTGGACCGGTCACTTCAAATGAAACCTAATTTGGGCGGTCCAATTAGAGAGTGACACATGGCAAGATGACATAACCCTAATATGTAATATAAAAAGGGAGTAAGCCAAACCCTAGCCGTCGCATCCGGTATTCTTGCCGAGCCGTCACCGTGCAAAACCGATGAGAGCGGAAGAGTAGAATATCGCGGGTCGCCGAAGCCGGATTCTGGAGGAAAAGCTCCGCCGTTTCTGTGGAAGAACACTGCCAACAAAGGCAAGGATGTCGCGACGAGGAGTAACGCGATCCATGGCCGGCAACAGAGGAAACGTCGGAAATGAGGTGAGTTTCCTCCCCTCTCCCTTGATGCTAGATCTGTAGCTATTCTTAGGCGAGACATCGACTCAAATGAGTCTTGATGTGTGAGAAGAAGCTTTCTAGGAAGGCCATGCTAGAACTTGTGTTCTAAAGCTTAGTCATCTTCAACCTCCCCTCGCTTCAAAGTGATGATGGGGGGGTGGTTTCGTGAAGAGGAAATGGCCTCAAGAGGGAGAATAAGGGTGGAGGAACTTCTGGTTGCGGTTTGGGGAAAATCGCTTGAGGAGAAAGATGAACGGATGCCGTTCATTTCGCTTCAAGATGTGTGCAGAATCTGCATTCTGCACGCAGCACCTTCTTGGCTATTTTCAAGCAAGAAAGGGTCGGATCTGGGCTTTTGACTAAACACGAAAGTCGTAGCCCTTGAAATTACCTTCCCAACGAGTGGTTGCACGTTTCCAGGCGATACCTGTAGCCATGGGAAAGTCCGTTTGAATCCGCTGCGGTTGGGAGTTAATGCCCAGGAAATCTGTATCCTGTACGCAGCAGACTTCGAGTTGGATTTCTGGTATGATGTGACCAGATCTGGGCTTTCGACTAAACACGAAAGTCGTAGCCCTTGAAATTACCTTTCCAACGAGTGGTTGCACATTTTCAGGCGATACCTGTAGCCACGGGAATCCTCAGTCAAAGTTGCTGACTAGATTACATATAATTCTAGGTGATTATAATATGAACTTGGATTCGATGGAATTGATGTTGCAATCCATCTCGAGGTTGGGTGAACTCTTTTGTGTTAATCACCGAGGTAATGTGAAGATTGATGTTTGATGACTTGAATTCATATGCCGAGATGTGAATCAAGCCTAAGTGAATGAAAGGCTTTGTTATATTTGGTAGATCACCATTATGCGCATTATTTATAATATGTTGAATTCATTTGGAAGGATTTGTAAATGATTAAACTATGGCCATGATGCATAATGAATTGATGGAAGGGAATGGATAGTTCAATGCTTAGAGTGTCGTCTCCCTACGGGTAGCATTGTGGAAGTTAACAAGTGCGGTGTTGACCGTCACTAATGGGAATGAGGTTGAGTTAGATAAAATTGAACGGTTGGGCTTGGTCCTCGGTGTTCACGTCCCGAGGCTCCTTCTGTATTTGATGGATGGTTGGGCTTGGTCCTCGTGCTTTCTCCGAGGCTCCTTCCATGCCACAGAATTATGGAACTGCATGTGGTGTGAGTCGACACGCGGTGTCGTAATCCCGGGTTAAGGATAGTGTGGCAGGTCTACGGGCTTGCCAATCGTCACACCGATGGGAGTTGACAGTTAGACCTTGGGCGGCTGGGCTTGGTCCTCGGTGTTCACGTCCCGAGGCTCCTTCCTTGCCAAGTGAACGGTTGGGCTTGGTCCTCGTGCTCATTTCCGAGGCTCCTTCCGTGTCATACCATAGGCCAGTCGGGGCTAGGATCTTGGTGCACATTTACCCAGGAGAACCCGCTGAGCCGTAGTACGCGTGTGAGCTCCGCTGTTGTGTTCTTAGCGTTGAGGCGTACGGAGGCCTAGGCCAGGTAGTGTGGAGACCAGCCTAGTAGTGGAGATGCCCGCTCTACTGTCACCGTCTGGCCACGACGGATGACTCCTGAGAGATTAGCTACCTGCTCGAATAGTGGGAACTATAAGTCTGTGTCGACATATCGATTGCATGTGCCTGATCATGGGTGTGTCATTACATTGCATACATAACATTGCACATCATTACATACACAAGACCCTCATCGTATAAGTTTGTATGGGCACTCCTATACGATGAGTTACTTACTGTTGAACGACCCTCAACATATATGCTTGTATGGGCATCCATATAAGTTGAGTTATTTTCTGATATTGTATTATACTCGCATGATGTGTGGTCTGGTTAGAATAGATGATGTTATTATTGCTATACATTGCTGCTACTGCTACTTAAGACATGTATACTTATATCACCTGCTTGTATTACTGCTATTTATGTATTGTACCTATTCCTTTCTTCGTCCGGTGCCAACGAGTCGCTGGGGGAGCGGATGTGAAGCCACTTAGTCTTTATGACTAACGGTTGCTACGTCTTCCTTTTTAGGAGGAAACCCCACAGGTGGTGCAGCAGGATATGCAGACGGACAGCCAGGCCAGGGTGACAGGGCCTGAGGGGACAGTACCGTCGCTACCGTCCGTTACAGATGTGAGTGAGAGAGATTTTATTGTAGCCCTTCGTGGCATATACATTCACGTACTCTGATTATGAAGAAGCTTGTTAGCTTCTCTTTTGTTATGACTATGGACATATGCTTAGTGTGGGTTGACTTTCTTATATTATTATGGTTGGGTTGGCAATCACATGTTGATATTGGTTGTTGCCGGCAGAATAGGCGTCTTGTGGTACAGGCTAGCCCAAGTGTTAGTGTTACCGCAAGGCGGCTATTCTGGGCATAAGATCCTTCTCGTGCCGTGTTTTGTGTTCCGGGAGGGGGGTCTTACACTTTCAGCCAATTTCTCTAGGCTAAGACTGACTCAACCTGACTTACAGCCTTTTTATTGTATGACGTTAAGTGAGTAGACTACACTCAACGTCTGTGGACTTAGCCACATTTTTGGCTATCTTCTAGTTAGGCTGAGACAGACTCAACGCTATATATTATATGGCATTGAGTGAGTAGACTACACTCAACGCTTTTGTACTTAGCCAATTTTTTGGTTATTTGTCAGTTATGCTGAGATAGACTCAACGCTATATGTTATATGGAGTTGAGTGAGCCGTCCTCACTCAATGCCCGTGGACTTAGGAAAATTCCTACAAAGCAAAATAGAATCCATACCTCTGGCGTTGAGTGAGCTTGCCCCCACTCAACGCCGGTGGATTTAGTCGATTTTTGCTATGTCCAGCAACCACTTATTGTGTCCACATGTCCAATCAATGTGATATGAACAACCTGCACTCAAAACCTCAAATGCACATCAAATACAGTTGATGTGTGTGTCATTGACCAGTTTGACTTCTCACAAATCAGGGACATTGGGAACAATGGACCCAACACATCCCATTGGCTTAAAACGGATCTTCAAAACTAAATACAATGAAGAAGGAAAAGTGGTAAAAAAAGTAAGGTTATTCGTAAAAGGTTATGCTCAGATACATGGAATAGATTTCCAAGAAACATTTGCACATGTAGTACGTATGGAAACTATCAGGACAATTATTGCCTATGCAGCAGCTACTTATCAACAACCCATATACCAGTTAGATGTTAAATCAACCTTCTTGAATGGGTACATCAAAGAAGATATATATGTTGTTCAACCACTGGGATATGAAAAACAAGGTGAAGCTTATAAGGCATTAAAACTGCATAAAGCCCCTTATGGGTTAAAACAAGCCCCTGGGGCATGGAATTTCAAAGTTGACTCTTTTCTTCAAGAGAATGGCTTTCAAAGAAGCACAATGGAACCGTCCCTATATCAAATGGAAGACTCTACTGGTAATTCAATACTACGCCTTTATGTCGATGATGTTATTCTAACTAGATGCTCACCTACATTGATACATCTTGTAAAAAAAACATATGCATAATCGTTTTGAAATGATAGACCTTGGCATAATGAGATATTTTCTAGGTATGCAAATTGATCAGACGCCTTCATATATTTTTCTTTCGCAAGAAAAATACATTAGAGAGTTACTAATCAAATGCAATATGCAAGATTGCAATTCTGTTGTAACTCCTTTAGGCCCAGGAGATAAATTGCTGAAATGTCAGGAAGAAGATGAGAAAGCCAATGAAGCAGTGTATCGATCCGTAGTAGGATCATTAATCTATAAGACACACACACGACCTGACATAGAACATGCAGTAAATACGGTGTCATGCTTTACCTCAAATCCCAACCAGCAACATCTTGCAACAGTAAAATGCATCATGCATTATCTATATGGAACTGGAAAATTTGGACTCCTCTATCAAAAATGGGGAAACATGAGTTTTCTAGGGTATTTTGATGCAGATTAGGGCGGATGTCCAAATGACCGAAAGAGCACAAGATGCTATATCTTTTTCTGCGGCAAAAACCCAATCTCATGGACTTACAGGAAGCAACATTCAGTAGCGTTGTTATCCACAGAGGCTGAATATGTGGCGCTAAACGCGGCCACATGTGAAGCACTCTTGTTACAACAACTTCTACATTTCCTGCAACATCCGGAAGAAGATGAACAGGTAAAACCGTTGCCCTTACTTTGCGACAATATTTATGTTATAGCACTGGCAAAAAACTCAGTCTTTCATGGCCGAAGAAAGCATATTGAGCTTAGGTACCACTTTTTCAGAGGATTAGTGGAAAAAGGGCAGATAACCTTGGAACATTGTAGGTCAGAAGAGCAATTAGCCGACAAATGCACAAAAGACTTACCACGAGCACAATATGTGCAGTTACGTCAGAAGATTAACATCGTCACCTCCCCTGGTTATGAGGGGGTGTTGGAAGATAATTAGGGAATGAGATAGCAGCTGCCATCATTGGAGGATACTTTAAGAAGGAGACAACAGCTATAAGTAGAGGATACGTTGAGAAGGAGACAACAACCATCAAGATAAGAAAGAAAGGAAGCAGTCGAAGTTTATAAGGCAGCTAGCCCCCAAACAGGATATTGTTGAAGACTCGTATCCTGAAGCCTGAAGACAAAACTATGAGTTAAAAAGCAATGTAAATGGTGTTAAATAGAAAGCCCACTTTGTGGACTTTTGTTGCATGGGTATAATCTATAAATAGTCATTATTGTGTTCATGTAAAAAGTATTCACAATCATAAATAAATGTTTGTTTAAGCTGGGAACACCCCACTTAAATTTTTGTACTTCTATATTCTAACACTTGTTCCCGAGCTTAGTAAGCTATATCATCAAGCCATCTAGCCACTTTTTAACACCCTTTTGTGCAATAATTATCCCAAGTAGTACCGTCTACTTTTCCCCATCATATCCCTCCTGCCTTACTTTTTATTAATTTCAACAATATCTCCATGGGAGGAATGAGGGGGAGTTGGTCCTGCTTTTATTTTGCAGGAGGAAATTCAATGTCCCCAAGTCGCCGTGCCGTTGGAAGACTAATTAAGTGTGAGGAGAGGTCTCTTCTTCCTTCTATTAAAATTAGACCTCTTTCATCATTATATTTTGTTGAATATTATGTTTCTTGGTCCTTCAACCCTATCAACTTCGTACTATGTATGATTATAATCGTGTCTTTTCATTCATTGTCAGCAATATTTGTCATGTTGTCCTATATGGGAATAATCATAAACTTGTGGATCGAAAGAGGGATGCATATATATTGACCAATGAAGTCGATCAGTCGAGATTATCAGCTCGATCAACTTATTTGCATTAATTTCTCATGAGCTAGTTTGGTCGGAATTAACGAATTAAGTTAACCCTTTGTGAGGCATAGATTTAAAATGACCTATTCAACTAATTTGAGCCATTAACTGAAATTATCATGTAAAATTGAGCCATTATTTGATTAAACATTTATTTATTACCATCAACAATTCATTTAAATTTTCCATTCTTCTTCCACAAAATAAAAGTATAAAACCCAAGCTTCCACAAAAATAATTATTTGTTGAAAAAATTCATTTTCAAATTATGTCGTGTTAATTAGGATTGTGTACCTGTGAGCATTTTCCGGATTATAGATATGTTTAAGTATCTTCCATGATTATTTATTCATTTTCCGGATTATATATACTCCGTCAAGTATTGTATTTTTAAAAAAATGAGCATAATTTATTAGAATGACAGCATATATACCAACATATTTATTAATTTCTGTGTTTTAATAGCAATATTATTCTCTATGTATATATATATACGAATATATGTAAAAACGCGCAGCTCGTTTTTGACTAAAAAACGCGCTCTCCAGAAAAACGAAAACAACACCTCCTAGACAGCATGTTTAGAAAAAGTGGTCATCATGAAAGTTGTAGATCTCATCGAGATCTACAACTTTTATGTTGACCACTTTTTCTAAAAATGCTGTCTAGGGGGTCTATTTTCAAAAGGCGCGAAGGGGGTCCGCGCAATAAATATAAATCGTAATATTTATCGGGCGGAACCCCCTTTCGTGCCTTTTGAAAATAGATCCCCTAAACAGTATTTTTAGAAAAAGTGGTCAACATGAAAGTTGTAGATCTCGACGAGATCTACAACTTTCATGTTGACCACTTTTTCTAAAAATGCTGTTTAGGGGGTGTTTTTTTCGTTTTTCTGGGAAGCACGTTTTTTTGTCAAAAACGAGCTGCGCGTTTTTTCAGTGCCCCCATATATATATATATATATATATATATATATATATATATATATATAAAACATATCATATGCAGGCTAGCTTAGGTGCGGGCGTACGGGCATGAGGATTTGGGGGTCAAGGAGGCTCCAAATCAAAAAGTGACAGGCACGGGCCTTCGGCCCTGGGGGCATTCGGCCCTGGGGGCATTCGGCGGGGGTGCGATAATCGGCGGGGTGCGACATTTGGCGGGATGCGACATTCGCCGGTGGTGAGACATTTGTCGTGGGGACGACATTTGTCGTGGGCGGCGACATTTGTCGTGAGCGGCGACATTTGTCGTGGGCGGCAACATTTGTCGTGGACAATACCCGCCCCTATGGCCTCGCGCGACAGTACCCGACCGACGACGACGGGCTCCGCCCGCTCCCGGCGGGCTACGCCCGACCTGCAACATATACATATGAGTACTCAAAATGACCGTAAAAAAATATAAATCAAGAATATAATTTTTATTTTGTAAAACAAATTATATTTTAACGTTAAAACATTAATTTTTCTCTTATCATTTCTAGTTAGAGACAATAGGTCTAGGGTATCTAGTGTTTTTATTTTTTGTATTTTAATATTATAAAGTTGTGTAATTACCTAAAAAGATATTGTCTTTATAATATACTAATATAAAGTTTGGTATAATTGTGTAATTATGAATACAACTATAAAGACAATATAGAGACATCAGACAATGTTTCACCAAAGAGTAGTTTTCGTATATTTCTATATATATATCTATATATATATATATATATCTATATATATATCTATCTATATATATATAAATATATATATATATCTATATAAATGTCCGTACATGCATGCACGACAATCAACAATAATTACAAGCGATCAAATGAAAAGAATACCCAATAAAACATCAAAATACGTGCAGTATGATCAAAAGTCCAACCCACCCCAAAGACTATCACAAGGCATTTCTACACAGAGATCAACATCCACTGTCGAAGGCGGCGACAAGGGGAAGAAATTCTGCTGCAACTCGCCGTCGTCAAAATCATAGCCGGCCGGCCAATCAGTCATGCAGTTCTGCTGCATGAGCTCATAATCCATATCGTCATACGGGAACAACTGATCAGACAACACCGCCGTGGATGGCGAAGCTACAACTTCTCCCGTGATCATCTCATGGACATCTACAAAAATATCATCATGCATTAAAATATGAGATCAATCGAAATAATTTTGATTTACAAAAAAAAAGTATACTAATTAAGAGTTACGTGCCGGCGCGACACTATCCGAGTCCGCGAATTGACCGAGCGGTTCGGGGCCATCGATTAATTTTTGAATCAATGAATTCCAATAGTCGACGTCATGGAGCTCTGCACCCAAAATGTAAGAGAGCAACTCAGGCCAAAATAATTTTGATTTTAAAATAAAAATGTCTACTAATTAGAGTATAGCTATAAGAGTTACCGGCGGCGGAAGCATCCGAGTCAACGGGTTGATGAAGTGCCTCGGAAAGCAAATCTTCCATCCGGATCATCTTGCATCAAATAATTAATCCAAAATTGAACGTCTTCATCCTCCATCAACGGCGATGAGGGAGAAATAATCGTATCATTATTGGTGGTCCGTTTAGAGGACATGTGTTGGATTGAAGGGAGCTCTCTCCAGACCATGGCTCCGTAAGTCTCCGGCGGCGGCGGGGGAGGCAGAAGAAGCGGCGGCGATGGTGGCGCTGCTGGATGCTCAATTTTTCCTGCTCCCCTCTGCTTCCTCTTCGTCAATGAATTGCATATATTCTTTATAGCATTATCCGTTCTTCCAGGAAACTACATTAATCAATATACAAACACCAAAACATTAATTAGAGACCATTTGTTGCATTCATTACAGCCACTGAATTCAGAAAAGATAATCACAGTTAAGGCCCCGAATTCAATTCAGAACTAATAATTAATCACAGCAAGCCCTTTGATCATGCCCCCAAATTCTTCTTCTTCCTCTTCGACAAATCTCTTCCAATACCAATGTCCCTTCTGTTGGAGAAAAGGCAGTGATCAGGAGACGCCGCCACCTACAAAGGCCAACAAGAAGAAGAGTTAACCTAACAGTCAACAAAAGGGGCAAGAAAAGCTGCACAAAAGGATAAGAAGAAAAAGATGACCAAGCCAATATAAAAACAAAAACCAAAACTTATCTTAACTGTTGACTTATGTGTCTTGTCACCAAATTGCTAGACTTGTTTTTTTTACCTATATCTGTTACTATTGATATAGCAGACCTCTCTTGTAAATGTGTGCAAAACATCAATAAAAACAAAAGCTCTTTCTGGTCCATATCGTTGCAATCCTTTTTATAGCCAAAATAAATTAAGATCCATTTAATTAAGATTGGTACCAGAGCCAACTTGGTTAAATTGAGGTGAAGTTTCTTCACTAGAAAAGTTGCTATCTGAAAATCAGCAACAAAGGAATCATACATGGCTTCATCCTCTACCAGTTATATTCCTCTCTATAGTCAGTCAGGAGTGCCAATTTTCAATGGTGAGATGTATGAGTTCTGGAGCATCCGTATGCTCACACTGTTTGATTCACAAGATCTCTTGGAAGTCATAGAGCAAGGTATACCTGTGAGAGACAAACCAGAAGTCTCCTCACCACTTAAAATCACAGAACTCACATCTACTGTGACATCTACTACAAAAGAAGAACGGATTAAAAATGCAAAAGCATTACTTCTTATACAACAAGGAGTGTCCAATACCATATTTTCGAGGATCATGAGTGCCTCTTCTGCAAAAGAGGCATGGGACATCCTTAAAGAAGAGTTTAAAGGAACTCATAAGGTAATATCAATTAAAGTTCATACTTTATGGAGACAGTTAGATGCTATAGAAATGAAAGAAGATGAAACCATTATGGATTTCTATGCTAGAGTAGCAAATATCACCAACCAAATCCGTAATCTTGGAAAGGTTGTTGAGGATCAACAACTTGTCCACAAGATTATGAGAAGTTTACCAGCAAAGTATGATCATGTAGTAGCAGCAATAAAAGAGGCACATGATATGGATCTTTTAACTACCACTGAGTTAATGAGTTCACTACAATCCCATGAAGATAGACTCAAGAAGCATGCTCCAATAGTGGAACAGGCTCTACAAACAAACACATGTACTAATAGAATGTTTCAAAGGCCTCCCCAGAAAACCAAGAAGATACATCAAAAGGGAAAGAGTAGAACTATGTACCCCATTACCCCTATGTATTGTGAGTTATGTAAAAAACCAACACACAATACACAAGATTGTTTTAATCGCTGCAAAAGGTGTAAAAAACCAACCCATTTTGATAGAGATTGTTGGTATGAAAATAAAGAGGAAATAAAATTTACAGAAAAAGCGGGTACTGAAGCCCTTTTCTTTACAAATGACAATACTATACCAATGAAACCAGCAAACTATAGATGGTATATTGATAGTGGAGCTTCTTGTCATATGTGTGGAGATAAAAATCAGTTTATCACACTTGATGAAACTATAAAATCTATAGTTTATTTGGGAGATGGACAATCTCATTCAATTGAAGGTAAATGGATGGTTGCAGTAAAAACAAGTACCGAACATCTAAAAACAATAAGTGATGTTCAGTGGGTTCCTCAGTTAACGCAGAATTTACTCAGTATTGGACAGCTACAAAACAAGGGATATTCAGTGATCTTTACAGCCAAGCAGTGTCACATTTATGAAGATAAAACAAAGCACTTAATTGTCACTGTACCCATGACCTCTAACCAAGTGTTCTACCTTGATATGAAACTTGTAGCCTACTCCATCACTCTACCTGAAGGAAGCCAAAGTTCACTTTCCAAGTTATGACATCAACGTCTGGGTCATCTTCATTGGAAAGCTCTCTAAGAAACTGCAAAATTAGCAAAGGGAATGCCAGAAGATATCAAAATTCAGAAGGATTTTTGCCATAGCTGTGCAGAAGCAAAGGCTCATAGGCTTCCTTTTCCTAAAGAAGCAACTTGGAGGAGCAAAGTCCCGTTGGAGTTAATTCATGCTGATTTATGGGGACCAACACAAACTCCTTCACACCAAGGTAAAAAATTCTACTTCTTATTAGTCGATGATTGTTCACGATATATGTGGATCTATTTCCTTATTCAAAAATTAGAGGCTTTTGAGGTATTCAAAATATGGAAAGTAAAAGTTGAAAACCAATTACAAAAATCAGTAAAAGCCCTGAGAACAGATAGGGGGGGGGGAGAATTTCTCTCAAACCAGTTTTTAAAGTTCTGTGAACATGAAGGAATAAGAAGAGAGTTAACTGCACCACAAAGCCCACAACAAAATGGCGTAGTAGAGCGAAGGAACCACACCATTGTTGAAATTGCAAGAGCAATGATGCTCCCTATGGATCTACCTAAGGCATATTGGGCGGAAGCAACCAATACAGTCGTATACATACTAAACAGGACACCAACAAAAGCCCTGAAGTACAGTACCCTGCATGAATCTCTCTTCATGAGAAAGCCATCCATTGCTCACTGTAAAGTATTTGGATGTACACCATATGTATTGAAATCAAATCAAAGCAAGTTAGAAGCAAAATCAGAGAAATTGCTTTTTATTGGTTATGATACATACTCAAAAGCCTATCGGCTACACAACCCCCAAACAAACAAATTGATCATATCACGAGATGTTCAGTTTAATGAGACAGAGAAGTGGCCTTGGGGATCAGAAAAAGGTACTTTCTTCAATAAACCCGTTGTGGTTGAACATTGGGATTGGATCCCAAGTTCCATCCAAACAACTCCTAAAGACAATATCATATCGAGAAATGATATTGTAGATCAACATTCATCTTCATCCTCATCTCCCCAAAATACCGGCAACATAGAAACAGTGTTCACAGAAACATCAAGTTCCTCACCCATCCAAAAGACAAAAAGTCTGAAAGAAATTTATGAGCAGACTGAGTTAGCATTTAGCACAAATGTTCTAGTAGATTTTCAAGAAGCATCCAAGTCAGAATGCTGGATCAAAGCTATGGAGGAAGAGATAGGAATGATAAACAAACAACATACTTGGTCCCTGTCCAAGAGACCACTAAACCAAGAAGTTATTGGGTTAAAATGGATATACAAAGTAAAAAACAAATGAAGCTGGTGAAACCATAAAACACAAAGCTAGAATAGTAGCAAAGGGCTATTCACAGGTTCCCGGCAGATATTTTGATGAGTCTTTTGCGCCAGTAGCTCGTATAGAAACTATAAGATTCATCATAGCTAAAGCTGCTCAGAATAACTACCTAATATATCAACTTGATATCAAATCAGCGTTTCTAAATGGAATTCTAAAGGAAGAAGTATTTGTAGACCAACCATGTGGTTTCATAATTCCAGGACATGAACATAAAGTTTATAGATTGCACAAAGCATTATATGGTCTTAAACAGGCTCCCCGGGCCTGGAAAGAAAATATAGATTCATTTCTTATACAAGATAAATTCACAAGATGCCATGTGGAAGCCTCTCTATATATAAAAAAAGAGCAGTCACATATCTTGCTTGTATGCATCTACGTCGATGACATTATCTATACAGGTAATAGCTCTATTCTGTTGCAAACATTTAAAACTAAAATGTTGCAAAAATATGAGATGACTGACCTTGGTCTACTTCGGTTTTTCCTTGGCATACAAATTCTACAACATCCAAATTATTTTTTTTTTCACAAGAAAAATATGCCACTGAATTGATACATAAATGTGGGTTAAGTGATTGTAATGCCACAGTAATCCCAATAGCTACATCTGAAAATTTATGAAGAGACAAGAAGGAGAAGAAGGCACAAACGAACAGAGCTATCGCAGACTTATCGGTTCACTGTTGTATTTGACACATACCAGATCAGATCTAGAATATGGAGAAAACAAATTATCCAGGTATGTCTCAAATCCCAGTAAACATCATTTAGAAATTGCCAAACACCTTCTGTGATATGTACAAGGGACAAAGAATTACGGACTTGTATATAAGAAAGGGGAAAGGGAACCCTAAATGGATACTGTGATGCCGACTGGGCAGGTGATAAGGAAGACAGAAAAAGCACTAGCGCATACCTTTTTGCATATGGAAATCATCCAATTTCATGGAGCTCACGCAAACAACAAACAATAGCCTTATCCTCCACTGAAGCGGAATATATGGCCTTGTCAAATGCAGCATGTGAAGCTTCATGGTTAAATGAAATCAAAAAGCAAATTAGAGAAGATGAAGAAGTGAAGAATGAAGAAAAACCATTGTTGATCCAGTGTGATAACACCTCTGCAATAACGCTTGCCAAAAATCCCATTTTTCATAACAGGAGCAAACACATCGCAGTAAAGCATCATTTTGTTCGTGAACAAATTGAGCTCGGTAAACTTCGAGTAGAATATTGCTCTACCGAAAACCAAGTAGCTGACATCCTAACAAAAGCTCTACCAAGACAACGATTTCTCATGCTGAGAAAAGCGATAAAGGTCGGGCCGCCTCCAGATCAAGAGGGGGTGTTGGAGAAAAGGCAGTGATCAGGAGACGCCGCCACCTACAAAGGCCAACAAGAAGAAGAGTTAACCTAACCGTCAACAAAAGGGGCAAGAAAAGCTGCACAAAAGGATAAGAAGAAAAAGATGACCAAGCCAATATAAAAACAAAAACCAAAACTTATCTTAACTGTTGACTTTTATGTCTTGTCACCAAATTGCTAGACTTGTTTTTTTTACCTATATCTGCTACTATATATATAGCAGACCTCTCTTGTAAATGTGTGCAAAACATCAATAAAAACAAAAACTCTTTCTGGTCCATATCATTGCAATCCTTCTTATAGCCAAAATAAATTAAGATCCATTTAATTAAGACCTTCCACACTCTCTCCATCTCCTCCAGCTTCAATCCTTTGGTCTCCGGCAGGAAGAAGAAGACGAACAGAGTCATCACAAACACCCAGCCCCCCAAAAAGAAGAATATTCCCCATTTAAGATGACAGAGGATGAACAGCATTCCCTGCGCCATCATTGCCGTGAACAGGAATCCCGCCGCCACCCCGATGCTCCGCCCCACCGATCTGATTTCCAGGGGAACTATCTCGCTCGTCACCAGCATCGGCAATGGTCCCCATGACAACGCGAACCCCGAAATGAAAAGGCAGAATAGCGCCAGTAATACGCGCGCGTACTCGCCGCTCATGTTGCCGTGGTCTCACAGCTTCGCCGCCATCACGCCTCCCGCCGCCACCAATGAAAGAAACAGTTCCAGCCCGCCCACCAAGAAGAACACCCGCCGCCCAACCATGTCTACCAACGGAGTCGCCACAAGATTGGTGGCCGTCGCTGTTACCCTCATCACCACCGCCGAAAGCAGGGAGGCGCTCTCCTGTTGGAAGCGTGAACACCACGAGTACGACAAGAAAAAAATATTTTCTCCACTCCGTGTTGCGGTGAAATCACAGTGCGAGAACCTACAACGAGCTTCTTCCGCTAGAGCTAGCCCGGCGAGCCTTCCTGCGAGTTGCTTACAGGCGAGATACTGTTCTGGCGAGAATGAACAACGAGACCACCTCCGGCGAGTTGCAAGGTCCCCGACGAGACTACCAGGGCTGCTGCGAGGTTGGCGGCCAGCTACAGTGCGAGAGCTATCCAGCGAGTGCACGTCTAGGTGGCGGTGCTTCCGGCGAGGCCTCCTGTGCGAGTACACTGCAGCGGGAGTACGGACGAGAATGGCAGCGAGGACAGCTCCGGCGTGTGCAGTGAGCGAGTGCGAGTGCTTCGCCGAGATGGTTTGCGAGACTAGCCCGTCGAGAAGCACCCAGCGGCGGAAAAAAAAACCAGTACAGCAAAGGGAAAAATAAAGTTCCTGCGGGAACTATTGGAGGCGGGAGTATTAAAAACTCTCTCACTATTCTCTCTCGCAACTCTCTCTCTCTCCTGCGGGAAGGATAATGATTTTCAAAGGCAAAGTAAGATTCTATCTCCATCAGCTTTAAAAGAGAACACCCCAAGCCATTAAATAGGCACATACAACTAATAGAAATGCGACAAGTGTCCCCCTCATTAAATGTAACACAACTCTCTCTTCTAAATAAAACATATATCTATACATATATACAAAAGAATATGGGCAGCCAATAGGATTGCACGGTGTAACAATGAGGCCCTCCAAAGTAATCCCAACCGTTCATATGCGGGCATGAGATTTTGGGGGTCAAGGAGGCTTCAAACCGAAAAGTGATCAACATGAAAGTTGTAGATCTCGGCGATCCGAACAACCTTCATGTTGATCATTTTTGGATTTGGAGCCTCCGTGACACGTTCATATGCGGGCATGCGATTTTGAGGGTCAAGGAGGCTTCAAATCGAAAAGTGATCAACATGAAAGTTGTAGATCTCGGCGATCCGAACAACCTTCATGTTAATCATTTTTTGATTTAGAGCCTCCGTAACCTTCGATTTGGGAATCGAAAAGTCTGGGCGGCGAAGCCCGCCGGCGGGGCGGGGCGGGCGAAGCCCGCCGTCCCGAGCTGTGTACTGTCGCGGAGGGCACGGGGGGCCCCCCGTGCATTGTCACTCGTATATATATATATATATATATATATATATATATATATATATATATATATATATATATACAGAAAACTGAAAAAACGCGCAGCGTGTTACGGCCTAAAAAACGCGCTCCTCCGAAAAACGAAAAACACACCCCCTAAACAGCATTTTTAGAAAACGTGGTCAACATAAAAGTTGTAGATCTCGTCGAGATCTACAACTTTTATGTTGACCACGTTTTCTAAAAATATTGTTTAGGGGGTCTATTTTCAAAAGGCGCGAAAGGGGGTCCGCGCAATAAATATAAATCGTAATATTTACCGGGCGGAACCCCCTTCGCGTCTTTTGAAAATAGACCCCCTAAACAGCATTTTTAGAAAAAGTGGTTAACATGAAAGTTGTTGAGATCTACAACTTTCATGTTGACTACTTTTTCTAAAAATGCTGTTTAGAGGGTGTTTCTTTCGTTTTTCTGAGGAGCGCGTTTTTTAGGCCGTAACACGCTGCGCGTTTTTTTAGTGCCTATAAGTAGAAAAACAAGTTGACCCGGTCAACAATCTTGATTCCAGCACACTCCCCCTCAAACTTGGTATACCATGCCGAGTTTGTCTTTGAGCTATATATATATATATATATAGGGATTGGAATATATAAGCTCAAACTTTTTTAAGCTTAAAAAAGTTTGAGTTGGTTCTTCCACAATACATGTCAGAATTAGGCAAATAATATATGCATTTTGTAGCCAAGAACGAGATCTACAAATTTCATGTTGAACATTTTTCCAAAATTTGCATGGTTTAGCCGGAATTGGCCCCGAAAGGTTGCTGACTCGAATTTTAAAATTTTAGGGTTTAGGGTTTAGGGTCAACAATCTTGACTCCACCTTCAGCACACTCCCCCTCAAACTTGGCATACCATGCCGAGTTTGTCTTTGAGCTTCTCGAATGTCTCCACCTTCAGTGTCTTGGTAAAAATATCTGCAACCTGCTCTTCGGTGGGGCAATATACCACTTCGACCGTCTTCAACTCCACCTGCTCGCGGAGGAAGTTGTACCTCGTTTCAATGTGCTTGCTACGCCCGTGTAGCACTGGGTTCTTTGCGAGCTGGATGGCCGACATGTTATCCACAAACATGGTCGTTGGCCCATCCACTCCATGGTGTAGACTCTGCAGTAGATTCCTCAGCCAGATAGCTTGGCAGGTACACGCCGCCGCCGCAATGTACTCGGCCTCGCATGACGATAGAGCTATCGTGGCTTGCTTCTTCGAGCTCCATGAGAATGCTCCCGTTCCCATGTGGAAAGCATACCCGGAAGTGTTCTTCCAGTCATTCACATCCCCACCGTAGTCACTGTCCGAGTAACCTACCAGCTCCAGCTCTTCTCCTGTTGAATACTTAAGCCTGTGGCCTCTTGTCCCATTTATATACCTCAGGATCCTCTTCGCCTCCGTGAAGTGGTCTTCCTTCGGTTCTTCCATATGTCTGCTCACCACCCCGACCGCATACATGGTGTCTGGTCGGGTGAAGGTCAAGTAGCGTAGACTCCCCACCAAGTTTTTGAATAAGGTGGAGTCCACCGCCCCTTCCTTCGACTCCTTACTTAGCTTCAACCCTGGATCTGCAGGGGTGGAGATAGGCTTGCTACTCTCCATCCTGAACTTCTTCAGTATCTCCTCAGCGTACTTCTTCTGGGAGATGAAGATCCCTTCTTCTCCCTGCTTCACCTCCACCCCTAAGAAGTAGCTCAGCTCTCCCAAGTCCGTCATCTCGAACTCTTTCTTCATCATTCCTCGGAACTCTTCATACATCGCAGTGTTGTTCCCTATGAAGATCATGTCATCTACGTAGAGACGCACTATCATCATGTTGCCCTCCTTATCCATCTTGGTGTAGAGTGCATACTCATGTGGACTCTTCTGATAGCAATGCTTCTACAGGTAAGCATCTATACTTCCGTTCCAAGCTCTCGCTCCTTGTTTCATCCCATATAGTGCCTTGTCCAGCTTGCAGACCTTCCTCTCCTGCCCTTTTACTATGTACCCTGGAGGCTGCTCGATGTACACATCCTCCTCCAGGTATCTATTCAAGTAAGCAGAGACCACGTCCATCTGTATTATCTTCCAGCCATGATGTGTTGCTAGCGCGATGATCAACCTGATAGTGTCTATCCGCGCTACGGGGGCGAACACCTCATCATAGTTAACTCCTTGGACTTGGCGGTAGCCCTTCACAACAAGCCTTGCTTTGTGTTTCTCTACGCCTCCATCTTTATTCTTCTTCACCTTATACACCCACTTCACCCCGATGGGTTTGTGGCCTGCAGGTGGATCCACCAGCTTCCAAGTGTCGTTCTTCTTGATAGAGGCGATCTCCATATCCATCGCCTTTCACCAAGTTTTTTCTTGGATGGCTTCTTCATAAGAGCACAGTTCAACACCTGCAAATAGATAATATAATGAAAAATTGTTAAGTGCTGGTGCCGTCTCCTCATAGATCTCATCCAACCTCCTCATCCGAGGTTGAGGACAATTGTCTTTACTTCCACTGGTGCTAGCTCCGCCAGAGCTGCCATCGCTTGTGCTTGCTTCACTTGAGTAAGGGGTGAGAGCTCCCCCTGAACCTCCGCTAGGTGGTGATGGTGGCTCAGCTCCACCCATCGCCGCTTCATCTCCCTGACCGCCCTCTTCTTCTTCATCATTGAAGAACATCCCCTTGATGTTCCTTATCTCCTCATCCCAGCTCCAGCTGTTACCTTATTCAAACACCACATCCCTTGAGATGATGGCCTTCTTAGTCACCGGGTTATACAACTTGTAAGCCTTTCTCGCAGGAGCGTAGCCTTCAAAGATGCACTTCTCGCTCCGGTCATCTAGCTTCCTTCTCCTCTGGTCCGGGACGTGGGCATAAGCCACACACCCGAAGACCCTTAGGTGCTTCACACTAGGCTTCCACCCACACCAAGCTTCAAATGGGGTCTTGAACTTCACGCTCTTCGTTGGACAACAGTTCAGCACGTACACAGGCACTTGTACTGCTTCCGCCCAGAACTTCTTAGGCAGCCCCTTGCCCTTCACCATACTCCTCACCATGTTCATGATGGTTAGGTTCTTCCTCTCTGCCACTCCATTTTGCTGAGGTGAGTATGCCGCCATCAGCTGATGAGAGATCCCCCATTGCTTGCAGTACTCGTCAAATAGCCTAGAGGTATACTCCCCACCTCTATCTGTCCGGAACACCTTCAGTGGCTTCCCACTCTCCTTCTCAGCCATTGCCTTGAACTCCTTGAACTTGTCAGGAGCCTCGGCCTTCTCCTTAGAAAATACACCCAACACTTTCTGCTGAAGTCGTCGGTGAATGTGATGTAGTACCTGCTTCCTCCAACTGAGGTAGTCTCAAACGGACCAGCGATGTCCGGGTGAACTAGCTCCAGCTGTCTTGTTGCTCTCCGGAACTTGCCACCCTCAAAGGTTTCTCTCTTCTACTTACCTTTCGTGCATGCCTCACAGACCCTTTGAGGGGGTGTGATCATAGGCAACCCTTCCACCATCTTGGAACATGATTGCAGCTTCAGGCCTGTGAACCCCAGATGGCCTATCCGGTGGTGCCACAGCCACGCTTCCTCCTCTTCTTCTGTCCTTGCGAGACACGACGTCTCTGCAGTATCCATCCTTAATGTAAAGAGACGATTCTTCGTCATCTTCACCCTCACAACTTCCTTCCCTTGATGATCTTTCATAGCTAGGGTGCCATCCCTCAATAAGACACGGTAGCCCTATTCCACCAGCTGTCCAAGACTTAGGATGTTACTCCTCAAGCCTGGCACGTAGAAGACATCGTTGATGTGCACCTCCTTCCCATTCAATATGATTGCTACTACTCCCCTTCCTTCAACAAAAATATTCGAAGCGTCGCCGAAACTGACCTCACCACCATTTGGTTTAAGGCTCGTAAACAGCTCCTTCTCTCCGCACATATGGTTACTAGCTCCAGTGTCTAAGTACCACACACCGTTCCTTCCACCTCCAGCTCCTTGGACGGTTAGGAACATCATCGGGTCACCTCCCGTGTTACTAGCTTATGCATAATGGTTGGATTCTCCTCCCTTCCTTGGAGCCCAGCAGGCGTAACTCATGTGCCCAAACTTGCTACAGTTGTAGCATTGGATTTGGGACATGTATCCTCTTCCTCCTCTTCCTTGACCTCTTCCCTGGTCTCTTCCCTGTCCTCTGCCTTGGCCCCTCCCTTGGCCTCTTCCTCTTCCTCCTGTGTTCTAGCCTTGATTTTGTTCCACCTCCTTCTGGTGTGGTTGGTATCTTCCTTGGTCTATGCCTCCTCTTCCTCCTCTACCTCTTCTTTGTTAGCCACAGCCACACTGTCCTCCTCCTCTTCCTGAGCTCTCTCCAAATTTGAGTTGAGTCTGGAGTGCTTTCCCCAAGCCACTCGACTCCTTGTCATCCTGCACCATGCGGTACTCGTGGGCTTGCAGCGAGCCAATAAGTTCATCTGCCATCATCACGGTAAGATCCTTTGACTCCTCAATGGCCACTACCACGTGCCTGAACTTATTGGACATAGATCACAGGAGCTTCTCCATAAAGCTAACCTCATCTATCGTCTCCCCATTTCTCTTCATCTCATTTGTGAGCGTCCGCAGACGTGTCACGTAGTCACCGACCTTCTCCGAGCCTTGCATCCTCATCAACTCATACTGGGCTCGGAGGGATTGCAATTTTACCTTCTTGGCCTTGTCCACTCCTTGCATAGAGCGTTGTAGTATCTCCCATGCTTCTTTTGAAGTCTCAGCGTCCGAGATCTTCTCAAATGTTGCCTCGTCTACTCCTTGGTACAAAATAAATAGTGCCTTCTTATCCCTCTTCTTGGATTCTCTCAACGCCACCCTCTGAGCGTTCGTCAACGCAGCCTCTGCTTCAACAGTAACCGCCTCAACGCCATTTTCTACTACCTCCCATAACTCCTTGGAGGCTAGTAGTACTCGTATTTGAATACTCCAGTTCCCGTAGTTGGGGTCTTGCTCAACTTGGGGACTTGCCCCGGCATCCCACTTCCTGTATCCCTCTCTTCTAGTCGCAAACACTTCCCGAGGTGTCGAACCTCCCTCTGATACCACTTGTTGGAAGCGTGAACACCACGAGTACGACAAGAAAAAAAATATTTTCTCCACTCCGTGTTGCGGTGAAATCACCGTGCGAGAACCTACAACGAGCTTCTTCCGCGAGAGCTAGCCCGACGAGCCTTCCTGCGAGTTGCTTACATGCGAGATACTGTTCTGGCGAGAAAGAATAGCGAGACAACCTCCAGTGAGTTGCAAGGTCCCCGACGAGACTACCAGGGCTGCTGCGAGGTTGGCGGCCAACTACAGTGCGAGAGCTATCCAGCGAGTGCACGTCTAGGTGGCGGTGCTTCCGGCGAGGCCTCCTGTGCGAGTACACTGCAACGGGAGTACGGGCGAGAATGGCGGCTAGGACAGCTCCGGCGAGTGTAGTGAGCGAGTGCGAGTGCTTCGGCGAGATGGTTTGCGAGACTAGCTCGATGAGATGCACCCAGCGGTGGAAAAAAAAAACCAGTACAACAAAGGGAAAAATAAAGTTCCTGCGGGAACTATTGGAGGCGGGAGTATTAAAAACTCTCTCACTATTCTCTCTCGCAACTCTCTCTCTCTCCTGCGGGAAGGAAAATGATTTTCAAAGGCAAAGTAGGATTCTATCTCCAGCAGCTTTAAAAGAGAACACCCCAAGCCTTTAAATAGGCACGTACAACTAATAGAAATGCGACAAGTGTCCCCCTCATTAAATGCAACACAACTCTCTCTCCTAAATAAAACATATATATATAAAAGTAGAAAAACAAGTTGACCCGGTCAACAATCTTGACTCCAGCATCTCCTTCATCCCCACAGTGCGGAACATCACCGGAGCGTAGAATCCGACCATGTTGATACCGACGAAGTGCTGGAAGATGGGGAGGGCGAGGGACATCACTAGCTTGTTGGACTTTGACATGTTGACCGGGCCCATATAGTTTGGGGGGTTACATATTTTATGTGTTTTGAATGCAAGGGGAGTGAATGTATTTAATGCAGAGAGTTGAGAGGTTGGTAAATGAGAGGTTGGCTAATAGCTTTCATGGTGGTGGACACTTGTCCATTTTTGATAGGTCTTGTATGCCTATATATTGGCATGTATGTATTCCTTTATTCGATTGATGAAGATAGAGAGATAAGCTCCCAAATTTCAGTTTCTGTTTTAGAGAGAGAAAGAGAGCGCCGCAGCGCCGAGTGTTTCTATTAAGGAGATCAAGTGACAAGGAGGGGAGCGGGTAGATCACTCCTGTGTTCTTCCCGTGCGAATAGAAGGAGGTTGCCTGGTGATTTGCTAATCTCGCCGTCGAGCGAGAGCTGTGATTTACTTACCGCGCACTGAGCCATTCTCGCCCGAGCAAGTAGCATCTCGCGTGCGAGAGAGATAGAGTTGCGAGTGGGGTTCTCGCTGGGTTTGTTAACCGAGAGGCTTGGACTGCTCGCCGGTTGTGCTCGGCGGTTAGAGTGGTAGAACTCGCCGGCTTGTTTTGGTCTCGCCTGAGTGGGTCTCGCCGGCAGGAAGTGCTGTGCTCGGTTTGTGGTGTAGGAGGAACTCGCCCGGTCCAATACTCGTGCGAGTAGAGTAGAACTCGCGGCTGGCTTTAGTGGTGTAGAAGTTGGGTAGAATTGTGTTTGTGGAGTTTCATTGTGTGCGCAGAGAGTCCAAGCATGTTTCCAAAATAGCTGAGGCCGATATTTTTGTCTTGTAATTCGGCGCAGGGGGCACATACCGGTGGTTACCGACGTCGGAGCATCAGTGGCCGCCATGATGAGCTGGTCCAGCTCCTCGCCGACATCGGCTATGCCCCTTATTCTTTGGAGAAGCCTGGAGACTTGATGAACATCAAATCCGCGTTGGATTAGACTGGTGGGAGTCTCAGGGATGAACATAGAGCCGACGACAATGAGAGACCATTAGCTGCAGTAGTGTTTGTGGAGTTGAACGATGCGGTCTTTCACTTAAGCGGTAAAGGGCTCTTTTTTGAGGCGAGGATGGAGCTGATTCTTCCACCGGAGCCGGAAACTCTTGCCGCCTCTCCGGAGGCCGCTTTTCCTAGCAACCTCGTCCCATTTATTCGCTCCGTGTTTTGTAATGTAAGCCAGTAGAATCTCATCCTCCTCCTCTGTCCACGGGCTCTTCGTCCGCAGTGCCGGCAATGTCGGGCAAGCCGCGGACAAGTTCGACTGAATTAAGTACTGCATTTCCATCTCCTTAAAAAATATATATATATTACATCGTCGTATCGTCGCTGGCTAGCTTCGAGACTGCAGGTGCACAGACAAATTTCAGCAATTAGAGAATGAAAATACAATTAACCTGAAAATTGTTGGAGTTTTGTTGACATGTTGACCGGGCCCTACATGCATAGGAAGATATGTATTTTTTATGTTTTGTTTTATTGTGTTTTAATAAGGAGAGAGAGATTGTAGTTATTAGGAGAGAGAAGAGTGCTTGCTTTACTTTGCCTATAAATAGGCCTTTGTAGTTCTTTTTTCGTGTGCTGAGAATAGAAAGAGAAAAGCCTCCAAAAATCTTTTCCTGTTTTTCGTCTTGGGAAGTGCAGCAGCACTGTTTTCTTGCCGAGCGGGGAGGAGTTAGTCGCCGGGCTAGTAGGACATCTCGTCGGCATGGAGTTCTCGCCGCTTGTGGTTCTCGTCGGAGTAGTTGTCGCGCGAGTAGAGGGACTAGCCGGAGTCGGTCTCGCAGAGGTGTCGTGCTCGCCGACCTGTTGCTCTCACCGAGTGAACTCGCGCCGGGTGTACTCGCCTGGAAACATAACCGCCGCGAGAAGTTGGTCTCGCCAGCAAGTTGGGAGGAGCTCGCAGGGAGAGTGCTCGCTAGTGAAGTTCGCGCGGGTAGTCGGTCTCTCCGGGTGTGTTTGTGGTGTGTAGTTTGAAGTTGATTTGTGTACGGAGGGACTCATTCGCGTTTCCAACAAGTGGTATCAGAGGGAGGTTGTGACCCCAGGAAGTATTCGTGACAGAGTTGAGATGGAAATGGGAAGTGGAATGCTGGGGCAAGTCCCCAAGTTGACCAAGACTAACTATGGGAATTGGAGTATACAGATGCGAGTGCTACTCGCCTCCAAAGAGTTGTGGGAGATAGTGGAAGATGGTGTCGAGATGCTTACAGCGCAGAGGACGGCGTTGAGGGAGTCCAAGAAGAAGGAAAAGGAGGCATTATTTATAATATACCAAGGTGTAGATGAAGCTACCTTCGAGAAGATCTCGGATGCGGAGACGTTGAAGGGGGCATGAGAGATACTCCAACGCTCCATGCAGGGATTTGATAAAGCAAAGAAGGTTAAGTTGCAATCCCTTCGAGCCCAGTATGAGGTGATGAGGATGCAAGGCTTGGAGAAGGTCGGCGACTACGTGAAACGTCTGCGGACGCTCACGAATGAGATGAAGAGAAATGGGGAGACGATAGATGAGGTCAACTTTATGGAGAAGCTCCTGCGATCTATGTCCAAGAAGTTCAGGTATGTGGTAGTGGCCATTGAGGAGTCGAAGGATCTCACCGTGATGACGGCTGATGAACTTATTGGCTCGCTGCAAGCCCACAAGTACCGCATGGTGCAGGATGACGAGTAGTCGAGTGGCTTGGGGAAAGCACTCCAGACTAAACTCAACTTTGGAGAGAGCTCAGGAAGAGGAGGAGGCTAACGTGACCGTGGTTACCAAGGAAGAGGTAGAGGAGGAAGAGGAGGCAGAGACCAAGGAAGATACCAACCACACCAGAAGAAGGTGGAGAAAAATCAAGGCTGGAACACAGGAGGAAGAGGAAGAGGCCAAGGCAAAGGACAGGGAAGAGACCAGGGAAGAGGTCAAGGAAGAGGAGGAAGAGGAGACATGTCCCAAATCCAATGCTACAACTGTAGCAAGTTTGGGCACATGAGTTACGACTGTTGGGCTCCAAGTAAGGGAGGAGATGCCAACCACTATGCGGAAGCTAGTAACACGGGAGGAGACCCGATGATGTTCCTAACCGTCCAAGGAACATGAGGTGGAACGAACGGCGTGTGGTACTTAGACACTAGAGCTAGTAACCATATGTGTGGAGAGAAGGAGCTATTTACAAGCCTTGAACCAAATGGCGGTGAGGTCAGTTTTGGCGATGCTTCGAAGATTTCTGTTGAAGGAAGGGGAGTAGTAGCAATCATGTTGAATGGGAAGGAGGTGCACATCAACGATGTCTTCTACGTGCCGGGCTTGAGGAGTAACATCCTAAGTCTTGGGCAGTTGGTGGAAAAGGGCTACCGTATGTTATTGAGGGATGACACCCTAGCTATGAAAGATCATCAAGGGAAGGAAGTTGTGAGGGTGAATATGACGACGAATCGTCTCTTTACATTAAAGATGGATGCTGTGGAGACGGCGTGTCTCGCAAGGACAGAAGAAGAGGAGGAAGCGTGGCTGTGGCACCACCGGATGGGCCATCTGGGGTTTACAGGCCTGAAGCTGCTATCATGTTCCAAGATGGTGGAAGGGTTGCCTATGATCACACCTCCTCAAAGGGTCTGTGAGGCATGCACTAAAGGGAAGCAGAAGAGAGAAACCTTTGAGGGTGGCAAGTCCCAGAGAGCAACAAGTCAGCTGGAGCTAGTTCACTCCGATATCGCTGGTCCGTTTGAGACTACCTCAGTTGGAGGAAGCAGGTACTACATCACATACATCAACGACTTCAGCAAGAAGTGTTGGGTATATTTTCTGAAGGAGAAGGACGAGGCTCTTGACAAGTTCAAGGAGTTCAAGGCAATGGTTGAGAAGGAGAGTGAGAAGCCACTGAAGGTGCTCCGGACAGATAGAGGTGGGGAGTACACCTCTAGGCTATTTGATGACTTCTGTAGAGAGTGGGGGATCTCTCACAAGCTGACAGCGGCATACTCACCTCAGCAAAATGAAGTGGCAGAGAGGAAGAACCTAACCACCATGAACATGGCGAGGAGTATGGTGAAGGGAAAGGGGCTGCCTAAGAAGTTCTAGGCGGAAGCAGTACAAGTGGCTGTGTACGTACTGAACCGTTGTCCAACAACGAGCGTGAAGTTCAAGACCCCATTTGAAGCTTGGTGCGGGTGGAAGCCTAGTGTGAAGCACCTAAGGGTCTTCGGGTGTGTGGCTTATGCCCACATCCTTGACCAGAGGAGGAAGAAATTGGACGACCGAAGCGAGAAGTGCATCTTTGTAGGATACGCTCCTGCGAGCAAGGCTTACAAGTTGTATAACCCGGTGACAGAGAAGGCCATCATCTCAAAGGATGTGGTGTTTGAGGAAGGCATCAGCTGGAGCTTGGATTAAGAGGTGAGGAACATCAAGGGGATGTTCTTCGATGATGAAGAAGAAGAGGGCAGTCAGGGAGATGAAGCGGAGATGGGTGGAGCTGAGCCACCATCACCACCTAGCGGAGGTTAAGGGGGAGCTCTCACCCCTTACTCAAGTAAAGCAAGCACAAGTGGTGGCAGCTCAGGTTGAGCTAGCACTAGTGGAAGTAAAGACAATCGTCCTCTACCTCAGATGAGGAGGTTGGATGAGATTTATGAGGAGACAACACCAACACGTAACAATTTTTCATTATATTGTCTATTTGCAGATGTTGAGCCGTGCTCTTATGAAGAAGCCGCCCAAGAAAAAACTTGGAGAAAGGCAATGGATATGGAGATCGCCTCCATCAAGAAGAACGACACCTAGAAGCTAGTGGGTACACATGCAGGCCACAAACCTCTCGGGGTGAAGTGGGTGTATAAGGTGAAGAAGAATAAAGATGGAGGCGTGGAGAAACACAAAGCAAGGCTTGTTATGAAGGGATACCTCCAAGTCCAAGGAGTTAACTATGATGAGGTGTTCTCCCCCGTAGCGCGGATAGACACCATCAGGTTGATCATCACGCTAGCGGCTCATCATGGCTGGAAGATAATGCATATGGACGTGGTCTCCGCTTACTTGAATCGCTACCTGGAGGAGGATGTGTACATCGAGAAGCCTCTAGGGTATGTAGTGAAAGGGCAGGAGAGGAAGGTCTGCAAGCTGGACAAGGCAGTATATGGGCTGAAACAAGGAGCAAGAGCTTGGAATGGAAGGATAGATGCTTACCTGCAGAAGCATGGATATCAGAAGAGTCCGCATGAATATGCACTCTACACCAAGGTGGATAAGGATGGCGGCATGATGATAGTGTGCCTATATGTGGATGATATGATCTTCACGGGGAACGACACTTCGATGTATGAGGAGTTCAGAGGAATGATGAAGAGAGAGTTCGAGATGACGGACTTGGGAGAGCTACGCCATTTCTTGGGGGTAGAAGTACAACAGAGGGAAGACGGGATCTTCATCTCTCAGAAGAAGTATGCTGAGGAGATACTGAAGAAGTTCAGGATGGAGAGTAGCAAGCCTATCTCCACTCCTGCAGATCCAGGGCTTAAGCTAAGTAAGGAGTCGAAGGAAGGGGCAGTGGACTCCACCTTATTCAAAAGCTTGGTGGGGAGTCTACGCTACTTGACCTTCACCCAACCAGACATCATGTATGCGGTCGGGGTGGTGAGCAGACATATGGAGGAACCAAAGGAAGACCACTTCATAGCGGCGAAGAGGATCCTGAGGTACATCAACGAGATAAGAGGCCATGGGCTGAAGTACTCATCTGGAGAGGAGCTGACGCTGGTAGGTTACTCGGACAGTGACTACGGCGGGGATGTGAATGATCGCAAGAGCACTTCCGAGTATGTTTTCAACATGGGAACGAGTGCGTTCTCTTGGAGCTCGAAGAAGCAAGCCACGATAGCTCTATCGTCATGTGAGACAGAATACATTGCAGCGACGGCTGGCACCTGCCAAGCTATCTGGCTAAGGAACCTTCTGGAGAGTCTACATCATGGAGTGGATGGACCAATGACCATGTTAGTAGATAACATGTCAGCCATCCAGCTTGCGAAGAACCCTGTGCTACATGGGCGTAGCAAACACATTGAGACGAGGTATCATTTCCTTAGGGAGCAAGTGGAGCTGAAGACGGTGGAAGTTTTGTATTGCCCGACCGGAGAGCAAGTCGCGAACATCTTCACTAAGGCGTTGAAGGTGGACTCGTTCCTAAAGCTCAAAGGCAAACTTGACATGTGCTGCCAAGTTTGAGGGGGAGTTTGTTGAAGTTTTGTTGACATGTTGACCGGGCCCCACATGCATGGGAAGATATGTATTTTTTTATGTTTTGTTTTATTGTGTTTTAATAAGGAGAGAGAGAGAGATTGTAGTTATTAGGAGAGAGAAGAGTGCTTGCTTTACTTTGCCTATAAATAGGCCTTTGTAGTTCTTTTTTCGTGTGCTGAGAATAGAAAGAGAAAAGCCTCCAAAAATCTTTTCCTGTTTTTCGTCATGGGAAGTGCAGCAGTACTGTTTTCTTGCCGAGCGGGGAGGAGTTAGTCGCCTGACGAGTAGGACATCTCGTCGGCCTGGAGTTCTCGCCGCTTGTGGTTCTCGCCGGAGCAATTGTCACGCGAGTAGAGGGACTAGCCGGAGTCGGTCTCGCAGAGGTGTCGTGCTCCCCGACCTGTTGCTCTCACCGAGTGAACTCGCGCCGGGTGTACTCGTCTGAAACCATAACCGCCGCGAGAAGTTGGTCTCGCCAGCAAGTTGGGAGGAGCTCGCAGGGAGAGTGCTCGCTGGTGAAGTTCGTGTTAAAATACAAGGAGCTCAATTAAGCTCAAGAGACAACTCAGCTCACAGCAATAACATACAGATAAAGCTAGTCGAAGAAGCTCAGCAGGATGGCGTGGTGATGAAGAAATCCCCAAGTGACAAGAAGCAGCGCACCTGCAGAGAAAGAGATGGAGGCGTTTCAGAAGAGATACAATGACAAGCAAAAAGGTGCGGCGCTGATGCGTGAGGAAGAAGAAAGCCCCAATCGTTTTATGCTTATTTAAAGTCCCATTTGGGCACAATTGTTTATGTATGAAAAAGACAAAGTCTTATTTTAATGTGATATCTGCCACTACTCTTTGATTTCTCCGATTCCTGTGCCACAAACACAACCATTGAGTGTTATAATAGTTTTGAATATAATATTACTAAAGCTTTTATATTCTGTCAAAGCTTTTATACACTATTAGTCGTATCAGAGCCGATGGCTTTCAAAGGAACTGGAGCAATGTTGGCCTCGAATATGCCAGTATTCAATGGCGATCACTATGAATACTGGGCTATTCAAATGAGGACACTTTTTCTGTCATAAGGACTGTGGGAGGTCGTGCAAAATGGAATTCAAGAAATGGCAACTACATCAGAGACTAGACCTACTGCAGAAGAACTAAAAACGGCAGCAGAAAATCAAAGAAAAGATGCAAGGGCACTTGTGTATATCCAACAAGGTGTCACCAACACCATTTTCCCAAGAATTATGGTTGCAACCACATCCCAAGAAGCCTAGGAAACTCTCCAAGTTGAATATAATGGTTCACCTCGGGTAATCTCAATTAAACTTCAAACGGCCTGGAAAGTTTTTGATACTTTACTTATGAAAGAAAATGAGAAAGTACAAGACTTTATAACAAGAGCCACACAATCAATAAATCAGATAAGGATGTTAGGTGACACCATAGAGGATAAACGGGTAGTCCCAAAACTTCTTAGGAGTCTAACTCCACAATTTAATCATATTGTTGCTGCAATCGAAGAATCTAAAGACCTCAATGTCTTAAGTATACCAGAGTTACTAGGTTCTCTGCAAGCCCATGAAGATAGGTTAAATCTACAACCCACTTCAATGGATCAAGCCTTGCATTTAAATTCACTACCCATCAAAAATCTTACACAGAAACAAAAATCAGAAAAAACAGACTACACAGTCAACAAGAAACTTCTGTTAACAAATAACAGAGGTAGGGGAAGAGGAAGGTTTTCTCCCCAAGGAAGATCTACCTATAATAAAAATGGCAGTCTGTCCTGTTCTCTGTGTAATAGAACAAATCATGAAGCTCATGATTGTTTCTACAAATGTAAAAGGTGCAAGAAGCCAACACACATGGATAAAGATTGTTCGTTCAAAGATAAAACAATATCAAAAAATACTGAAGAAGAGAAGAAAGAGGCAATGTTCTACCTGAATGACAAAAAGAACTATCTTAATACCACTTGGTACATTGATAGTGGTTGTTCAAGTCATATGACAGGGAACAAAAATCTCTTTGTCTTTATAGATGAAAGTTTAATTGTTGATGTTGTGCTAGGGGATGGAAATGTGCAAAAAATTCAAGGAATAGGAACTATAAAAGTGAAAACTGTTTGGAATCAAACTAGATATATATATGATGTAAGCTATGTCCCAACATTGACATCCAATCTCTTAAGTGTGGGACAACTTCTTCATAAAGGCTATGAAGTCCACTTCACAAGTGATTCCTGCACTATTATCAACAAGTCAGGTGAGACTGAAATCATTGCAAAAATGACAAGCAATAGAATTTTCTCCTTGAATTTATATCCGGTCAATGAAGTAGTTCTTACCAGCACAGCACAAATACAGCAACAAACTAAGTTATGGCACCAAAGATTTGGTCATCTGAACGGACAAGATATGAAGAAACTAAGTACACAACATATGGTAGAAGGTTTACCTCCAATAACTACAGATAATACAGTTTGTGAAAAATGTGCAGAAGGAAAAAATCACAGATTACCATTTCCAAAGACATCATATATAAGAAGTTTAATGCCACTTGACTTAATTCATTCAGATCTATGGGGACCATTCACAACTCCATCATTAAGTAGTAAAAGTTACTTTCTTCTATTTGTGGATGATTGCAGCCGCTTCATGTGGATCTACTTCCTCAAACACAAGAGTGATAGTTTTGATACATTCCAAATCTGTAAGGCACTTGTTAAAAACAATTTGAAAGATCAATTAAAACTCTAAGGACCGATAGAGGAGGTGAATTCACTTCAAATGAGTTTACCTCCTACTGCAGTAAAGAGGGTATAATAAGAGAGTTAACTGCAAGTAGATCACCTCGACAGAACGGTGTAGTTGAGAGGAGAAACAGAACCATAATAGAAATGACAAGAACTATGTTATTAAGCCAAAGTATGCCAAAGAAGTTTTGGGCTGAGGCAGCCCACACTGCAGTATACATTTTGAATAGATAACCTACCAAAGCCCTCATAAAACAAACCCCATATGAGGTAATATATAAAATAAAACCCAAAGTTACACATTTCAAAATATTTGGGTGCATTGCATATGTTTTGATTCAGAAAGAAGATATAGGTAAGTTAGACAAGAAGAGTGAGAAGTGTATCTTTATTGGTTACAATAATGAGTCAAAAGCCTTCAGATTATATCAACCTATACAACAAAGATTAATTATTTCTAGAGATGTATTGTTTGATGAAGATAGAAGCTGGGAATGGGGGGGGGGGGGGCTCAGATTTGGAGCAAAATTCAAAGGGCTGGTCATATACTGAAGATTGTGATACCTTCCAAATCAATGAAATTCTTCCTAATGAATTTCAGATGGTTGAACCACAAACTCCATTAATCTTAAATACTGAAAGTACTCAGTTATATGACCCCTCACAAGCCTCTTCCAGCTCTACTTTTTATCCAGATTCCTCATCACCCCCAAGAAGGATGAGATCTGTAGAAGACATTTATAGACAAGGAGAGGTAGTTATTAATATTTCCATTCCAACCAGTTTTGAAGAAGCTTACAAGAGTCAAGCCTGGAGACAAGCTATGGATGATGAGATTAAAATGGTTGTCAAAAATAATACATGGATATTAGTACCAAAACTATTGGAACACCCTAATTTGGATTTGGGTCAGGATCAGTATGTCTTTAGGACTATTAGATTGACATATCAATGTATAGCTAAGGGTCATAGGATGTGCTAAGTCAGAGGCTCTCAGATATTGAAGAAATAAGCCAAGAGAAATCAGTCAGAGAAGAAATCAGAATTCAACCTTGGCGTCGAGCTCAGATCGACGAGATGAGTTCAGGCGTCGAGCTGAGATCGACGATCTCTGAGCTCAGGTCCACGAGGCGTCGAACTCCGTTCAACGATCTCCGAGCTCAGATCGACGTTTTTTGTCCCAGACCAGCTCCAATATCTCTGAGCTCAGATCGACGATAGTCGAGCTCAGATCGACGATCATCTTGACGAGATCGACGATTTCTGCCATCATACTGAACACAAGTTCCCAGACAGATTTTCTGGATATTCTTGGTCCAATCAAAGTGAGCTGTTCATATTCCAACACAGCTTTATTACAGGACAGTTACAAGAATGTAGTTATGGAGATTATAGCCGTTGGAGTAACTAAGAGGCAGCAGTAATAAATGCAAGAATTCAAATAACCTTTGGCCTCCTATCAGAATATATACACAGAGATACAGAGGAACAAAAAAAGAGAATGAGAGGTAGAAGAAAAAGAAAAAGAGAGGAAAAGAGATACATGAATCAGAGTTCCAGGAATAACTCAACATCACCTGTACAGCTAGTGCTCTTATCAGATCTACTGATCTAGGAAGCCTAAAGAGACAACTACTCTACATCAGTCTGAAGGCTTACTGGAAGATCAACATCATTAAGGCTTCATCATTCACACTCCAAGACAACTCACATTTCAGCCCGTGCTGAAATCATCATTTGCTGGAGCAGTCATTCATTGAAGGCCTATCACCCTGTGCAAAGCTTCCACTCCTGAACCAAATACAAATCTCAGGGGGAGCTTTGACAACATCATCAAAATCCACTTGTGCTTCTCTCAGATTATTGAACAAAGAAGACAACATCAACTCTCCTTTCCCTCCTGTAAAAGAGTTCTTGAACTCCCTTCAAAAGTTCTGCTTGGTTTTTGAGCACCTTACCAAAAGCTCATTGGTGCCCAGGACACCTGATCAACTCTTCCTACAGTGGATTCCTACCAAGGGTGGTAGAAGAGTGGACTACCCAAGTTTAGGGGAACCACTATAAAATTCTTGTGTCGTCTGGTTTGCTTTTATTTCTTTTCTTTATTATTCTTGCTGTGTGTTTCCTCTAATCTCTAGGATAGATCACTTTCAATTGGTATCAAAGCGAGGTTGGTTATACAATAACTAAACATCACTAGGTTGGTTGTTTATACAGGCTAACACCTGAACCAAAAGATCTCTCTTGATCCATCCTAGTTAGATTAATTATTCTGTTTTTCACAAAGCAAGAATATGGAATATTCTAGCACCAGACCTTCTAAGTGCAACATAAACAAATTTGCACTTTGGAAGACAAGAATTAAGTCATTTATGGAAAATATTGATGAAGAAATATTTTATGCCATTATGACAGGTCTCCCAACCTCAGCAACAACAACTAAAAGGGCCAGGCTAGCTGATGCTAGAGCCATGAATATCCTAGCACAGTCATTGTCTGATGACTTGTTCCAGGAAGTTGTTGAATGCTCAACAGCTAAGGAGATATGAGATTCTCTTCATCAAATGGCTTCTGAACTAGTGGATGGAACAACAGAAAGAAGCCACAACATCTTATTTAAAGGAGGAGAATCAGTATCCCTAGATGTTATTTGGGATGTATCAGATGATGAATCATCCTTTGAAGATGAAGAGGAGAAAGCAAGGGCCAAAAAATTCTGCTTAATGGCCATCAATACATTTTGCAGCAGTTTAGAAGCTGAACAAACAGAAGGAAAATCAAATCCTGAAGAGGATCAGGTATTATCTAACTTTGTTTTCAGCTCAGTTAACTTAGAACTTTAATTTTGCTGCCAAGATTCAATAAAACCTGAGAAGGAAACAAAACTTCTCAGAGGAATGTTTTCAGAATATATGCAAAGGAAGAAGAAACATTTTAATCGACGAAATGAGTTCAAATCATCGAACTCAGTCTGCTTTTTCATAAATTTGATTTATAATTATTAGGATAAACTATTTAAAATATTTTCAAATCCTTCTTCTATTTGGAACAAATTTATTAGGAAACATCTTTTCTTAGGGCTGCTTCTATCTTTTTGATATCTTGTTCAAAATTATGTTAGGATTTCTGTATGAGAATTCTGTCAGATAACTTTATATTTCTTATAGATCTTTTTCTAAATTCATCAAGATTCAGTCCTCTACTCTAGTTGCATTGGTCAGCAGTGATCATGGCACTGAGTTTGAATCTCTTTTGATGAAAAGAAATTTTATAGGAAGGAAGATATCAGACTTTGTTTTTCAGATTCAGAACCCTAATATAATTTGCTGGATAAATATCATTTTTCTGCTAACATATCCTTTTTAAGGAGAGAGCAATCTCTACCATAGCTTTCTGCAGGTACCATCTACAAGAGTTAGCTGGATGACTAAATCAAAATCAAATTTTCCAAGTCATCCCAGCCTTCTCCAATCACAGTTACTGCATCAACATAGGGGGAGATTGTAATGCCAGCAGCAGTCAGTTTTGAACAGCAACAGAAGACAGCAATGCAAAGCTTTTCTTTTTATATCTTATGCTTTGTAATATTTATTATTTTATTTTCATGTAAATAGTAATCCTAACCCAAATATAGGGAGATTGTTGGAACACCCTAATTTGGATTTGGGTCAGGATCACTATGTCTTTAGGACTATTAGAGTGACCCATCAATGTATAGCTAAGGGTCATAAGATGTGCTAAGTCAGAGGCTCTTAGATATTGAAGAAATCAGCCAAGAGAAATCAGTTAGAGAAGAAATCAGAATTCAACCTTGGCATCGAGCTCAGATCGACGAGGTGAGTTCAGGCGTCGATCTGAGATCGACGATCTCTGAGCTCAGGTCCACGAGGCGTCGAACTCCGTTCGACGATCTCCGAGCTCAGATCGACGTTTTCTGTCCCAGACCAGCTCCAATATCTCTGAGCTCAGATCGACGATAGTCGAGCTCAGATCGACGATCATCTTGACGAGATCGACGATTTCTGCCATCACACTGAACACAAGTTCCCAGACAGATTTTCTGGATATTCTTGGTCCAATCAAAGTGAGCTGTTCATATTCCAACACAGCTTTATTACAGGATAGTTATAAGAATGTAGTTATGGAGATTATAGCCATTGGAGTAACTAAGAGGCAGCAGTAATAAATGCAAGAATTCAAATGAACTTTGGCCTCCTATCAGAATATATACACAGAGATACAGAGGAACAAAAAAAAGAGAATGAGAGGTAGAAGAAAAAGAAAAAGAGAGGAGAAAGAGATACAGGAATCAGAGTTCCAGGAAGAACTCAACATCACCTGTACATCCAGTGCTCTTCTCAGATCTACTGATCCAGGAAGCCTAAAGAGACAACTACTCTACATCACTCTGAAGGCTTACTGGAAGATCAACATCATCAAAGCTTCATCATTCACACTCCAAGACAACTCACATTTCAGCCCTTGCTGAAATCATCATTTGCTGGAGCAGTCATTCATTGAAGGCCTATCACCCTGTGCAAAGCTTCCACTCCTGAACCAAATACAAATCTCAGGGGGAGCTTTGACAACATCATCAAAATCCACTTGTGCTTCTCTCAGATTGTTGAACAGAGAAGACAACATCAACTCTCCTTTCCCTCCTGTAAAAGGGTTCTTGAACTCCCTTCAAAAGTTCTGCTTGGTTTTTGAGCACCTTACCAAAAGCTCATTGGTGCCCAGGACACCTGATGCCCTCTTCCTGTAGTGGATTCCTACCAAGGGTGGTAGAAGAGTGGACTACCCAAGTTTAGGGGAACCACTATAAAATTCTTGTGTCGTCTGGTTTGCTTTTATTTCTTTTCTTTATTATTCTTGCTGTTTTTTTCCTCTAATCTCTAGGATAGATCTCACTTTCAAAAACAACCTCAAGTTGATGTAATAGGTCTGAAATGGATCTACAAGCTAAAAGAAAAAGAAGATGGGTCAGTACTCAAATATAAAGCCCGGATAGTAGCCAAAGGCTACTCACAAATTCCAGGAATTGACTATAATGAAATGTTTGCACCAGTTATCAGAATGGAGACTGTGAGAACTCTTATTGCTTATGCAGCCCAATACAACTTTCCAATATATCAATTAGATGTAAAATCAGCATTCTTGAATGGTGAAATAGATGAAGAGATTTATGTAGAGCAGCCGAGAGGTTATGAGGTAAAAGGAGAAGAACACAAAGTCTATAAACTAATTAAAGCCCTCTATGGCCTTAAACAGGCACCAAGGGCATGGAATGCCAATATTGACAGATACCTGCATTCAATTGATTTTCACAAAAGCAAAATAGATTCATCACTTTACTGGAAGGAAGAAGATGGGATGAGGAGTTTGTGTGTCTTTATGTAGATGACCTAATCTACACAGGCAATAATCTAAACTTCCTAAATAACTTCAAAAGAGACATGGAGCAGAAGTATGAAATGACTGACATGGGACTACTACATTATTTCCTGGGATTACAGTTTATACAAAGCCCAAACTGTATTCTAATTTCTCAAGAAAAATATGCTTATGATATATTAAAAAAGTTCAACATGGAAGAATGTAATTCAGTAAAACTGCCAATGTCTCCACATGATATGCTGTTTCCTGCAATTAACAATGAACCAATGGCAGATCCCACGATATTTAGAAGTCTGGTTGGATCATTGATATATCTAACAAATACACGACCAGATCTGGAGTATTCAGTAAATTCCATTTCTAGATTTATTAGCAATCAAACCAAACTTCATCATGAGGCTGCAAAAAGAATACTGGGGTATGTGCAAGGAACAAAAGAATTAGGACTAATATATCGCAAGCATCATCACAGCCACTTAACAGGATATACTGATTCAGATTGGGAAGAAGTGTAGAAGACAGAAGAAGCATCAGCGGATATGTGTTTTTCTTAGGACAAAATCCAATCAGTTGGTCCTCCAGAAAACAATAATCGGCCGCACTTAGTTCAGCAGAAGCAGAATATATGGCGTTAAGTAAAGCAACAAGTGAAGCCATTTGGCTTAGACGCCTAGTTGAAGAAATTTTCAGAGAAAAGGAGAAAGAAACCCTAATTTATTCCGATAGTTCTTCAGCAATAGCCCTCGCAAAAAATCCAGTTTTTCACAATCGAAGTAAACATATCGAAATCAGATATCATCATATAAGGGAGAATATAGAGAAGGGAGAAGTTTGCTTACGCCACATATCCACAGAACTTCAAATAGCAGATATTCTTACCAAGCCTTTGCCCAAGCCACGTTTTGAATCTCTCAGAATGAAGATCGGAGTAGAAGTCTCTCGAGCTTACGAGGGGGCGTTAAAATACAAGGAGCTCAGTTAAGCTCAAGAGACAACTCAGCTCACAGCAATAACATACAGATAAAGCTAGTCGAAGAAGCTCAGCAGGATGGCGTGGTGATGAAGAAATCCCCATGTGACAAGAAGCAGCGCACCTGCAGAGAAAGAGATGGAGGCGTTTCAGAAGAGATGCAAGGACAAGCAAAAAGGCGCGGCGCTGATGCGTGAGGAAGAAGAAAGCCCCAATCGTTTTATGCTTATTTAAAGTCCCGTTTGGGCACAGTTGTTTATGTATGAAAAAGACAGTCTTATTTTAATGTGATATCTGCCACTGCTCTTTGATTTCTCCGATTCCTGTGCCACAAACACAACCATTGAGTGTTATAATAGTTTTGAATATAATATTACTTAAGCTTTTATATTATGTCAAAGTTTTTATACACTATTAGTTCGCGCGGGTAGTCGGTCTCGCCGGGTGTGTTTGTGGTGTGTAGTTTGAAGTTGATTTGTGTACGGAGGGAGTCATTCGTGTTTTCAACAAAAATAATAAAAAATTTAAATTCTTTGGTTTTAAAATTAAAATCTGGGATAATGGCGGAAGAGTTTTTTTAATATATATAATTCTTTCAAAATTAGTTAATTCTGACGATATATACCTAAAAACACAGAATAATTTCTCTAAATTCTACGCAGAATTTTTGCAGATTGAGGTAATATTATACATTTTCAAAGAATTTAAAATTAAGGACTGCATTAGCATGCAGATTGATGAAAATGCCAATTAAAGAATTATCTAATTCCAGTGAAATTATAAATTAAGGGCTGGCGAACAGAGAGATGGAGCTGCTGGAGTAGTGCTTTAATTAATTACCTGTAGTCAGATCGAGCTGTGGAAGAAGAAGGAATTGAGAAGACGATCGCGGATTGAGAAAAACGCAGTAAGTGCTTTTCAAAACGCTGGGGATTGATTGAGGAAGATGATTGCGGATCCAAAACGCAGCAAGTACTCTTCCAAAACGCTGGGGATTCACAAACTTGATGATCTTGCTCTGCGGGAAACACAGTTAAATACTCTTCCAAAACGCTGAGGATTGGTGAAGAAGGTCGAATGAAGAAGACGCTCTCGCTCTGCCTGGTAGCTCTCTAATTTTACGCGGCGAAACTGAGATTTGAAACTCGGAACACGTGGCAGCTTTCAAGTCGCTCCTTTTTGCTGTGGTTCATATTCATTTCATTTTTAAGCGCCACCAGACCAGAGAATGAAAATGCAATTAACCAGAGAATGAAAATGCAATTAGAGAATTTAATAGAAAACTCTATGTGCATTGTAAATTTAATTCAATTTTCCACCGGCTTTTTTGTAATTTCAGTATAACTAGGTTTAAATTTTAAATCTGGTGATTTTTAAATTCATATTTCAAAAAGCATTTTTGATTGATTTTCGAAAATTCAAAAATTCTGTTTGATAATCCAATTTAAAATTATAAGGTTCTGTTTGACATGGTGGTGACAGTCATGAACATGAGGGTTAAATTGTCATTCGTTAACACCCACCTAAAGAACTTCATCCATTTTTATGTTCAAACAGATGAAGTTTGTAGGTGATCCTTAAAGAATGATCGGGATTTAACGTACCCATGCATTTATGACCGTCACCACCGTGCCAACGGAGTCTAAGAGGAAACATAAAAACAGAAAAATTTCTAAAAAGTATGCACTCTCTAGAATTTCTAAAAAGTATGTACTTTCTAAAAAGTATTATACATTTTTAGCTTTTATACACACATCAATGTAAAATTACGGATTTGAATTTCATTCTCCACATAAAATTATGGAAATCAATTGCATGCATGCATACAGAATTGCAGATTGATGAAACAGATAAACGCAGTTCCAGAAATTAAAATGAAAAAAAATAATAAAAGGTATACATGACTAAGAAGGAAGAAGACGAGTAAGAAAGAGGACTGATGGCCAGAGTGAGAAATTTTATTAATTAATTACCTGTAGTATAGATCTAGGAATGAAGGAAATTCTTTGTCAACCTTTTGAGCCAATATGGGAGACAAAAATGATGAAATTCACGTCAAAATGGAGAAATTCACATCAAAATGGAGAAATTCACGTCAAAATGGAGAAATTCACGTCAAAATGGAGAAATTCACGACAAATTGTTGGAAAGGAGCGAGTGACAACAAAATTAAGAGTTATCATAGGCTACATAAAAAGCGTTCTAGATATTAAATCTTATGAAGGGTAAATAGAAGCTAGATTGATTTTCACGTGATCGAAGAGAATTGCACCAATGCATTCGTTACAGCCATACGAAGAACAAAAGTATTGTTGAATATGTTACTGCACTCAAAACATCCTGTGTGGCCGTCAAGTTTAGAACAACCTCCACGTTGCCCGGGACAAAGATATTTATAGGCGTAACAGTAAATTCCCGACGGATTATTGGATTTCTATTGATCTTAACCAAAATCCAATAAGAATCCGTTACCATTATATTAATATACCTCAACTGAATATTCTCTCAACAAGCATTACCTGCCAAAGATCAAGCTTCCACCTTAATTTTTCTCTTTTATACTTCCCTTCCATCTTTTATTCCTTATTCTCATCACCTTCCTGCATTCAAAATATTTGTTTGTTTAGAGAAATTATAATCATAGGATATATATATAATTGATGTCGGGGAGGTATGAGAACATTGACTACATGTTATACTGTACAACCCCATACCCGACGAGTAGTGGTCGACAGGGGGCAAGACCGACCAAAGTCCAGCAGCCCGGCTTGCCCAAGTGGGGGTGGATCGTTGGAGGGGCGAGTGGAGGGGGTCGGCTCGCACTCGCCCCAGGGGCCCCGCGAGTAGCGGGCGAGTGGAGCGGGTCGGCTCGCACTTGCCCCGAGGGTTCAGCGTGTAGCGGGCCAGTGGGGCAGGCCAGGCCCGCACTAGCCCAAGGCTGGCAGGGGAGGCGAGTGCCAACTCCATCAAGAATTCGCCGCCCCTGGCGAGCCGATGCTCCATAGGGCCACTCGCCCAGCCCCTCGTGGTGTATTTTTACTGTTCTACCCCCGCTGGCCTGTCTATAGCCTGTTGGAACAGCGGATTTGCGCTGTTGGCAGACCCAGTTGGGCTGCACATAGCTGTTCAAAATAGCAGAGGTTGGCTATTTGCAGGCCGTTTTGAAGAATCTATAAATAGACCCAAGGGGGTACCTCAGAAGGGATGCTTACTTGTGCCTCAGTCTTCTTGTGCTTCTGAGGTATCCTTAGCTCGACATTTAGCTAGGGAGGGGAAGCTCTCTAAGATCTTCTGGGTGTGTGGTGGGACCACCACGCCGAGCCCTTGGGTCTGTCCCCTGTTCTTTTTTCCTTAGTCGTTTGGCTCACGGGAGAGAAGTATGTGTGCGATCACCCCTTCCCCAATGGTGAAATCCATAGAGACCGAGTTTCCGGTTTCAACATATACCTCATCTGCATCACTTCTATTGTCAACACTGCTAACTTTAGAATACAAACCCTTAAACCAAAAATAGCCCATAAACAAAAACTTTTATTGAATTAAGGTTTTACGCTCTGATCTGTTGCTTTCTGCTCTTCATCGAGTTGTTGCTTTCTACTCTTCCCCGACTCACCCAGCAGGGGAAAGTAGCCCCTTCAGCGATTTGGTTTCTTCTACCCTAGTTCCAGAGGGGTTCAGGGAGCCGGAGATGTCCTACTACACTGGGAAGGATGACCCGGTCCAGCACATCCAGTGGTTCGAGGATGTGGTGCCAATAAGGCAGATGTCGGATGCCTTCAAGTGCAGACTCTTCGCCATCACCCTTAAGGAGAAGGCGAGGGAGTGGTTCTATCAGCTACCGGCCAACTCAATCTACTGCTTCGAGGACCTGCGCTGGGGGGTCATGTTGAGGTTCACCACTTGCAAGAAGAGGAAGAAGGAGTCGGAGTCCCTGTTCGATATCAAGAAGGGGGTGAACGATACCTTGGGGAGCTACGTGGATCGGTTCCAAGAAGAGGTCACCCAGGTCCAGGAGATGCCAGGGCACACCCTGATGTTGGCCTTCACCCTAGGGCTGTAGCAGGGTTTCTTCAGGATGGAGTTGAAGAGGGTGCCACCTCTCTCCTACGAGGAGTTGATGGAGAGGGCGGCGAGGGAAGTCGAGGGGTAGACGTCAAACCTCGAGTTCGCGAGGAAGCTGTCCAGGTGGGCCATAGAGGAGGAGAATGGTCCAGGAGGTGCCCGAGGTCTGGAGGTGAGGAGAGCTGAACCCCGGCAACGGGAACAGCAGCAGCAGGTGCAGCAGCCGAGGTGGGGGCGTCAGGAGCTGAATAACCAGATTGGTTGGAGACAGCCAGAGTGGCAGGATTAGGGCCAGTAGAGAGGCTTTCATGGAGGAGACAACCTCCAGGGAGGCCAGGGCCACTTCCACCCTCCAGAATGGAGGCAGAGTCAGAGGTCTCCTCTCCCCGATCAGCATCAGGCTATAATAATAGCGATGCAGAGGAGGAGGGGTCAGCGGAGGAGGAGGAGGGAGGTCAGGGTAGAGTTACCCTATTGTGACTTCCACTAGAAGGAGGGGTATGCTACAGCCACATGCCCGGAGTTCCTTGAGGTGGGAGGAAACATGGAGGAGTAGCAGCAGGAGGACCGGCGGGAGGTGCAGATTGAAGATGTCCTGCCTCGGGCAAAGGAGGACAGGTGTGAGGATCGGGATGATGTTGGGGCCCAAGGAGGGACCAGAGTGATACATTGAGGGGGGGGGGGGGGGGGGGGTGGGGGGGTGGGGGTGGGGGTCGAGGCTTCCCAAAAGGTAAGTCTCCACACCATGTACTGCCGGAGCGTTGGATACACATCCCAGACCCCACCCCCAGAGGAGAAGATCACCTTCTCAAGGAAGGACATGCCAGATCACGAGGACCCCTTCTGTGACACATTGGTCATCCAGACTGCGGTCGTGAACTTCACTGTCTCCCAGATCCTCATTGACAACCGGAGTTCGGTCAACATCACCTTCAAGAAGGCATTCGACGCAATGAAGGTGGAAACCAAGAGGGTGCTGGCATTGGATGGACCTCTATTTGGGTTCTCTGGGGAGAGAAAGGAGGTGGAAGGCGGAGTGGGGCTCCATGTCTCCTTGGGGGGGGGGGCAGTATCGAAACTGCAGGTTCATCATTGTGGATGCCCCCAGCAGTTACAACGCCATTTTTAGAAGGACTCTCATCAGCGCCTTCCGTTGCATCCCCTCATCCTTTCATCAGTGCGCTTGATGTTCAACGCCGAGGGGATCCATGTCCAGGTCAGGGGAGACCCCAAGGTGGCGAGGGAGTTCTACGTCATCGCGGTGAACTCCATTTCTTGGCAGGAGGGGGCCGAGGAGATGGAGCAGAGGATAGAGGTAGTGGAGCAGGGAGTATGCAGAGTAGAGATGGAGGTGGAAGAGGGCTGCACCCAGGTGGAGGTGGTGGAGGGAGTTCAGAAGGAGCCGACCGAGGAAATGGCCGTGGAGGATGTTGGAACACCCTATTACTAATTTGGGAAAGGATCACTATGTTTTTAGGAAATCAGTTTGACCTAGTTGTATAGTTTAAAAGGTCAAGTTAGAATGAGTCTAGGGCTTAGAACTAAGGTTTGAAGCTGCCCCCAGGACCATTCAAGGATTCAGACTTAGAGCTGAGGCAAAGACAATTATCGTCGAGCTTAGGTCGACGAAACGTCGAACTCCGTTCGACGCTCTCTGAGCTCAACTCTGCTAAGTCGTCGAACTCCGGTCGACGATCTTCGAGCTCAGATCGACGATCTGCCTTCCGCTTATTCTTCAGGTCGCTGAGCTCCGGTCGACGATCTTCGAGCTCAGGTCGACGTTTTCTGTCTGATGTTCAATCCAATCTCTGAGCTCAGGTCGACGATCGTAGAGCTCAGATCGATGTTTTTCCTGAGAGATCGACGACTTTGAGGATTCAAATTCAGTCAGCTTTTGGAATGTTTTTCAAATTCTCTCAGCATTGATTTCAAGAGATCTGCTAGCCGTTTTCATTTATTCTGGAGCAAGTTTCAAGGGATTTATCAGAGAATGTTTATTAGACTTTCCTCCAGAAGACAAAACATTTATGGAAGACATTTATTGACTGCTAACGGCTATCTTGGATAAAGGATCATCAGAGAATAAAACATCCTACAGCAGATCAAGAGAAAAATCAATCTATCTATCACTCAATACAGGCATACACAGATAGTCAGAAAAACTCAGAGAAAAATCAAGTCATCAATCCTGAAGAGTTTGATTGAATATTGGCATACTGAAAAGTGATCATAGCTTCAACATCAAGGACTCCAGACAAATCATATATCAGCCTCTGCTGAAACCATCTTCTGCTGGAGATCTGAAGCTTCTGAAGACCTATCACCCTAACAAAGCTCTCATCTCTGAACCATCTACATCTCAGGGGGAGCTTTGACAACACAATCAATCCACTAAGTCTTCTCTCAGTGATTGAGACAGAGAAGACAACTTCACCTCTTCCTTTTTCTTCTCCTGCTGTAAAAGGGTTATCAAAACTCCCTTCAAAAGTCTTGATTTTGGTTCTGAGAGCCTTGTCAAAACTCAGTGGTGGCAAGACACCTGATCAAAAAATCTAGTTTGGTTTTTGAGCACCTTATCAAAAGCTCATTGATGCCCAGGACACCTGATCAACTCATCCTGCAGTGGATTCCTACCAAGGGTGGTAGAAGAGTGGATGTACCCAGGTTTTTGGGGAACCACTATAGTTCCTTGTGTCTTCTGGTTTCTTGTGCATATTCTTTGCTGTGTGCTGTGGTTTTTATTTTACTGCTTTAGTTTTATTTCTACATCAAAGCACCTTACACTTAGACATAAATTAAGCCTTTACTGCTATGCATTTTTAAATTGTAAATTTACTTTAAAATACTCTATTCACCCCCCTCTAGAGTTAAGATAGATCTTACCCTCACTTTCAGAGGAGGCTGAGGAGGAGGTCCATGTCCAAGGAGAGGGGGACACTGGAGAATGGGGAGAGCAGTCTCGCCTGGAGGCTGCAGAAGAGGCGGTGGAGATGGAAGTTCTCACCCTTGGGGGAAAGGGGGAGAAGGTGCACATTAGCAGGGGGCTGACCCCGACGGACCAGAAGAGGATGCTAGCATGCCTCCAGAAGAACGTGAACATATACGCCTGGAGCGCCGCAGAGATGCTGTGGATCGATGCAGACGTTGCTTGCCACCGACTCAACCTGAACCCAGAGGCTCGCCCTATCCAGCAGAAGAAGAGGTCCATGGCAGAAAAGCTGGCCGAGCCCATCAGGGAGGAGGTGGACAAGCTCCTCAAGGCTGGTTTTGTATCCGGAATACAATACCCCGGCTGGGTCTCCAATGTAGTCATGGTTAAAAAGTGAGACGGTCGGCGGCGTATGTGTGTTGATTTATCTTTGCTTAATAAATCGTGTCCTAAAGATTGTTACCCCTTGCCTCGAATCGACGCGCTGGTTGACTCAGTCGTCGGTTTTCCTGTAATGAGTTTCTTAGATGCTTTTTCAGGTTAACATCAGATCATGATGCACCCCCCGATGTAAGATGTCTCCTTCATTACTGGGGATGGGTGCTATTGCTACAAGATGATGCCCTTTGGGTTGAAAAATATAGGGGCAACGTACCAAAAGATGATGGATCGGGTCTTCCAGGAGAAAAAGGGGAGGAACCTAGAGGTTTACGTAGATGATCTGATGAATAAGAGCCGGGAGGTGGACTCCCACCTCCAGGACCTGGAGGAAACCTTTGGCACCTTGCGCAAGTACAAGATGAGGGTAAAACCCTTGAAATGTGTCTTTGGGGCCAGCAAGGGTAAGTTCTTGGGCCACCTTCTCACCCCCTCGGGGGTGGAGCCAAATTCTGATAAAGTCAAAGCAATCATGGAATTGGGGTCGCCTAGAAATGCTAAGGAGGTGCAGCGACTATCGGGGAAGTTGGCTGGGCTAAGCAGGTTCCTTTCCCGGGCTAGGGAGAAGTGCTCCCCCTTCTTCAAAGCATTGAGGAGGGGAAATAAATTTGAATGGATTGGGGAATGCGAGAAGGCATTCCAGACTTGAAAAGGCAGTTAACTCAAGCCCCCCTGATCTAAGGGCCAAAGGAGGGGGATGGTCTATCTTTGTATCTCGGGGTTAGAGCAGAGGCCTTGAGCTCCATCCTAGTTCGGGAAGAGGGGAGGAAGCAGCTGCCCATTTACTACGTGAGCAGGGTCCTGAGGAAGGCGGAGCTCCGATATCCCATCTTAGAAAAGATGGCCTTTGCTCTGATCATCTCGGCACGGAGGCTCTGACCCTATTTTCAGGCACACTCCATCTAAGTAGTGACTGAACATCCCCTCTACAACATCTTCGAGGTGGTGGAGCATTCGGGAAGGTTGGCAAAGTGGTCGGTAGAGCTGAGTGAGTTCGATATCTCTTTCATCCCGTGCCTCTCAATCAAGGCCCAGGAGATGGCCAAATTCCTTGCTGATTATGTGGTCGAGGTGACGGAAGCGGAACTCACTCGCCCGGTCCCTTGGAAGGTGATGGTGGACAATGCTTCGAGAAGAAATTCCCTGGGGGTGGGGGTGATCTTAGAGAGCCCCCAAGGAACAAGGATCGAGAAGACGGTGGTGGTGCATTTTCCCATCACTAATAATCAGGCCAAGTATGAGGCTGTGATAACAGGGTTGCGCTTGGCCAGGGAACTGGGGGTGCATGATGTGGAGGTCCTCACTGACTCTATGGTGGTGGCCTCCCAAATCAATAGGGAGTTTGAGGTAAGAGAACCTACTCTCCAGTTGTACTTGGCAAAGGTGAAGGGGTTCATCGGCATGTTTCAGACCTTCTCCATCCGATATGTATCGCGGGAAGAGAATGAGCAGGCTGATCAGCTAGCCAAGCATGGTCGATCCTCGGGTGTGTGTGGGGGGGGGGGGGGTACCATCACTGACCTGTTCTATCCGTCCATCTAAGAAGGGGAGATGATGGAGGTGAATCAACACCCCTCGTGGATGAACCCCTTTGCAACATTCCTATCCACAGGGGAGTTCCCGGAGGGGAGGGATAAGAAGAAGTTCAAGCACAAGTCGACATACTATCTTATGCGCGACGGGCAGTTGTATAGGAAGACTCTCTCAGGGATGTTTGCACGTTGTGTGGCTGAGGAGGAGGTTCATAGGATTTTGGAGGAGGTCCATTCGGGTGAGTGCGGAAGCCACTTGGGGAGCAAAACCTTGGAAGGGAGGATAAGCTGACAGGGGTACTTCTATCAGACCCTAAGTCGGGATGCCGCAGGATTTGCAAGAAAATGCCATAAGTGCCAGCTATTCGCCCCCTCCAACTCCAACCAGCTCAGCGTCTCAGGAGTTACACTTCAGCCCGCCAAAATATCACTTAGAAGATTCTCGGCTTCTTCACCAAGCCTCAAAAAAGAAGAGCCGTCATAGGCGAGCTGGGTATTCACGTGCCTAACTCGGCAAACGACCCAGCTCGATGGCCATGGTCTGGATATCTAAAGGCAGGGTAAGGGGAATGACGAGCTGATGTCTCGGTGTCTACTGGGAAAGGCGGGAGATAGACCCCGACGGTACATTTCCACCCTCTTGAGATTTTACTTGGGGATTATCTAACAATTGCAGCTTGGCGAAAAACAAAAAGGGGCAACTCGCGGGCGAGCTAAGAACCCACGAGCTTGGCTCGGCGGATTGTCCGCCTCCTAATTATCTAGGGTCGGCGAACTCCCAAGGTCTCTCCGTGGACATGAATCCTAACTCAGGTACATTCTAGTGGCAAGCCCTAACCTAGTGAGGTTGCCCAATGAGTAGGCCAGCTCGCAGGCGAGTACATCACAATGGATTCCAAAAAAAGAGGAAGGAACAAATTCAAGCCAAGTACTTTTTTCATTAATAAATGTCATGTTACACGGGGGGGGGGGGATTACAATAGAAGAAAAACAAAAATTGGAATGGGAGGCGAGTCAGCTCTCGCCCTCCCCTCGCTTTCCCCTCCGAATGCGCGACCATCCTTATAGCCCTTGACATCCATGAATAGCGACTCGAAGCTTTCCTCCTTCTCACTGGGAGGGGTGGCTGTCGGGAACAAGTTCGGCACAAGGTCCCTCGCTGTGATCTCCTCGCATCCCTCAACCAACACCTCCATGTCTTTCATCATCTGGAGGGTGTAGTCAGCAGTGCTGATGGAGTTGATCCGCAGCCTCTCGACGACCTTGGCCTCGCTGTAAACCTTTGACCATCTGGGAGGGATGCTTGGCTCGCCGCCAGACTGAGGGAGGAAGATGTCCGTCTGCCAGATTAGCTTGCTCTTGAACCCTTTATTCTCCTCCCTCAGTCTGTTATTCTCCTTTTCCAGCTTGGTGGAGCGAGCCTCCAGCTCGGCAACACGAGTTCGCAGCTTGTTCGCGGCTTCAACATCCTGATAAGAGGGTCAAGGTAAGATTAATATGCTTGATAGATCCTAAGGGAAAAAGGGAGGGGGTAGCCGGCGCTTACCATCCCGCCGACAATTTTCGCAAGGAGATTCTCAGTGACTTGCAGTCGCCCCACTAGGTCGGCGGCTTTGTACTTGGCGAGGTCGCGCTCCTACTCCACCTTCAATAGCTGGTGGTGAGGTTGAAGCCTCAGCGGACCACCATGTGGTGAAGCTCCAGGGCCCGCATCTAGGCCTATAGGCCCTCGCGGTCGAGCTGATGAAGAGTCAAGCTCTTGTAAGCCTCGACATCCTTGCGCCCATATAGGCCGAAGCCTAGTGCATAGGTGTGCCCGGAGGCAGGCTGACCCCCCGACCAGGAGGGATGGAGTTATGAGATGGAGACCCTGTGGGTCTGCTCATCCCACAGCACCATCGGCTTGCTGGCAGGATCTTTTGACTTCCCCCAAAGCCGAAGAGGGGATGGATCTTTGGCAAGCCCGACTCGCAGGCCGCAGTCGCCGTTGCAGTAGTGGAGGAGGAGGCTCGCCACCCTCCAGGTCCTTCTATGGCGAGCCCTTCGACGAGCTCATTGGCTACCCCTCTGGCGTGGCCTCTGGCGAGCTTATGTAAACTTGTTGTTGTGGTCTCCCCCAGACTTGTTGTTGTTGCAGTCCTCCCCAGGGGACCACCATCGCCTTCAACTTCTTTGGAGACGGGGGGGGGGGGGGGGGAGGCAGTGAGGCGAGCCGGACCCTTCGAGGCCAGGTAGTTTTAGGCTAGAGGAGAGTCCGCTAGACCCCAGGTCGCCTCAGCAGGCCGCCGTTGCTGCCCGCTCGCGCGCGAGCGGGTCTGGACTGGCTCCCGAGTCCACGTGAGGCGGATGCTCGGAAATTGATCGCTCCCCTACAGAAAAGGGCTTAGGTTAGAAAAGTGATGATCATGGGCGAGCCGGTAAGGCGAGTAGGGAAGATTTATACCTTCGACGAGAAGAACGGGAAGGAGCGAGTTGAGGCCCCTTCGAAGGAAGACGACCTCGAAGTCTTTCTCCAGGTAGAACTTGTGCAATTCGGCGTCGATGCCGGATAGCGTTGGAGGCCGATACACCTCCTTGCTCTTTTGTTGGGGGGAAAAGGGAATGTTTCCCAGGCCGCCCTTGATGAAGACGACCTTGGAGACCAAGTTGTGATTTTTGTTCGCGGTCTCGTGGATCTTGATGTGCGAGCCCATCAAGAAGGCGACCCCATTGCTGGTCGCGTGGTAGTTACAGATTTTGTGGAAGATGGCGAGGTCGAATTCGATCTGGAGAATTTCCGGCCAGAGGGGGAGGCGCAACCCCACCTCGAAGTGCGAGATGGGGAAGGCGAGCTCGTTTGGGAAGAAGGTGTTGATGGCCTCGCCCTCTGCGGGCTAGCGCGCCTCATAGTTGGGGGGCAGGTACTTGGCCTTAAAGGCTGCGAGCTCGCGCTCGGTGGTGTTCCCGTTAAAAAAGAGGTATTCGGCGAACTGACGGGCGCACTTGGACCGCCTGTCAGCATCAGGTCGCCTCTTCACCATATTTATGAAAGATGCGGGGAGGTGAGAGTAGGTTGCGAGAAGAGAAGCAAGTGGGAAATGAATGCAATTAAGGCAATAGACAGGGGGTTGGTGAGGGGGCCTATTTATAAAAAACTGGATTTATGGGCGAGCTGACCGGTCTGTCCAGCTCGCCAGCCCCAGCTCGCCAATTCCAGCTCACCACCCGACATCCTCGCCTATCCTAGCGTGAGCTAAACCCAGATATGCACCTACATTTATTTCAAATAGATTGAGATCTAAAAAAATTGTTCAAAGTTATTACAGACAGGAACACTCGCGGCCCCGAAAAATAAGTTCATTGTAGGTAAAAGAAAGCTCGGCAACCCACGCGAGCTGGGGAGCTAGGGGGCGAAGGATGGTAGGCTCAGCTGGGGAGCCATTTCCATCTACCCTGGCCTCACGCCCCTATCCCCAGAGGTCGGCACAGGTTGAGGAACTCGCAGACCAGGTCCAGGTCCCTACCGAAGGTCTGCATGCTCTCATTAATTCTCTCCATGATGGGGGTGGGAGACATCATCTCGCTCCCTGAGCCGTGATCCACCTTGTTTGCGAGCAGCATATAATCCCACTCCAGCGCCTGCAGCCTCTGCTCACAGTATGCGTTGTCTGCTCAAAGTTGGCACAGGGCGGCGTCCTGCTATTTCAGCACATCCACTACTCACCGCCTCAGCTCGGCAGGGTCCAGCGAGTCATCTAGGAAGCTCTCTGAAAGGGAGATCTATCCTAGAGATTAGAGAAAACACACAGCAAGAATAATAAAGAAATGAAATAAAGGCAAACCAGACGACACAAGAAATTTATAGTGGTTCCCCTAAACATGGGTAGTCCACTCTTCTACCACCCTTGGTAGGAATCCACTGCAGGATGAGTTGATCAGGTGTCCTGGGCACCAATGAGCTTTTGATAAGGTGCTCAAAAACCAAATTAGATTTTTTGATTAGGTGTCTTGCCACCACTGAGTTTTGACAAGGGTCTCAGAACCAGACAGTACTTTTGAAGGGAGTTCAAGAACCCTTTTACAGAAGGGAAAGGAGAGTTGATGTTGTCTTCTCCGTCTCAATCAAAGAGAGAAGCACAAGTGGATTTTGATGATGTTGTCAAAGCTCCCCCTGAGATTAGCAGAGGTTTAGGAGTGGAAGCTTTGCAAAGGGTGATAGGTCTTCAATGAATGACTGCTCCAGCAAATGATGATTTCAGCAAAGGCTGAAATGTGAGTTGTCTTGGAGTGTGAATGATGAAGCCTTGTTGATGTTGATCTTCCAGTAAGCCTTCAGACTGATGTAGAGTAGTTGTCTCTTCAGGCTTCCTGGAATAGTAGATCTGAGAAGAACACTGGTTGTACAGGTGATGTTGAGTTCTTCCTGGAACTCTGATTTCTGTACTACTTTCTCCTCTCTTCCTTATTCTCTATATTATTCCTCTGTATCTCTGTGTATATATTCTGATAAGAGGCAAAAGGTCATTTGAATTCTTGCATTAATTACTGCTGCCTCTTAGATACTCCAACGGCTATAAACTCCATAACTACATTCTTGTAACTGTCCTGTAATAAAGCTGTGTTGGAATATGAACAACTCACTTTGATTGGACCAAAGATATCCTGAAAATCTGCCTGGGAACTTGAGTTCAGAGTAATGGCAGAAATCGTCGATCTCAACAAGATGATCGTCGACCTGAGCTCGTCGATCGTCGATCTGAGCTCAGCGATCGTCGATCTGAGCTCAGAGGTATTGGAGATGGTCTGAGACAGAAAACGTCGATCTGAGCTCGGCGATCGTCGAACGGAGTTCGATGCCTCGTGGGCCTGAGCTCAGAGATCGTCGATCTCAGCTCGACGCCTGAACTTCAAAACGTCGATCTGAGCTTGACGCCAAGGTTGAATTCTGAATTCTTCTCTGACTGATTTCTCTTGGCTGATTTCTTCAAACTCTAAGAGCCTTTGACTTAGCACAACCTATGACCCTTAGCTATACATTGATGGATCAATCTAATAATCCTAAAGACATAGTGATCCTGACCCAAATCAAAACTAGGGTGTTCCAACAATCTCCCCCTATTTGGGTTAGGATTACTATTTACATTACAAAGCATAAGATATAAGAAGAGAAGCTTTGCATTGCTGACTTCTATTGCTGTTAAAACTGACTGCTGCTGGCTTTACAAAACTCCCCCTATGTTGATACAGTAACTATGACTGGAGGAGGCTGGGATGACTTTGAAAATTTGATTTTGATTGAGTCTTCCAGCTAATTCTTATAGATGGTACCTGCAGAAGGCTATGGTAGAGATTGCTCTCTCCTTGAAAAGGATATGTTTAGCAAAAGAAATGATATTTGTCCAGCAAATTTTATTATGATTCAGAATCTGAAAAAGCAAAGTCTGATATCTTTGATCCTATAGAATTTCTTTTCATCAGAAGAGATTCAAACTCAGTGCTATGATCACTGCTGACCAATGCAACTAGAGTAGAGGACTCAATCTAGATGAATTTAGAAAAAGATCTATAAGAAATGTAAAGTTATCTGACAGAGAATTCTCATACAGAAATCCTAACATAATTTTGAACAAGATATCAAAAGGATAGAAGCAGCCCTAAGAAAAGATGTTTCCTAATAAATTTGTTCCAAATAGAAAAAGGATTTGAAAATTTTTTAAATAGTTTGTCCTTATAATTATAAATCAAATTTATGAAAAAGCAGACTGAGTTCGACGATTTTATATAGGATCGTCGATCTGAGTTCGACGATTTTATATAGGATCGTCGATCTGAGTTCGACGATCTGAACTGATTTCGTCGATTAAAATATTCTGAAATATTCCTCTGAGAAGTTTTGTTTCCTCCTCAGGTTTTATTGAATCTTGGCAGCAAAATTAAAGTTCTAAGTTAACTGAGCTGAAAACAAAGTTAGATAATACCTGGTCCTCTTCAGGATTTGATTTTCCTTCTGTTTGTTCAGCTTCTAAACTGCTGCAGGAAGTATTGATGGCCATTAAGCAGAATTTTTTGGCCCTTGCTTCCTCCTCTTCATCTTCAAATGAGGATTCATCATCTGATACATCCCAAGTAACATCTAGGGATACTGATTCTCCTTCTTCAAATAGAATGTTGTAGCTTCTTTCTGTTGTTTCATCCACTGGTTCAGAAGCCATTTGATGAAGAGAATCCCATATCTCCTTAGCTATTGAGCATTCAACAACTTCCTGGAACAAGTCATCAGATAATGACTGTGCTAGGATATTCATGGCTCTGACATCAGCTAGCCTGGCCCTTTTAGTTGTTGTTGCTGAGGTTGGGAGACCTGTCATAATGGCATAAAATATTTCTTCATCAATATTGTCCATAAATGACTTAATTCTTGTCTTCCAAAGTGCAAATTTATTTATATTGCACTTAGGAGGTCTGGTGCTAGAATATTCCATATTCTTGCTATGTGAAAGACAAAATGATTAATCTAACTAGGATGGATCAAGAGAGATCTTTTGGTTCAGGTGTTAGTCTGTATAAATAACCAAACTAGTGAAGATTCAGCTGTTGAGTAACCAACCTCCCTCTGATACCAATTGAAAGGGAGATCTACCCTAGAGATTAGAGAAAACACACAGTAAGAATAATAAAGAAATGAAATAAAGGCAAACCAGACGACACAAGAAATTTATAGTGGTTCCCCTAAACATGGGTAGTCCACTCTTCTACCACCCTTGGTAGGAATCCACTGCAGGATGAGTTGATCAGGTGTCCTGGGCACCAATGAGCTTTTGATAAGGTGCTCAAAAACCAAACTAGATTTTTTGATTAGGTGTCTTGCCACCACTGAGTTTTGACAAGGGTCTCAGAACCAGACAGAACTTTTGAAGGGAGTTCAAGAACCCTTTTACAGGAGGGAAAGGAGAGTTGATGTTGTCTTCTCTGTCTCAATCAAAGAGAGAAGCACAAGTGGATTTTGATGATGTTGTCAAAGCTCCCCCTGAGATTAGCAGAGGTTCAGGAGTGGAAGCTTTGCAAAGGGTGATAGGTCTTCAATGAATGACTGCTCCAGCAAATGATGATTTCAGCAAAGGCTGAAATGTGAGTTGTCTTGGAGTGTGAATGATGAAGCCTTGTTGATGTTGATCTTCCAGTAAGCCTTCAGACTGATGTAAAGTAGTTGTCTCTTCAGGCTTCCTGGAATAGTAGATCTGAGAAGAACACTGGCTGTATAGGTGATGTTGAGTTCTTCCTGGAACTCTGATTTCTGTACTACTTTCTCCTCTCTTCCTTATTCTCTATGTTATTCCTCTGTATCTCTGTGTATATATTCTGATAGGAGGCAAAAGGTCATTTGAATTCTTGCATTAATTACTGCTGCCTCTTAGATACTCCAACGGCTATAAACTCCATAACTACATTCTTGTAACTGTCCTGTAATAAAGCTGTGTTGGAATATGAACAACTCACTTTGATTGGACCAAAGATATCCTGAAAATCTACCTGGGAACTTGAGTTCAGAGTAATGGCAGAAATCGTCGATCTCAACAAGATGATCGTCGACCTGAGCTCGGCGATCGTCGATCTGAGCTCAGCGATCGTCGATCTGAGCTCAGAGGTATTGGAGATGGTCTGGGATAGAAAACGTCGATCTGAGCTCGGCGATTGTCGAACGGAGTTCGATGCCTCGTGGACCTGAGCTCAGAGATCGTCGATCTCAGCTCGACCCCTGAACTTCAAAACGTCAATCTGAGCTCGACGCCAAGGTTGAATTCTGAATTCTTCTCTGACTGATTTCTCTTGGCTGATTTCTTCAAACTCTAAGAGCCTTTGACTTAGCACAACCTATGACCCTTAGCTATACATTGATGGGTCAATCTAATAATCCTAAAGACATAGTGATCCTGACCCAAATCAAAACTAGGGTGTTCCAACACTCTCCATCCCAAGCTCAGGGGGTGGCGAGTGGAGAGCCTATTCTAAAGACTCTTTAACCTCAGACAGAATAAGGAGCCCTACAAAAAATAATCAACTCAGGCAGAAAGAGGGCGTGAGCAGTAAAGATACCTAAGCAAAGTGTTCCAGGGAAAGTAGAGCTAACGTGATGAGCTCGGCAGCCCTTGGAAGGTGTGTGGATGAGGCCGGGCCAAGCTCTTGCCGCGATGTAGAGGATGGACTCCCGGGGGATGAGATTGAAGCTGGGGACTGGGATGTCCTCGACTATTTCCCCTGCGAGTGTAGTACTTGTAGGCTGCTGAGAAGGGATGCGAGCCAGTGATCTGATTTTCAGCGAATCCAGCCCTGTGGTTCCAAAGGGGGGATTTACTTTGCAGGCGAGTGTTGTGGGAAGTCTGAGGCCGCGAGCTGTCATATGGGGTGTGGACTCGCGGTGTGGAGGTCTCAAAATTGGATTGGTGATCCTCGAGGTCGGTGGGAATGTTAACGACTACTTTCCCCTTGCGGTCATCGATCGGTTTGGAGGAGGCGAGCCCAGGAGTCAAGGTCAACTCCAGGTCACGGTAGATGGATTCAGCGTCCTTCGCAATGGACTCGGCCTTCTTGGCAGGATTGAATTTCGGCAGCTCGCGCACTACAGCGATAGGAGGCAGGCCTACTAGTGTGTCAGCGCGAGCGGAGTTGAGATCACGGGCGCGAGTTAACTTCTCTTGGAGTTCTTTGGAGAGAGGCATCTCAGCAAGGCTCAAGTAAGAGAGAATGTCAAAGGTCGCCTAGGTATGCGGACCTATATATATAGCCGCTGCTGGAGCCCACCAGAAGATTCTCTGGCCCCTGTCGCACTCGTCACGTATTGCGGGTTTGGATGTTTCTTTTAGAGCTTGGACCAACCTTGCAAAGAGAGGGGATTGTATACAACCCAATATTCGGTGAGTAGTGGTCGACAGGGGGCCAGACCGGCCAAAGTCCAGTAGCCCGGCTCACCCAAGTGGGTGTGGATCGTTGGAGGGGCGAGTAGAGCGAGTCGGCTCGCACTCGCCCCAGGGGCCCCGCGAGCAGCGGGCGAGTAGAACATGTCGGCTCGCACTCACCCCGGGGGTTCGACGTGCATCGGGTGGGTGGGGCAGGCAAGGCCCGCATTCTGCCAAGGCTGGCAGGGGAGGCGAGTGCCAACTCCATCAAGCACTCGCCGCCCACGACGAGCGGAGGCTCCATAGGGCCACTCGCCCAGCCCCTCGTTGTGTATTTTTACAATTCTACCCCCGCTGGCCTATCTATAGCATGTTGGAACATCGGAGTTGCACTGTTGGCAAACCCAGTTGGGCTGCACATAGCTGTTCAAAGCAGCGGAGGTTGGCTATTTGCTGGCAGTTTTCAGAGATCTATAAATAGATCCAAGGGGTACCTCAGAAGGGATGCTTACTTGTGCCCCGGTCTTCTTGTGCTTCTGAGGTATCCTTAGATCCGCATTTGGCTAGGGAGGGAAAGCGCTCTAAGATCTTCTGGGTGTGTGGTGGGACCTCCACGCCGAGCCCTTGGGTCTGTCCCCTGTTCTTTTTTTCCTTAGTCGTTTGGCTCACGAGCGAGAAGTATGTGTGCGATCACCCTTTCCCAAAGGGTGAACTCCACATAGACTGAGTTTTCGGTTTCAATATATACCTCATCTGCATCACTTCTATTGTCAACGCTGCTAACTTTAGAATACAAACCCTTAAACTAAAAATAACCCATAAACAAAAACTTTTATTGAATCAAGGTTTTACGCTCTGATCTGTTGCTTTCTGCTCTTCATCGAGCTGTTGCTGCTTACTCTAGCTAGGGTGGAGGTGGGCTGACCACAATGCTCTTTTTTCCATTTCTTGTCAAACTTCCTCTACAGCCTTCTGTTTGAATTTAGAAAGGAAATAACAAAAAATTGAAATAAAAGTAAGAGGTGGACCCTTCAGAATGGGCGACAAGAAGGCAACTTCTTGTGGCTGGTATGACCTGTGCGACACCCCTTAAAGTCGCTAGTGACGACGACCTGGCTCTTGCCCCATTGGCAGACCTTGTTTGCTGTACCGACCAAGGTGTAGACGTGGATGATAAAGAAGATGACACTCGTGGCAGTTGCAGCGAAGGCAGAGATCTTCCTAAAGACTCAGAGATCAAAGGTTATATTCTCTTCCCGCAGGAAGTAGAGAAATCCCATAATCATCGCCACCCCATTTGGATTGATCTGGGAGGGGGGGGGGATGATCCCAAAGTACAGCAGGATTTGACAGTACTCAGGCTACAAAGGAAGTCGTGGACTGAATTTAAAGTGGCGGAAGGGAAGAACCATCTCACCCTCGAGAAAGGTGTTTAGTCGCTCAGACCGGACAAGGAGCCTAGCCAAGTATCCCTTTGACATATGTCTCTTACAAAAATCCTCTAAGTCTCGCTCGGTAGCAGCAGACTTCTTGAAGACGGCCTCAGTGAAGTTGATCGCATGGGCCAATCAGTGTGCATTGACATCGTCGCTAACCATCTTCTTCGTTGAGTATCGAGTAGTAGAAGACCGAGAAAGAAAGAGCGAGTAAAGGCCAGCGAGAAGAGAAACGTGAGCAAGATAGAAATATTCTCGAGACAGATTCAGAAATCACAACAACGTACTAAATGCCCACTTACCCCTTCTATTTATAGGCGGAGGCATGGGGGGGGGGGGTATATGAACCTCGCGCGAGTATCAACCTAAGTCGTGTGCTAACAGATAAATCAACCTTAGCAACTCATCCCATCTTGCATAAATTCAATCAGAAGATCTCCAGCTCGCCTACTGATGGTTATTTTCTCCACGCTAGCGCGTGTTTCCAATTGATGAGGCAAGTATACCTATCGTTCAGAGTATAGAATCAAGTGTCGTATTTAAACTCGGGGCTGTCGAGTACTTGTACTCACAAGGGAAACTATTATCTTATCGGAAGGAAAATTTGGTTTTTGATGAAAAGAAGCGTTATACTACAGAAGAGAAATTCATATATGAGGAAGCTAGCACTTGATCTAGAATCCCCTTGGACTAAAATAAATCTTCTTGAAAGATTAAGTAATGCGAGTTCTTATCTACTCACTCGACCGTGGAGGTTCCTAAAGTACAAAAGTGTCTCTGTCGAGCTCATGCTTCTGACTAACCTTTGGTTGATCGATTAAGACCTTTCGGCCAGTCGAAACCCCTTAACTTGCTTTAGGCGGTGAACCGCTCTATTGGATTTGACTCAAATCCGAAAGATTTACGTCGTCCTCTCTCGAGGAGTGCATTCAACTCCTTTTATCTTTGAGTGATCTCGTATCCGCAACCTCTCGGTCATTTAGGATACGGATCTTAGATCGAAACCCATATCCGCGTAATATGAATTCGATGAAATAAAAATCAAAGATAAATCGTAGCGAGCAAAATTAAGAACAAGACATTTGATAAAAAAGAGAAGATTTTATTTTATTCCAAGGTTCATCATGATCAAGTGCTAAAAGAAAGTTAGCTACTCATCATGATTGGGGAAATACAAAATAAAGTAGAGAGAGACATGTTTGAATCAAAGACAAGTAGAATTAAAATTATAACAATAGTAAATCTAACTTAGAAATGAGAAAATACAGCAAAAGAAATAGAAAATTACAAGACTCAAACTCAAAAAATTCGAATCCTGAACATCTGAAGTTGTCTGGAATTTATAGGAAAAATTTCTGTTTGGTCACGCCCTAGGTCACGCCCGTGACCTAGGCGTGTCAGGCTCGAAACCGTCGTCTTGAAACCCTGGGAACGTTGGAGTAGAAACCGCCAAAATCTGTTAACTGACGGATCACGCCCCTAGGTCACGCCCGTGACCTAGGGCGTGTCAAGGCTGTTTCTTGAAAATGGCGCGAAGCTAAAAACGGCGGGAGTAAAATTGGTCTTCAAGGAGGTGTCACGCTCCATTGTCACGCCCGTGACTAGGGGCGTGTCAAGCTGGAACAGCTTCTGGCGGCAACGGCTAGAACGGAAGAGTAATTAACTGGAAACGCCCGTGACACACCCTGGGTCACGCCCGTGACCCAGGCGTGTCATTTTAATCCGACGTGGCAACGTCACAACGACAATCAATCAGCTGGCACGCCCCGTGTAAAGGGTACACGGGCGTGTCATAGATCGACACAGGCGTGTCTGGGACGGTCAACGATCTTCAGGCACGGTTCGATGACCTTCTACAACAGACTGGATTTTTGTGTGTCACGCCCCTGTGTCACGCCCAGGTAGGGCGTGTCACAGGGCGTGTCTAGGCAGAAAACTTAAAATCTCCATTTTGCTCCAAAAAATCTGTATATCAGCCCTGCAAGATTAAAAATAATTTTATTAGAACAAATAAATATAAAACATAGAAACAAGTTAAATATAAACTAAATATTATAAAATTGATGTAAAATATTTAACAATTAATATAAAATAATGAATAAAAAGATAGAAATAATTAGAGTTATCAAATACCCCCATACTTATCCGTTTGCTAGTCCCGAGCAAACAACTTCCTATAGGAGTAGAATTTTTTTTAAATGCTAGAAAAGAAAATTTAACCTAAGGAGTAAAATGCGAAGTCTTATGCCTATGCTTGTAGCTATTTTATTAGAAAGACTTACTCAGCATACAAATTAGGTTTTTTATTTTTTCTTAAAATGCATTTTCACTATTATTTTTACTTTTAAAATGAAAATCCGGTAAATCTTAAAATTATCTTTATGGAGAGTGTAGCATGCGTACTAAGATAACATTGCACAAACGAAGATTAAGATACCCTCCAAAGAAATCCATCAATGTCGATGGCCATAGGCTTGCCCTTTAACACTCTCGTCACGACACTAGTCTAACTTATAAACCTAAATCAATAGGGCTTAATTAGGTTGAAATGTAGGCTTAGGTTTTTGGTGAGGGTGGTCAAAGATAAAAACGATGGCTTAGTCACACCAAAACCTAGAGTAAGCTTTTACATAAAAATTTGCTATGGCTTTAAGAACGCAGCCAAATTCCTATTTCTTTTGTTTCTTTTCTTATGTTTTTTTAACTCTCTCATCATATTGAACTTTTTTCTATCTCTTCATTTTTTAATGATAATTTTTTTCTTTTTTTTTGAAGAGGAGAGAAAAATAAATCAACTCTTTTTATTTTATAAGAAAAGGGCCATCAAAAATAAAAGACTCCTAATCACTCACAAACCATGTTTGTATATTTATGTTCAAGCTTGGTATTAGGTGTGTAATTAGGTTGCTTTTTAGGCTTTGGTAAAGTGCTTGGTGGAGCTAAGACAAAGGAATAGGGAAATTGGCTCAAAATGGCTTGCAAAGATAAAAATTTTAGGTATGGGTACAAAAGCTCAAACTGGCCAAAAGGAGTGCCGAAATCATATTTATGCTAATGAGTCTAACTTATGCAAAGTCTTGTGAATAGTTAGAGGGCAAGTTCTAGACATCGAAAAAGAATACCTCTCTCTTGGTCCGCGAAATATCTCTCTAGCAAACTTCTACTTACTCACCTAAATTATTTTAAAGTTTTACCTGTTTTCAAAGTGAAAGTAAAATAAAACATTTTCACGCATTTAGAAAAACAAAACTTTAATTGTATGCTGAATATTTAATTCTACTTAAATTCTACTTACATGTGCATTTAACTAGAAACACAGCATGACCAACAGTTCTACTCCAAAATTCAAAATTCAATTAAAACATTAAAATTCTCCAAACACTATAAAAAAATTGAATTACTAGGAATTTTGCATGTGAATAAATATGAAAATAAAGACTTCTCTAATTAAGTTTTTAACCTAATTTTTTTTTACTTCTTAGACTTCCCGAGGTATACCCTGTGAAGGGCTCTCAACGGTACTAGGAGGTAAGATAGGGTGATATCCCAAACGTCCCTTTCTAAGAAATTTAATTTTCGATTTTCTATGTTTTTTTTTGTATTTTGTAATTTTTTTTGAAAAACAAAATTCAAAAAAAAAAAAAAACTTTTTTTGAAATTTTTGATATATAATTTATTTGAGTTTAAATTTTTTTGAATTTTTTTGTGGTTTATGTTTTAATATTTTTTTTGAAATATTTTTGTATGTTTTGCTTGAGAAATATCCCTCCCCCATACTTAAGCAATACATTGTCCCCAATGTAAAAAAATAAAGGAAAGAAAGGAAAAGAGAGTTCCCTGGAAATGCAAGCCATCATCGAAAGATACCTGTAAAAGAGGAGTAAAGCAAAACATAATATTTTATAACTTTTTTTGAATTTTTTTTTGTTTTTTTTCATAATAAAACAACTACATGAAAATAAAACAAAGATACAGATACAGAGAGGTGACCCTCTACAAATCCAAAGAAATGAAAAGGCAGCTACTCCTGGTCAGGAGCGTCCTCGTACTCCTGATAGAAAGTCCGCATGTTTGCGAACTCGCGAGTAATATGCGCCATGGAAGAAGCATGGTTTTGCTCGAGCACGGCGAAGCACGCATCAAAAGAATCGAAGCGACCATCAAAATGGGTTTGCATCTGGTCTATGCGAGTATGTAGCAATCCAAATTGCTGGTCCCAATAATTTGGAGGATTGGGCGCTGGAGTAGAGTGCAGCGGTGGTGGCGGAATCTGGGTAGAATGATGAGTCCCGCTGGGACCGGCACCTTGATCAAGATCAAGATCCCCTCCACCAACTAACGGGGGAATAACCTCAAACTCGCCTTCGCGTCGGCGAGCTAAGCCAAGGGCCTGAAGGGTCGGGAACTGAAGAGGCTGTGGCGTTTGCATGCAAGTGAGCCGCGGAAGAGCAGCCCACACGCCGGTCTGCTTGGCGAGGAAAGTGATGAAATTCCCGCCGTGCACCGCTCCCAATCTCACATTTTCGGCCTGGTTCCGAAAGAAAATGGCGAGCATGTAACCAAGGTTCAGTGGGACCCGGTATAACATACTATACAAGTATAGTAAGTCCGCCCGAGTCACCACGCCGTGGCTATCGCCGCGTCCGGAAAGAGTGAAAGTGAGAAGGTTGTGTAGAATGCGCAAAGTGGGGGAGATGAGGTGGATACCCTTGGATTTCTTTGGGGTGTAAGGGGCGACGTCATTACTAATTTTTGACCAAAAAGTGGGGAGGCTGAAGTCGGGAGGGAAATCAGTTTTTAGGTTGGGGTAGGCAGGGGAAGTGGAAAAGGTCTCCGAGCAAAAGCCCATGGCGACATTGAGTTAGCGGATGGTGAGCTGGTGCATCATCCCGCCCGTGCGAAAGGTGATGAAATCATCTTGCGTTGCCCATCGGAACTCAAAAGAAGCTAAGAACTCAATGGTGAGCTCGAGGAAAGCAGACTCTGAAATGGAGAAGAGGGGGTCCTATCCCGCGGTGGATAGAAATCCCTGAACTATCTCCGCCGCTCCGAAAGTGGCAAGGATGGCCCAGTCCAAAATGCGGAAAAAGCCAAAGGGATTGGCGCGCAGTTGTTCGCTTCGATCTTGTTGGGTTGCATTCTCAAAAAGGAGCATGGCCTCCGCCGAGGCAGGATCGGCGGGGTGCTCGGAGGAAGATGCGGAGGTGCGAGCGTGGTGGCGAGGCATGATGAGAAAAAGGAGAGAAGTTTTTGAGCACAAGGAGAAGAGAATAGAAGGTGTCGGAGGGCATGTAACAGGAATCCTATGGGACTCAGAGAATAGCGTGGTCACGCCCCGGAGTCACGCCCGTGACTCTGTGAGTCATGACCGTGTCAGAGGGCGGGTAACAGGAATCCTATGGGAATCCAATGCGCTCGCCTCGGATTCTACTGGCACGCCCCAGTGTCACGCCCGGGACTCAGGGGCATGTCAATCAAATCCGACACAAGAACACGCGATCCGAGGCATGACTGGTCAACACATCGGATACCCGCAACACGGGCCAGACACGTCCGTGACCAATGCTGGTCACGCTTGTGTCTTTTTCGAAAGACGGACGGGAACCCGCAGGAGGAGGGCCCTCCCACGAGCTAGACTAATCACGGCCTGGTCACGCCCGTGACCTATAAGGGTCACGCCCGTGATATTGGCGTGTACGAGAAAAAAACATTTTGTTTCTTTTTCTTGTATAAAAAAAAAATTATTATTATTTTTTGTTTTTGTTTTGTTTTTTTTATATTGTTTTTGTTTTTCTTTTCCGAATAAAATTAAAATAAAAAAACAATTTACCGACATGAAGGAACACGTATGCTTGACGCTCATTCCGAACCGATCAACATGCATCGATATCCTTCATACCTGTAAAAACTAAAAAAGAAAATTGGAATATAACGAAAAAATAACTGTGGGATGCCTCCCACGAGCGCTTTGTTTATGGTCGGTGAGCTCGACCATAGTGGTGCGCGCGATCTAGGGATTTGACAACATTATGTTGTCAAATTGTGCGTTAATATTATCACCGGAAGTAAATTATTTCAGCCGGTGCCCATTCACTTTGAAGTCGCCTCCTTCCGGGTGCGAAATAAGCACCGTCCCGTAGGGCCAAACCTCCTTTACGACGAAGGGGCCGGACCAACGAGACTTAAGTTTACCCGGAAATAAGGGAAGGCGCGAGTTATAAAGGAGGACTTGGTCTCCCAGTTGGAAGTCCTTTGGGTGCTTAATTTTTTTATCATGATAGAATTTGGTGCGCTCCTTATAGAGTTTATTATTCTCATAAGCAAGGGAGCGCCACTCATCGAGCTCGTTAAGTTGGAATTTACGAAGCTCAGAGGACAAGTTCTCATCAAGATTTAAAAATTTAAGTGCCCAAAAGGCACGATGTTCAAGCTCAACCGGTAGATGGCATGCTTTCCCATAGACCAATCGATACGGCGTACAACCGATAGCGGTCTTGTACGCGGTACAATAAGCCCATAGAGCATCATCAAGCTTGACCGACCAATCCTTTCTATTAGTAGAAACCGTTTTTTCTAGAATACGTTTAATTTCTCGGTTAACTACTTCTACCTGGCCACTAGTTTGAGGGTGATAGGGGGTGGCAAACCTATGTGTAACGCTGTATTTAGATAAAACTTTAGCAAATTATGCGTTACAAAAGTGTGTGCCCCTATCACTAACTATTGCCCGCGGTGCACCAAATCGTGAAAATTGTTTTTTGAGAAATCGAGTCACGACTCGGGCGTCATTAGTGGGAAGGGCTTGCGCTTCCGCCCACCGTGACACGTAGTCGACCGCTACCAAAATATATTTATTTCCGTAGGAAATTGGTAGTGGTCCGACAAAGTCGATCCCCCATAAATCAAAAACTTCTATTTCTAAAAATAAATTTAAAGGCATTTCATCACGGCAGGAAATATTACCTGAGCGTTGGCATTGTTCACAACGACTTACATGGGCGTGAGCATCCTTGAAGATGCTTGGCCAATAGAAGCCTGCTTCAAGAACTTTCCGAGCCGTCCGATTAGCTTTATAGTGCCCACCGATGGGTCCCTCATGGCAATGCTTTAGAATTTGGGCGCCTTCCTCATGAGAAACACACCTTCGCACTACTTGGTCCGCGCAAACACGAAAGAGGAAGGGATCCTCCCAAAAATAATTTTTCAAATCAGAAAAGAATTTCTTCTTTTCTTGATAAGAAAAACCATTCGGGAGAAATCTCGCAACAAGGTAGTTTGCGAAATCAGCGAACCAAGGAGTGGGGAGAGTAATTACTTTATGAATGGCGAGAAGGCGCTCCTCGGGGAAAGTATCATCAATGTCCTCCTCAATGAGCTCCCCCAAATTGGGGTTCTCCAACCGCGAAAGATGATCAGCCGCTAGGTTCTCCGCTCCTCTCTTATCACGAATCTCCAAGTCAAATTCTTGGAGTAGTAAGATCCACCTAATCAATCTTCGCTTTGCATCTGTTTTTGTTAGTAAATATCGCAAAGCAGAATGATCGGTAAAAACAATAATTTTAGACAAGGTTAGGTTGGAACGAAATTTATCAAATGCGAAAATAACAGCTAATAATTCTTTTTCGGTGGTAGTATAATTTTTTTGTGCGGCGGTTAGTGTTTTGCTCGCATAATAAATAGGATGAAAATTCTTATTTATGCATTGTCCTAAAACCGCACCTATGACAAAGCTGCTAGCATCACACATTATCTCAAATGGAAGTTCCCAATTGGGAGCGATCATTATAGGAGTGTTGATTAATTTTTCTTTAATAAGAGAAAAAGGGCGCAAACAATTTTCATCAAAAATAACGAGCGCATCTTTTTCTAATAAGTGTGTAAGGGGCTTAGTGATTTTAGAAAAATCTTTAATAAACCGACGATAGAAACTGGCGTGCCCCAAGAAACTACGAACGGCCTTAACATTTGAGGGGGGAGGTAGCTTTTCTATTGTTTCAATTTTGGCCTTATCTACCTCTATACCCTTGCTAGAAATTTTGTGGCCTAAGACCAAACCTTCCCGCACCATAAAATGGTACTTCTCCCAGTTCAAGACTAGGTTCATGTCCTCACATCTTTGGGGTACACGGGAAAGATTTATCAAACATAAATCAAAGGAATCTCCAAAGACGGAGAAATCGTCCATGAAGACTTCCATGATATCCTCCACTAGATCATCAAAGATCGCTAGCATACACCTTTGGAAGGTTGCCGACGCATTGCATAAACCAAAGGGCATCCTTCGATAAGCGAAGGTGCCAAACGGACAAGTGAAGATTGTCTTCTCTTGGTCTTCGGGCGCAATTGGGATTTGAAAATATCCCGAAAGACCATCAAGAAAACAATAAAAAGAGTGCCCGGATAACCGTTCAAGAATTTGGTCAATGAACGACAAAGGAAAATGATCCTTACAGGTTGCATCATTTAATTTGCGATAATCGATGCATACCCGCCATCCGGTAACGTTTCGAGTAGGAATTAATTCATTTTATCATTAGGAACTACCGTTAAGCCTCCTTTCTTAGGCACCACTTGGACCGGGCTCACCCAAGAGCTATCCGAAATCGGATAGATGATGCCCGCATCTAGTAATTTAATTACCTCGGCCTTGACTACCTCCTTCATGTTAGGATTTAGCCGGCATTGAGGTTGAATAGTTTTGTGAGCGTGTTCTAATAAAATTTTATGGGTGCAAAAGGAGGGATTAATCTCTCTCAAATCCGTGATCTTCCACGCAATTGCGCGGCGATGACGTTTTAAAATATTAGATAATTTAAATTTTTCATCATCAGTCAAGTAGGCCGACACAATAACAGGAAGTTTAGAATCCTCCGCTAAAAATAAATATTCTAAATGATTAGGCAATTGTTTTAGTTCAAGTGTTGGAGGTTCATCATAAGATGTTTGAAAACGATCACTACCGACTTCTAAAATTTCAAATATAGGTGCGCGAGTGATCGAAATATTATCACTATTTTCATGAACAATTAAATCTAAATTTTCAAAATCAGATTCATGACCAATAGATAAAGCAAGTTCAGAAAAAGAAAAGGAGTCTACTTCGGGAAAAGCCTCTAAGTAATAACATGAGTCGTCATTAGCAAGCGAATTTTTCATAGACGAGTCAATAGTAAAGGTAACTTCTTCGTCTCCGACTCTATGGAGAAGTTTACCATTACTAACGTCTATGATAGCGCGCGAGGTGGCTAGAAAAGGGCGATCGAGAATGAGTGGTACCTCGGTGTCCTCTTCGATGTCAAAGATGACAAAATCTACCGGAAAGATAAATTTGTCAACTTTGACAAGCACATCCTTAATGATCCCCATAGCGAGTTTGACAGACCGATCCGCCAATTGAATGCTCATTCTAGTGGGTTTAGGCTCTCCTAATCCCAACTTTTTCACTAGAGAATAAGGCATTAAATTGATAGAGGCGCCTAGATCGGCTAACACACGTTTTACCAATAAATCACCAAATAGACAAGGAATAAAGAAACTACCCAGATCGGGTAATTTCCTAGGTAATTTATTGAGTAAAACCGCCGAACACTCTGCGTTCAATTGAACCGTAGAGATATCCTCGAGTTTCTTTTTATTGGATAAAAGATCCTTGAGGTACTTGACATACTTCGGTATTTGTACGATTACTTCGCAAAATGGTAAATTTATTTGAATTTGTTTAAACATGTCTAAAAATTTACCATGATGTTCATCTACCCGGTCTTTTTGCATTCTAGACGGATAGGGAAGAGGTGGTTGATAAGGTTTTGGTTTAATATAACTAGAAGGCTTAATCGGAGGAGAAGATGAAGAAATTGTTACCTCCGTATCAACCGGAATTGGAGAAGTTGCAACCGGAATTGTAGAAGTGGTTACCTCCTTCCCACTCCGTAAAGTGATGGCTTTAGCTTGCTCCTTTGGGTTGGGCTCTGTATTGCCCAGTAGCGCTCCTTGTTGGCGATCGGAGAGCATTTTTGCAATTTGCCCAATTTGGGTCTCAAAATTACGAAGAGATCCGGTGAGATTCCGGATGTTGGCATCATTTGTAGTCGTATATTTGGTGAACAACTCCTCGAGATTGGGAGCTTTTGGAGCTTGTGGTGGGAAAAAACCGGGAGGAATGGTGTTAGGTGGGCGAGCCGCGTTCCCCGGATTACTCCAAGAGAAGTTGGGGTGGTTCCTTATACCCGGGTGATAGGTATTACCAAAATTATTACCCGGATTATAAGGTGGCCGATTCGGATTTCCCATATAATCCACATGCTCGGCCAACGTAGTGGGAGAGGGGATAGAAGTAGGATCCCAGGTAGGTATAGAAGAGGAAGCAGACATCTCTTCTAATCTTTTGTTTAGCATCTCAACCTGGAGAGATAGATTGGAGACCGTATCAATTTCATACATCCCGACCGGTTTAGGTGATTTAGATCGAGGCGTACTCCATTGATATGTATTCAAAGCCATACCTTCTATAAGCTCTTGGGCGGCTGCCAGTGTTTTGTTATTAAGCGTTCCACCGGCGATGACATCGATATGTTGTCTAGTTTGAGAATTTAGGCCGTTATAGAAGGTTTGGATTTGTAACCAATCCGGAATTGCATGATGAGGACATCGACGAAGCAATTCCTTGAAATGCTCTCAAGTATCATATAACGTTTCCGAATCAAGTTGGGAGAAATAAGTAATATCATTGCGCAATTTGGCCGTTTTAGCTGGCGGAAAGTATTTCGTAAGAAATCTTTCCGTTATTTGAGCCCATGTTGTGATTGACCCTCTTGGTAGAGAGCTCAACCATTGCTTGGCTTTAGTGCGCAATGTAAATGGAAATAACCTTAGCCGGATGACATCATCAGATACACCATTAATTTTAAAAGTATCGCATATTTCTAAGAAATTAGAAATATGCGCGTTTGGATCTTTATCTTGAAGCCCATCAAATTGTACATATTGTTGTACCATTTGGATGATGCTTGGCTTCAACTCAAAATTATTGGGGGCAATAGCGGGGCGAACAATACTAGATTGAGCCTCGTTCAAGTTTGGATGGGCATAATAGGACATAGTCCGTTGTTCGACCGTATTTGGCTCACCCATATTGGAAGAAGAAGAAGGAGATCTAGGAGAGTGAGGAGAAGAACTAAATGAAGAAGGAGAAGAAGAAGGCGGTGACGGAGAGAGAATTAATGAAGGATTAGGAGTGTCTCCTAAGGATTCCGTATCTTGAAAATTCAGAACCCGAAATCGTAAGCGATGCCGAAGGGTTCGCTCAATTTCCGGATCCAAATCAAAAAGAGGTGACGGATTCCCTCGGGTCATACCCAAAAACAAAACAAAAGATAAAAGTTTTAAGATTTAAAAATTTATAATATAAAATTTCCCGGACTTCCCAAGGGCTACCCAGTGACGGGTTCGCAAGGTACTAGGCGGTATTGCGGGATGAAAACCCGACATGGCCCTTTCGCAAGAAATTTTAATTATAAAAATTTAAAAATAAAACTTTCAAATAAAACAAATTTTTTTAAAATTTTTTTTTTTGAAACAAAAAGTAAAATGATAAAACTAATAGCTCCTTGCTTTCAAAATATCAACAAAGAAGAGTCCCCGACAACGGCGCCAAAAGCTTGATGGTTATTTTCTCCACGCTAGCGCGTGTTTCCAATTGATGAGGCAAGTATACCTATCGTTCGGAGTATAGAATCAAGTGTCGTATTTAAACTCGGGGCTGTCAAGTACTTATACTCACAAGGGAAACTATTATCTTATCGGAAGGAAAATTTGGTTTTTGATGAAAAGAAGCGTTATACTACGGAAGAGAAATTCAAATATGAGGAAGCTAGCACTTGATCTAGAATCCCCTTGGACTAAAATAAATCTTCTTGAAAGATTAAGTAATGCGAGTTCTTATCTACTCACTCGACCGTGGAGGTTTCTAAAGTACAAAAGCGTCTCTGTTGAGCTCATGCTTCTGACTAACCTTAGGTTGATCGATTAAGACCTTTCGTCCAGTCGAAACCCCTAAGCTTGCTTTAGGCGGTGAACCCCTTTATTGGATTTGACTCCAATCCGGAAGATTTACGTCGTCCTCTCTCGAGGAGTGCATTCAACTCCTTTTATCTTTGAGTGATCTCCTCGTATCCGCAACCTCTCGGTCATTTAGGATACCGATCTTAGATCGAAACTCATATCCGCATAATATGAATTTGATGAAATAAAAATCAAAGATAAATCGTAGCGAGCAAAATTAAGAACAAGACATTTGATAAAAAAGAGAAGATTTTATTTTATTCCAAGATTCATCATGATCAAGTGCTAAAAGAAAGTTAGCTACTCATCATGATTGGGGAAATACAAAATAAAGTAGAGATAGACATGCTTGAATCAAAGACAAGTAGAATTAAAATTATAACAATAGTAAATCTAACTTAGAAATGAGAAAATACAGCAAAATAAATAGAAAATTATAAGACTCCAACTCCCAAAATTCGACTCCTGAACATCTGAAGTTGTCTCGAATTTATACGAAAAAATTTCTGTTTGGTCACGCCCTAGGTCACGCCCGTGACCTAGGGCGTGTCAGGCTCGAAACTGTCATCTTGAAACCCCGGGAACGTTGGAGTAGAAACCGCCAAAATCTGTTAACTGACGGATCACGCCCCTAGGTCACGCCCGTGACCTAGGGCGTGTCAAGGCTGTTTCTTGAAAACGGCGGGAAGCTGAAAACGGCGGGAGTAAAATTGGTCTTCAAGGAGGTGTCACGCCCCATAGTCACGCCCGTGACTAAGGGCGTGTCAAGCTGGAATGGCTTCTGGCGGCAACGGCTGGAACGGAAGAGTAATTAGCTAGAAACGCCCGTGACATGCCCTGGGTCACGCCCGTGACCCAAGCGTGTCATTTTAATCCGACATGGCAACGTCACAACGGCAATCAATCAGCTGGCACGCCCCGTGTAAAGGGTACACGGGCGAGTCATAGATCGACACAGGTGTGTCTGGGACGGTCGACGATCTTCAGGCGCGGTTCGACGACCTTCTGCAGCAGACTGGATTTTTGTGTATCACGCCCCTGTGTCACGCCCAGGTAGGGCTTGTCACAGGGCGTGTCTAGGCAGAAAACTTAAAATCTCTATTTTGCTCCAAAAAATCTGTATATCGGCCCTGCAAGATTAAAAATAATTTTATTAGAACAAATAAATATAAAACATAGAAACAAGTTAAATATAAACTAAATATTATAAAATTGATGTAAAATATCTAACAATTAATATAAAATAGTGAATAAAAAGAAAGAAATAATTAGAGTTATCACATACACATATACAGATAACTCAAGTAATCGCAGAGTGAAGACGAGTATCAACACAGAAAAGCAAATCGCAAGATCAATTGCGAGATACAAACTCACCATCTCAAATAAAAGAATATTACATTATTCATTAGAATGTCACCAAGGGTGAGAACAAATATAAAAAAGAAGGAAATCCTAAGTCCTAGAAGGCCGCTGCTCGGGAAGAGGTGGATGTCATCCGACCTAGCCCATCTCGCGCGCTCGCCAATAGTGCTCGTTCACCACTGCCATTCCATTGTCGCCCTAATGTAGCTTGTCCCCCATCCTCACCAGTCGTCTTGCCATGCCCATGCTCACTCGCATTCCAGCCAACTCCTTGTGATGATGCTGTAGGCGATGATCGACCATCGATTGTCGCCGCTCCAACTCGTTGATCATATGGAAGCGAGCCTCATAACCCGCAAGCCAGTTCTGCAACTCTTCCATCTTCGCCATCCTTACCTCTAGTGTCGAGATCTGGAAATGAGGCTCGCAGATGATGAGTTGGTTGAACTTCGCCTCCAACTCGATGTATGCACGAGCAGCAGTTTGGCGGTACTTGTGAGCGGGAAGCCCGGGAGATTAATGAAAGCCGCTCTATGGGTTACAGGACGACCTATCAGGGAAAAGTATAAGTAACCGAATCAGTTAGAGATAGAGAATATCAGTAGCCATACCAATTTAGCAACATGCGAGCTACCTTGCTGAGGGGATCGAGATCGGCAAGGGGAATGGCTGCGGCGAGATGATTCTTGATGGCCAGATGACGAGCCTCCTTGACACTCGATGACCTGCCCCTGTCCACGACCTCTAAGATTACGACCTCCGATCCTCGGCATGAAGTAACTCGGGCACCTTCTGTACTGATCTCGTGACGAGACCTCAGGCGGGTTTAGAGGGGTCATAGTTGTTTTCGGGCAGATTTGAGGGTGAGCTTTGTTACTCAGCGGTAAAGGAGGCGGCAAAGCTAAAGGGGTGCTCGCCCTTGGTTATCACGAATTGATCAAAGGAGGAGGAGGTAGCAGAAGAGGAGTACTCGCCGTCGGTTGCGACGAGGTGATTGCAGGGTGAGGGGCCTTGCTTGCCCCAGGTTGTGAGGTCTTCATCGTGGGAAGATCATTTTTCCTCGCCTCAGGAGTTTGTTTTTCCGGCCCTTTCTTGGGACCGATGTTGATCCAAACAGTGTGACTAGATCGTGACTGTTGTTGAGCTTCAAGGGCGGCTAGGGGAGCTAATCGCAGGGGAGCGACATCTAAATGCACGCCAAAAGTAGTCGACGGAGGAGCTTTAAATACAAAATAAAATTCAACAAGGTAGAATGGAATTGTTCCGCAAAATCAAGGAGTCATCTACGAGATAGCAACCTTGAGAGGCAGCGAGATCCGTTTGCAGCTACTCCTGGGACCCGGCGAGGTCCGAGGCAGGAGGAGAAGATGGCGTGGGAAGGTGAGAAGCTTCAGGATCCGATTGCTTGAGAATGTCGCTCAACCCAAAATCGTCAAGGAATTTCTTAGTGTGGGCAGGAATGTCGGAGTGGCGGTCGGGGAGGCGACATCCTCGGTGCCTGGAGGCGGGTTGTTAGTTTTCGAGGCAAGTGATTTCTTCTTTTTCTTTAACTTCTTCTTCTTAAGCGGAGGAAGGTCCGCAACAACTTGTAACGGCCCGTCTTGCATTAACTTACCAAGAACGTTACCAGGCTACGCCCAAGCACCCCAAAACCTCTCGCGGCTGTTTATCAGCCGCGTGCACTATTGGCCTTAGGTCTCGAACCCCCAACCCTTGATAAGGAGCCTTAATACCACTCCTCATCACCCACTTAGCTGCAGCTCAATTGGTGATGAGGAGTGGTATTCATACTCCTTATCAAGGGGGTTGTGGGTTCGAGACCCCGCCTCAACAATGATTGCGATAGATAAACATGAACGAGAGGCTTTGGGGTGCCTGGGCTGCAGCACGATAACGTGTCGGTAGGGTCATTGCAAGGCGAGCCGTTACATAAAAAGTGCACTTTTTATTATAACGACCTTAGTCGATCCAACGTGACAATTGAGTTGCAGCTCAATTGGTGATGAGTTGTTGGAAAACTCCATAGTTAAGCGTGCTCGGGATGGAGTAGTACTAGGATGGAGTAGTACTGGGATGGGTGACCTCCTGGGAAGTCCCCGTGGTGTGCTCTTGACTATCGAGTTTGCCTCATCAAAGGGAGGATGTGGCCACCAACAACCCGCTAGAGTGCTGGAGAGGGGTTGGGGTGCTTAGGCTGCAGCCCGGTAGCATTGCCTAGAGCGGAGTCATGACATTATCACGTTAGATTGTCTAGGGTCGTTACATAACTTCACCCTCTCACAGCCTTTTTGGCCTTGTTGGCTCGAGGAATCCAGACAAAGTAGTAATACTCGCTTGGTAAACATCCTCAGCATACTTCGACATCGCGTGTGAGTTCAAAAGGAATGCCTCAAAGACCAGCCACCCATATTTATAGAGATCAGCAGATATCCATCAGTCACGAGTAACCCAAATACTCAGTAGAGAAGCTCATCGAATAAGTGTTGGATGTTTCTTTCCGAGCTCCTATGTTGCTCGAAAAGAACAAGGATTGTGTATAACCCATATTCATCGAGTGTGGACCCCTCAGAGCTAGGTAAGCAAAAGTTGTTGGGTATTGCATCCACAATAACCCAGATTTGCATGAAGTCACCCTTGAACTAAGATGAATTAAGTTGTATTTGATATCCTTATTTTAGCTGTATGTTTGCAGATTACCATTGCTAAATGTAGACCAAAGTCAGTCTACAGTGGGTCATGAACACAGGACCAAACAGTGTAATCCCTCACTGTGTGACCCAAGGTGTTGACTCATATGTAGCCTCTCTATTGGGATACACTTCATATTCAAACCTTGGATCATGGAATGAAGATTGGACTCTTGAAGAGAAGAGAAAGATTTCTTCTAAAGTTCAGAAAATTCTCTAAGTCCACTTCTCGAGAAGTCCTCTTAGTTCTCGAGAAGTCCTTAGAGTTCTCGAGAAGCTTAGCCTCTTAGTTCTCGAGAAGTCCTTAAAGTTCTCGAGAAGTCCCAACTTTTGGCTCTCGAGAAGTCCAGACAGGTTCAAGAATTTTTCTAAGTCAGAGTTCTCGAGAAGTCTTCTTAGTTCTCGAGAAGTCTTCTTTGTTCTCGAAAAGTCTTGGCCAGTTCTCGGGAAGTCTCAATTATAGTTCTCGAGAAGTCCATCTTATTCTCGAGAATCTTGGCTTAAGTTCTCGAGAACTGTCAGCCCTATTTCTCGAATAGTCAAAGTTGCCTCAGAAATCTCTCTAAGTGTTAGTTCTCGAGAAGTCTCCATAGTTCTCGAGAAGTCAATTAGTTCTCGAGAACTCAGCCCTTTTGTTCTCGAGAAGTCCAGAATTCTTCTAAGCAGTATAGTTCTCGAGAAGTCCTGATAGCTCTCGAGAACTCAGTTTCTAGTTCTCGAGAACTAAAGGTACTTCTCGAGAACTGTAAGTAGAATTTTTCAGAAAATTATCTCAAGTCCATATCGGCCGGATTTTCAAATGACTTGACGTGATTGGTCCACGTGTCATCATTAATGTCTTTTCTAGCCATTAAGGGTAATCCTATATAAAGTCTTTTCATTAAGAACAAACCCTAACAATTATAAGGAGCAGAAATTCGTACATTCTAAATTTCTGGATCAGCATTATCTTTCCAAAAGAACACGTTCTGAAGCCGTGAAGACTACTTTTAGTCATCGTTTTTGGGGTAATTTAGTAGCCTAAGTTCCTAAGTTTATTTATAGTTTCTTTTATTTTATGTTTGTTTTGTTTTATTTCTTGTTTAAATGTCTTTTATGTTAGGATTTTATGATTTCTAAACTTTATTATGTGTTTTTGTTATGTTATGTTTATGTTTAGTTTTAATATTTAATATGTTTGTTATTTATTTTTATGTTTTGTTAAATGTCTTATTTAATATCTTATTATTGTTATATTTATGTCTTATTATGTTGCATTATATTATGTGATGTTTAGTTATTATGTTCAATATTTATACAAAATATTATGTATCTAATGTTTTGTTTTGTTTTGTTTTACTTTGTAGGTTCAAGCATGTGCAGCCCGGCCCCCTCCAAGCATGCTACCCGAGCCCCCATGCAAGATATGGTGCAGCCCAAGCCCACTTGGTGCAGCTCACATGCAGCCCGACCTCACACATGCATCTATGCAGCCCTCAAGACAAGCCCGAGCCCTCAAGTCAAGACCTCATGAAGCAGCCCTCCATGCCTACATGAAGCCTACCCGAGCCCATGTGCAGCCAACCCACTTCAAAGCTATTGCCGGCCCTCTACAACTTGAAGCAGCCCCCTTCATTAATTGCCATGCATGAACATTTCCCCACATGCATTGGCCGACCACCCTCCTTCCCCTCCACATTCATTCTGTCTCTCTTCATTATTACATGCATGAATAACTTCAAAGCTATGGTTGGCCCTTTTCCCCTTCTACACACTTCCATTCATCCCCCTCCTCTTTATTTTATATTTTTATTTTCACTTCCATTAAATCAAATACAATGCATCCATACCTTCTCTCTCCCCTCATTTAAAGAAATGCATGAACCAACCCCCTAAGCATGGCCGGCCACCCCCCTTTGTCCCTTCATTTCTTATGATCTAGAACCTTCTCCCTCTCCTATAAAAGCCACCCCATCCCTCAAGCCAAAGGATGACAATTTTGGAGTGAAGTTTTTAAGTAAAGTTTGAGTGTTGAATTGGAGAGTGGAGAGTGCTTGTGAGTTATAATTTTCTTTTCATTATTGTTATAGTTTTTCATTAGTGCAAGTTTTCATTTTCATGCTTTTTCTTCCATGTCATAATTTCCTTGTTATTGTAGTAGCATAATATTGCCTTGTATTTTGTGTACTCTTCTCTTTCTTTTCAAGAAATGAAAATGTTTTTCTCTTATTTTATTTTGTCTTTCCTTTCCAATATTCATAGCTAATTTCTTTGTAGCATTCGATCGTGAGGATCCATGAAGTGAGATGAGAGTTTATTTTCTTTCTTAGTTTTATTTTTGTTATTTCATGCTCGATCCCTCTTTGATTTATTTTGTGCCGACTCCGTATTTCCGGTATACGGTAGTAGGTTTTGGATCTCATATTTAAGTAGCCGAGATGCTCGTGAATGTGATAGATCACTCAAAGAGGGAAGGAGTTGAATGCAACCCTAGAGATAGGATGACGTAAATCTTTCGGATTGGAGTCAAATCCAATAGTGCGGGTCATCTCGATAATGCGACTTTAGGCCTTTTTGACTTGAAAGAGATTTCGGTCAGAACGTCTATAAGTCAGGGGATTTAATGCTCTAGCGAGATTATTTCCTAATATCGGATCCGTCACGGTCGAGTATGATTTGCAAAATTAAAACTATGCCTTTTTATCTCTCTCATCTCATTTCATGGTGATTCACTGATCGAATGCTATCTCTTTATTATAAGTTTTTCGTCTGCAAAATCGTCTTTTATTTTACTTTTAAATTCTCAAATTCCAATAGTTTTCCGGTAGGATAATAGTTAAAGCGTGAGTAGCAGTACTTGACAACCCCGAGTTTAAATATGACCTTGATACTACGATTCAACAAGTACACTTGCCTGTTCGGGTTTTGGTCCATCAAATTTTTGGCGCCGTTGCCGGGGATTTTCTTCGTCAATATTTTGAAAATGCTTTCGCTATTACTTCTGCAAAAAAAAAAAATTATATTTTCTTTTATTATTATAATCAACTCACATCATCTTATTTCTACCCAGCCTAAATTCTCTCGAAAAGGGTAAGGGGCTTTAAGCTTTACCATTTTACCTAGTACCTTGCGAACCCTTCACCGGGTAGCCCTTGGGAAGTTCGAGAGCCAATCCGTAAAAAAAATCTATTTTCAAAAAAAAAATAAAAAAAATCCTTTCTTCTCTTTTTCTTTTTTTCAAATTTTCATTTCCATTCTCCTTCGTTTTCTTTTCTAGTGCATGACCCGCACGAATCCGTCGCTACTTATTGATTTGGACCCAGAAATCGAACGCTCCTTTCGGAGACAACTGCGATTCGGGGCTTCCACTTCTCAAACAGCGGTTGAGGATTCATACGGGGATTGTAATTTTAATTCTGCAATGGGAGACCCTAACCCAGGTATGGCTTAGCAAAGGACCATGTCTGATTATGCTCGATCCAACTTGGAAGGGACCGAAACAAGTATTGTTCGACCTGCAATTGCGAACAATAACTTCGAGCTTAAGCCTAGCATCATACAAATGGTGTATCAATATGTACAGTTCGACGGATTACAAGATGAAGATCCGAACTTGCATATTGCCAATTTTATTGAAATCTGTGACACCTTTAAAATTAATGGTGTTTCAGACGATGCTATAAGGCTAAGACTCTTCCCATTCTCCTTAAGTACCAAAGCCAAACAGTGGTTGAGTTCTCTTCCAAGAGGATCAATCACTACTTGGAACATTTTAACTGAAAAATTTCTTTCTCGTTATTTCCCCCCCCCCCCGCCAAAACTGCTAAATTAAGAAATGATATTACTTCATACTCTCAAATTGCTTCTGAGACCCTCTATGACACTTGGGAGAGGTTTAAAGAACTTTTGAGAAAATGCCCACATCATGCTCTGCCTGTATGGTTACAGATCCAGACATTTTACAATGGGCTAAATCAAGAAACTAAGTAAATGATTGATGCCGCTTCCACTGGTTCTTTGGACCGCAAAACTCTGGAAGCCGCTCTTGAGCTTATCGATGACATGGCGATGAACACTTATTAGTGGAATTCGTCTAGGTCTCGCCCATCTAAACCTGCAGGTATCTATGAAGTGGATTCGGTGTCGCAACTGGCGCTGCAAGTGGAAATGCTGAACAAGAAGATTTTGGAGATGACTGCTGCCTCTGCTGCTAAGGTATTTGAAAATGTGAATGCTGTTGCTGCTGCCAAGCAGGTGGATTATCTGGGGAACATACCCAGGCCTGCTCAAAATAATTCTGCAAACAATTTTTCTGCTTTTTAGAATTTTTCTTCTCCTCCTGGTTTTAATGCTGCTACGAATTCTTATCACCCTGGATGGCGTAACCATCCTAACTTTTCTTGGAGCAGTAATGCTAACATCGTACGGCCACCACACGATTTCACTCCACCACCACCACCACAACAAAATCTTCAAAAAACCCTCTCTTTGGAAGAAATTTTATCTAGATATATAAGCTCGAACGATGCTACTATTAGAAACTTAACAGGGTCGATGAAAAATTTAGAAAACCCGGTCGGGCAACTTGCCAAGGCTTTTTCTGAGAGACCACCTGGAACTCTTCCCTCGAACACAGAACCTAACCCAAGGGAGCACGCAAATGCGATTTCCCTTCGGAGCGGTAAGGTTGTTAACGAGCCCACCACAAGGGAAGAGCCAAAGGTGACTGTCTCTCCTACTGCGGAAACAATTAGCCCTACGGAAAATGAAAACTCTACTTTTGATAAAGAAAAAGATGTTTCTGTTTTTTTTTTATTTTGAAAAAGAAAAAGATGACGTTCAAAATGATGCTTCGGTTGTTGTAAAGGAATTTTCGCCACCTCCTTATCCGTCTCGACTTAGGAAAGAAAAACTAGACGATCAGTACCAACGCTTCCTTGAAATGTTCAAACAAATTCATATTAATTTGCCATTTCATGAAGCAATTAGTCAAATGCCGAAGTATGCAAAATACTATAAGGATTTATTAACGAACAAGACGAAATTGGAAAATTTATCACATGTAACGTTAAATGAAGAATGCTCGGCGGTCGTTAAAAACTCTAATCTTCCTAAAAAGATAAACGATCCGGGTAGTTTTTCCATTCCTTGCGTTTTCGGTGATCTTTTTGTAAAACATGCGTTAGCGGATCTTGGAGCGAGCATCAATTTGATGCCTTTTTCTTTATTCAAGAAGCTAGGTTTGGGCACTCACATCCCTACAAGAATGAGTATTCAATTAGCCCATCGATCAATTAAGTATCCGTTAGGTGTTGTTGAGGATGTGCTAGTGAAGGTCGACAAATTCATCTTCCCGGTGGATTTTGTCATTCTTGATATTGAAGAGGACATCGAGGTCCCTCTTATCCTTGGTCGTCCCTTCCTAGCCACCGCTCGCGCAATCATAAATGTGAGTGACAGAAAACTTTTTCTTCATGTGGGAGATGAGGAAGTTATATTTGATATTAACAAATCTATGAAAAACTCTTTACAAAATGATGACTCTTGCTTTTTCATTGATGACTTAAAAGAAGACTCCTATACTTCTCCAAAGGATTTTTCTTCTTCTTTTTCTGAACTTTCATCAAATGATTTTGAAAACATTGTTATGTCCGTACAAGCAAAACTCGAAGATGACTCACATTTTAGACAAAAGAATCTTGAGAATCTTATTTTTGAAAATGATAAAAATTAGAAAAATCATTTTGATAAACCACCCGACCCTGAAACAAAAATTTATCGCGATAAGAACCTTCGCCACCATAAAAATTTTAAGCCAGGCGATCAAGTTCTTCTTTTAAATTCACGTCTACGTATTTTCTTTGGAAAATCTAAATCTCGTTGGTCTGGACCGTTTACGATCAAGGAAGTCTTTTCTGATGGAAATGTGCTACTCTCGCACCCGGATAAGGGTGACTTTAAAGTAAATGGGCATAGACTTAAATTATATTTTTCTAATGATTCTATGTCTCCTGCAAAGGAGAATCTTATTCTAGACCCTTAAATTTTTATCTTGTTGTGGAACATTTTTTAATTTTGGACTTATTATTATTATTATGGAACTTTTTTTCGGACTTTCAATTGTTGTAATAAAGAGCAATTTTGGGCACCTGCCCACGGACTCTATTTTTTTCCTGCTTTTACTTTGCTCTTACTCCCGGTGGCTCAAGTACAAGTTCGTGATCGCCGCTCCAACACTGCTGATATCAAGATGGATCCAGTCAAACCTGCTGACGATCAAGTGCGCTAAAAAGCAAGCATGGGGGAGTGACATCCGCCTTCATCTCACAAACCCGGGGAAGTCCTGTTTTTTTTATTTATTTCATTTACTTTCTGCATTTATCTCTTCTTCTCAGTCTCCTTCTCTTTTTCTTTTTGTTTTCTTCATTGAGGGCAATGAAGAATTTAAGCCTGGGTGAGGGTCTAGTTTCTTTCTTTCTTCTTTCCTTTCTTAAAAAAATGTATTTTAAAATTAGTATAGTTATAGCATTGCTTTTTTATTTTAACTTCATCAAAAATCCATAAAATATAAAATACAAAAACCAAAAAATTAGAAAAACAAAAATAAAAAAAATTGTGCTAAAATCTATTTGAAAATCAAAACCTAAAATTATTTTCTATCTTCATTTTTATGTTGCTTCTAGTGATGTGTAGGCCCGTGCGGTTCCTTAATTCTATTTAGATTTCTTTGAAACGGTTTTTCTAAACTTATCATTTTAACATAGCTTAGTTTTACTAGTTTCTCTTTCTTAAATATAGACATCCGTTTTTTACGTTATAAGTTAGCAATTCGTAGTTATGTCTTTTTATTCGGTCAAGTTGCTTACAAATGGTTGCTAGGTAATATTAGCTCTTTTTCATTTGTGGGGTAGTCTTTCTTGGTGTCTAGAACTTGTCCCAAGCTACTCTCGAAACATTTGCGTCATTTTTTACGTACTTTAGAAATGATTTAGGCCACCATTTGACTAGTTTGAGCTTTTCTTACCCACCAAAAACATTACCATTGCAAAACAATTTTGGGCCTTTTCCATGTTTTTTGATTTAGCTCCACCTTGCTTTTCAAATTTTCACCAAAGCCAAAAATGCCTTTCCTATTGCACACTAAACCCTGAGCTTCATTTTAAAAATCATTGTGTGATGGGTTATCTCTTTATGAAAAAATGAAAAGGAATTTTTTATCTTACATTTGGAGCTTTCCAAAATATTTGTGTTTCAATGAATGGAAAAAATGATGAAAAAAATCAAAATAAAAAAATGCAAAAAAAAGGGGTTTATGTTTGGCCAAATTTATAAAAGAAAAATGTATGGCCTTGTTTTGTATCTTTGTTTTAATTGGAGAAATTACATACTTGTCATTTCTCATTTTCATTTTGGTTTGTTTATTTTTGAGCTCATCTTGGTTTAGTGTTTAAGCCCTCATGTTTATCCTTGTTTTCATTTCCTAATCATTTACCTAATCCAAGTCTTAACGCCTATTTTAAGTCCTATTGATCTTTAGAACGTAAATTCGCACAGTGGAGAAAGTGTGAACGTACAAGCCTATGACCACCATCATTGATGGATTTTTTTGGAGGTTACCTTGAGGTGTTTTAGGGTTAATTTTTATCTAGCAACCTAGTAGTTTGTTAATGCGCCGTTTATTTAGAACCTCTACTTTTGTTTTCCTTATTTTCATTTATTTTGGATGCTTTGTTTTAAGATTTAGAAATATGTGAACTTTTCTTATGTTTTAATGAGATTTTTAGGTCTCCACTTTCAAGTTTTCTATTGTGCACTTCTCACCCCACTAGTTGATAACATGGAAATAGGATAGTTTAATTTTTCATGTTTTGGTTTTCTTAACTATGGAATCTAAAAAAAAAATATATATATTTTGCTTTTCCCTAGTTCTTATTTCTATTTGCTTGAGGACAAGCAAATGTCTAAGCATGGGGGAATTTGATGACTACTTTTAGTCATCATTTTTGGGGTAATTTAGTAGCCTAAGTTCCTAAGTTTATTTATAGTTTCTTTTATTTTATGTTTGTTTTGTTTTATTTCTTGTTTAAATGTCTTTTATGTTAGGATTTTATAATTTCTAAACTTTATTATGTGTTTTTGTTATGTTATGTTTATGTTTAGTTTTAATATTTAATATGTTTGTTATTTATTTTTATGTTTTGTTAAATGTCTTATTTAATATCTTATTATTGTTATATTTATGTCTTATTATGTTGCATTATATTATGTGATGTTTAGTTATTATGTTCAATATTTATACAAAATATTATGTATCTAATGTTTTGTTTTGTTTTACTTTGTAGGTTCAAGCATGTGCAGCCCACCCCCCTCCAAGCATGCTACCCGAGCCCCCATGCAAGATATGGTGCAGCCCGAGCCCACTTGGTGAAGCTCACATGCAGCCTGGCCTCACACATGCATCTATGCAGCCCTCAAGACAAGCCTGAGCCCTCAAGTCAAGACCTCATGAAGCAGCCCTCCATGCCTACATGAAGCCTACCCGAGCCCATGTGATGCCAGCCCACTTCAAAGCTTTGGCCGGCCCTCTACAACTTGAAGCAGCCCCCCTTCATTAATTGCCATGCATGAACATTTCCCCACATGCATTGGCCGGCCACCCTCCTTCCCCTCCACATTCATTCTCTCTCTCTCTTCATTATTACATGCATGAATAACTTCAAAGCTATGAACGACCCTCCTCTTTTGCCCCTTCTACACACTTCCATTGATCCCCCTCCTCTTTATTTTATATTTTTATTTTCACTTCCATTAAATCAAATACAATGCATCCATACCTTCTCTCTCCCCCCATTTAAAGAAATGCATGAACCAACCCCCTAAGCATGGTTGACCACCCCCCTTTGTCCCTTCATATTTCTTATGATCTAGAACCTTCTCCCTCTCCTATAAAAGCCACCCCATCCCTCAAGCCAAAGGATGACAATTTTGGAGTGAAGTTTTTAAGTAAAGTTTGAGTGTTGAATTGGAGAGTGGAGAGTGCTTGTGAGTTGTAATTTTCTTTTCATTATTGTTATAGTTTTTCATTAGTGCAAGTTTTCATTTTCATGCTTTTTCTTCCATGTCATAATTTCCTTGTTATTGTAGTAGCATAATATTGCCTTGTATTTTGTGTACTCTTCTCTTTCTTTTCAAGAAATGAAAATGTTTTTCTCTTATTTTATTTTGTCTTTCCTTTCCAATATGCGTAGCTAATTTCTTTGTAGCATTCGATTGTGAGGATCCATGAAGTGAGATGAGAGTTTATTTTCTTTCTTAGTTTTATTTTTGTTATTTCATGCTCGATCCTTCCTTGATTTATTTTGTGCCGACTCCGTATTTCCGGTATACGGTAGTAGGTTTTGGATCTCATATTTAAGTAGCCGAGAGGCTCATGAATATGATAGATCACTCAAAGAGGGAAGGAGTTGAACGCAACCCTAGAGATAGGATGACGTAAATCTTCCAGATTGGAGTCAAATCCAATAGTGCGGGTCACCTCGATAATGCGACTTTAGGCCTTTTTGACTTGAAAGAGATTTCGGTCAGAGCGTCTATAAGTCAGGGGATTTAATGCTCTAGCGAGATTATTTCCTAATATCGGATCCGTCACGGTCGAGTATGATTTGCAAAATTAAAACTATGCCTTTTTATCTCTCTCATCTCATTTCATGGTGATTCACTGATCGAATGCTATCTCTTTATTATAAGTTTTTCGTCTGCAAAATCGTCTTTTATTTTACTTTTAAATTCTCAAATTCCAATAGTTTTCCGGTAGGATAATAGTTAAAGCGTGAGTAGCAGTACTTGACAACCCCGAGTTTAAATACGACCTTGATACTACGATTCGATAGGTACACTTGCCTGTTCGGGTTTTGGCCCATCAAGCCGCCGTCGCCGCTCATTGTGAGATCGATCTTTTTGCTTTCGATCCAAGAAGACTTGTTGTTCAAGGGATCATCATCTTCTCCTTGATCGAGTACGTCAAAGCTTTCTCAGGTCAGATCGTCAAGTCTTCTTCAATAGTTTCTGAAAGAGCCGCCTATACAAGAAGAAGACCTAGGGCTGAATTTTTCCAGATCTGAGAAATCTCTGTTTGTATTTTTCCAAATCTTGTTGTTATCTTGTAGGAGATTATTCTCCGAGTGTAGGAGCGTTGTTCTCCGAGTTGTAGGAAGTTTTGTTTATCTTCCGAGTGTAGATCCATTTGGATCGAGTTTGTAGGAACTTGGTTCCGAGGCATAGGATTGTTTTTAATCCGAGATAGTTGAGTAGTCGAGTCTAGTGATTTGCTAGATCGGTGAGGTAAAGTGGACGTACCCAAGATTGGGGAACCACTATAAATCTTGTTGTCTTTCTGTGATTGCTTGATTTCTTGTGCTAGATCATTAAAATTTTTATTCCACAAATAGACGCACGATTCACCTATTCACCCCCTCTAGGTAATTTAGGTTGACAACTTTACACTTTCAATTGGTATCAGAGGGAGGTTGGTCGTTAATAGGTTAACACCTTGATCAATTTCCTCTCGAAAGTTGTCATTTGGTTATTCAAGCAATGGACAAGGTCAAAGATTTTGCCAAGCTTCCCCTGTGCACAAAGAATAACTTTCCCATGTGGAAAGAGAGAATCAAATTTTTCATGGAAGCTGTGGACCCCCGGATCTTCATGATTGTTGAAGAAGGTCCTTACGTCCCCATGACTACCTCCACTATAGATCCAACCAAGAAGGTTCCTAAGAAATTGATGGATCTAGATAAGGACGAGATTGCACTTGTCTCTTTGGACAAGAATGCTAAAAATATTATAGAAAGTGCAGTCGATGACTCGATGCTGCAGAATCTGATTCACTGCCAATCAGCTAAGGAGATGCGTCAGTATCTAGTTACTCTGATGGAAGGTACTGAAGAAGTGAGGGATGATAGAAGGTCCCTACTGAACCAGAAATATGAAGCCTTCAGGCAAGGGTCAAAGGAGACCATTGCAGATACCTTTGAGAATTTCTTCAAGATATTAAATGACCTAAGAGTGTATGGCCGAGTCTTCACCAATAGGGAGCTGAATGATAAGTTTCTGAGGTCTCTCACAAAGGAATGGGACAACAAAGTCTGTGCCATCCTTGAGTTTGACAGACTAGTTGAGACAGACCCACAAAATCTATTTGGCAAGCTGATGTCCTATGAACTGCAGATCAATTCCAGAAAAGCTGAAGAAGAGAAAAGTCGCTTCTCCTCAAAAGAGAAGTCGGTTGCATTAAAGGCTGACAGTTCAAGGAAGGGCAAAGCTGCCTCACCAGCACCTGCTCAAGAAGTAAGTGAAGAGGAAAGCTCTAAGCCAAGCACCTAAGGCTCAGAACTATCTGAAGGAGAGTTCTCGTTGCTCTCTCGGCAGTTCAAGAAATTCTTGAACAAGAAGAAGCAGTGGATAGACAAGGATGCCTCATACAGAAGATCACGACATGACGGTGATCAGCGAAAGAATGGCTCGGGTAGCCATGACAGGTATAACTCTAAAAAGAACAAACAAATTTCTACTGACATTGTTTGCTAATGCTGCAACAAAGCAGGTCACGTCATAGCTGACTGCCCCCACAAGAAGAAGGAGGGTGGCAGAAGAGAGGAAAATAAGTCCTCATACCATAAGAAGAGGACAGAGAAGAGCCTGTTGGATAAGAAGGGCAAGACTCTCAGCGACTCCGACTCATCTGAGTCGAGTGAAGAAGAGGAAGCCTACTTTGGGCTCATGGCTCAATCAGATAACGAACAAGAGCCCCGGTTTACTGGGGAGGTAAAATCTCACACTCCTCTCTCTAAGGTTTTTTTTGTTTGGGCGTTTCGCTGCTCCGTTTTGGGCAAACGCCGCCGGAAGGAGGGTAAACAAATGAACCTCCGACGGCGTTTGCTCCGTTTCCACCCGCACGCCTTGAGAAACGCCCCAAAAAGCTCCGTTTGGAGCATCCACCTCTCCCCTCCGGTTCGAACACTCCGTTTCCACCCGCCAGTTCGACCCGCCACCGCCGAACCAAATGAAGCCTAAATCTGAAAGTTCTGAGCATGATCATGAGGACGGCTCTTCTGACGATGAGTCGGAACTTATGACCCAGTACAAGGAGTTGATCATGACTTACGAAAAATGTCGCCTAGTCGTGAAAACTCAGGCTAAAGAGATTAAGTCTCTAAAGGCTATTGAGAGCAGCTTGAGAGAAGAAGTCGCTAAGACTGACTCTCTTGAAGAGAACTTATATTTTGCTATTGAAGAATACAATCAAGATCTTAAGCACCTCGACCTTAAAGAGGAAATCATCAAAGAGTCCGAAAAACAACTCGAGGCTGAGAAGAAACTTGTTGAAAGTTTCTCTAAGCCTAAGACAGTTCTTCCACTCATTGTTGAATTCTCAGCTAAGGCCCAAGGAGCTGGACTAGGCTATATTGCCGCTCCTAGTAAATCTTCTAGGAGAAACAGGGCTCAACAGAAGAATAAGGCCGCCAAGAAGGCCTTGGCCAAAGAAAAGGGGAAAACCCCTCTAGATCAGACTGTATTTAAGAAAGTCATCTTTCCAACAAACAAGTTTAATCTGGACTCGTCCTACGGTCACCTGACCAGGCCTACTTATGTAGAGCCAAAGTATCGGTACCAAGGATGGGCTCGCCCTCAGAACTTTGGTGAGAGTGTCTTTAAGGCACCTTATGAAGAAGTGATTCTTCAGGGCTATGGTCCTTATAATCATGGCCACAACTTCAAGAAAGCACCTAAAGTAAAGCTCGTTGGGGAAAGGCCTCCAAAGGAGAAGAAATCATATGACTGCTATCACCATGAAGCCTCCTCCTCCAAGTGTGCTACCCCTGCTAGACCACCATTTCAAAAGGTCAAGCAGGAATACATAAGGCAAAGATACAACAGGTTTGACTGTTGGTGCTGTGGCAAAATTGGTCATTTTGCCATCGATTGTTGGTTTAATACCAGGAAGGTCGCTACTCCTCAAGTTGGCAACATGAGATTGACCACTCAGAATACTAATCTTCGTAGGGGGAGTGTTCTAACCCGAGACTAAGGAACCAAACATGTTTGGGCTCCTAAGGCAAAGTGATCATGAATGCAGGTATGTCCAAAGGCCACCAAAATGCTAATCTGGTACTTGGACAGTGGATGCTCTCGGCACATGACCGGGACAAGAAGCCTACTCCAAAATTTCACTCCAGTCTGCAACAGACCAAAGGTCATCTTTGGAGGTTTAGACCGAGGGATAACTACAGGCTACAGTATGATCACTAACGATAGTGTATCCTTTTCGGATGTAACTTATGTGGAGGGATTGGAACACAATCTCATAAGCATAAGTCAACTATGCGACAAAGGATACATAGTTGAGTTCCACGCTAACAAGTGCTTGATAAAGTCTGTTGACAATATTGAAACAATTCTATTAGGCACTCGAAGCAGGAACATATTTTGCTTAAATTTCATTTGTATAGATTCTTCTACACCAGTGTGTCTTTTGGCAAAAGATAGTGCGTCTCTTGGTGACCAATGACACAAGAGGCTAGCACATATTAATTTTAAAACTATTAATAAATTATTCTCCCAAAACTTAGTGCGTGATGCCCCAAATGTCAAGCACGTCAAAGAGAGACCTTGTCATGCATGCGTAAAAGGCAAGCAAACAAGGGCTACCTTTAAAAGCATCATTGGCAAAAACTCTAATAGGTGTTTACACCTACTTCATATGGACTTGTTCGATCCACTGCAAGTTAGAAGCTTAGGAGGTAAGGATTATACATTGGTAATTGTTGATGACTACTCGCGTTTTGCGTGGGTGTTCTTTCTGAAACACAAGTCAGACACCTTCTATATCTTTTCAAATTTTGTCAGGCAGGTCCAGAATGAATACAACTGTTCCGTAGTCAAAATCAGAAGTGACAATGGAACGGAGTTCAAATCTGGGGCCATGACAGAATTTTGTGAAAGCCTAGGTATCATTCATGAGTTTTCCTCTCCTCGTACTCCACATCAAAATGGAGTAGCTGACAGAAGGAATAGAACACTCATAGAGGCCTGTAGGACTATGTTGAGTGATGCTTCACTACCAGAGTACTTCTGGGCTAAAGCTGTCAACACTGCATGCTACACGCAAAATCGAGCCCTCATAAATAAGAATCATGATAAGACACCTTATGAACTTCTAAAAGACAGGAAACCAACAGTTTCATATTTTAGAATTTTTTGCTGTAAATGCTTCGTGCTTAACAATGGTAAGTATCATACTACCAAGTTTAGTGAGAAAAGTTTTGAAGGTATTTTTGTAGGATATTGTAGTCATAGTAAGGCATAGAGGATTTTCAATAGAAAAACTCTGGTTGTAGAGGAATCCATACATGTTGTATTTGATGAGCCGAGCTTGCTGCAAGGCGAATCGTCTAGTGTGCTTGTTGAAGCTGCAGGTACAAGGCTTAAAGAGATCAGCTTGGATGAATCGACCGAAGGTAAAAATGAAAAGTTCATCAAGATCACCTCTCCAACCCCTATTGGAGAGGTAGAGGATCAAGATAAAAATATTATCCAAGTTGATGAAGTCACTCCAGTGGCTGAAGAATTTCCAGATGCGAGGAATCTAGAGCTCAGACATATGAAGGATCACCCAATGGACCAGATCATAGGAGATCCCCGGGATGGTGTCAGAACTCGTCGAGGTACAACTAACGAGAATCTATATTCAAGGTTTCTCTCACAGGTTGAACCAAAGAAGTTTGAGGAAGCAAACTCAAACGCATCATGGATCTTGGCCATGGAAGAAGAATTGAATCAGTTCAAGCGCTGCAAAGTTTGGATGCTTGTTCCAAGTCCCAAAGGTAAGAATGTAATCGGATCGAAATGGTTCTATAGGAACAAGTTGGACGAGAATGGGATAATCATCAAGAATAAGGCAAAACTCGTCGCCAAAGGATACCGTCAAGAAGAAGGGATCGACTTCGACCAGACATACGCTCCAGTGGCAAGACTGGAGGCCATCAGACTGTTCTTAGCTTATGCTGCACTGAATGGCTTCACTGTTTACCAAATGGACGTGAGGCCCGCCTTCCTGAATGGTGACATAAAGGAAGAGGTGTACGTGGAACAACCCCCAGGTTTCGATGATCCTAATTTTCCTGAGTATGTTTATTTATTATCAAAAGCGTTGTACGGTTTGAAACAAGCTCCTCGAGCTTGGTACGAAACGCTATCTACCTTTCTCCTCGAGAACAAGTTCACAAGGGGAAAGATAGATAAGACATTATTTCTTAGGGAAATTAAAGACAAGATCTTGCTAGTGCAAATCTATGTCGATGACATTATTTTTGGCTCTATAGACGACAACCTCTGCAAAAAGTTTTCTAAACTTATGCAAAGGAAGTTTGAAATGAGTAGTATGGGAGAGCTGAAGTATTTCTTAGGACTTCAGGTGAAACAATCTGAAGATGAAAATTTCATCTCACAGACGAAGTTCACCAAGGAGTTGATTAAGAAATTCGGAATGGAGAGTGCAACCTCTATGAGGAATCCAATGGCCTCAGCTATGTCTTTGGACAAGGATGAGAAAGGGAAACCTTTTGATGAAACAAAGTACAGAAGCATAGTTGGACCTTGCTCTACCTTACTGCCAGTAGACTAGACATAATATTCTCTACTTGTGTCTGTGCTAGATTCCAAGTGAACTGTAAGGAATCTCATTATGCTGCTGCAAAGCTGATTTTGAGATACCTTAAAGGTACACCGAATCTTGCCTTATGGTACCCAAGAAGTAATGACAACGAACTAATTGGTTTTTCAGATGCAGACTTTGTAGGTAGCAAAGATGACAGGAAAAACACTTCCGGGACATGTATGTTCCTAGGAAGAAGGCTTATATCATGGAGCAGCAAAAAACAAAATTGTTTCACAATCTCAACGGCCGAGTCAGAATATATTTCTACTGATAGTTATTGTGCACAGTTGCTGTGGCTAAAGAATCAGCTAGAAAATTACAATATGAAGGTCAAAGACATTCCATTATTCTGCGACTCATCCAGCGCAATCGCAATCGCAAATAACCCAGTCTCGCACAGCCGGACAAAGCACATCGAGCTCAGATATCACTTCATCCGGGAGAATGTGGAGCAAGGGGATGTGGATCTGCAGTACGTGCCAACAGATCGGCAAGTTGTAGATATTTTCACAAAGCCGCTGGACGAGACCAAGTTCAATTTCTTCAAAACTGAACTTGGGCTACTGAACAAAGAAGAATAGACCAATGTGGAACAGTTCAAGGCTCAAGAATCTAGGACTTTTCAAAAAGGTCAGAAATCTCTCAAGAGGAAGCTAGTTTTCGAAAACTCGGCCTACTTCTCCTGAAGCAAAGTACTAGTTCTCGAAAACTTACTTAACTTCTCGAGAACAAAAGTCTGTCTCTCGAGAAGTCCCTTAAGTTCTCAAAAACTAATAACTCTACCTCTCGAGAAGTACTCTGAAAGCTCTCGAGAACTAGGCGCTACTTCTCGAGAAGTCTATTAAGCTCTCGAGAACTATATCGTACTTCTCGAAAAGTATACTGACAGCTCTCGAGAACTAAACCTACTTCTCGAGAAATGCCCGTCCTCTTTTCGACTTATGCTTAATTTCTTCTATTTTCGAAAACCCGCTTGATTTCAGTCCTATCCCTAGATTAATTAGACATTTAATTGACATTACTAGGATTATATATATATAAAGTTTTAGAAATCAATAATCAACCGACATTTCAAATTTCCTCTTCTCGAAAACTCTTCGTCTTCCGCCGATAGAAAGCTTCGTCGCAACCATCATCTTGTGCTCCGTCCGTCGCCGCCGTCAGTGTTTATGGCACAAAGTTCGAAGATAGGATTCGGCAGTGAACTTGTCGTCGAAGGAATTGCATACATTTCAGATGATTTCTAGAACTTGCTCCTTCTCTTGGACACTGCCGGACTGATGTTCGTTCTCTCAGAAACCTGCAAGATCGTCTTTCCAGATGTAGAGGAATTCTTCCGGAATGCCAAGGTGAGGCGAAATGGTACAGTGTTGAAAACTAAAGTCAAAGGGATCAAAATCAAGTTGGATAAAGCCAAAGTTTCAAAGCTTCTGAAGATGCCTGTTGTGGATGAAGAGGATGACCTAACTCTTGAAGATTATGACAGAACTTACTCCTTCTGTGGAGTTTCTGAGGAATTCAACTCTTTAAGGAGAAATCTTTTCAATGATGTAGGAAAACTTCTGGTAGATATAATTGGAAAAATCTTATGATGCAGAATAGGGTCTATTAGTTTCATAACAAATGATCTATTTGGTGTTATGACACCTGTAATCTGCAGGAAGAAATTTCAATATGGCATGATGGTATTTGAGATGATCAGGGATAACATTCAGGATCCCAAATTTGCAAGGATAGTCTCTTTATTGCTGAGTGAGATTGATCCAGTCACTTTTAAAATTTCCAAAGGCACTCCAGTTCATCACTTGAAGAAGATTTCATTGGCCTCCATTCATAGATGGGAACTCAAGCTGAAGAACTCCAAGCCGTTAGCTAAGGAACTTGCAGCTTCTGCCTCTGAGGTCAGGACCCCATCTCCCTCCTCTCATCATGTTACTGAACCTTCTGGTGCAGCAACTGAGGGGGAGCCTGCATCCTCTGTTCCTGCTGTCAGACCTACTCCTTCCTCTCCAGCCAGATCAGCTAGCAGATCTCCTCTCAGAAGCCCAGTGAGATCTCCAATCAGGAGCCCTGTGGCAGATTCTCCAGATGCAACCCTATCAGATGTTCCAGGACAAAAAACCCTCAAGGACACAAGTGCATCCATTGACAGCTTGATTGCAAAACTCATTTCAGATGAACTACTTCCTCCCCTTCTCAAAGAAACCTATGCAGAACCATCAAAAGAATCTTCTCCACCACCCTCAACCCAAGCTACTCAACCTCCTTCTCCCTCTCCAAGGAAAGAATCTACTCCACTAGAGACCATCCTTCTCACTGAAGAGGATGAGCAAGAACCTGAAGAGGTGGAAGCCCCTCTACGGAACCTTGACTTCTCCCTCCCAAGATTTGTTGATGAGGAAGCTGATACAGTATCTCACACTGTAAGAGCCCAGAGCTCTATGGTTATAGAAGAAATTCCTCCATGGAAAGCACCTCCTCCACCTCAGATTGCTACACCTAGTGCCACTCCTTCTGTCATTGTATCTGCCACTCCTGCTGCTGCTGCTGAAACTGTAAGTTCAGATATTCTATCTAAGATTGAAGGTATGCTGGCTGCCCAAAGGCAATATTTTGATGAATCTCTCCAGTCAATCAAAGATAAGGTCACCTCTCTAGAAAAGGAAATGAGCAGAGGATTTGTAGAGATCCAACACAATACAGATTCTCTTAAAGAGCTGTTCAGAATTGGTGGCAAAGCAATTGACCACACCATTACCAGTATTGGTCAGGTCATGGACCAGTCTGTCACTCTGGCAAATAATCAAATTCAGTTTGAAAAGAAAGCTCAAGAACATGTAATGAAGATTTGTGAGGAAGTTGGTACTTTCAAAGAAGACACCATAGAAAAGCTTTGTGTAGAAATCAGAAAGGGGGAGAGCTTAGTGAAAGAACAAGTGGAAAAGCTTACTGCAGATGCAAAATCTCTCTGGAATGAGAAATTTACTGAGATAAATAAGAATGTTTTAGAACAAATCCAATCAGTGAAATTCCACACTTATGATACTGCAGTCTGGATGCACAATCAGATATTCCCTAACTTTCAAGCTGATCCTAATGTGATTCCACATCATCTGAACCCCCTTGCTGAAGGTCAATCTAGCCAGATGCCTCAACCTCAGATGCCTACCTTCTCTCCCAGGCCAGAAGATCAGGATCTTCCTCCTGCTTCCTATGACCAGGTTTGGGATGACATTATTCCTAAGGATTTACCAGAGATTCACACCTCTAAGAAGAGAAAGTATGGAGAAGGTCCATCTGCAAGCAAATATGTTTCCCAGCCAGATGCAGAGAAAAGGAAAGCAAAGGAGTTTGCTAAATTTTGGAGCCCCACTTCTAAAAGCTTAATTCTTGATACTCTTAAATTGGTGATGGACTACAATGAGAATAAAAACCTCCACTACAGCTCATCTGAGTGGGAGTTATATGAGAAGTCCATGACCAAGAGAAGGATATATGATAGAGAATTTGGTAGGAATAATCCCAAAGCTCCTCCTAAGCCTCCTAGGTCCTACCCTAAACCCTTCAGCTATCAGAGGAGACAGCAAGAGAAGTAGGACAGACAACATCAAAGCAAAGAATGAACTCTTGTTGTTTTGTTTTTGAGAATTTGGATGAAATGATTGTTGACTAGAAATCTAAAACATTACATATATACAATCTCTAGTTTTGCCCAATTATGTCTTTAGTTAATCTGTTATTGCATTTAGATTCAGTTTTTCATTTCCAGTTCTTTCTTAATTGTCATAATTCACCTTAGTATAGAGGGTTCTGACTTCTACAAATAGGGGGAGATTGTTGGGTATTGCATCCACAATAACCCAGATTTGCATGAAGTCACCCTTGAACTAAGATGAATTAAGTTGTATTTGATATCCTTGTTTTAGCTGTGTGCTTGCAGATTATCATTGCTAAGTGTAGACCAATGTCAGTCAACAGTGGGTCATGAACACATGACCATACAGTGTAATCCCTCACTGTGTGACCCAAGGTGTTGACTCCTGTGTAGCCTCTCTATTGGGATACACTTCATATTCAAACTTGGATCATGGAATGAAGATTGGACTCTTGAAGAGAAGAGAAATATTTCTTCTAAAGTTCAGAAAATTCTCTAAGTCCACTTCTCGAGAAGTCCTCTTAGTTCTCGAGAAGTCCTTAGAGTTCTCGAGAAGCTTAGCCTCTTAGTTCTCGAGAAGTCCTTAGAGTTCTCGAGAAGTCCAAGCTTTTGGCTCTCGAGAAGTCCAGACAGGTTCAAGAATTTTTCTAAGTCAGAGTTCTCGAGAAGTCTTCTTAGTTCTCGAGAAGTCTTCTTAGTTCTCGAGAAGTCTTCTTTATTCTCGAAAAGTCTTGGCCAGTTCTCGGAAAGTCTCAATTATAGTTCTCGAGAAGTCCATCTTTCGAGAAGCTTGGCTTAAGTTCTCGAGAACTGCCAGCCGTATTTCTCGAATAGTCAGGTTGTCTCATAAATCTCTCTAAGTGTTAGTTCTTGAGAAGTCTCCATAGTTCTCGAGAAGTCAATTAGTTCTCGAGAACTCAGCCCTTTTGTTCTCGAGAAGTCCAGAATTCTTCTAAGCAGTATAGTTCTCGAGAAGTCCTGATAGCTCTCGAGAACTCAGTTTCTAGTTCTCGAGAACTAAAGGTACTTCTCGAGAACTATAAGTCAAATTTTTCAGAAAATTATTTTAAGTCCAGATTGGCCGGATTTTCAAATGACTTGACGTGATTGGTCCAAGGGCAATCCTATATAAAGTCTTTTCATTAAGACCAAACCCTAACAATTACAAGGAGCGGAAATCCGTACATTCTAAATTTCTGGATCGGCATTCTCTTTCCAAAAGAACACGTTCTGAAGCCGCCTCCGCCGCTCATTGTGAGATTGATCTTTTTGCTTTCGATCCAAGAAGACTTGCTGTTTAAGGGATCATCATCTTCTCCTTGATCGAGTACGTCAAAGATTTCTCAGGTCAGATCATCAAGTCTTCTTCAACAGTTTCTGAAAGAGCCGCCTATACAAGAAGAAGACCTAGGGCTGAATTTTTCTAGATCTGAGAAATCTCTGTTTGTGTTTTTCCAAATCTTGTTGTTATCTTGTAGGAGATTATTCTCTGAGTGTAGGAGCGTTGTTCTCCGAGTTGTAGGAAGTTTTGTTTATCTTCCGAGAGTAGATCCATTTGGATCGAGTTTGTATGAACTTGGTTCCGAGGCGTAGGATTGTTTTCAATCCGAGATAGTTGATTAGCCGAGTCTAGTGATTTGCTAGATTGGTAAGGTAAAGTGGACGTACCCAAGATTGGGGAACCACTATAAATCTTCTTGTCTTTCTGTGATTGCTTGATTTCTTGTGCTAGATCGTTAAAATTTTTATTCCGCAAATAGACACACGATTCACCTATTCACCCCCCTCTAGGTGATTTAGGTTGACAACTTTACACTTTCAAAAGTCTAAGTCAATAAGTCAAGACAGAAGTCAGAGTCAACGCGCAAGATAGTAGAAGGCCTGGGGAGAGGATGGCGTGCTCCCCTCTCATACTCGCCAGGTAGGTGACTACGCCAATTACACACGCCCAAGCTGAGAGAGCTCCCCTAAGAAGCCACCTAGTTACTGGGGGTGGGGCTATCAATAAGACCCCATCCCATTGAATTTTCTTATAAATAAGACCCCATGGGTACGAGGAGAAGGACTTCAAAATCACGGAAAAGATCTCGACCACCTCATTTCTTATACTTCGAGCCGAGCCTTTGGATCCTTACTCTAGAGAGACATGCCGAAAGCTAGCGACTATCCATTTAAGTCGCCGTCTTAACTTAGTTGCCAGCTGGAATCTACCTTGTAGCCTGCTCGACTATCTTTGGTTATGGAGGGGAAGCTTCTTTTAAGCAACCAGGTATATGGTGGGACCTCCTTGCCACAGCACCTTGGGTCCTTTTTGTTGTCTATCTTTTTCCGCATCCTAGCCCGTTAGCCGTGCCCGATCGCGGAACCGTTAATCTTAGGCTGCCTTGATCTGAATTTTGGAGTAAGGATTTTCCCAGCTTCAACAATGAATCATTGTTGTCCTCAGAATTTTGAGGTGAAGATTATGACCCCAAATGGCTGGAAGTTGGTGAAGGCTCAATTTATGGAGTGGTTTCAACCTCAACCTCCTCTGGGTCTGCTTGTATTTGATTCTGATGCTTTGGACTATCCCAACTCCAGGTGCCTTCTTCATTGAAAACAACATCACAATTTATTATTAACTTCTTTGTTGCCTGGTTGAATAACCTATATCCTTTGGATTCATGGCTATAACCAATCATTAAGAGCTTTTCTCCCTTCTTTTCTAGCTTATCTCCACTCTCTTTGGGTAGTAGATAATTGGCAATGCTACCAAAGATCCTCATATGCTGGATTGTTGGTTTTTTGTTATACCATGCTTCATAGGGTGTCGAACTTTGAAGAGCTTTGGTTGGAGATCTATTCAATATGTATACGACCGTATTCATAGCTTCTCCTCAGAAATCTTTAGCATTTTCTTATATTATAGCATGTTGTTGCTCATCTCTACTAAAGTTCTATTTTTTTACTTTCTACAACTCCATTATGCAGTGGATTTTTGGGGACTGTTAGTTGCCTCTTTATTTGTGATCTTGGAAGAACTTTTGAAATTCATGACTGATGAACTCCCCACCTCTAACAGTCCTTAATCCCTTGATTTTTATACCCATTTGGTTTTCCACATAATTTTTTAATTTCATAAAGAATTGGAGAGCTTTAGATTTTTGGTTTAGAAAACAAATCCAGATCATTCTAGTCTTGCCATCTATAAATAACAGGAAGTACCTTTTCCCCATCCAAGTTGGAGTGGTGACCGGTCCCCAAATATCAACATGAATTAATTTCAGTTTTTTGAAGCTCTCCGATGTGTTTGGTGAGGAAAATGAGCTTTGTGAATCTTGTTAAGAGCACCGCTTTCACATATTCCCATGCTAGCTTGAAGTATTTGAATACCCTCTACCAAATAACATGAATCAGTAAGACTCAATTAATGTGTCCATACCTTGCATGCCACAAATTAAAATCCTCTGAGGTCCTTGTTGATTGAACTTGTGAGGACAAAACTTCTGGAGCAATAATTTGATTTATGTATAAAGGGAATATTTTGTTCTTTGTCATTCTAGCAGTTGTTATATGTTTTTGTCACTTTTACTGAGTATTCTGCACTCGTCTTTGTCGAATAACACAATATATCCTTTGTTGAGCAGCTGCCCTATGCTTAGCAAATTTTGTGTTAGTCCCAAGACATGTTGGACATCATGAATAAGTTTGGTTTCTCCATTCTTGAGCTTTACTGCCACTGAACCTTTGCCTTCTATCGTGGACACTTCACCATTTCCCATCGTGACCCAAACTTCTATTTTTAATCAAGATGAGTAAAAGATAATCTATTGTTGGTCATGTGATTGGAACAACCACTATCTAAAAGTCATACTTCTTCTTTAGTTTGTCTCGGGCAAGCACCGATGAAGAACAAGGATTCCTAATCCTGTTCACCTATATTGGCTTCTTCTTTGGGTTTAGAGTTTTCGAACAAACAAACATTTTTCAAATGATTTTGTATTTTGCATTTTGAAAAACAATCTTTGGTATTATATGCTTTCTTGTTGAACAATTTGCAAAATAAATTGGCATTTCTGTTTTCATATTTCTTTTCTCCTCCAGATTTCTAAATTTTGTGTTTCAATTTCTAGTATTTTTTTCTTTTCAGAGGTAAGAAGCAACTTACTTTGAAAGACTTGCTCTACTTGAGGCTCCTTTTTCATCCTCTCTTCGTGGCCTTGTAATGAGCTCAGTAAGCCAGCTACTGTGAGTTTGGAGAGGTCCATTGCCTCTTGTATAACAACCAGCACATGCTCAAACCTGGAGGAAAAGCTGCTGATTAGTTTTAACACGATCTATCTTTTTGGATGCTCTTCTCCATAGGTTTTGAGTTGATTTGCTGCAGAGGTAATCATTGGGAAGAAACTATGAATTGTTTCTCCTTCTTTCATGTTGGTTGAATCAAATTCCTTCCATAACATTGTTAACATCATGGAAATAACCCTCTCATCTACTCTGAACTCTGTTCTTAAAATTTGCAATGCCTCTTTAGCGGTTTCATCATCGATTATTATAGGAAGGATTGATGTGCCAACCCCTTGCTGGATTTCCAGATTGGCTTTTGCATATATTTTTTAATTTTCTTGCAAGGTTTTGAGTTGAGCAGCATCCAGATTTTCTACAGTGAGCTGTTGAAACTCATTTTGGACTAAATCCTATAGTACTTGAGATAAGAAATACACTTTCATCTATTTGCTCCAAAAATTGTATGCCTCAACTTCAAAGATGGGAATGTCGGTTTGGGTGTAAGAGAAAACTTGGGGGAAGAAGAAGCCATATGATGAGATCTTGCATCTGAATGTATGATAATTCAGATACTACAGGTCCCTGATGGCAACCTCCGGGCTCTGATACCATAATATGGTAATACAGGATCTAGCATCAAAATAAGGAGTAATAGTAGAAAGCAAATTTTGAAGACAAGTGTAACATCCCAATGTTACTTCTAGACCCCTTAACTTAGATTGGGTTAGGCATGGGGTGGGTGTTAGGGTAATGAGCTAGGTTTGACCCTAGATAGTGGGTTGTAGCCATGTGGGGCCCACCATGGGGCCAAAGTCAAACTAGGTCAAACTAGCCTAAACAGGAACCTTAGCCACACCATGACCCCACCATGATGCCCTAACCCTAAGTACAATCTAAGTGGACCCCAAGGTAGGTCAGGGGGATCAACCAGTTGACCATGATGGGTCAAATCAACACCTTTGACCTAAATAGAGAAAATGGTGCCCTAGCCCAATTCACTGGGTTGGGTCCACCCAAATCAACCCAAATTCATCATGTGGGCCTAAAGTGACCCTGTAAACCCTAGGGGAGAGAAAAATAGGGCCTCTCAATAGTACTTTTGGGAGAACATCTAGGAGAGAGAAAAGAAGAGGAGTAAGAGAGAGAAGATGCCTAGAGTTGGGTTTGGGCCACTTGGGCTCATCCCACCAACCCATGATGGGTTGGCTCACCATGCATGAGTATTAGGAGGTGTGGGACCCCCACCATGCTGCCTTGGGCCAAGCCCAAACCCAACCCAAGCCCAACATAGCCTAAACAACTTGGTGGAGTCAACCCTCCCTATTCACTCACCCAACCCGGCCCAACACTTGGCAACCCGACCCACTAGGCTCTAATCAGCCTTCATGGCCAGTGGGACCCACTCACCAGCCACCTAGCCGGCCACACACTCAACCCGAGCCCTCCCCACATTGGTGAAATCACCCCTCCTTGGTGAATCCGCCCCAAGCCTTGGTGATGTCGCCCCCCCTCTCATAACTCAGCCCCAAACCGACCTCACACCCTCACTCCCACTTCATCCCTACCCCAGAGAGAGAGAGAGAGAGGAAGGAAGCCATGGAAAGCCGTGGAGCTCGCCGGAATGTGCATGCTAGGGGAAGCCGCCGCCACCCTCAACCACAACCACCAAGAGTCAGTATCCCCTCCTCTCCTCATGTACTAGTCTTCCTAGATCTCCTAGGTTAGTGGCCAAGCCCAAAAAGGGCTCGACCGTAGGCTCTTTCAGCTTGGGAAAAAGCTCAAAAATGGCGGATTAATAGCCTCTCGGGTTGGTGGCGCCGCCGCCGTCCGCCGCTCTCCGCCGCCCAGTCGCCGGCCAGATCAAGCCCCGGCCACCGTGAGGCCGGGGAAGCAATTGGCCGGAGGCCCCGCCGCCGGCGATGGCCGGAAATGGCCCCGCAAGGAACACCTGCTCGGTTGGCCTGCATGCATTGCATGGGGAAGAAGCACAGCCGCCGTTGGATTAAGCTTTAAGATCTGTGCAAACAGATTTTTATTATTTCTGTACTTCTATAGTATGCACAGTGTAATCATTGTCACATTTTAACAGCAAACATGCATGTTAATTTTGAGGCACTTAGAGGCCCCACCATAGAATGAACCCTGAATGAAAAAGTTAGGTAGATGGGTTAACTTTGAAATGCCACAGAAATCATGACTTTTGGACCAGTAGGCTGCCCTGTAGGGCTGTTTTGCTAGGACTGCCCCTACACTAGGGCAGAAACCAAATTTGATGCCCAAGACAAACCAAGCATCACCATGACCTGAAATTTTGGTCATGGGTGTATTTAGGGCATGCCTATGCCCTGCCAAAAATTTGGAATTTTTGGAAGAACTTTTTCTATAGTTTTTATCAAAATATCAAAAATTAAATTAAGGGTATAATTGTAATTTTAGGCACCCAAATGACCCCAAATTTTGGTGGTATGTCCCTGGGGACATTATTGGTGTCTGGTAGAAATTTCAAGGCAATTGGACCCCTGCATGAAGGGTTATTCCATGTGTTTGTGTAGGCTAATTTAGGCCTTGGTGTGCAATTAGCAATAATTTGTATTTTGTGTATTTAACCTAGCTGAGGCACCCAAAAACCATGCAATAAATTCCAGTGATACATTAGGGCATGATTCACCCCTAGAATTATTTTTGGGACTTATGAAATCAGAAATACCATTTAATGGAATTTTACAAAATATAGGAGTTTTGGGAAAATAAATGGAAAAATTTGATTTTGTTTATAGAAAATTCTCAAATTCAGCCAAGTTAATTTATGGTGTCTTATTTGACTTTGGAAAATTTTAGACCTCTGTTTGGAAATTATTAAGGCAAAAATCTTGAAATTACTGTTTTACCCCTTTTGTATTTATATGAGAAATGATGGTAACTATATGTGGGAAAATTGTATAAAATATCCCTATAGGTGTACAATAACAATATTAGTGTGGCATATTTATTTCAGAATTTTTGTACACACTGAAAATTATTTGGACAGGAAAATGGCATTTTGGTAATTATTTAGAAATGAATTTTGTTAAGCCATCATCGTTCAGGAAGGAATGAAATTTTGCCATCATTCATAAAATAATAATACAATTGCTCAGTGAATTTTCTGGAATTTTAGTAAACACAAATCTCGTACTTCATTTGGGAAATGGTAGACAGATAAAATCCACATTAATTATGGGAAAAAAATAAAAAAAATAAAAAGGGAAATTATGAAACCTTGTAGACAGTGTTATTTTAATCATTTGCATCTCAGGAAAATTCCCCTAGGTCAGAGGATTTTAATTGAGGACTCTTCATGGGTAAAATGACCTAGTAAATAATTTATAAGATTTAATTAAGGGCCTTAATAACGTAGAAAATTCATAAAATCCACATATTCATTTTAGTAGTCCATACCACCCTAGGATAAATGTTTGGAGTCAGTTGGACCAGGAATTTAGAAGTTCGATTTCAGGGTGGTGTTAGGTCATGGGGTGCGCATAGTAAAAGTAGGCTGGACTATAGGCCGCCAGGGGATGAATCAACAACTGAGTTAGAGTCTAAGTTCGGAAGTATAACCCTGGATGGCAGTTGCATTCTAGAGGCGAGAGTAACAGTGCAATACTAGACTTGCCTAGGAAGAGTTGACGGAAGACCGTCACTCCTTATTCTATACCTTAAATCACTAGGTCACTCTATGTAACAGGAGAGAGAAAAAGAGGTCCGGGGTAAGAAACAACTAAAGTAAATATCCTTGAGAAAGGGAGCTTTGGGATTCAGCCCATCGCAGCTTCTAGTGCCCCTGAGAGCCCTTCACCGGGAATACCTTGGGCAGTCCTGGGATTAACCTTAAGACTCTAAGTATGATAATCTGTAGATAAGAGTAGTCTAATAGGTTAAGTGAACTGGACATGTGCTCACTCGTGCCGGGTTGGAGGGACTTGGAGTCTTTTGACTACTTGCTCACCCGTGCAGAGTTGGAGGAAAGAAATTGGCTTATATACACTCACCCCGCCAGGGTTGGAGGGTTTGTAGCATATACTCACCCGTGGCGGGTTGGAGAGATTTGAGACAGGATAGTCCTTTGAGCTGGAGGCTCAATATATAATACTTGCATGTGCATATACTAGTGGCGGGACATGCGGTACTGGCCGGTCGTCACACCGACGGCAGTACGGTGGACCAGGCGGGTGCGAGGATTAGAAGGACCAGTAGGATGTTTATACTGGAGTCTGGAGGACTTTTCCTAATAACGCGCACCCGACCCAACAAGACTGACAGGTAGTCAGCAAAGTGGTACGCAGAGACTCTAGAGTGCACTGTCGGTATACAGAGGCGTACAAGAGAGGTCTAGGCCTGGTAGTGTGTATACCCGCCTAGAAGGCGGAGACGCCCGCTCCGCTGCTGCCGTAGCCACAACGGTGGTACCTGAGAGTGATGCTAGCTCTCGAAAAGTGGGAACTAAAGGTCTGTGATCACGGAGTCGTGTGTGTGTGTTGCACTGCATGTTCATATCATACCCACCATATAGTTGCATAACATTAATCTGCATAACAACCTAAGACACCTAAAGTATAAGTGGTATGGGACGCTTATACATTAGGACCTGCTATACGAACCCTTAGCCTATAAGCCTGAGTGGGCATGTTTATAGGTTAAGGTTATTTTTCCTTTATATATATGCTTGTGACTCTGACACCCCATTGTATAAATGGTATGGGACATTCTATACAATGGGAGCCTTGCAAAAGATCCCTTGCTTATGCGTACCCGCATAAGTGGAGGTTACATTTCATTATATTTTGATTATATATACCCTGTTAGTTTCCTGTCACCTGCTCGCCTTTGCCACCCCTTATTGTCCTCCGCTTCGTCCTCCCGCACGGTGCCTAGGAGTTGCAGGAGGAGGTGCTGAGGATACGACTTAGTCTTTTTGACTAATGGTCGGTGACCTTACTATTTTAGGAGCTCGAGGAGGTGGACCAGCACATCGAGGAGGCCGGACTTGAGGGGCAGATACCAGCTACTACTACCGGAGCACGTCTACAGGTGTGATGTGAGAGAGTTTTGGTTTTTCCGCTGCTGTGTATGAGAGTGAGAGAGAGATTATGATGTACTGGGCATAAGCCCTATTTACTTTCACTTCTGTGCTCATTATGGACTGGCTTTTATTTCATTTGATATATATATGTGATGTGGCTGTGGACTTGCTTCTGCTTTTACTCTGATTTATTATGCAATTATTCTCATATTGGCCGAACAGGTTATGATCGTACTAGCCGGCAGAATCGGCGTCTTGCGGTGTCGACTAACTCGTGCGTTAGTGTCACCGTAAGGCGGCGGTTCTGGGCATAAGATCCGGGTTGCCTCGGATTTGAGGAACAGGATCTTACAAACTGGTATCAGAGGGAGGTTTCGATCCTCCGACCTGTGGGTTATGGGCCCACCACGCTTCCGCTGCGCTCTGAAGGCATCCAGGATAGCCGTCAGGGTTTGCCCCATCTCAGTCTGCATGAACGGAATGGCAGCCGGAGGGGGAGGAACCGTATCCTGCGGAGGCTGCATAAAGGAAAACTTAACGTCAAAATTGGCCTAACTCATTGTTTGATGGACTGATTATGTGGTATCACTTGAAACCACGATCATATGAGAATACAGTCCACCACACTGGAACACCCCACTCCAGCATTAGTTTGCGGACAAACTATGCAGCGGAAGCAGTGGTGTGCCCATGCATAAAAAGCCACATAATCAGTCCATCAAACAATGAGTTAGGCCAATTTTGACGTTAAGTTTTCCTTTATGCAGCCTCCGCGGGATACGGTTCCTCCCCCTCCGGCTGCCATTCCGTTCATGCAGACTGAGATGGGGCAAACCCTGACGGCTATCCTGGATGCCTTCAGAGCGCAGCAAGCCCCGGTTCAGCTGCCCAACCCAGGATCGAACTGGTTGAGTGCATTCAAAGGTCTGTCCCCGCCGCTGTACCGCGGGACAGAAGACGCGGTAAAGACAGAGGAGTGGTTGGAGACCATCCAGGAGCTGCTAGCCGGCATCAGCTGCCCCGTCAGACAGGCAGTTCCCCTTGCCACCTCGGCACTAGATGCTCATGCAAAGAGGTGGTGGAAGTCGGTGCGGGACTCTACATTCGCCGACCGGGAGCTGATGGACATATCTTGGGAGGAGTTCAGCGACGTCTTCTTGGAGCATTTTGTATCTTCCACAGACCGAGATACCTTGGAGGCGAGGTTTCTGAGCCTCCAGCAGGGGAGCCGATCAGTTATTGAATATCAGAGAGAGTTCTCCCACCTGGCTAGGTTTGCAGGCTTTCATGACTGGGATGATCGGAAGTATGCTAAGAGATTCTACCACGGACTCCGCGATTCATTGAGGCAACCCCTGTTGTTTATATCGCATGGTACCTCTGCTCAGATCATAGAAATGGCAAAGAAGCTGGAAGCTGACCAGCTGATGGTACAAGGCAGAGGGAAGAGATCGCTGGATGGGCAATCATTTGGAGAAAATAGCGGGGCGTCTCAGAGAGGCAAGACTATTGGATATAGAAGGGGTGGGGGACGTCGTCGTCCCAACTACAGGCAGGAGCAGGGGCCTCCTCCACCTTTGGCTCCCCCACCTATACAGATTCCCGGACCAATGAGACAGGATGATCGAGGTCAGAGGCAGATCACCTGCTTTGGTTGCGGCCAACCTGGGCACATCAGGACGCAGTGCCCGCTTCAGGTCCACCCTCTTCCTCCTCCTCCACCTCCAGTGGCCCCTCCAGTTCACCAAGGCCGAGGACGAGGACGAGGACGAGGACGAGGCCGAGGCCGAGGATATCACGGCCGAGGCCGAGACCGGGAGCAGGTATACGCGCTGGATCTCACGGAGCAGAGGGACCCAGAGGAGGTGATTACAGGTACTTAAAATTTTTTTTTAGAATTTATAAATTTTAAATTTTAAGAGTACCTTAGACATTAAAAGTAATACTATTCTTTGAACTCAAACAAACCCAGGCATAGTGATGATTAGCGGCAAGCCCGCTCACACCCTCTTCGACACGGGTGCGTCACACTCCTTCGTGTCAGACTCGTTTATTGAAGGATTAGAAGGAGTGGAGAAGTTTTCCGGTTTGGAAAAGAGAGTGCGACTCCCTGATGGTACGGAACTTCGAACCACAGACTGCTGCAATATGGATGTCGAGGTAGGAGGCAAAGCGTTTGAAGCTCCGGCAACAGTTCTGAGCCTACCGGATTATGATCTAATCCTAGGCATGAATTGGCTTCATTGGAACTACGCGCAGATAGATTGCCCCTCGAAGAGGATCACACTCAGACACGGAGACTCCTACGTCATCATTGAAGGTATCCGTTCCATTCCCCGACTCTCTTTATCTTCAGTACAGGCCGTTAAGGCCTATGAACAGGGAGAAGAGGTATACCTCATTTGTTTCGAGATGGCTGTGGTAGAGGGTTCCATAGCCGATGTTCCAGTGGCACGAGATTATGCTGATGTCTTTCCGGAGAAGTTACCTATACTACCACCATCACGAGACTTGGACTTCAGGATTCAGTTGGTGCCAGGGGCGAGACCAGTGTCCCGGGCACCCTACAGGATGGCACCTAGAGAATTGGCAGAATTCAGGACACAGTTACAGGAACTGGTGGAATCGGGTTTTGTACGACCGAGTTCTTCGCCTTGGGGAGCACCCGTTCTATTTGTGAAGAAGAAGGACGGATCGCTGAGACTATGTATAGATTATAGAGAACTGAACCGATTGACGGTTCGGAATACATATCCATTGCCACGGATAGATGAGCTCTTCGATCAGCTTCAAGGAGCTTGCTGGTTTTCAAAATTGGATTTGCGCTCGGGTTATTATCTGCTCCGCATCAGAGAAGAAGATATACCGAAGACGGCCTTCAGCTCCCGTTATGGCTTATATGAGTTCACGGTGATGCCGTTCGGGCTCACGAATGCGCCCTCGGCCTTTATGACGCTCATGAACAGGGTATTCGAGCCTTATCTGGACCGGTTTGTTATAGTCTTTATTGACGACATTCTGATTTATTCGCGATCTCGAGAGGAGCACGCAGAGCATTTAGCACTGGTATTGCAGAAGTTAAGAGAATTTCAGATGTATGCGAAGTTCTCAAAATGTCAATTCTGGCTTCAGGAAGTGGCCTTCCTAGGACACACAATCAGCGGAGCTGGATTAGCTGTGGATCCTGCTAAGATAGAGGCAGTACGGGATTGGCCACGGCCAAAGACAGCGTCAGACATCCGTAGCTTCTTGGGCCTGGCAGGTTATTATCGTAAGTTCGTGGAGGGGTTTTCGAGGATAGCCCTCCCCCTCACGTCCTTGACGAAAAAGGATGCCACATTTGACTGGACAGAGCGGTGCGAGTCAGCATTTCAAGAGCTCAAGGACCGGCTCACTTCGTCCCCCATCCTTGCACTTCCCTCGGGGAGTGAAGGATTTCAGATATATACAGATGCATCCTATCAGGGGATGGGTGCAGTCTTAATGCAGCACGGACATGTTATCGCTTATGCTTCGCGACAGCTGAAGAAGCATGAGCATAACTATCCTGTACATGATCTCGAGCTCGGGGCCGTAGTTTTTGCCCTCAAGACATGGAGACATTACCTCTACGGGATTCATTGTGATATATACTCCGATCATAAGAATCTCAAATACATCGACACGCAGAAGGTTCTGAACCTGCGACAGAGGAGGTGGCTTGAGTTCCTCTGCGATTACGACTATAAGATGCACTATCACCCGGGAAAGGCGAATACTGTAGCAGATGCTTTGAGCAGGAGAGCCGGCACTTCTGGACCGGAGTCCCGGGTGATGTCTATGGAGCTGCTACGCATGATGGAGGATATGCAGATTACCATGGTTTCGGAAGCCGAGCCAGTGCTCTATCGAGAGTACCTGAACTCTTTGGTCAGCAATGATGATATACAGAAACGCATTCTTACACATCAGAGATTGGATACTGATCTAGAGCCTATCTTTGACGCTCTAAAAGGAGGCAAGCATGGGGATTATACGCTGGAGGACGACCTTCTTCGATTCCGTGGCCGAGTGTACATTCCAGCAGGAGGTGAGATCCGGGATGACATCCTCAGAGAGGCACACTACTCCAGATATTCAGTGCATCCCGGCATCACCAAGATGTGGGCTGACTTACGACGGACCATGTACTGGCCAGGAATGAAGAGGGAGATCATATACCTTGTGACACACTGCGAGACTTGCCAGCGAGTGAAGGCCGAATGCAAGAACCCAGGCGGTATATTACAGCCACTGCCAGTCCCAGAGTGGAAGTTCGAGGATATCTCTATGGATTTTGTTCACGGACTCCCTCGCTCTCATTCTGGGCACGACTCCATCTGGGTCATTGTAGACAGGTTGACTAAGGTAGCGCGATTCATTCCAGTCAGAAAGGATGCCCCGGTTGCTGTTTTGGTGAAATTATTTGTGGAACAGTTCATCAGGTATCACGGAGTTCCCAGATCCATTGTTTCAGATAGAGACGGTCGCTTCACCTCCAGGGAATGGAGGGCAGTACACGCTTACTTGGGATCCAGACTTTCCTTTAGCACTGCCTTCCACCCGCAGACCGACGGTCAGACGGAGCGGACGATACGCACTATGGAGGACCTGCTCAGGTTATGTATTTTGGATACAGGGAAACCTTGGGAGAGGCTACTGCCGTTGATCGAATTCTCATACAACAACAGCCACCAGGCCAGCATCGGGATGGCTCCTTACGAGGCGCTTTATGGGAGAAAATGCCGGACTCCGCTATCCTGGGTGCAAGATGTGGATACTCGAGCCCTTGGGTCAGACTTTGTAGAGGATACGGAGGCTCAGATTCATTTGATCAGGGATCGGCTTCTGGAGGCTCAGAGCAGACAGGCGAAATATTATGATGCTCGACACCGGAAAGTGGAGTTCCAAGTTGGGGACAGGGTTTTCCTGAAGATCCGACCGGTACACGGTATTTCTCGGATTCGGAGACATAAGAAGCTCAGCCCCCGGTACATGGGACCATACCTGATTCTGGAGCGTGTGGGCCCCTTGGCTTATCGGCTGCAGCTACCTCCGGAGCTGAGCAGCCTACACGATGTGTTCCATGTCTCTTCTTTGCGAAGAGCTCTCCTTCGCCCTGAGCAGCATGTCCCTACTGCAGCTGGACCGGTAGAGCCTGACCGTTCGGTTAGATTGGAGCCGATCCGGATCGACGATTCAGCGGTCCGAACGTTGAGGAAAAAGAAGGTTCCACTCGTAAAGGTGCTGTGGTCCAACCATGGACGGGAGGAGCACACCTGGGAACCTAGGGATCTGATGCTGGAGCGTCATCCAGAACTATTTACATCAGGTACTTTTATGTTATTTTCTACAAAATTTCCTTAACAATTTCTGCAACTGGAACCCGTAGACCCAAACTTAAATTTCGGGGACGAAATTATTTCTTTTGTTTATAGGATTTGTAACATCCCAATGTTACTTCTAGACCCCTTAACTTAGATTGGGTTAGGCATGGGGTGGGTGTTAGGGTAATGAGCTAGGTTTGACCCTAGATAGTGGGTTGTAGCCATGTGGGGCCCACCATGGGGCCAAAGTCAAACTAGGTCCTAGCCTAAACAGGAACCTTAGCCACACCATGACCCCACCATGATGCCCTAACCCTAAGTACAATCTAAGTGGACCCCAAGGTAGGTCAGGGGGATCAACCAGTTGACCATGATGGGTCAAATCAACACCTTTGACCTAAATAGTGAAAATGGTGCCCTAGCCCAATTCACTGGGTTGGGTCCACCCAAATCAACCCAAATTCATCATGTGGGCCTAAAGTGACCCTGTAAACCCTAGGGGAGAGAAAAATAGGGCCTCTCAATAGTACTTTTGGGAGAACATCTAGGAGAGAGAAAAGAAGAGGAGTAAGAGAGAGAAGATGCCTAGAGTTGGGTTTGGGCCACTTGGGCTCATCCCACCAACCCATGATGGGTTGGCTCACCATGCATGAGTATTAGGAGGTGTGGGACCCCCACCATGCTGCCTTGGGCCAAGCCCAAACCCAACCCAAGCCCAACATAGCCTAAACAACTTGGTGGAGTCAACCCTCCCTATTCACTCACCCAACCCGGCCCAACACTTGGCAACCCGACCCACTAGGCTCTAATCAGCCTTCATGGCCAGTGGGACCCACTCACCAGCCACCTAGCCGGCCACACACTCAACCCGAGCCCTCCCCACATTGGTGAAATCACCCCTCCTTGGTGAATCCGCCCCAAGCCTTGGTGATGTCGCCCCCCCTCTCATAACTCAGCCCCAAACCGACCTCACACCCTCACTCCCACTTCATCCCTACCCCAGAGAGAGAGAGAGAGAGAGGAAGGAAGCCATGGAAAGCCGTGGAGCTCGCCGGAATGTGCATGCTAGGGGAAGCCGCCGCCACCCTCAACCACAACCACCAAGAGTCAGTATCCCCTCCTCTCCTCATGTACTAGTCTTCCTAGATCTCCTAGGTTAGTGGCCAAGCCCAAAAAGGGCTCGACCGTAGGCTCTTTCAGCTTGGGAAAAAGCTCAAAAATGGCGGATTAATAGCCTCTCGGGTTGGTGGCGCCGCCGCCGTCCGCCGCTCTCCGCCGCCCAGTCGCCGGCCAGATCAAGCCCCGGCCACCGTGAGGCCGGGGAAGCAATTGGCCGGAGGCCCCGCCGCCGGCGATGGCCGGAAATGGCCCCGCAAGGAACACCTGCTCGGTTGGCCTGCATGCATTGCATGGGGAAGAAGCACAGCCGCCGTTGGATTAAGCTTTAAGATCTGTGCAAACAGATTTTTATTATTTCTGTACTTCTATAGTATGCACAGTGTAATCATTGTCACATTTTAACAGCAAACATGCATGTTAATTTTGAGGCACTTCGAGGCCCCACCATAGAATGAACCCTGAATGAAAAAGTTAGGTAGATGGGTTAACTTTGAAATGCCACAGAAATCATGACTTTTGGACCAGTAGGCTGCCCTGTAGGGCTGTTTTGCTAGGACTGCCCCTACACTAGGGCAGAAACCAAATTTGATGCCCAAGACAAACCAAGCATCACCATGACCTGAAATTTTGGTCATGGGTGTATTTAGGGCATGCCTATGCCCTGCCAAAAATTTGGAATTTTTGGAAGAACTTTTTCTATAGTTTTTATCAAAATATCAAAAATTAAATTAAGGGTATAATTGTAATTTTAGGCACCCAAATGACCCCAAATTTTGGTGGTATGTCCCTGGGGACATTATTGGTGTCTGGTAGAAATTTCAAGGCAATTGGACCCCTGCATGAAGGGTTATTCCATGTGTTTGTGTAGGCTAATTTAGGCCTTGGTGTGCAATTAGCAATAATTTGTATTTTGTGTATTTAACCTAGCTGAGGCACCCAAAAACCATGCAATAAATTCCAGTGATACATTAGGGCATGATTCACCCCTAGAATTATTTTTGGGACTTATGAAATCAGAAATACCATTTAATGGAATTTTACAAAATATAGGAGTTTTGGGAAAATAAATGGAAAAATTTGATTTTGTTTATAGAAAATTCTCAAATTCAGCCAAGTTAATTTATGGTGTCTTATTTGACTTTGGAAAATTTTAGACCTCTGTTTGGAAATTATTAAGGCAAAAATCTTGAAATTACTGTTTTACCCCTTTTGTATTTATATGAGAAATGATGGTAACTATATGTGGGAAAATTGTATAAAATATCCCTATAGGTGTACAATAACAATATTAGTGTGGCATATTTATTTCAGAATTTTTGTACACATTGAAAATTATTTGGACAGGAAAATGGCATTTTGGTAATTATTTAGAAATGAATTTTGTTAAGCCATCATCGTTCAGGAAGGAATGAAATTTTGCCATCATTCATAAAATAATAATACAATTGCTCAGTGAATTTTCTGGAATTTTAGTAAACACAAATCTCGTACTTCATTTGGGAAATGGTAGACAGATAAAATCCACATTAATTATGGGAAGAAAATAAAAAAAATAAAAAGGGAAATTATGAAACCTTGTAGACAGTGTTATTTTAATCATTTGCATCTCAGGAAAATTCCCCTAGGTCAGAGGATTTTAATTGAGGACTCTTCATGGGTAAAATGACCTAGTAAATAATTTATAAGATTTAATTAAGGGCCTTAATAACGTAGAAAATTCATAAAATCCACATATTCATTTTAGTAGTCCATACCACCCTAGGATAAATGTTTGGAGTCAGTTGGACCAGGAATTTAGAAGTTCGATTTCAGGGTGGTGTTAGGTCATGGGGTGCGCATAGTAAAAGTAGGCTGGACTATAGGCCGCCAGGGGATGAATCAACAACTGAGTTAGAGTCTAAGTTCGGAAGTATAACCCTGGATGGCAGTTGCATTCTAGAGGCGAGAGTAACAGTGCAATACTAGACTTGCCTAGGAAGAGTTGACGGAAGACCGTCACTCCTTATTCTATACCTTAAATCACTAGGTCACTCTATGTAACAGGAGAGAGAAAAAGAGGTCCGGGGTAAGAAACAACTAAAGTAAATATCCTTGAGAAAGGGAGCTTTGGGATTCAGCCCATCGCAGCTTCTAGTGCCCCTGAGAGCCCTTCACCGGGAATACCTTGGGCAGTCCTGGGATTAACCTTAAGACTCTAAGTATGATAATCTGTAGATAAGAGTAGTCTAATAGGTTAAGTGAACTGGACATGTGCTCACTCGTGCCGGGTTGGAGGGACTTGGAGTCTTTTGACTACTTGCTCACCCGTGCAGAGTTGGAGGAAAGAAATTGGCTTATATACACTCACCCCGCCAGGGTTGGAGGGTTTGTAGCATATACTCACCCGTGGCGGGTTGGAGAGATTTGAGACAGGATAGTCCTTTGAGCTGGAGGCTCAATATATAATACTTGCATGTGCATATACTAGTGGCGGGACATGCGGTACTGGCCGGTCGTCACACCGACGGCAGTACGGTGGACCAGGCGGGTGCGAGGATTAGAAGGACCAGTAGGATGTTTATACTGGAGTCTGGAGGACTTTTCCTAATAACGCGCACCCGACCCAACAAGACTGACAGGTAGTCAGCAAAGTGGTACGCAGAGACTCTAGAGTGCACTGTCGGTGTACAGAGGCGTACAAGAGAGGTCTAGGCCTGGTAGTGTGTATACCCGCCTAGAAGGCGGAGACGCCCGCTCCGCTGCTGCCGTAGCCACAACGGTGGTACCTGAGAGTGATGCTAGCTCTCGAAAAGTGAGAACTAAAGGTCTGTGATCACGGAGTCGTGTGTGTGTGTTGCACTGCATGTTCATATCATACCCACCATATAGTTGCATAACATTAATCTGCATAACAACCTAAGACACCTAAAGTATAAGTGGTATGGGACGCTTATACATTAGGACCTGCTATACGAACCCTTAGCCTATAAGCCTGAGTGGGCATGTTTATAGGTTAAGGTTATTTTTCCTTTATATATATGCTTGTGACTCTGACACCCCATTGTATAAATGGTATGGGACATTCTATACAATGGGAGCCTTGCAAAAGATCCCTTGCTTATGCGTACCCGCATAAGTGGAGGTTACATTTCATTATATTTTGATTATATATACCCTGTTAGTTTCCTGTCACCTGCTCGCCTTTGCCACCCCTTGTTGTCCTCCGCTTCGTCCTCCCGCACGGTGCCTAGGAGTTGCAGGAGGAGGTGCTGAGGATACGACTTAGTCTTTTTGACTAATGGTCGGTGACCTTACTATTTTAGGAGCTCGAGGAGGTGGACCAGCACATCGAGGAGGCCGGACTTGAGGGGCAGATACCAGCTACTACTACCGGAGCACGTCTACAGGTGTGATGTGAGAGAGTTTTGGTTTTTCCGCTGCTGTGTATGAGAGTGAGAGAGAGATTATGATGTACTGGGCATAAGCCCTATTTACTTTCACTTCTGTGCTCATTATGGACTGGCTTTTATTTCATTTGATATATATATGTGATGTGGCTGTGGACTTGCTTCTGCTTTTACTCTGATTTATTATGCAATTATTCTCATATTGGCCGAACAGGTTATGATCGTACTAGCCGGCAGAATCGGCGTCTTGCGGTGTCGACTAACTCGTGCGTTAGTGTCACCGTAAGGCGGCGGTTCTGGGCATAAGATCCGGGTTGCCTCGGATTTGAGGAACAGGATCTTACAACAAGAGCTATGGGAAAGGATCTTTTTCATTCATCCAAAATGTATTACTAATACAAGTACTTATACTGATCGTAGGATGGTTCTAGAAAAGCTGATACAACAGTAATTCTACGTTTTATAATAAAACTATTTCGATAAGGAAGACTCTAGATAAGTGTTATATTTGTTTATTTTATTTTCCAACACTTCTTGCCATTCCTTCTCTTTGTTCAAGGTTTTTTCCTAATAAGAAAAATGTTATCAATAATATTGGTTCATCAAAAAATGCCAGCTTCCATCCCTGGATGAGTGAGGTGAGTTCAAAAAGGAGTAGCTGACTAAGAAAATTTAAGCTTATCAATACTAAGACTCCGTTTGTGGGGACTTATTTTCACCGATCAAGCAGTTATGACCGCATGATCGGTGAAAATAAGTCCCTCCAAACAGAGCCTAAATTTCCTTAATTATATGTCGTCACTGACTACATTTTTGGAAGAATAATAATGAATTTCATATATTATAGACTGTTAATTCAAAGGTCAATTGGCATAAGTAGAAGTACATGCATATTGTGCCAGAGAAAGAAACTGGGATAAATGAAAAGAAGAATGCTGCATTGTATAAATTTTTTGAAAAAAAGAAGGCGTTGTTGCGGTCTATATTCATAATATAGGTAAATGTTATATTATTTGGACTTGATTAGCTAGTATGGTTTAAATAAAAATATAGCCAGCAAAACCTGGCGACTGGCAAATCTGCTAATGTATCAGAATAATTTTTTCATCCAAATCATGTCTTGAGTGGTCAAAATCAAAACAAATATAGAATAAGCTACAATCGAGCTTTGATCAAATAAATTGGTAGCCTATTCAAGATTTGAAAAGTCCTCATACTTGATAACTTCTCAAAAAGAAGTTATCTCGTTTCTAAATTCTTATCCGTTTGATTAATATAATTGACAATACGAGTTAAAATATATTACATTAAAAATATCTTGGTTTTTGATTAAAGTAAGGGTATTACAGTTATTTTAATTTGTTTTTGATATAGGAATTTCGAAGTATCCACCACAGGGAGGCAATGACAGAGCTTATTTGAAGGCCAAGAAAAAGGGCAGAAGAGTTGTCGCTAATTAATTGCAGTTTGGAGTAGTTTTAGTAATGCATAAAATATGTTACAACATATTTTCATAGTACAGAAATTATGTTACAACATCTGTGCGAGAATAGAAATTTGAATTCTGAAAATATTCAAATTTGAGATGCTTTCAAAGGATAAAGGAGGCATTCTTTCAGTATTTAAAACATTCTTTTGGAGGGGACGAATACATAGAGTCTTAGGGGAGAAGAAAAAAGACATTCTTCATTATATTCAAATTTGTAAGAGAGGAGAACTAGGGTTTTGCAAGAAAAAGGAGGAGCCGCACAGATCTTCATCAAAGAGGGATTTTGCGTTCATTTGAGTGAAATTTCCTGCATCATTTAAATATTTAAACATCATGTCTTATAAGATCTATCTAGTTTTGTGGTGTATTTCTTAAATCATGAACTAATTCTCTAGGTTTTGTATTTTGAAAGTACTTTATTCTATCTTTATGTGATCTCTATTTTTATTTTGGTTTATGAAATATTTGGTGTGATTTCTTTATCGAGTTTTTGATCTTATTGGTAAAACTTTGGATTATATTTCTATTCCATTCCCCGCTTCGAGATTCGAGAGATGAGATGTGTGAGAATATGAACGAAAATTATTTTACTACGCGACGAGATTCAAGAGATGAGTTGCGTAAATCTGTAACCAATTTTTTCGGTCCTTTTTACTGCGCTTTGAGATTCAAGAGAGGAGAGACACAAGTTTATCATTAACTCAATATAGTGTAGAAGGGAGAAAGAGATTTCAACTATACTTTAGCAACTTTGATTTTTATTATTATTTATATTTTTCATTTCACCTGAGTTAGAGATGTTAAGGTAAGAAAAGATATAGTGATTTTTGATATCGAGAGATACGGATCTCTGTCTTAAAATTTTTGCAGGAAAGCGTACAAAGTTTTTTTAATAAATATCTTTTATTGATCCATCATCATAGACTTAGGAAATCAAAATATACGACCGTTTTCTCACCATTTAATAATAAGAAATTTTAGGAAGTTGTTGTTAATTTTTCTTAGAAGTTTTAATTTAGTTTCAAAATCTTTTAAATTGATTAACTTGGATTTAAAGAAAAGGTTAGCTAGTATTTGCGAGCGTTAAATTAATCACCTCTCTGTGAGAACGATCTTTATTCACTTTATATTACTTGATCCGACACGTACACTTGCGTAATTTATGTATACCAATTTGAGGCATATCAAGTTTTTTGTGTCATTGCCGGGGAAGTGCTTTAGTTTATTGTTTATTTCTTGCAATATTAGTAATCCTTAGTATTTATAGCTCAAGTTTTAATTCATATTTTATTTTATTTGTTTTTTACTTTTATCTACTGCTCTGTTAGTGCATGTCCCATTATAGATCACCTGAACTATTGCCGTTAAACTTAGAAATTAATCGGATGTGTAGACAAAATAGAAAAACCCATCTTTAGAACATAACAACTCTACAACCATGAATCCAAATAATCCAAACATTAATAATGGAAATTATTAGGAGGGTTTAGAAAATGAGGGTCAAGTCGATCAAAATGGTCAACCCACGGAAGTTAGGAGAACATGACAGGATTATAACATGCCTTACATGGGAGGATTACATTATAACATCATTAAGCCCGACATCAAGGCAAATAATTTTAAAATTGATTCCATTACTATGCAATTAGTTCAACAAAGACAATTTAGTGGACTTAGTCATGTAGATCCCAATTCTCACTTGCAGACTTTCATAGATATATGTGACACCTTTAAGATCAATAGTGCATCATATGAAGCAATTAGACTCCTTTTGTTCCCCTTTTTCCCTAGTAGGAAGGGCAAAAGAGTGGCTTTATTCCCAATATGGCCTCACCACTTGGTTACAAGTGGTAGAAAAATTCTTAGTGAAATATTTCCCACTAGCTAAAACTGCTAAACTAATGCGTGACATAATTAAGTTTTTGCAAGGGAATAATGAAACTCTGTATGATGCGTGAGAGCGATATAAGGAACTCTTGCGGAAGTGTCCCCATCACGGCTTAACAATTCATCAACAAGTGTGGACCTTCTATAATGTCCTTCAGATATCTACTATGATTCAAGTAGATAGAGCTGCAAGAGGATCCATTATGAATAAATATCAAAAGGATACATATGCTATCCTCGAAGATCTATCATCCAATAACTATCAATCTTTCGATCGATAAGGTCCTTCTTTGTCTACGGGTGGCCTGCATCAAGGTTACCAATTAACTTCTTTTACCGCACAAATGGCGACTTAATTAAATTCAATAAATAAGAGGTTTGATGCCCTAATGTTAAATCAATTCCAAATGAATCCACAAGTAAATAACATAGTTACCCCTTCGATCGCCATGAGCCCTCCACTCACGGTTGAATAACTTATCGGTCATAATGAGGAGGTTAACTACATATGTGGACAACCTATACATAATATGAATAATATATTCTCGAACTATTATAATACTAAATGCACAATCATCCCAACTTTTCATGGAAGTAGCACACACACTCGGATTTAACTCAATTCCACATCCACATCATAATAATAACTTTAATCAACAAGAGTCTTTAAGGAAATTATCCGATGAAATTCTCATTGAATCTATGCAAAAGAGTGATGCCCGCATTACTAGCTTAGAGGGTTCACTATGAATAATTAAATCATAATTAGGACAAAGTGCCAATGCTTTGAGTCTTAGACCGTAAGGGACACTCCCAGCCTATACCACTCCAAATCCTAAAGGTGACAATCAATATTGCAAGGCTGTTACCTTGCGTAGCAGAAAAGAGTTAGTGGGTTATGAACCAACAGAGAAGGATAAGGTAAAAGAACTCGGTAGACATTAGTCATTCTGACTGCGATTATGATTTAAGGCAAAGTGTTGATGGTAAGGAAGATGAATTAGAAATACTGGGAGACAAGAAGGTGGCACCTAGTTTTGAGGTGACAAAGAAGAAAGATAATGCGGTAGTCTACCCACCTCCTTCATTTCCACAGAGGTTAAGGAAAAGCAAACTGGACTAATAATTCCAAAAAATTGTTGAAATTTTTAAGAAGTTATAAATAAATATCCCGTTTGCAGAAGCCCTAGAACAAATGCCTAGTTACATAAAATTTATGAAGGATATCTTATCTAAGAAGAGAAAATTTAGAGTGAATGAAACAGTAGCACTTACTCAAGAGTGCAATGCTATACTTCAAAAGAGACTTCCACCCAAATTAAAAGATCCGAGAAGTTTTACTATAACGTGCTCTATAGGATATCAATTTGAGGGCAAGGCTTTATGTGATCTAGAAACGAGTATTAACTTGATGTCTCTATCAATCTATAGGAAGTTAGGGTTGAGAGAAATCTCAAAAACATCTATAACCTTACAACTAGCTGATAGAACACTCGCCTTTCCAATGGGGATATTAGAGGATGTGTTGTTAAAAGTAGATAAGTTTATTTTTCCCGTGAATTTTGTAGTCTTGGATATGGAATAGGATAGGGAAGTTCCTATTATTGTAGGTAGACCATTCCTAGAAACTGGGAGAACTTTAATTGATGTGCAAAAGGGAGAGTTGACGATGAGAGTAAATGATGAACATGTCACATTCAATGTACTAAAAGCGATGAAATTTCCTCACAACAAGGAGGATAACATGGAAGTGGTTAAAAATATATCAATATGTGATTATAACTTGAATTATAAATCTAAAAATCAAGATGATGTCTTAACCCGGGTATTAACTTGTGAGGATTTATCTGATGATGAAGATGAGATTCATGAGTGCTTACAGGTATTTAAGAGGCCAACTGTTTGGTCTCATAAAATGAACCCCTTGAAATGCCAGAGAAATTCTTGGCAGTCAAGCCTTCAGTTATTGATCCTCCGATTCTAGAGTTAAAACCTCTTCCCGAACATCTTACATATGTTTACTTAGGAGAGAACGACACTCAACCTTTTTTTATCAATGCAAAATTGCATCCTGAACAATAACAAAAATTGACTGAACTACTAAAACAATATAAATTAGTTATAGGTTGGACCATAGCGGATATTCGAGAGATAAACCCTTCTTTATGTATGCATAAAATTCTTTTAGAAGAATATTTTAAGAGATCTATAGAACCTCAACGTCGTCTAAGCCCACCCATGAAGGAAGTAGTTAAGAAGGAGATTATTAAGTGGTTATATGCAGGAATTATATATCTCATCTTGGATAGTGCTTGGGTCACATCGGTACAATGTGTTCCTAAGAAAGGCGGGATGACAGTAGTTAAGAGTGAAAAAAACGAGTTGATTTTGACTAGGATGATTACTGGGTGACGTATTGTATGAACTACATGAAACTGAATAAGGCCACGGGGAAAGATCATTTTCCCTTACCATTCATTGATCAAGTATTAAACAAATTGGCGGAGAATGATTTTTTCTGTTTTCTGGATGGGTACTCAAGATATAACCAAATCACAATAAATCCTGAAGATAGAGAAAAGAGCATATTCACTTGCCCTTATGGAACTTTTGCATTTAGGAGAATGACCTTTGGACTGTGTAATGCTCCCACAACTTTTCATCGATGTATGATTGCTATATTCTTTGATATTATGGATTATGGTATAGAGATTTTTATGGATGGCTTCTCTATCTTCGGTAAATCTTTCGATACCTGCATAAAGTGTTTAGAGAAGGTGCTAGTTCGATGTGTGGAGACCAACCTAGTTTTGAAATCGAAGAAGTGTCATTTCATGGTCCGTGCAGGGATAATACTTGGATATCACATCTCTATGAATGCTTTAAGTCTGGATAAAGCTAAACTCGATGTAATTGAAAGGCTACCACCCCCGAAAAATGTGAAAATATTGCGAAGTTTTTTAGGGCATACTAGATTTTATAGGAGATTTATTAAAGATTTTGCGAAGAAAGCAAAGCCTTTGACTGGTATTCTGGAAAGATGTGAAATTTGATTTCAATGTTGCTTGCTTACATGCCTTTGACGAATTGAAGAGTCGATTAACTACTGCTCCAATTATGATAGTGGTGTCGACACTTACAGATTTTGTGTCGACACTTATACTAAGAGTCGACACAGAATTTCTGATGCTCTACTATATATCTCTGGTGTCGACATAACAGCAAATTGGTGTCGACACATAATAGACGGACTTGATGTCGAGACAATAGAAGCTTGTGTCGACACATTCCATCTATGTCGACACTTATAGTCTGTTTTTGGCGACTTTTGATCTTCTTTAAACAGAAGGTATAAATAGGTCAAAAACTCATTCTGTCGACACGCTTACAAGGTTTTCGAACCCCTGTGTCGACATTCTCCCTCTCTCTCTCTCTCTCATCTTTCAAGCTTTCTCGACTGATCAATGGCGCCAAAGATTGAAGATAATGTGAATGAAGGATATGAGTTGGTGCGCCAGGCCTTTGCTGCTGCCCCTCCAGATGTTCTCGGGGTTATCTCTCTCCTCTCCGACTCAGGATTAGAATTTCTGGTCTCCGAACCATCTAAGATATGGAAGAAGGAGGTGCATGAGTTCTTTACTTCTGCATCTGTAGACTCTGAAAGTCATGAGATAAAATCCACAGTTCATGGGTCACCAGTGGAAATTACACCAAGTAAGTTAAGAATAATTCTACAATTACCTATAATTGAGAATGAAGAGGATGTCCCTGCTTCTAAATCAAGGGAGGCTCTTCAATGGTATGGATTGGATTCCACCATGAAAATTGGAGCTGCTTTCAATAGGAAAGGAATGAATCAACAGGGCAAGTTTCTGTCTGAGGTGGTTGGAAAAGTTATTCTGTGCAAGCCAGGTGGACATGATAGGATTTCTGCCTATATGTTCAGCCTAATGACCCGGATTGTGTTTACAATTCCAACGGATTGGTCAACTGTAATCTTTGAAAAGATTAAGGAAGGAATCAAGAAGCCAAATCTGGCTAGAATAATGAGTATATACCTAAGTAAGGAGATTCCTGATGTTATGCAACAACAACCTGGAACAAAAATTAATCACATGAGAAGGATGGACATGAGATTGTTCTCCAGATGGGATAGGGTGCTGACCAAAGAGATGCCTGAAGTGGAAAGGCAGGATTCACCTGAGAAATCCCCAGGTCATGCTACCAGTACTGAGCACCCACAAGAAGAGCAAGTAAGACAAGAGGTTGAAGATCAGCCTGCTTCTACACAAGTTCAGGATGCCACAATACCTGCGATTCAAGAAGAAGAAGTAAGAATACCAGCTCAGCAAGTTTATTCACCTACACAGACTGTATCTACTCATGACCAGGTACAGGTGCAGGGGGAGCTGGTGTATTTTCCTACAAAAGACATTTCTAATATTTCTATTTTTGCACAGGTCCAGGGAAAGCAAGTGTCCTCACCTGCCCAGGACATCCCCAATACTGAACAAGTACAGGGGGAGAAGCTGTCTGAGCAAGTGCAAGAAGATGCTCAAATTGATATATCTCAAAATTTGAATACTGCAGATGTTCCAGCCCAGAAGGAATATACTCTAGAAGAGTTATTTCCAGATAATGAAATAATTACTGATAGAATGGAAGTGGAGCAAGAAATTGAGGGGGAGCCTGTGCATGTGGAGACTGTACAACATGGCACTGAAGCAACTGTTCCTCCTCCTCCCAAAGAAAGAGTTCAAATTGATAGTACTTCTGATTCTGAGAATGAAGAAGCCAGGGTGGCTAAGAAGAGAAAACTTATGGTCTTCCAGAGAAGGAGCAAGAGCTATAAGCAGGCTCTACAGTCTACAGCACATCACACTCCTTCTGACTTTGATTATAACAAGTTTTTGGTCGATTTACAAGTGAAATTGGATGAACACAGAGTGGCTATTGAAAAATATGTTGATGAGAACAACAAGTCCCTGCAATTTGACTTAGCTCAAGATATAAAATCTATTAGGTTTGAGGTCAATATGCATAAGAAGGAGATGACAGATTGCTTCCATAAGGGAGGTAATGCTGTGGTATATTTGGCAAAACAACAGCAGTCTATCATCCCTAAGATGGATGATATTGCTTTAAAGCAAAGCTATGTCTTGGAAAATCAGATAAGGATGAATGAGAATTTAACTGAATCTCATCATGAGATCATTAATGAAGTGAAAAAGATTGTTCCAGGCCTGCCTGCAGCTAGAGTAAAGGAAATGGAAGAATTTGATAAGAACTTTCAAGGTGCTATTGATTCTGTTAAAACTGCTATCACTACCTCTCAAAAGGAAATATCTGACAAGCTTCTAAAGTTAAAACCATTTTTTAAAGAGGGTGTGAATTATCTAGATGGCCAAATCAGATTTCAGAAGGAAGATCTAAGAGATCATGTTACTAGAGAAGCCATAAAGGGGGAGAGGATGTTAGTTCATGCAGGCTCAGAGCACACCAAATGGGTGACCAATAGTATTCGAGCCACATTGGGATATCCACCTTTGTGTGATGATGCTATGGTGGCTGATTCAGGAATACAAACAAGTCTACTTGAAGGCAATCAACCTGAGGTTGCCCAAGTCATTTACCCTCCTCCAGATTATGATATGATTGATCAGCAAGTTCAAGGAATGTATAGTCCTCCAAAGGAGGTTACTAATGTTGTTATTGGGAAGGTTGATAAGCCTGAGGCTACTTTGAAAGACCAGCAAGATGCTCTACTATCTAAGAAAAGATTTAGAGAGCAGGCTGAACTTAAGCCAGACTTTGAGCAGTGGAGTCCTACTTCTAGAAATATTATACTCAGTGCATGGAGGGCTGTCAAAGACCAAGTGCATGAAAGAGGCAAGTGGTTTAATGAGATGGAATGACAGAAGTATGAAGCCAGGCAAGAGGCCATAGTACAGTTTAAAAGAAAAACCAAGCTGGGTAGGCTGCCTCCAGATGCTCAGGAGCCGAGAAAGTACTTTCCAAAGCCCTTTCATTATTTTGAAAGGCAAAGGCTCAAGGAAGAAGCAAAGAAGAAGGCTGATCTAAAAGGCAAGAAGCCAGCTGAAGATTCTGAAGCTCCTGTGAAGGCTCAAATTCTATCTGGCAAAGGGATTGTCATAAAAGAGCCTGATCAGTCTTAATTTTTAGTTCTTTCAAAGTATTTTGTAATGTTTTGATTAAATCATTAAATGTAAATCTCTGTATTCAAACATTATCAAGTTATAAAGAAAATGTTGTTTGGTATCATATAATGTTCATTCTGTGATGGATTGTTTTTATTTTGTTTATATTAAGTATTCCTGTTATGTCATATATCATCAATTTATACTTTTTATAAATGGTGTATATCATTGGATATAGGGTTATGACTTCTCCAAATAGGGGGAGATTGTTGGGTACATTGGAAAATGTGTACCTGATTTGAAGAAGCCCAACTTAGCTCAATGATATACATCAAGGTGTATTTGATGTTGTTTTGAGTTGACATGTGCAGGTGAAGAAGTATTAAAGAATGCAGAAAAATATTCTAAGTCCACATGTCGACACCTGAAGAAATTGTGTCGACACTTCAGAATATTTGTGTCGACACTTCAGAATATCAGTGTCGACACAGAGAAAGATAGTCGACCACATTTATGTTGACACTGGGAAGCAGTGTCGACACATAAAGAAAATAGTCGACTAGAGAAAGATAGTCGACTAGTGGAAGATAGTCGACTAGTGAAAGATAGTCGACCAGAGAAAGATAGTCGACTCACAGAAGAAGATAGTCGACCTCAACTGTGTCGACACTGGGTGGATGTGTCGACACTGGGTGGATGTGTCGACACCTTGAGATTGAGTCGACACATATTGGCAGAAGTCGACTATGCTTGTGTAGACACCAGAAGACTGAGTCGACACATTTTGGCAGAGTTGAAGATTGCTGTGTCTACACCTGAAGGATGAGTCGACACATACTGAGTTCTGAATCTACAACAACTGTGTCGACACACAGGACTTGTGTCGACACACTACAGAGTCTAGACCAAGTTATTTTCTGAAGAAGCTGTGTCGACTTAAAGGCAACTTAGTCAACATCATCAAAGACTGTGTCAACACCAAAGTCACTTGTGTCGATACAGATAGACAGATTGGTCTCGACACTTTCTAACAGACTGTCTCGACATTTTGCTGTCCAAGGCTAAGGTACAGGAACTGTTTGAAGACTTGACAGCTGTGAGTTGCCACCGTTTAACTGAAGCTGTCAGACCTGTCAGAAAACAGTTAGAAACCAGATCAGCCGGTTACCATGAAGAAAGTCTATAAATAGACACATTCAGAAGGAAATTACGATCTAAGAAAAATAACTGAAGAAGATCTAAGAAGAAGAAACAGAAGGATTACGATCCTGTTGTAGTTTCAATTCAAGAAAGTGCTAAGCTCTAAATAAGATCTTCATCAGTAGATCTAAGAAGAAGAAGAAGAAGTCTGAAGTATCAGAAAAGGTGTTGGATAGAGAGGGATCCAGTCATCTTGAAGAAGAAGAAGGAAGCCATCAGTGGTTTCTCAAGAAGCTGTTTGGAAATCAACTCAGCTAAGTTCAGATTCAAGAAGCTTTGAAGAAAGCTCAGATTCAGTTGATTTCATCAGCTGATCAAGAAGTGTCTTGTCCTCTTCTCTCTCAACAAAGGCAAGACATTAAAATATCTTTTCTAAATTTCTGTAGGATCTGTTTACACAGATCTGAGTTGTAAGCCTGTGTTATAAATGCTGAGTGTAGGAGAGGTGATCTCTGAGTGGTAGGGCTATTTGCCTGAGTGTAGGAGAAGGTTATTCTTTGAGTGGTAGGCCTTGAGGCAAGGCTGAGGTAGGGCTGTTGAGCCTGAGTTGTAGGAACCTACCCAGGTTCTGAGCTGTAGGATCTGAGGATCTGAGAATAGTGGAAGTTTGGCCGAATCTAGCATACTGCTAGATAGGTGAAGGGGGAAAGTGGATGTACCCAGACCTTGGGGAACCACTATAAAACATTGTGCAATCTGTGATGCTTAGTTGTCTGTGAATGCTGTGCTAGATGTTTTAATTTGTAATTGAATTCTGCCTAGAAGTATAAACAAGAAATTAGAACCTATTCACCCCCCTCTAGGTGTTTAGGTTATCTTGAAAGTAAAACTATCAGGAGACGAGTATGCCGCTCTCTTTCCTCTCCACCTCGAGTCCAAGGAAGTGGTGGAGCTCACCCAAGTCCTTCATCTTGAACCGAATGAGTAGCTTTGCCCTGAGCCTAGCCACCTCATCCTTAGAGTTTCCCGTGACAATCATGTCATCCACGTACAGCAACACCAAGACATGAAACTCCCCCCTCTTCTTGATGAACATGCTAAAAATCTGAATCAGAGGAAAAATAACAGCAGAATTTGAGGTATTCTGCAATCTTCCCATACCATGCCCGCAGAGCCTGCTTTAAGCTGTAAAGGGCCTTCCTGAGCTTGCAGACGTATCTTGGATGATCTTCAAGTACGTATCCTGGTGGCTGAACCATGAAGATGTATTTATTTATTTCTCCGTAAAGAAAAGCATTCTTTACGTCCAGCTACCACATCTTCCAACCTTGGCAAGCTGCCAAGGCCATCACCACCCGAATTGAAGTCATCTTTGCAACAAGATTAAACGTCTCTTCATAGTCTTCTCCATACTACTGAGAAAATCCTCGAGCTATAAGGCGAGCCTTGTACCGCTCGATGCACCCGTCCTCTTTCTTCTTCAGCTTATACACCCACTTGCATATCACAGGAGTAATGCCATCAACCTTGGGCACAAGGTCCCAGGTCTCGTTTTTCCTGAGGGCAGCCATCTCCTCATACATGTCATTATCCCACTCCTTGACTCCACTGACGTCTTCAAAGCTAGAAGGCTCTCGCTCGTTTAGAGGGCCTACAAAGTAATAAGGGACCAAGCTCACCGTGTTTCCTTCATAATAAGGAGCTGGTGGTTTGAGGGTCCTCTTCGATCTCCGAAGAGTCTGACCCTTACTGACCACCTCCGCTGCCTCTTCTGAATCAGCTCCGTTCCTGGGAAAACTTGGAGCATCGCTTCCCCTACTTACTGAACCGAAAGCCTCTGCCCCAGAGCTAGAAACACCTGGAGCTCCTAGTGACACAGACAACTCCACCAGAAGATCTTTAGCAGCCTCCTCCTGCCCGCCATCCGACCTGCTCTCCTGTAGCTCCATAGAGGAGCCACCTCCATATGACGTCAACTCATTGAAGACCATGTCTCTCGAAACAACGAACTTCTTCGTCACTAGATCCATACACTTCCATCCCTTCTTCCGCTCATCATAACCCACAAAGATATGCTTCATCGCCTTCGCATCCAGCTTTGTCCTGAGAGCATCCGGGACGTGTACATAGCAGGTCGATCCAAACACCCGAAGATGTTCCACGTTGGGCTTCTCCTTAAATATCATATCATAAGGAGACTTCATGTTGATTGGATTCAGAGGCATCCGATTGATGACATAGGTAGCACAGGTTATCCCTTATGCCCAGAAGGACCTTGGAATTCCTTTGGCATGAAGCCAACACTTGCAGGTCTCCGTCAAATGACAGATCGTTCGCTCTGCTACTCCATTTTGTTGTGGAGTATGGGCACAAGTGAGCTCCCTTTGGATGTCGTGCTTCCTGTAGAAGTTAGAGAACTCAGTTGAAACGAACTCACCTCCGTTGTCTGTTCTCAACTTCTTGACCCGCAGGCCAAGCTGACCCTCCACCAGTTCCTTGAACTCCACAAAAAAGGGAATGCGTCCGACTTCTCCTTCATGAAATACACCCAAGTGTACCTCGAGTAGTCATCAATCAACACTAGCATGTACTTGCTGCCTCCAAGGCTGGAGGTGACGGTCGTCCCCATTAGATCACCATGGATACACTCTAATGGTGCTTTACTTCTGGTCAGCGACTTGTCAAATGGAAGGCGATGAGCCTTACCATATTGACACCCCGCACAGACATGACCATCGCCGAAGGATGACAATTTAGGCAAGCCTTTCACAAGGCTCTTCATTGTATTGGTCACTGAGAGGAGGTTCTTTTTCATGCCCAACACGTGATACACACTCCTCAAGGTGAGTGAAATCTCATCATGAAAGTCCACCTAGTGCCAACTACCTTCACCTATGGGGGGGGGGGAATAGGTGTCTAGCAACGTTTTTGCGGAATTAGAATTGTACCTGCACAAATAAACCAAACAACACAGCACAGAAAGACACAGGCAAATTATAGTGGTTCCCCAATTTGGGTACATCCACTCTCCCCCTTCGACCTATCTCCCAACCAGGGACGACTCAGTCACTTCACCAACAGGATTGAAATCCAATCCTCACACTAACGGAAGGAACCCTTCCAAACGAAGGATTCACCACTCCTACACCACGGGTTGCACCCAACCCTTACAACTAGGAACCAACGTTCCTTTACAACAAAATTGAAAATGGAGTGTATAGAAATACAAACTACTTATGGAGAATAAGGTGTCCCTCTTCGTTCGACGACGTGTTCTTGAAGTCGACGAAGAGTCCACGACCCTAGATCTCACTTGGAGAGAATCTCCCCGAAACCGGCGGTGGCAAGAAGGCGGCGGCTTGGCTCTCGGGATTGGCGGCGATAACGGAGTGCTGCGACTGTTCTTTGGAGATTCAACCTTCGTAGCAAAGCTAGCAAGGTCTTCCAACGATCACACTAGGATCGATCGTCTCGATCGATTCGGAAGGGGAGGGTTTTCCCGATCTACGAATCAAGAGACAAAGGATCTTTGGTTAGACGCGTGAGACGCTGTGCTTGGCTGAGCTTCTGTAGCGGGGAGATCTGGAAGAAACCACGATCAGCGACGACAATCAACTGGCACGAGCGGCGACGGCGGCGGAGCGAGATTCACGATCTAGGTCACGTCGGCGGCTCGTATTTTTGAATTCGTGTTTTTTTTTTCGTATCTCTGCTGCTCAACAATACCGATGTATTTATACATTAGGTCATCCAAAATGACCGTTGTGGGACCCACCAAAAGGAAGCTCTAAGACCGGCTCCAAACAGCGCATGTTAACTTGGACCGGTCCAGAGAGTAGCAGAAATTTTCCCAAGTCAAATTCGGCGAGAATCATAGGTGATTCTCGACGAATCGGCGAGAATCACCTACGATTCTCGCCGAATTCCACTTAGCTGAATTCTAGCTAGATAGAAATAGCAAGCCGGAGAGAATCGACGGGAATAACAATTGATTCTCGCCGAAATAGCGAGAATGCAAGATCATTCTCGACGATTCGGCGAGAATCACTTAGTGATTCTCGCTGATTCTGCCTCAGCAGAATTCAGGGCGGTGTTGAGATGGCTGGCTGCATTCGGCGAGAATCGACGAGTGATTCTTGACGATTCGGCGAGAATCACGAATCGGCGAGAATCACTTAGTGATTCTCGTCGAATCTAACTTAGACGATTTCTCATCTTTCTTCCCGCGAGTTGCTTTGACCCATCCTTGCTCCTTGTCTCCTCTTAATCTGTCTCAGCCCTGTACTTGAAAATAAGTACACTCCAATAGAGAGAGTACACGTAAGCCAACACACTGATCTGCTCAACGAGGGATTACGTTGCGTAGACCCGTGTATATTGACCCACTGCGCCCTGACATTGGTGTGTACTTAGCGTGGAATAACTGCAAGAACAACTTGAAGACAAGTGATCAAATATAATGACAATTCACCTTAACTGGTCCAGGGGCTTCTTCAAATCAGGTACATTGTGGATACAATACCCAAGAATCTCCCCCTATTTGAAGAAGCCTAAACCCTACAAGCTAAGGTGAATATGACGGATGGAAGAAAAACATACACTGAATAATCAGTTGAGAAAGAATTTCCATACCATTACCTTTAGAGCATTTGGAGCATACTTTGCGAGAGCACCTTAGCCCTTAGCAACTTAGACGAGATGGCAATCTCCCCCTTTTTGGCTTCTACAAATCTAGGACTTTAACACTTGCCACAAAGCTCCCCCTCAGTTCTTGCATTTGTGCTTACACTTGAGTTTCTTGCGGATGCTCCCCCTCGATCCAAAAGCCGGGAGCCTCTGTAGTTTTCATTCCTCATAGTTTAGGATCCCCAGTTCAGTTTTGAAGAGACTGAACTTGGCCTCGTCTAGGGGCTTTGTGAAAATATCTGCAATCTGCTTATCTGTGGGGATATAGCAGAGAGAGATGTCTTTGTTCTCCACGTGCTCCCGAATGAAGTGGTAGCGCACTTCAATATGCTTTGTTCTGCTGCGTGATACCGGATTGTTGGCAATAGTAATTGCACTGGAGGAGTCGCATTACATTGGTACTTCCTTGAACTGAAGGTCATAGTCTGCTAACTGGTTTCGGATCCATAGGAGTTGTGCGCAACAGCTGCCTGCTGAGATATACTCAGATTCAGCTGTGGAGGTTGCAACGCAATTTTGCTTCTTACTATTCCATGATATAAGTCTTCTTCCGAGGAATTGACACGTCCCGGAAGTACTTTTCCGATCATCCCTGCTTCTTGCAAAATCAGCATCTGAAAAGCCTATTAGCTCGACATCATTGTTTCTCGGGTACCACAAGCCAAGATTAGGTGTACCCTTAAGGTATCTAAGAATTCGCTTTGCAGCGACATAGTGAGATTCCTTAGTGTTCACCTGATATCTGGCACAAACGCATGTGGAGAACATAATGTCCGGTCTACTTGCAGTAAGGTAGAGCATGGATCCAATAATGCTTCTGTATTTGGTTTCATCAAAAGGATTCTCTTTCTCATCCTTGTCCAGAGACATGGTGGATCCCATTGGAGTCCTCATAGAGGTTGCATTCTCCATTCCGAATTTCTTGAGGAGTTCATGTGTGAACTTCGTCTGAGAAATGAAAATTCCATCCTCAGACTGTTTCACTTGAAGTCCCAAGAAATACTTTAGCTCTCCCATACTGCTCATTTCAAACTTTCCTTGCATAAGTTTAGAAAACTTTTTGCAAAGATTGTTATCCGTAGAGCCGAATATAATGTCATCAACATAGATTTGCACTAGCAAGATCTTGCCTTTGACTTCCCTGAGAAACAATGTCTTGTCTTTTTTTCCTCTAGAGAACTTGTTATCAAGAAGAAAGCTAGACAAGGTCTCATACCAAGCTCGAGAAGCTTGTTTTAACCCATATAGAGTTTTATTAAGAAAGTATACATGATTAGGATAAGTAGGATTGACAAAACCTGGGGGTTGAGCGACATATACTTCCTCTTTCAAGTCTCCATTCAAGAATGTCGATTTCACGTCCATCTGATAAACTGTGAATCCTTTGTGAGAGGCATAGGCTAAGAACAGTCGGATTGCCTCGAGCCGAGCAACTGGCGCAAACGTCTGGTCGAAGTCAATCCCCTCCTCCTGTCTGTATCCTTGAGCCACCAGTCTGGCCTTGTTCTTGATGATGACCCCGTGTTCATCCAGCTTGTTTCTGAAGATCCACTTGGTGCCAATCACGTTTTGCGTCTTAGGTCTGGGAACCAGCGTCCAGACTTTGTATCTTTCGAATTGATGCAGCTCATCTTGTATGGCCAATATCCATGACGCATCTTTGTTCGCTTAATCGAACTTCTTTGGCTCAACCTGTGACAGGAAACTAAGATGCAAAATCTCGTTAATAGTACCTCTTCGAGTTCTGACACCTTCACGAGGATCTCCGATGATCTGATCTATGGGATGATCCCTCATGTGTCAGAACTCTAGGAGTCTGGCATCAGGAGCTCTGACATCTTCTTGAGCTTATCCTTCTTCTAATAGGTTTGCTCCATTCTGATCTTCAACTTCTCCAGTTGACGTTGAGGTAGAAACCTTGACGTACTTAGGAGTTACATCTTTAGCAGTCTCATCGAGACTCAGTTGTTCAATTCTTGCACCTGTATCTTCAAGAATACTGCTAGAAGAATTGCTATTAAGCAAGCTTCCTTCATCAAATACAACATTAATTGATTCTTCAACCACTAGGGTTTTCTTATTGAAAACCCTATATGCCCGACTATGGCTACTATAGCCCATGAATATGCCTTCGAAGCATTTTTCACCAAACTTAGTACGCGGGTACTTCCCGTTATTCAGTACATAACATCTGCAGCCAAAGATCCTAAAATAGGACATGGTTGGTTTCCTGCCTTTCAGTAGCTCATAAGGCGTCTTACGATGGTTCTTGTTGATCAACGCCCGGTTTTGCACATGACAAGCCGTATTGACAGCCTCGGCCCAGAAGTATTCTGGGAGAGAAGCGTCATTCAACATTATCGTGCACGCTTCAATGAGCGTTCTATTCCTCCTCTCCGCAACTCCATTCTGTTGAGGTGTGCGCGGGGAGGAGAACTCATGAAAGATACCAAGTTCTTCACAGAACTCTGTCATAGCACCAGACTCGAACTCTGTTCCATGGTCACTTCTAATTTTGACCACTGAGCAGTTAAGTTCGTTCTGAATCTGCTTGACAAACCTGGTGAAGATGTCAAACGTATCAGACTTGCGTTTTAAAAAGAACACCCAAGTAAACCGTGAGTGATCATCTACAATCACTAGCGTATAAGACTTGCCTCCCAAGCTATGAACTTGCATTGGACCAAACAAGTCCATATGCAGAAGATAAAGACATCTGGAGGAGTCTTTGTCAACGATGCCCTTAAAGGTAGCCTGAGTCTATTTGCCCTTCTGGCATGCAGGACAGGGGCTATCTTTGATGCACTTAATGATGAGAGCATCACTTACTAAGTTTTTAGAAAATAGCATACTAATTGTCTTGAAATTAATATGTTCCAATCTCTTGTGCCATTGTTCACAAAGAGATGCACTGCCTGTTGCTACAAGGCATACGGGGGTAGATGAATCTAAACTAAGAAAATCTAGGCAGAAGATATTTCTGCTCCTAATGCCGGTTAATACCGTCTCCGAAGAGGCACACGATATTATCAGGCATTTATCCATGCAGAACTTAACGTCATAACCTTTATCACATAACTGACTTACACTGATCAGGTTATGATTTAACCCTTCAACGTAAGCCACGTCGGTGATAGAAATTATACCGTTGGAAATCATATCGTAACCCCTGGTGACTCCTCGATCTGATCCCCCAAAGATGACTTTGGGTCCATTCTCGACTGGAGAGTAATCACGCAGCAGGCTTCTTGTCCCGGTCATATGCCGGGAACATCCACTGTCCAAGTACAATATGGGAGTTTTGGTGGCCTTTGGACATTCCTGCAAAACAGAATTAATTTCCCTTAGGAACCCAATCGAACTTGGGTCCTAGATTCCTCGTTAGCATGCTCCCCCTCGGAAGGTTAGCCCTACGAGTGGTCTGCCTCGCATTGCCAACATGAGGAGTCTCGTTATTCCTCGGATTAAACCAGCAATCCATGGCAAAGTGACCAACTTTTCCACAACACCAGCAGTCAAATCTGTTATACTTTCTCCTAGGAACTTGCTTCACCCTTGGAACGGAAGGTTCAGCCCGGGCCGTGGACCTGGAGGTGGAGGCATCATGATGACAACAGTCGCATGATTTCTTCACCTCTTAGTTTCCCAGTGTAACAGGTTTGGCCTTGGGTGCCTGCTTCCTATTATGGCCGCTTGAGAAATGGCCATAATCCTCCATTTGAACTTCCTCATAAGGTGTCTTGAAGACACTCTCGCCAAAGTTGCGGGGGAAGGCCCAACCATCATATCGGCTCTTTGGCTTTGCAACCGTGGGCCTGAAATGATGACCAAATGTTGACTCAAAGTCATGTTGGTTGTAGGGAAAGCTAGGCTTTCTGAACGCAACAGGACTGAGTGGGGCCTTTCCCTTTTCAGCAGCAGAGGCCTTCTTAGCGGCCTTATTCATCCTTGGGTACCTGTTTCTCCTGGATGAGGAACCCGATACCCCTACATGCCCTAAGACAGCTCCTTTGGCCTGAGCAGAGAAGGTATCAACCAGTGGAAGAACTGTTTTTGGCATAGAGAAGCTCTTGACGATCTTTCTTTCTGCCGCAAGTTGTTCTTCCAACTTGTCGATTTCCTCCTGCTTAAGATCAAGAAGCCTAAGAGACTCTGAATGCTTCGAAGTCAGGTCCAAGTGCTCCTGCCGGAGGGAGATCAAACTGGTGATCTCTTCCCTTAGGGAGACACTCTCACCCTTAAGGAATTTAACTTCCTTTTTCTCAGCCTTCAATCTCTTCCGGCACTCCTCGAAAGTGTTGAGCAGAAGCTCATACTTATCGAGGATCTCAGCTTCATGGGCCGAAGGGCTATCCTCAAGGTCATCATCCTGAGACTCAGGATCAGAGTCAGAGTCGGAGAGAGGGGTGTGAGCTTTTACCTTCCCAGTGAATGGGGGGCATTCTCCTTCTGAGTCAGAGCAACCCACCAGCCCGAAGTAGGCCTCCTCATCTTCACTGGAGTCTGAGGAGTCAGACTCACTCAGTGTCTTTGACTTTTTAGCGATGTAGCTCCTCTCCTTCTTTTTATCTCTAGAGGTTCTGTGCTCTTCTCCCTTCCCCTTCTCTCTCTTGCCTTGATGGCAGTCGGCCACGATGTGTCCTGGCTTATTGCATCCAAAACAAATAATGTCAGTATTACGATGTTTGTTCGGTTTTGATTCATACTTGTCAGAAGAATAATTCTTCTTCTGATTTCTGGAGGAGGAGCCGTCTCTCTTTCTTTGATTCCTCATCTTGAGGAACTTCTTGAATTCTCGGGTGATGAGGGAGAAGTCTTCTTCAGACAACTCTGAGCCGAAGGAGCATGGCTCAGAGTCTTCCTCCTCATCCCTTTTCCCCGCACGGGATGAAACCACACCCTTGCCCTTCTTGGAGTGGATGGCTTTTAGGGCCACAGTCTTTTCCTTGGCTGCGGCCTTCTCTGCTTTTTCTTCAGCTTTCCTCGTGTTCAACTGGAGCTCATATGACATGAGCTTCCCAAAGAGTATCTGAGGATCAGTTTCAGCTAATCTGCTAAACTCTCGGATGACGCAGATCTTCGTGTCCCATTCCTTAGTAAGGGACCTAAGGAATTTATCATTAAGTTCACCATTAGTGAACACTCTTCCATATCCCTTGAGAGCATTGACGATCTTGAGGAAGTTCTCGAAGGTAACTCCGATCTCTTCCTTGGGCCCCTGCCTGAAGGCCTCATATTTCTGGTTCAGGAGGGATCTCCGATCATCCCTCACTTCATCTGTGCCCTCCATCAGGATAATCAAGCTGTGCCAGATATCGTTAGCTGTCCTGTAGTTGCAGAAGTTCTGCATCATGGAGTCATCGATTGCACTGATTAGTATGTTCTGTGCCTTCTTGTCAAGCCCGACCAGCACCATCTCGTCCTTGTCCATTTCAGAAAGCTTCTTTGGCACCTTTTTGGTAGGATCAATGGTGGAGGCCTTAGTGGGAATATAAGGTCCCTCCTCCACGACCATGAAGAGTCGAGGGTCGACTGATTCCATGTAAAATCTAATCCTTTGCTTCCAGATAGGAAAGTTTAGCCTGGTGCACACTGGGATCTTGCATGAGTACTTGAGTCCGTCCATGGTAGATATCTGCCTTCTTCTTGACACTAGTGGCAGGAACTTACTCGAGGTGTTAACCCCTTTGATGAGCAACCTCCCTCTGATACCACTTTAAAGTCCACCTAGTGCCAACTACCTTCACCTATGGGGGGGGGGAATAGGTGTCTAACAGCGTTTTTGCGGAATTAGAATTGTACCTGCACAAATAAACCAAACAACACAGCACAGAAAAACACAGGCAAATTATAGTGGTTCCCCGATTTGGGTACGTCCACTCTCCCCCTTCGACCTATCTCCCAACCAGGGACGACTCGGTCACTTCACCAACAGGATTGAAATCCAATCCTCACACTAACGGAAGGAACCCTTCCAAACAAAGGAGTCACCACTCCTACACCACGGGTTGCACCCAACCCTTACAACTAGGAACAAACGTTCCTTTACAACAAAATTGAAAATGGAGTGTATAAAAATACAAACTACTTATGGAGAATAAGGTGTCCCTCTTCGTTTGACGACGTGTTCTTGAAGTCGACGAAGAGTCCACGACCCTAGATCTCACTTGGAGAGAATCTCCCCAAAACCGGCGGCGGCAAGAAGGCGGCGGCTTGGCTCTCGGGATTGACGGCGACAACGGAGTGCTGCGGCTGTTCTTTGGAGATTCAACCTTCATAGCAAAGCTAGAAAGGTCTTCCAACGGTCACACTAGGATCGATCGTCTCGATCGATTCGGAAGGGGAGGGTTTTCCCGATCTACGAATCAAGAGACAAAGGATCTCTGGTTAGACGCGTGAGACGTTGTGCTTGGCTGAGCTTCTGTAGCCGGGAGATCTGGAAGAAACCACGATCAGCGACGACAATCAACTGGCACAAGCGGCGACGGCGGCGGAGCGAGATTCACGATCTAGGTCACGTCGGCGGCTCGTATTTTTGAATTCGTGTTTTTTTTGTATCTCTGCTGCTCAACAATACCGATGTATTTATACATTAGGTCATCCAAAATGACCGTTGTGGGCCCCACCAAAAGGAAGCCCTAAGACCGGCTCCAAACAGCGCATGTTAACTTGGACCGGTCCAGAGAGTAGCAGAAATTTGCCCAAGTCAAATTCGGCGAGAATCGTAGGTGATTCTCGACGAATCGGCGAGAATCACCTACGATTCTCGCCGAATTCCACTTAGCTGAATTCTAGCTAGATAGAAATAGCAAGCCGGAGAGAATCGGCGGGAATCACAATTGATTCTCGCCGAATCGGCGAGAATGCAAGATCATTCTCAACGATTCGGTGAGAATCACTTAGTGATTCTCGCCGATTCTGCCTTAGCAGAATTTAGGGCGGCGTTGAGACGGCCTGCTGCATTTGGCGGGAATCGACGAGTGATTCTTGACGATTCGGCGAGAATCGAATCGGCGAGAATCACTTAGTGATTCTCGTCGAATCTAACTTAGACGATTTCTCGTCTTTCTTCCCGTGAGTTGCTTTGACCCATCCTTGCTCCTTGTCTCCTCTTGATCTGTCTCAGCCCTATACTTGAAAATAAGTACACTCTAATAGAGAGAGTACACGTAAGCCAACACACTGATCTGCTCAACGAGGGATTACGTTGCGCAGACCCGTGTATATTGACCCACTGCGCCCTGACATTGGTGTGTACTTAGCGTGGAATAACTGCAAGCACAACTTGAAGACAAGTGATCAAATACAATGTCAATTCACCTTAACTGGTTCAGGGGCTTCTTCAAATCAGATACATTGTGGATACAATACCCAACACATCACTACCTAAAGAAATAACACCCTCCTTCTCGACTGCATGAACAATATCATCATCAGTTATGATAGCTTCATTACCTGAGAATATTCACAGAGAAGAGAATTTCGACTCGTCTCCGATGAGGTGGTGACCACACCCCGAGTCCACTATCCAGTCATCTTTGTAGTCGATGGAGGACAAGACACGGACAAACGTGCCCGTCATGAATGCATTTCCCCATCCGACTTCTTCAGCACTAGAACCAGCTTCCTCTTTATCTGCAACATGCCCTGGTTGTAGCTTGACCTTGCAGTCCTTCTTGAAGTGACCTAGCTGGTTACACCTGTAGCACTTAAGCCAATCCTTCTTCTTCTTCTAATCACGCTTAGGAGCAACACTCGTCTCTTGATGATAAGAAGTTGAAAGACCATCACCAGCATCAGTCTTCTTCTTCTTCTCCCATCTCTTCTTCTTTCCTGAGAAGAGCGCCTCACTACCTCCTTTAGAGATAGTGACTCCAGCCATCTGTCTAGCTAAACTCTCCTGCGAAGCTAGCAGGTTCTCCAGCTCCAGCAAAGACGGCTGAGTGGCCCAGCCTTTAATAGAAGTAACAAAGGCTACATACTCCTTCCGTAAACCGCAAATTATGTGCCTATTCAGCTTCGCTTCTGAGATAGGCTCATCTGGGTCCAACGCTGAAATCTCAGCGCACAAGTTCATCTTCTGGAAGAACATCGAGATAGACAAATCTCATTGAGTGAATCTCGCCAACTCATTTTTTCAGGAATACTAGTCTTGCTACATTCTTCCTATTGAACAACCCATCGAGAGAAGTTCAAATCTCAGCAGCAGACCGACATCCTATGATGTGGTCGAAGTGTTCCGGTGAGATAGCCCGCTTGAGAGTAAACTCTGCTTTCACATTTGTTTTCCTCTAGGCTCTTACCGCTTCAGCACCCACATCATCAGTAATCTCTTGCCTATCGTATTCGCAGACGATCTCCCACAAGTCCTCGCCCAAAAGATAGCTTTCCATACACCACTTCCATTTTTTAAAATTAGTCGATGTAAGAAGCTCGATTCCAAGACCTCTTGCGAAACCGCCTTCTATTGCACTAATCCTGGTTCACTTAGACTCCCAGAAACAATAAAGCAAACTGGCGGTTGATCACTGCTCAGCCTCTGTTCCCTCTGATACTATGTAAAAATTTGTAATTTGCGTCAAACGGGAAACCAAGCATAGGAACACTCAACCTATCCGAGCCCAAGTAAGCCAGATGCAAACAGAAGAGCAAGTATCTTATATTATCAAAAAATCTTTACAAGGTGAGGCATATATGACGAGACATGATTCGCCGATGTACCCGATGAAAACAGAAAAAATACAAGGCAAGAAACTAGCCGCGCGGACTCAAAGAGTAACCGCCGGCTCTGCTGCTACACTACGGAGTCCGCTGAATTCGCTAAGTCGTCAAATCGTAACCTAGCCGCGCGGACTGCCCGTTATTCCAATGCTGAACTCTGTCCGCTGATTTGCAAGCCGCCTAACCGCACGGTCGCCTAACCGCTAGATCACGCAAATTGCTGCTGCCGAACTGAACAAGATAGCAGAAACGGACAACGTATTGAATTGAGAAACAAGTTGCAGAAGAGAAGACCGCCTGGTGGCATGCCGCGACCTACTGCTAACCGCTGGTTGCAAACCGCAGAGTCCACACTATCCCTGACCGAAGTCAGAACCAAGTCCATGACTTTCCAGCGCTATCCGCACAAATGTTGATTTGATGATATGTGTTGATGTTACAGGGGGTCCTATTTATAGGCACGGAGAGCAGTGTGATCACCGTCATAGCCGATAAGATCAACACCCTATCCCGCGGCGAGTACGGAGAGTATCCGCACAACCGCAGATGATCAAACCGCCAACCACCAAGGCCGGATAGAAATCCTATCCGCCCTGCTGCCACAGCAAGCCAGGACTAGAACGCCACAACAACAGACTCTGCGGATACACCATCAGTCCGCACACAAGCGGACTAAGCTCCAATCTGCATGCACCTGCGGAGACTTCTCCAGTCCGCATACTCCGAGCTCGCAAATAAGTACAAAGCTAACAGCTGCCGAGCTCGGTGGACAAAGAAAGCAGTCCGCATATACCGCGCGACCTCTTGGATTGAGCACACCTGGACTTGGTACAAACCGGACCAAGCCCACACCACCAGCCATCCCTGGTGCGAACACAGCACCAGCGGATACAAAGATCAGTCCGCACAAAGCCGGCGGACTTCAGAACTAGTATGCACAAATCGACAAACTGAGCGGATAACCATCCTATCCACCCAGCTACCTCAGGGAACAGGCTGTCAGCCACTTCTAAGCCGACCTATCAAGCCGCCACCCTTTGTCCGCCCTGGCCGCGCGGACAGACCGCCCAAGCCGCCCAGGCCGCCCACTTTCACTTCAAAAAATTAAAATTCAACAGTATTAATGACCACATCACTGATTGGAATTCCAATAAGTGAATTAACGACTACATCACTGATTGGAAGGTGTATGAGACATCTTTCATTATCTTAGGCAGAGATTTTTTCCCCGAATTTTGCATGGCTCCTTGGAGTGAATTTCATCTAACGTTGTAGGATTTAAATGACCTGCCTTGAGTTTTTGATGTTATTTCAGATTTCAGATTATAGTTTTGATGAATAATATAGTTATTTCAGATTAGAACCTCCTTGGACTTCTTTTTTCATAGTTGTTGGCTGTTTTCAGTATGGAAAACATTCTTGGAATCCTATTTTCATAGCTGTTTTGAGAAATCTATTTTCATAGCTCTTCTTCTGCTTTGACTCAATGTCATTTTCCTCTTTAAACTGTGCAGCTTCAATGAAATATGTAGTATCCATTTTTCTATTTTTTGCTTTTAATCATCCTAAAGACGCTCATTAATTTTTCTGCAGGAATCAAAATTGCCATAACTTTAGCTTCTCTTGCGAGCTTTTAATCAGCCAAGCCGCAGCTTCTCTTGCCAATACTTATTCTCGACTTCAGGTTAGTATATTCTGCTTCACTTGGTTCTGCTTCCCTTAATTTTGATTTCTGCATCACTTTACTTTTTAGACATCAATGTATTTGTTAAAACATCATTACAAATAAGTACTGAACTTTCCATGAAGGTGCATGTGATACTTTGATTTGGCGGAGTCTGTAATTCCTAGCTTGATTATTACTACTTTTTGGGTATGTTGTTATGCAAAAATCATATTGTATTTTTTTTTCATTTAATTTGTAATGTTAATAGGGAGAGTGAATTTGTATATGTTAGTTGGTATGTATAGGAATAATTACAAAAAATATCTAGGTATTTTTTCAGTTTCAGTTTAAGAGGTTCGAGTCTCCAGGGATTTTTGAATATATGGAAATTTCAATAAAATCATGTTTTTTTATGGGTCGAGTTTTTTTAGGACTTGATGCTACAATTAGTCAAGTTGTGTTTGCTTAAGATTATTAATTTTCTTCTTTTTTAGTAGCGCGCTAACATCTCAAAATAATGTTTTTGTAATTAAAAATGATGATTTGGCTCCTTTTTAACTAAGGTCTCTATGAATCGGCATTCAGACTTGAGTTATAAATCTGTTAATATTTTTGTATTTTCATTTAATTTGTAATGATAATTCGGAGAGTGAATCTGCTAACATCTGTATAACTTGTTTTTGTGTTTGCTTAATGAGGCAAAACACAAAATTTAAGCTTCTACATTCATTAATAGGTTAACAGATTTTTCAATAGGCTCATTGGAGAACTCATTCATGTGATAACCATAACTATGTAGAATTTAAATAGCTGGATATATTTAAGCAAAAAAACAAAGATAAAAGAAATTGATTAGATAGCACCTCAAATAGGATTGCAAATGATGAACCAAAATCAAGATGAGGCATGTCATCGTTGTCAAACCGGGATGGGCCAATCAAACATAAAAAAGGGAGGCATTAAACTACGATGATAATCAGTGGCGGATCCAGAAAATTAATAATGAGGGTGCACAAATTAATAATGGGGTGCACATAATTTTTTTTTGAATGCGGCACTGGCTTCTAAAAATTTTAATATGGGGGACTAGACATCAACTTTCTTAAAAAAAATTTGAACGTTTCAATCTTATTGGAGCTGGTTCTCACTCATCTAACCACTGTTTTTGATGTATAAGTAGTCAAAATTCATTCGCTCGACGAGAGCAATCTAAATACACTAACCATTTTGAAAAATAATGGGGGTGCCAGTGTACCTCGGGCCCCCCTTTGAAACCGCCCCTGATGACAATGACTAAACAAACTCGAGAGTCAACTCGGGTGCGTGTTTGTAATTGGAGACAGTCATTGTGATGCGGACCCAATAGTAGGGAGAATGGGAGAGAGAGAGAGAGGATGGGAGAGGGAGGGAGGGAGAGAGAGAGAATAGGGTTGGAGAGAAGAGGAGGAAAAACACATTCATCCAAGATAAAGAAATACAAGGTCCGCACACCCTCTTATAGTTGTGAGGAGCGAATACAAAAGAAAATACTGAAAATAGGAAATAATAAAAACGCATCGAACAAACATAACAACATATTTAATATTAAATATCCTCCGCAGCCTCAGTGGGCCCCTGCGATATACGCCCCTGACGCATTTAGACTTGCCATGGTGGCTCGTCGTCGTGTAGTTCCGTAACAATGCCGCCGTCTGGAAAATGTGCCTTGTCCTCAAGGTAGTAGTTGGGAAACTTGAGGTAAAAATCATTCCGGGGAAGCCACATCGCGTCCGAGTCGGGGCGATCGGTTTAAGCCACAAGAACTTCCTCTATTGTATGTCCCCCCCAGAATGCGGCATTGGCAATCGAGGATCAAGGCGGGGTAGTTGGGCGCCTCTTCGGAAAGGTCGAGCTCGGTCGGGAGCTAAGTCATGGTGGCGTGCTCGCCTACTACGTGTCGTAGCTACGAGACATGGAAGACTGGGTGGATGCGGCTTCCGCTTGGGAGGCGAAGGCGGTACGCGACCGCCCCGATGCGTGCAAGTACCTCAAACGACCCGAAGAATGGGGGGGGGGCTAATTTTGGGCACGACCATCGGGCTACCGAAAGCTGACGGTATGTGTGGATTTTGATAAAGACCTTCTCTCCTACTTCGAAGGACAGGTCCCGACGTTTCTTGTTGGTGAAGGAAACCATCTTCTGCTAGGCCCGTTGAAGATGGTGCTTCAAGTGATCCAGAATGATGTCCCTGCTGCAAAGAGATATGGCCAGGCTCTCCACCTGGCATTCCCCTGGGAGGTGGCGGGCGAAGAACAAAGGAGGCTGGTCGTAAAAAACCTCAAATGGGGTGGTGTTGGCCGCCTGGTGGTAGGCGGTGTTGTATGAATACTCAGCCCACCCGAGCCACTTAGCCCAGCTACGTGGCTGCTCTCCCACGAAGTAGTGAAGGTATATATCTATGCATCGGTTGAGGACCTCTAACTCGCCGTCAGTCTGAGGATGGTACACCGTACTCATGCGAAGGCGGGTGCCTTGCAGGCGAAACATTGTAGTCCAAAAGGTACTCAGGAAGAGCGGGTCTCAGTCATTGACGATCGATTGGGGAAACCCGTGGAGGCGTACGACCCCCTAGATGAAGTTGTCGGCGACTGTGGTTGCGGTGTATGGATGGCAGAGGGGAGTGAAATGAGCATACTTTAAGAGCCGGTCAACTACGGCCACGATATAGTCAGATCCCTGAGATCGGGGTAGTCGTGTGATAAAGTATATGACAACGTCGTCCCAAATGCGGTCGGGAATCGGGAGTGGTTGAAGTAGACCACCTGAAAAAACGACTTCATACTTGAACTTCTGGCAGATGAGGCAGGTGGCCACGAAGGCTTTGACCTGTCAAAACATGTGAGGCCAATAGAGTGAGGCTGCGAGCCATCGGTATGTCCAATAAGCACCGGCGTGTCCCCCTATCGGGGAAGTATGGAACTCAACCAATAACCGAGGGATGCTCGGGGAGGAGGGGGAGAGTACGAGGCGACCTTTGTAGAGTAGGAGACCGTTAACCAAGGAGTAAGGTGGGAGGGTTGTAGGGTCCACGAGGAGTGCTGTCTGAATCCCGTTTAGCACATGACCTGCTTCCACTTCTCGTTTAAGGGCATCCACATCCTCCCAGACTAGGTGGGATATGGCTGCAAGTTTGGGGTTGCAAGAGAGAGCGTCGGTCGCACGTTTCACCTTCCCTGACCGAAATACAATGCTAAAGTGTTAGGTCCATTGATCACAATGTCCCAGATTTGTAGAAGTCAAACAAGTTAATGATATACACATAGATGTATTTGATGCATGATCTAAGTTCAATGTGTGCAGGATGTTCTTTGTCACAATGATTAGACATGTTGTCTAAGTGACAGTGACAGGTGGACACAAGGAAGAATGCTGGGAAGACAAAAATTTGTCTAAGTCTATAGGCATTGTGTGAAGGCAGTTCACTCAACGCCAGATGTCAAAAAGCGCTGAGTAAAGCTCAGACAGTCAAAGCTTTAGCATTGGCAAGAAAGATTTCTGGTTAAGTCCAGAAGCGTCGAGTGAGGACAGCTCACTCGACGCCTGAAGAAAGAAGCGTCGAGTAAAGCTCTATGCTGTCAAAGCCAGAGAAACTGAGAAGAAATCTGGCTAAGTCCAGAAGCGTTGAGTGAAGCCAGTTCACTCAACGATAAGCTCAGAAAGTGTCGTCAGAACAAGCTTCAGCCAAAGCCTCAGAATATGTAGACAGAAAATATGTCTAAGTCCAAATACGTTGAGTGAGGACAGTTCACTCAACGCCAACTCAACAGAGAAATTAGCTAAGTACTGGAGCGTTGAGTGAAAACAGTTCACTCAACGCCTCATCGAGAAGACAGACAAAGGCATAAAGCGTTGAGTGAAGACAGCTCACTCAACACCTTCATACAGATGAAAATCAACTAAGTACAGAAGCATTGAGTGAAGGCTGTTCGCTCAACGCCCCATCAGGATGATAGGAAAGTCAAGTATGCGTTGAGTGATGAAGACTCACTCAACGCACTCAACGCACTCAACGCTATTAACAGAAAGTTTGTCTAAGGACAAAAATATTGAGTGAAGGCCGTTCACTCAACGCTTCCTTAACAGAAATATTGGCTAAGTCCAAATATGTTGAGTGATGAAGGTTCACTCAATGCTTAAGCTGAAAAACTATAAAAGTATATAATTCATCAAACGTATTATAAAAGTATATAATACGTTGAATGATCACTCGACGCCTAATGGTACAAAAATTTGGCTAAGTGTTTTGGCGCTGAGTGAAGGCTATTCACTCAACGCCTGTAATGAATCTTCTGTTTTTGACTAAGTCCACAAATGCTGACATCAACAAAAATTCAAAACATTGCGGGAAGTCTATAGTATGCGACAAACGGCGCCACATGCCTCATGTACTGCATTTAATGCAAAAGCAAGATTGCAGCTACCAAATCTGAGTGGGCCCATGGCTCAAAGAGCCGTTGGACAGCGAAATAAAAAGGGATCAGATCAATGAGAAGAAATTAACTTTTGGAATACGACTGGACTTCATCTTCTTCCTCTCGACACTATTGCAGAGCCCGAAAAACAAGTCCAAACTTCAGATCTAAGAGTTCAAGCAAGTTAGCTGTTGTGATTAACACCTTCAACAACAAGTTCAAAGAAACTTTTCTGAGGTAGAAGAAGAAGCAGCCAAGGCTAACCCTAGCTGCAGCATCTTCACAACTCAAGTAGTTTTATTCCTGAAGTACATTTTCTGGAGCTGTGAAGAAGATATCTGGACTGAGTCAACTCAGCACAGAAGGAAGAAGACACATAGAACATTTCTCTGAGGTCAAATCATCATCTACAAACCTTTCATCAAGTAGGATCTTAACAGATCTGAGTGTAAGCCTAATATTATAAAGGCTGAGTGTAGAATCTGTTGGTACCCTAGTTTGGATTTGAGTTAAGTCTTCTTCTTTAGTTTCTTGACCCAAGATTTATCTATGGTCAAAGGTTAGTTGATAGGTTAGATTCCCTCTAGTTGTAGAGTTGTCACTTATCCAGTGAAATTCTGGCTAATTTATTTTTGGTTCGACTATAGTCGAACGCTGCTCGACTATCGTTGATTAGTCGATCGACGATCGTCTTTCTGTTGGTCGGCTATCGTCTGTCCGCAGATTGTCAATCTCTGAGTTAGTTCAACTCTTGTTAGCTCGACGATCTGCTGTTTCTGCCTCGACGATCGTCGACCTCTGCTCGACTTCTTTTGTCAAGACAGATTCTTTTGATAGCTCGACTATCTGTGTGATAGTTCGACTATCTGTTTGTTGTTGGTAGTTTGACTATTTGTGTATAGTTCGACTATCTGTTTTGTCTGTTGTTGATAGCTCGACTATCTGTGTATAGTTCGACTATCTGTTTTGTCTGCTTGTTGATAGCTCGACTATTTGTGTATAGTTCGACTATCTGTTTTGTCTGCTTGTTGATAGCTCGACTATCTGTGTATAGTTCGACTATCTGTTTTGTCTGCTTGTTGATAGCTCGACTATCTGTGTATAGTTCGACTATCTATTTTGTTTGTTGTTGATAGCTCGACTATCTGTGTGATAGTTCGACTATCTGTCTGTCCTTGATAGTTCGACTATCTGTGTGATAGTTCGACTATCTGTGTGATAGTTCAACTATCTTTTCTGATAGTTATACTATCTGCATCGTTCGTCTAACTGTCTGATAGGTCGACGATGTCTGTCTGTCGGTCGACGATCTCCGAGGATCGTTCGACGCTTTCTGTCTGCCTATAGTTAATATTATATGCGTTTTATTTTGTGATTTAATTCCTGTGTTTCTAGCATATTTTTATTATAGATTATTTTATTGATCTTATGCATATATCTCAAAGCAATCTTTGCTTATTCCTTTATGCATAAGTCAATCTTTTCTGACATATTTTTTGTCTTATTAGTTGACATATTATCTTACTTTATCTGCAACTGTCCTTTATAGCCGTTGGACTCAAAAGTCCTCTCTGGCTTTAAAGAGTTATATTTGATGTGACTCTATCTTATATTCTTTATTCAGATTTAATATTGCAGCTTCTTACGAAACTTTATCCTGTTATAGAATATATATCTGCAAGATATATTTTGCTGTGTGTTATTTATAGCCCAGGTTCAAGACTTCGGAACAAGTCAAAGTCAAATCAATATTAGAGCCGTTGCAAAAGGCTTATATATAAAGAGTTCTTTTAAACAAGAACGGAAGTGGGAACCAGTTACAGCAATACAGCTGCTCTCAGCACTTTCATATCCGACTGAGAAGATTTTAGCTCTTCACTCTTCTTCAACCTGAGTCATCCTGTTCCAGGAAGATCTACATTCAGAGATATTTGAAGAAGAAGAAGAAGAAGAAAGCTGCTGAAGAAGAACCATTTATTTTCTATTTCTTCTTCTAGCTTTTTCCTTCAGAACTTCAAGACAGCTTGCTGTCAGAAGTTCTGAAGAGTTCCTGTGCTTCTCTAATCTATTGTTAAAATAGAGAAGACACTCTAACCTCTCTTCCCACCTCCTGTAAAAGGGTTATTACTCCCTTCAAAAGTATACCTTGTTGGCAGGGCACCTGATCAAAAACCTGTGTTGGTTTTTAGACACCTGATCAAAAGTCTAAAGGGTTTCTAGATCTACCTGAAGCAGATCTTGTTGGTGGCAGGGCACATGATCAAAAACCTGAGTGGATTCCTACCTTGTTGGTAGAAGAGTGGACGTACCCAAGTTGTTTGGGGAACCACTATAAAATCTCTTGTGTCGTCTGGTTGCTTTATTTATTCTCTATACTGTGGCTGTGATTAGAATTAACTAGGATTGCTAGTTGCTGGAATAGGACCCAAGCCGAAACTATAATTATAGTTGGATTCTCTCGTGCACTACACTTGTGTTAGGCTTTAGGGTTCTCAAATATCTATAATCTTAATTCCGCAATTAACTCCAAGGGAGTTGAGCAGATAGTCAACTTTGCTAAGTCAATTTTTGATTACTTTATTCACCCCCCTCTAAAGTCGTATCTATCCTCCTCACTTTCAGAATCTTTTGTAGATCTGAGTGGTAGGATTTTGAGGTGAATCTGAGGTAGGATCCTGGATTGGATCTGAGTTATAGGGTAGTTTGCCTGAGGTACGATCCTGGACTGGATCTGAGTTGCAGGGCAGTTTGCCTGAGGTAGGATCCTGAACTGGATCTGAGTTGTAGGGAAGTTTGCCTGAGGTAGGATCTGTTTCAGATTTGAGGTAAGAGAGTATTCCTTTCTGAGTTGTAGGGCTATCCTCCTAGCCCGAGTGTAGGACTATTAACTTAGTCTGAGGTAGGTGATCTTTGGAACACTGAGCTATAGGAGTAAAGCTTGCTTTGAGTTTTAGGGCTTTGCACCTGTGGTCGGTCTTGGAGGATACTAAGAGATCTTGAGGGATCTGAGTTGTAAGATCTTAGGAGCCGAGTTTGGTGAAGTGCCTTGTCTAACAAACTATTAGAAAGTTGGGATGGACAGTGGATGTGCCCATAATCTGTGGAACCACTATAAATCTTGTGTGTGTTGTTGTTGATTGTCTTGAAAGCTAAGTATAACTAAATCACAACATACCTAAAACAAGAAAAATATAAAAAGGCCTAAAACCTATTCACCCCCTCTAGGTGTTAGCTACTCTTGAATCTAAAGACTTTTAAGTGGTATCAGAGGGAGGTTGATCAAAGAGGACTTAACAATCTGAGTTGATCTCCAAGGGTAGCTAAAAGAATTGAACTTATGGGTTCAGGAAAGAACCATACGGAGCTGGGTTCCATGAAGCTTCCAATCTTCAGGAAGGAAAGCTTTAGGATCTGGAAGAAGAGGGCCAGGCTTTTCATGGAAGCATCTGACCCAAGGATTTTTATAACTGTTCAAGAGGGACTCTTCATCCCTATGAAGATCTCAGCACTAGATGCAATAGTCAATACCCCCAAGAAGTATTCATAGATGACCAAGGATGAGGTCATTCTAGCCATCATGGACAAGAGAGCTCAGAACATCATAGTCAGTGTTATTGATGATTCAACTTTACAGAATCTTGTTCACTGCAACACTTCCAAGGAGATGCGAGACACCTTGGTTGTCTATATAGAAGGCACTAAGGAGGTCAGGGATGACAGAAAATCCCTGCTCAACCAAGAATATGAAGCCTTCAGACAGAATAAGAAGGATAGCATTGCAGAATGCTATGAATTATTTTTCAAGATTGTGAATGAGCTGAGGACCTATGGGAGGGTCTTCATGCATTATGAGCTCGATGACAAGTTTCTTAGGTCTCTAACTAGAGACTAGGACACAAAGATCTGTGCCATCAGAGAAGTGGCAAAGTTGGCTGATACTCCACCTCATACACTGTTTGGGAAGCTGCTCTCCTATGAGATGCAACTATCTGCCAGGAAGGAGGAGGAGACAATCAGCAAATCCCAGGTCAAGGAAAATACTATGGCCTATAAAGCTGAAAGCACCAAGAAGAGGAAGGAGAGGATTTCCTCTCCTCCAAGGAGGCCTGCTGAATCAGACAGCACAGAGCCAAGCACATCATACATCAACATGTCTGATGGAGAATTTACTGCATTCTCTAGGCAGTTTCAGAAGATGATGAAGATGAAGCAGTGGAGGAGCAGACCTTCCTCCTCTCATCACAAGAAGGACCACTATAGGGATGAGAAGATATACTCCAAGGGAGACAGGTATGACTCCAAATCTAGTAAACAAGTTTCTTCTAAAGTTGTTTGCTATTGCTGCAACAAACCTGAGTATGTAATTGCTGACTGCCCAATCAAGTGAAAAGAGTTTGGTGAGAAGAAGCATCACCATCTCAAGGGCAAGATGGTAAAGAACTTCCTTGCCAAGATTGAAAAGAGCTGGACTCAGAGTTACTCATCTTCCTCAGAGTCTGAAGAAGAAGAAGCCTACATAGGGTTGTTTGCTGCTATTACAGATGAAGTTGAAGACTATCCTGCTGCTAGGATTGGTATCAGAGCCCCTCTGTCATATTCAGACAGTGACTCAGAGGAGGATGATGAGGATGAAGATGCCAATAACTGCTTTGGGATGATGGCCATGCCAGATGAAGAATCCTGCTAGGACCAGCTTGGTCCAGAAAAGATACAATCTCTATCTAGCTCCTTATTTGAGACTGGCTATGAGACTAGTTCCAATTCAGAAGCATCTTCATCCAGTGACGAAGATGATTCTGAATCTGGAGAAGATGTCAATCAATTGATTGACAAGTATGGTGCCCTTCTGGATGCTTTGGAGAGAAGCAAGAAGCTGGCCAAGAAGCACGCTGAGGAGATTATCTCCCTACAGCTAGCTGCTTCCCAACAGTCTGAGTCAGCATCCATACTGGATCAGAAAATGAGGGAAGTCAACCAACTGAAGGCTATCTCAATCATTCAGATTGAGACCATCAACAACAAGAACATGATCATTAGGGATCTTGAAGAGAAAATCTATAGGGAGAAAAGAATTGTTGCTAGTTACTCTAAGCCTAAGTCAGTATTGCCCTTGATAGATTCCTTTACCTCTCAAAAGGATAAGAGGGGTTTGGGATTCAAAGGAAACACTAGAGTTGCCCATCCTAAAGGGAAAGACAAAGTCCAAATTCAGCCCCTAACATCTAAGCCTCCCATCTCTTTTAAGAAAGTGATGTTACCATCAAACATGTATGACCAAGAGAGTATCTATAGTCACTGAGTGAATGGAAGATCCACAAGTATGTACAAAAATATTCACAACTATGGTGGAAGATATAACAAGGGGATGAGTGCCTTTAAGGATCCCTATGAGGAAATTCAAATGGCCCATCATGGACCATTTATATTTAGTGCACCATCCCCCACACTCAAGAATGTGGCAGTGGCTAGCTCTCAAGACCAACCAACAAAGACTCAGATAAGGAGTAAGTCTATCAGTAAGCCTGATTTGGCTATCTCTGATGTTATCAATAGTATGTCCTCTGAAAAAAAGATGGTTGTTGATGACATTCAGAGCAAGTCAAGTAAGTCTACTAGAAGACTCTCTTTTAGTCAGATCCTTGCTGAAAGGAACTTGGAGAAGGATGCTGCTCTTCCTTCTGTACAGTCAGCAACTAACCAAACTACTAGACTTGCTCAGAAAAGAAGATACAATATACATGAGTGTTGGTGTTGTGGCAAAATAGGTCATTTTGCCTTAGATTGCTGGCACAATCCAACTGTGCACAGAGCAAGTGCTAGTCTTCCTGTCAGAAAATCTGTAGGAAGACAATTTTTTTAGGCTAACCAGAATCTAGGACCTAATAAAAATTGGGGTCCCAAGGTAAATTAAATTATGTTTTGTAGGATATTCCAAGTGACTATACCCCTATATGGTACTTGAATAGTGGATGTTCCAGACACATGACTGGAACAAGGAGCAACCTAAAGGAATACACGCCAGTGAAGGATGGACCCAAAGTAATCTTTGGTGGTTTAGACAGAGGAGTCACCAAACGCTATGGTAAGATCACCAATGACATAGTCACTATCTCAAAAGTGGCTTATGTTGAAGGATTGCAACAAACCTGATAAGCATAAGCCAACTCTGTGATCTTGGCTATGTCATTGTATTTCACAAGGATGAGTGCCAAATTAAGAGGTCAAGTGACCAAGAGGTCATCTTGACAGACACTAGGAGTGGAAATGTGTATTATCTAAACTTTATATGTTTAAGTCAAGACTCCCCTATATGTCTAGTTGTAAATGAGAAAATCTCATACTATGTACAATGACACAAGTGACTAGCTCATTTAAACTATAAGACCATTGGTAAGCTCTTCAGTGAAGAGTTAGTAAGGAATGGTCCTAAGATGAAATGCATTAAGGAAGGTATTTGTTCTACATACCAAAAGGGCAAACAGACCAAAGCTTCTTTCAAGAGCATTGAGACCAAAGACTCTGTGAGGTGTTTATACCTCCTGCATATGGACTTGTTTGGTTCTATGCTAGTTCATAGTATAGATAGGAAAGTCTACACACTTGTGGTTGTTGATGACTTCTCTAGGTTTGCTTGGGTTTTCTTTCTTAAGAAAAAGTCTGAAACCCTTGATATCTTCAGGACTTTTGTCAAGTAGATTCAGAATGAGTTAGACAGTACTGTGGTCAAAATTATAAGTGATCATGAGACTGAATTTCAGTCTGAAGGCATGACAAGATTCTGTGAAGAGCAAAAGATTCATCAATAATTTTATTCTTCAAGAACACCTCAACAAAATGAGATTTCTGAGAGAAAGAATAGAACTCTCATAGAAGCTGGTAGGACTTTGCTAAGTGATACATCTCTCCCAAGAATATTTCTGGACTGAGGCAGTAAATACTGCATGTCATGTCCTAAATAGAGCTTCTACCACCAAGATCCACAAGAAGACTCTCTATGAGATCATGAAGGGCAGAAAACCAAACCTGGCCTATCTTAGGATATTTGGTAGCAAATGTTATGCGCTTAATAATGGTAAGTCTTATATGACTAAGTTTGCTGCCAAATCCTATGATGGAATATTTGTTGGGTACAACAATCATAGCAAGGCTTATAGAATTTACAACTTGAAAAATTAAGTTGTAGAAGAGTCTGTACATGTAGTATTTGATGAGTCTACTATGATTAACAATGAGCTACCTAGCTTCTCATATAGACCTACAGGTATAGAGCTGATGATGGACAAGCTAACCATCAAGGAAGCTGCTCCAATAATCCAAGATGAAGATGATGGAGTGTATATTACAGAAGAAGTACAAGGCACATATGATGTGGATGGAGATCAGCAAAATGCAGCCACTGAAGCTCAAGATGCTGAAGGAAGATTGCCTCCAGCTATCAGGCATCTAAGGGATCATCCCAGACACCAAATAATTGGTGATGCTAACCAAGGAGTTATAACAAGGAGGAGAAGTCTCAACACAACCTTGTATTCAAGCTTCCTGTCACAAGTTGAGCCCAAAAGATTTGAAGATGCCAACATAGACCAGTTCTAGATTGTGGTAATGCAAGAGGAACTAAACCAATTCAAGAGGTGTAAGGTCTGGAAGCTAGTTCCCAAACCACAAGGACATAATTTCATTGGAACCAAGTGGATCTACAAGAACAAGCTTGATGAAAATGACATTATAATCAAGAACAAAGCTAGGCTGGTGGCTAAAGGATGTAGACAAGAAGAGGGTATTGATTTTGATCAAACCTTTGCCCAGTAGCAAGATTGGAAGCCATCAGACTATTCCTTGCATATGCTGCACACAAGGGATTCAAAGTCTGCCAGATGGATGTGAAGTCTGCCTTCCTGAATGGTGACTTAAGGGACGAAGTCTATGTTGAATAACCATCTGGTTTTGTCAATCCTAACTCTCCTGATTTTATTTATAGACATATAAAAGCTCTATATGTGTTGAAGCAAGCCCCTAGGGTATGATATGAGACCATGTCTAGCTTCCTCATTGAGAATAAATTCTCAAGGGAGAAGATAAACAAGACTCTATTCCTAAGGAAATCTAAGGGAAAGATCATCCTAGTACAAATTTATGTAGATGACATAATCATTGGGTCTACTAATGATAACCTTTACAAGAAGTTTGCCAAACTTATGCAAGGGAAGTTTGAGATGAGCAGTATGGGTGAGCTTAAGTACTTCTTGGGCCTCCAAGTAAGGCAGACTGAAGATGGATTATCCATATCTCAATCTAAGTTCACTAGGGAGTTAATCAAAAAGTTTAGAATGGAGAGTGCCTCCATAATAAAAACTTCTATGGGGTCAAGTATGTCTATAGAGAAAGATGAGATAGGAAAGCCTGTTAATGAAACCTTGTATAGAGGCATAATTGGCTCCCTATTATATCTGACTATAAGTAGGCCAGACATCATGTATTCTATATGTGTTTGTGTTAGATATCAGGCTAGCCCTAAAGAGTCTCACTACTCTGCTGCTAAGAGAATTTTGAGATATCTTAAGGGCATACCAGATCTTGGTCTATGGTACCTTAGGAATAGAGATTTTGAACTAATTGGGTATTCAAATGCAAATTTTGCAGGCTGTAGAAAGGACGGGAAAAACACATTTGGCACCTGTTAGTTCTTGGGTGGAAGACTTGTGTCTTGGACCAATAAGAAGCAGACCACTATGGCTATTTCAACAGCTGAGTCAGAGTATATATTAGCAGGAAGTTGCTGTGCACAGTTACTGTGGTTCCAGCATCAGCTCCAGGACTACAACATCAAGATAAGTAAAACTTCTATGTTCTGTAATTCAACTAGTGCAATCCCTATTGCTAGGAATCCTGTCTCTCACAACAAGACTAATCACATAGAGATTAGGTATCACTTTATCAAAGAGCATGTGGAATATGAAGACATCAGTCTTGAGTTTGTCCCTATAGACAAGCAATTGGCTGATATCTTCACTAAGCCACTAGATGAAGTCAAGTTCAACACCTTCAAGTTTGAATTGGGTATGTTGAACTTGGTATAGCTTCAGTTGCTCCTTATTTTGTTTTTGTTGCAAGAATTACTACTTCTTGCAGGTTGTTAAGACTTTCAGTGGTATCAAGACTGAAATGGACTAAAGTGTCTATTAGAGAGGATGATAAAAGATGCTCCTGTTAAGGGGGAGCAAGTCCAACACTTGCAGGAACAGGTTCAGCTTCTTATTGAGAAGGAGCAAGCAACTGCAACAATGAAATTCTAAGATCAACACTGCTGATCTGTATGTCCTAAGGACAATTTACAGACTGAGGGGGAGATTAACTCCGAATTCCCTGCTCCAGAGATTATTTATGACATAGTCATAAACTTCTCTGAGTCTGATATGGAATACTTCTACTGAGAAGACAAAGCTGTGAAGGAGAAGAAGATAATCAGAGAAAGAATTGATCAGGAAAATAGAGAAGGCCAACACCTCCCTGACTATAGTTGCTTCTGAAGAAGTTAAAAAGAGGGAGAAGAAAATGATCAAGGGGGAGTAGGAAATGTGAACACTATGTAGGCAGGGAAAATATGATCACTATGCAGGCAGGGAAAATGTTGTAACCAATAACTTGTTACTCTTTTTCAAATATAATATTTTATCTGCTGTATATGATGGTGTATATCAATGATTAAGAGTTTTGACCAAGGGTTTTGACTTCTTCAAATAGGGAGATATTGTTAGGTCCATTGATCACAATGTCCCAGATTTGTAGAAGTCAAACAAGTCAATGGTATACACATAGATGTATTTGATGCATGCTCTAAGTTCAATGTGTGCAGGATGTTCTTTGTCACAATGATTAGACAGGTTATCTAAGTGACAGTGACAGGTGGATATAAGGAAGAATGCTGGGAAGATAGAAATTTGTCTAAGTCCACAGGCATTGAGTGAAGGTAGTTCACTCAATGCCAGATGTCAAAAAGCGCCGAGTAAAGCTCAGACAGTCAAAGCTTCAGTATTGGAAAGGAAGATTTCTGGTTAAGTACAGAAGCGTCGAGTGAGGGCGGCTCACTCGACGCTTGAAGGAAGAAGTGTCGAGTAAAGCTCTATGCTGTCAAAGCTAGTGAAACTGAGAAGAAATCTGGCTAAGTACAGAAGCGTTGAGTGAAAACAGTTCACTCAACGCCAAGCTCAAGAAGCGTTGATAGAACAAGCTTCAGTCAAAGACTCAGAAGATGTAGACAAAAAATCTATCTAAGTCCAAATGCGTTGAGTGAGGACATTTCGCTTAACGCCAACTCAACAGAGAAATCAGCCAAACACAGAAGCATTGAGTGAAGGCATTTCACTCAACGTCTCATCGAGAAGACAGGCAAATGCAAAAAGCGTTGAGTGAAGACAACTCACTCAACGCCTTCATACATATGAAAATCAACTAAGTACAGAAGCGTTGAGTGAAGTCTGTTCACTCAATGCCTCATCAAGATGACAGGAAAGTCAAGTATGCGTTGAGTGATGAAGACTCACTCAACGCCTATCAACAGAAAGTTTGTCCAAGGACAAAAGCATTGAGTGAAGGCCGTTCACTCAACGCTTCCTCAACAGAAATATTGGCTAAGTCCAAATGTGTTGAGTGATGAAGGTTCACTCAACGCCTAAGCTAAAAAACTATAAAAGTCTATAATTCGTCGAGTGATGAATGATCACTCGACGCCTAATGGTACTGAAAATTGGCTAAGTGTTTTGGCCCTGAGTGAAGGCTATTCACTCAACGCCTATGATGAATCTTCTATTTTTGACTAAGTCCACATGTGCTGACGTCAGCATAAATTCAAAACGTTGCAGAAAGTCTACAGTACGCGACAAACGGCACCGCAGGCCTCATGTACTGCATTTAATGCAAAAGCAAGATTGCAGCTACCAAATCTGAGTGGGTCCATGACTCAAAGAGCCGTTGGACGACATAATAATAAATGTATCAGATCAGTGAGAAGAAATTAACTTTCGTAATACGACTGGACTTCATCTTTTTTCTCTCGACACTATTGCAGAGCCTGAAGAACAAGTCCAAACTTCTGATCTAAGAGTTCAAGCAAGTTAGCTGTTGTGATTAACACCTTCAACAACAAGTTCAGAGAAACTTCTCTGAGGTAGAAGAAGAAGCAGCCAAGGCTAACCCTAGCTGTAGCATCTTCATAACTCAAGCAGTTTTATTTCTGAAGAACATTTTCTGGAGCTAAGAAGAATATATCTGGACTGAGTCAACTCTGCACAGAAGGAAGAAGACAAAGAGAACATTTCTCTAGGGTCAGATCATCATCAACAAACTTTTCATCAAGTAGGATCTTAATAGATCTGAGTGTAAGCCTAATATTATAAAGGCTGAGTGTAGGATCTTTTGTAGATCTGAGTGATAGGATTCTAAGGTGAATCTGAGGTAGGATCCTAGACTGGATATGAGTTGTAGGGCAGTTTGCCTGAGGTAGGATCCTAGACTTGATCTGAGTTGTAGGGCAGTTTGCCTGAGGTAGGATCCTGAACTGGATCTGAGTTATAGGGCAGTTTACCTGAGGTAGGATCTGTTTCAGATCTGAGGTAGGAGAGTATTCCTCTTTAAGTTGTAGGGCTATCCTCATTTCCTGAGTGTAGGACTATTAACTTAGGCTGAGGTAGGTGATCTTTGGATCATTGAGCTGTAGGAGCAAAGCTTGTTCTGAGTTGCAGGGCTTTGCGCCTGAGGTAGGTCTTGGAGGAGACTGAGAGATCCTGAAGGATCTAAGTTGTAAGATCTTAAGAGCCGAGTTTGGTGAAGTGCCTTGTCTAACAAATTGTTAGAAAGGTGGGAAGGACTTGGATGTACCCATAATCTAAAGAACAACTATAAGTCTTGTGTGTGTTGTTGTTGATTTTCTTGAAAGCTAAGTATAACTAAATCACAGCACACCTAAAACCGAAAAAATATAAAAAGGCCTAAAACCTATTCACCCCCCTATAGGTGTTAGCTACTCTTGAATCAAAAGACTTTCAAGTTGGTATCTAAGTGTTAGACGAAACACAATGCTAAAGTCATAGCCCAGTAGCTTGGCCACCCACACCTGTTGGGCGGGCGTAACAATCTTCTACTGCAGGAGATAGCTGAGTATATGGTGATTGGTGAGGACAAGGAATCATCGGCCCAGGAGGTAGGGTCGCCAATGCTTCACTGCGAGGACTAGGCCCATGAGCTCATTCTCGTAGGTCGTATGGCTGCAGATGACATCTTAAAACGCGCAGCTAAAATAGGCCACAGGTCGGCCGACTTGCATGAGTACGACCCCCACGTAGACACCTGACGCGCCACACTCAACGAGGAAGGTTTGGGAGAAATCTGACATAGCTAACACCGGGGCGCGAACCAGGGCCTGCTAGAGAGCGACAAAAGTTGCGGAGGTCGCTGCTGACCACTTGAAGGGGCCCTTGGCTGACTTCCTTAGGAGCTGGGTGAGGGGTCGAGCCATTGTTTCGTAACCCTGGATGAACCGTCAACAGTACCCTGTCAGACCAAAGAAATCGCAAACATCGCAGAGAGACGATGGGGTTGGCCACTGGAGGACCACTTCGATCTTGTCGCTATCCATTGCAACCCCTGCTGCGGAAATGATGTGTCCCAAGTAACACACCTCCGGAACCCCAAAGGCACAATTTATCGGGTGGAGCTTGAGCTAGTGGCGTCGGAGAGTAGCCAGTGTTTGTCAGACATGCTGAAGGTGTTCATACTAAGAAGAAATGTAGACTAAGATGTCATCAAAAAACAAGTACATGCTGGCAAAGTGCCAGCCGAAAAATGTCGTTCACCGTGGCCTGGATGGTGGCTGGTGCGTTGGTCAGGCCAAATGGCATAACCAGGAACTCATAGTGGCCATCATGGGTTCAGAAAGCCGTTTTGGCGATGTCGGCTGGATGGATGCAAATATGATGGTAGCCCGCATAGAGGTCCAACTTGGTGAAAATGGTGGCATCGTGGAGCTCATCCAAAAGCTCCTGGATCACATGTATCGTGTACTTGTCTGGAACTGTGGCTTTGTTGAGCTCCTGGTAGTCCACGCATAAGCGCTAACTACCACCCATTAGCATGTCATTTACGAGCCTCTCGATCTCCAACTATTGAAAGGCCGCATCAGTAACACCCTCGGTGGTGACCTCCTATGTGATTTCGAGGTCCTTAAAATCGGCCAAAGTGATCTCTGGTTCGAATTCACCGATGATGGTGTAAAACTCATTGATAGTGTAGACATGGATTGGGGAGTAGGGATGCCGGTAGCTGAAACACAGTCCTTTGCGTTGGAGCTCATCAAACTTGCGGGTGGAGAACCGCTAGGCGGCGGTCGGTTGGGCTAGCCGAGCGGCTGGAGGGGCCCGAGGGGCTTGTGGCTCCGGAGTAGCGATCTGCTACGGTTGGCCCCTAGTGGGGGTCTGCCTGATGGTGGCGGGTGTCATGGAGCCAAATCTGCCTCCACGAGGTGGGCCATGTCTAGGGCTTCGGACACCATCCTGGGGTGATGATTGTGAAGCCGAGAGTGGATGTTGGGTAGGAGGCCCTAAAACCGAGATAGTGATCTGGTGATAAACCCAGAAGATGGGTGACGAGGGCCACTAACTCGTCGATGTAGTCATCCAGCGCATTGATTTTGGGTACCCCATACATCCGTTCGATGGCGGAGCCAGTGTAACGATTGTCATTTCGGCAGATAATTTACTGCTTGATCTCCGACCAGGAGATGGCCGGGTTAGACTGGCAGAGCCATCTGGCCCAATGTAGGGTAGAGCCATTGAGTCCCACGACGATAGTAGCGACCTTATCCTGCTCGGGGGTGTGATGGAGTTCATAGTTCTGTTCTGCCTTAGCGATCCACCCAATCAGGTCCACCCCAACAAAAGTGTGGAGGTCTAAGGCAAGGGTTGTGCTGCCAGGGAAATCATGGGTACAACATTCGCGTTGTGTAGTAGCAGTGCCGCCTCGAGGATGGATGCGCCGGAGGCCGGGTACGCGGATTCGCTGACAGACGAGGCGGCGGAAGGTTGGAGAGCATCAAATATAGCGTGAAGGGAGAGCAAGGAGGCATGTATGGAGGCAACACGGGATTCCTGTGCATCGACACGACGTAGAAGGGCCTCATTATCATTCTCCGATGGGGCTTCAGTAGCAGATCGGGTCGTCGGTGCATGGTGTGGTACATCGGCCTTGAACGACGACATTTGGGGTTGGGGAGGCAGTCCCGTGGGGCACTATCTGCAGTACGGACGAAGAGTTGGCAGGCGGCGGTGTGGACGGGGTGCGGCACGAGCTGCAGGCTGGGATGCGGGGATGCAGCGCTGGCTGTGGCGCATGATGCATACTGGGCTACAGTGCCGGATGTGACGTGTGGATGCAGACGGGGCTACAACGCGGGATGGAACTCTGGCGGCCGACGACGGGCGGAAAGGGCAGGTCGAATTAGTTTGAGGTGGACCCGACGGTATGGAGAACGGGAGACAGAGAAGGAGGGGAGAGGGAGAGAGAGAGGGAATATGGTTAGAGAGAAGAGGAGGGAAAACACACATTCATCAAAGATAAAGAAATACAAGGTCCGCACACCCTCTTATAGTGGCGAGGAGCGAATATAAAAGGAAATACTGAAAATACAAAATAATGGAAATAATAAAAGCGAATCGAGCAAACATAGCAACATATTTAATATTAAATATCCTCCGCGGCCTCGACGGGCCCCTGCGATATACGCGTCCATCACATGTAGACTTGTCATGGTGGCTCGTCGTGTAGTTTCGTAACACATTGACTACAGAACAATAGAGTGAACTGAATGCAAGAAGAAGACAATAACACTCATCGTTGACTTTACAATCAACTATTGAAGCCCAGCCAAACAAGCTAGAACCTACAAATCAACCAGATGAAATTATTGACAATCATTCTGCGCCCAATTCGAGAATAGAAAGTCGAAATATAATAAGGAAATAATGTTCCTCTGATAACGTCGACATCTTCGGACTCCCACAACCTACTACTTGCCCTCACTGTGCAGCTCTATTATTCCACAAAGAATCAAAAAATTTATGTTGCAAACTTGGCAAAGCAGTTTTATATGCCATTCCTGTACCCCCACAATTGCTGGCTCTTTACATCCACCACAAAAGGGCGCCATTTTAGGCAAAATATATGCACATACAACCAAGTATTCTCTTTCACATCCATGAGTGTTACACTTGACGAAACACTCACGACGTTCAACCAAGGTTTGCACACATTCAGAGCACATGAGGCTATATATCATAAGATTGGATCTCTTACTCCTATTCCAGGGAACAAATCACAATTTCTACCAATGTTCCTATACGACACCGAAAATGAGACCACAGATCGTTTGGAGGAAAGTAATGACCTAGATATGAAAATATTGAATGAGATCAAATATATCCTTGATACACCCAACCTGTATATCATAAATTTTCGGCAAATTGCTCAACATCAACAGTTTCAATCGTGTCAACTACTTATTCATGAACGACCATCTACCGACTGACAATACATTCTTCCTACCGCTTCTCAGATAACTGCAGTATTGGTGGGTGTTGGAGATTTTGCCGAGTTTACCGATAAGGACGTCAAAATCCATTCTACTACAAGCAGACATCTAACCACAGTCAAGGAGTACACATGTTTTTATGATCCACTTCAATACCCACTTTTGCTATCGCGTGAAACTTTTGGTTGAGATTTAGCTTTAGACGGATCATGAGTTGTGTGTTAGTTGTTGCGACTACTATGCATGTTTGCTCCAGGTTTTAAAATTTCTACTTATTAATTCAAAACTTCATATAATAGATTTTCAATGTACTAAGTTTAAGCAATTTGTGACCTAATATAGTTGCGCACGAATAATCTAACAATACTTCTTTGTGGTGGATGACTGTTTCAGTAATATGTCATAGATAACTACATCAAGATTGAGACTGAAAAATTAAGATGGATTAGCCATAATCAAAATAAGATTCGTGCAGAGCTATATCATGGATTACAAGATTTCTTAAATATTGGTGAAAACGATGTAGGTACATTTAGTTGCTTATTTATGCTTCTCACTATGTCGTAGTATGTTCCAGCTGCTGATTACCTTCTTTCGTGCAATTATTTCTCCTTAGTAAATATTGGGTGACGAACCATCATTCCATCTTCCTTCATTGGAAGCTCTCGGGATATATATCAAAGGTATCAAGATGCAATATCAATCGTGCATCACTATGACAAACCAGATATATTTTTAACCATGACGTGCAATCCCAACTAGAATGAAATAAAAAATGAACTTTATCCAGGACTATTGACACATGATCTTCCAGATCTAATTACAAGAATTTTTCGAGCAAAGTATGAGAACTTGAAAGATGAGATCTTTAATATCGGTATCCTTGGAAAGGTTGTTGCGCACATTCGCATTATTGAGTTTCAAAAGAGAGGTCTACCACACGTACACATGTTGGTTATTTTTGATGCAAAAGATAAATTAAATACTCCATATGAGTATGATTCATTGGTGAGCGTTGAGATACCCAATCAACATGAGGATCACCCTTTATATGATGCAGTTCTAAAACATGATATATGGCCCATGTGGTCACTACTAACCAAATGCCCAATGCATGAAAAATTTTGGGTGCAACAAAGGATATCCTTAGCCTTTTGCAGAATATACTATGCAAGGGAATTACTCCTATCTAGTTTATCGACGTCAGATCGACAATAGTAGAACTATTACAGTTGGTTGTGGAGAGGGAGTTGTTATAGATAATAGATGGGGTGTACCATACAACCTATAGTTACTCTTAAAGTATGATTGTTATATCAATGTGAAGATATGTAGTAGTATTAAGAGTATCAAGTATTTTTATAAATATGTCTACAAGGGACATGATCACGTGTCGTTTGAAGTTCGCCCAATCCCTAATTATGATGAGGTGAGCAAATACGTCGATGGTCATTGGGTTTGTGCACTTAAGGCACTGTGGAAAATATTCAAGTTTGAGATGACGAGGATGTTGTTGGATCGTGTGGCCAACCTTAGGGGGGGGGGTGAATAATGTCTGACGCGTTATTTAAAAACTCGAAATATTTTGTCCAGAGAAAACTAGTTCTGGAAGCTACTGCGGGGCGCTAGCATGCTAGCGCACGACGGTAGGTCACAAACCGCGTTTTCCTAGGCAAATTTCTCTTTGGAAAAATACACCCCTTCAGAGATCCACTAGAGAGCAACCACAATGATATACGCAGAAATAAAAAACACAATAACTTTATTCAATCAAGATCAAAAGGTGTTTTACAATTACAAAAGTTTGATCTTCGTGACACCGGAGATCGGAGACTATGAAGGAATAAACTCTTCTGGTTTTCTATACCGACCCAGTACCCGGACCGGTTGGCTCTCTCCCTTTCCCTCCAAGAAAGATCTTCGAGCTGGCTCTTCACCTTCACGCAAGGAAGTATCTTAGAGCCCCGCTAGATCACCCGATCTAGACGTCCCTTCCCAGGGACATTTTCTCACGGAATCCTCCCCAGATCCCGACGACCTTCACCGGTCGATTTCCCTCACCTCAAGCACGAAAAAACAAAAAAAGAAAAATACAAAAAAAAGAATAAACAAGAATTTAGGATTGAATCTCCCTCAAAAAGATATCTCCGTTGAGCGATCCGTGACCAGTGCTAGCGATCTTCGTTTGGTTGCAATCGATCAACTCCACATAGTCGTTCACATCCTTGGCACGCCGAAGATATTCGTGCGCGAATGAGAGGGAGGCAGTTTTCTTTTCCTTTGACGGAGACGGTGTTTCAGTGCTCTAGAGGCAGCACACGAACCCTAGGCTTGAGAATATGTGTCTCCTTATCTTTGGAACAAAAAACTAAGCCTTTTATACATTTTTTTGAAAATAGGCTACCGCCAACAGTAGAGCTAGCGCACGACAGTAGTTCGATGCGCTTGATGCCGACAGCTGTCACGCATATTTGGAAACATATTCAAAAAGAATATTTTTCGCTTTTTCGTGCTAGCGCAGCGCGGTAAAAGGTATCACCTGGCGATAGTCCAGTCGTGTCGACATACTCGACGATCGTTGAGTGGACTAGCGCGGTGCAGTAGGAAGGTATCGCCTGGCGATAGTCCAGTCATCTTGACGCACTCGACGATTATTGAGTGGGCTAGCACGACGCGGTTGGAAGCTAGCGCTGCACGGTAGTATCCCGAGTGCCCGGTCTATTTAATTCAGGCTATCGCCTGGCGGTATCGGCTACCATGCGACGATAGGTGCATAGGAGATTTTCTCGCTTCTCTTGAACCTGTAAACCTGCACACTATACCAAACACAAGATGTGATCAAATACAACATGAGAATTGATATTATCAAATTAAGGAAATATGAACCATCGGCTCCAAAAGATGTATCCCTCTATTTCAAGACTACAAATTCATTTACCAAATTAACATCAGGTTCACTTCAACTGTGACGAAACATTTTTCGAGTGTCTTGGCAAATGAGAGGAACTCCAGATCAATGCTGACTGAATTTTTTTAGTCTGTACAATGTCGATCAAGAGCTCGAGAAGTACTTATATAAATTTTTTCCAAAATACTACAGATATTTAACTACCGAGCCCAAGTGGATACTAAGAGTATCAAACCATAAGGTTATTGGTAGGATATATACAGTCAACCTGATGGGAGGTGAAATAATTTACTTACGTCTACTACTTAATCATGTTAAGGGTCCAAAATCATTTTAGGATTTAAAGTGTGTGGCAGGTGTTCAGTGAAAAACCTTTAAACAAGCTGCAGAGCGATACAGACTTCTTGATGAGGACAATAACATTCAAGATTGCCTGGCTGAAACAAGATTGTTTAGAATGCCAATTTTGTTGAGAAGACTTTTTGCAACAATTTTCTTATACTGTGAACCGACCTCTGTACATGACCTGTGGGATGAGAACTTCGACAATATGACTGAAGATTTAACCTCAACAAACACTTCAAATAGTACTTATATAAATGATAAGTTACTTCATGATTTAGATGACATTCTGCAATAACATAAGAAAATAGTAACAGATTTTGGTTTGTCGGCCATACGTGAAGGTTTTGAGGGTTTGCACAACTTCTCTAGCCTAAGAGAACATGAATTTTCTTTCTCAATATCTGATAATGACATAAATTAAGTTCACTCATTTAATCCAGAATAATTATCAACATTCAACATCATCAATATAGCTTTATGAAATGACAAAATACAATGTTCTTCTTAGATGGTCCAGGAGTCATGAGAAAAACATTCCTTTATTAAGCATTACTAGCCACTTTTTGAAAGGAAGGGTGGGTTCATTATATTAGCAACAACTTCATCGGGCATCACAACAAACCTGCTCCCGAATGGGAGGACTGCACATTCAAAGTTCAAAATACCAATCAGATTTGAAATAATGTCAACATGCAAATTTAATAAGCAATCTGATTTTCGTGAATTGATATAACATGCAAGATCAATTATTTAGTATGATGAAAGTCTTTGTTTTCAAGGTCAGCTAAACACCTAGGGGGGGGGGTGAATATGTTTTTGGTCTTTTTTTTAAATCTTTTAGATCTTTACCCGAATGTGTTGTACTTTGTGATTATGTTATTTTAGCTTTCAAGATTAATCACAGACGACACAGTTGTTTTATAGTGGTTCCCCAGATTATGGGTACGTCCACTGTCCCTCTCCACCTTTCTAACAGTGTGTTAGACAAGGATCTTCCCCAATACTCGACTCCTTAAGAGCTTACAACTCAATCCCATAGGATCACTCAGTCTCCTCCAAGACCTACTGCTCAGGCACAAGGCCCTACAACTCAGTGATTAAACAACCACCTACCTCAGGCTAACGACCCTACAACTCAAGCTGGGGGGATAGCCCTACACTCAGATCTAAAATGGATCCTACACTCAGATAAACAAACGATCCTACCTCAGGCTTTGTAACACAGACTTATAACTCAGATTCTCATAGGAATCCTACACTCAGATCCAAGACTGGATCCTACAGAAAATAGAAATGTTGTGAAACAGTTAGACACTAGAGAACTTTCTCTGTGTCTGTCTCCCTGAGCTGAGCAGATTTCAGCCGTATCTTCTTCACAACAACAAGTTGAAAAGATCTTCAGTACTGGGCTATTTGTGCTGGAAGTAACCCAGAATCAAGATTTTGATATGCTGTTGAAGACAATGGATATGAAAGTTTTGTATCTTCTTCAAAAAGCTACCAGGACTAGCAGACTCTGAAGGCTCTGCTTCTCTTCTCAATCAAAAATCGATTCTGAACTTGCTGTCACTGACGAGAATCACAACAACAATATGTTTTTGCTTTCAGGTCAACTGATCAGAACTTGTGCTTTAGGCTCGATGTTAATGGCGAGGAAGAAGACGAAGTTCCGCCGCTATGCGTAATCAAAAAACCCTAAAAGCTTCTTTCCTTTCAGCAAATCTTATCCTTTTATAGTCAGCTGATCAACGACTCTTTGTACTGTGGGCCCAGCCTAAAAAGGACGAGTTACCACCTTCCATTTGTAGAAAATGACAACAGCTGTTCGCCGGAGCCCTTAAAGGCATACTGCAGCTTTCCCGCAAAGAATTTGAACTGTGTTGACTTTTGCTGACGTTAGCCATTCTCAACTTAGCCAAATTCATAGAATCACTCCAGGCATTGAGTGCATTGAGTGAACTGGTTTCACTCAACGATTCTGGACTTAGCTTATTCTTCAGCTCTTTTTACATCCATGACGTTGAGAGTGTTGAGTGGTTGGTCTTCACTCAATGCCATTTGCCTTAACTCCTTCTAAACTTTGCCAACTGCTGAGACATTGAGTGAACTGGCTTCACTCAACGCTTCTGTACTTAGAAACTTTTCTTTTGAATGGAGGCGTTGAGTGTGTTGACTTCACTCAATGCTTCCTGCCTCAGCCTCATCTTTTGACTAGGCGTTGAGTGAACTGGCTTCACTCAACGCTTCTGGACTTAGTCAAATCCTATCACTCCTCCTGGCTTTGACTGCTTGAGCATGTCTCAAAGCTTCTGTCATATGGTGTTGAGTGAACTGGTGTCACTCAACACTTCTGGACTTAGATAGATTTTTCTGTCTATCTTCTTTAGCTTTGAAAGAAACAACACGACGTTGAGTGAAATGTCTTCACTCAATGCTTCTGGACTTAGAATCTTTACATTTGCCAGAAACTCCGTGGCTTTGATATACTAAGCTTTAATTAACTAATATGCAGCATGACGTTGAGTGAGTTGACATCACTCAACGCTTCTGGACTTAGAATCTTTTCCTTTGCCAGAAATTCTGTGGCTTTGACATACTGAACTTTACTCAACGAATATGCAGGATGACATTGAGTGAGTTGACATCACTCAACGCCTGTAGACTTATTTGATATTTCTGCTTGTTGAAGCTTGGCTTTGACTATCCACACCTGAGTTAGTGCTTTAGCTCATCTGACATTAAGTGAGCTGTCCTCACTCAACACTTTTGGACTTAACCAGAATCCTGCCCTTTGTCAGCATTCTCCTTGACCTCTAGCATTGAGTGAATTGGCTTTACTCAACGCCTGTGGACTTAGACAATTTCCTGCCTTTCCAACATCTTTCTTTGTGTCCACCTATCCAATTAATGTGACAAGGACTATCCTGCATGCATGAACTTAAACACACATCAAATACAACTATGTGTATGTCATTGACTTGTTTGACTTCTTACAAATCTGGGACATTGAGATCAATGGACCAAACAGATGAGAACCCAATGATTCATAAGAAGGCATTCGAAGCTATAGATCGATCTTTCAAGGATGTTGTTGGGTCCGGCATTCCTTCACTCGACCTGTGGCGTTCTACTACTTATTTAAGAAATTAAGTAGCACCCTTTCCAATAGTCTGGGCTTTTGGAACAGTTGGGCATGCGCTTGATCCTATAATTGGTATCAGAGCAGGTACGGGTTCGAGACCGGGGGGGGGCGCAATATTTATCCCGATTTTTTCCTCTGAGCATGGGTTCAATCCGTGGCCATGTGGTAACTCCTCCTCTGAGCCATGACAAACCGTGGACATGTGGTAACCCCACCTCTGAGCCGTGTGGGCCATGTGGTAACTCCTCTGAGTCGTGGCAAACCGTGGACATGTGGTAACCCCACCTCTGAGCTGACGGGTTGTGCTGGACGCCATAGGGGGGGGGGTGATGTTGGGTCCGGCGTTCCTTCACTTCACCCGTGTCACTCTACTACTTATTTAAGAAATTAAGTAGCACCCTTTCCAACAGTCCGGGCTTTTGGAACAGTTGGGCATGCGCTTGATCCTACAAATGTGTTTGATGACAATCTACCCTTTGGTGGTAAGGTTATGATCTTTGGTGGTGATTTCTGCCAGCTAACACCGATTGTTATAAATGGAACAAAATCTTAAATTATTAGCACAAACATCGTTGAATTGTATCTACGTGTTGGGTACATTGGAAAATGTGTACCTGATTTGAAGAAGCCCAACTTAGCTCAATGATATACATCAAGGTGTATTTGATGTTGTTTTGAGTTGACATGTGCAGGTGAAGAAGTATTAAAGAATGCAGAAAAATATTCTAAGTCCACATGTCGACACCTGAAGAAATTGTGTCGACACTTCAGAATATTTGTGTCGACACTTCAGAATATCAGTGTCGACACAGAGAAAGATAGTCGACCACATTTATGTCGACACTGGGAAGCAGTGTCGACACATAAAGAAAATCGTCGACCTCAACACTGGGAAGCAGTGTCGACACATAAAGAAAATCGTCGACCTCAGCACTGGGAAGCAGTGTCGACACAGTGAAAGATAGTCGACACCCAGAGAAAGTTAGTCGACTAGTGAAAGATAGTCGACCAGAGAAAGATAGTCGACTAGTGGAAGATAGTCGACTAGTGAAAGATAGTCGACCAGAGGAAGATAGTCGACTCACAGAAGAAGATAGTCGACCTCAACTGTGTCGACACTGGGTGGATGTGTCGACACCTTGAGATTGAGTCAACACATATTGGCAAAAGTCGACTATGCTTGTGTCGACACCAGAAGACTGAGTCGACACATTTTGGCAGAATTGAAGATTGCTGTGTCGACACCTGAAGGCTGAGTCGACACATACTGAGTTCTGAATCTACAACAACTGTGTCGACACACAGGACTTGTGTCGACACACTGCAGAGTCTAGACCAAGTTAATTTCTAAAGAAGCTGTGTCGACTTAAAGGCAACTTAGTCGACATCATCAAAGACTGTGTCAACACCAAAGTCACTTGTGTCGACACAGATAGACAGATTGGTCTCGACACTTTCTAACAGACTGTCTCTACATTTTGCTGTCCAAGGCTAAGGTACAGGAACTGTTTGAAGACTTGACAGCTGTGGGTTGCCACCGTTTAACTGAAGCTGTCAGACCTGTCAGAAAACAGTTAGAAACCGGATCAGCCGGTTACCATGAAGAAAGTCTATAAATAGATATATTCAAAAGGAAATAAGGAGCTAAGAAAAATAACAAAAGAAGATCTAAGAAGAAGAAACAAAAGGATTACGATCCTATTGAAGATTCAATTCAAGAAAGTGCTAAGCTCTAAAGAAGATCTTCATCAGAAGATCTAAGAAGAAGAAGTCTGAAGTATCAGAAAAGGTGTTGGATAGAGAGGGATCCAGTCATCTTGAAGAAGAAGAAGGAAGCCATCAGTGGTTTCTCAAGAAACTGTTTAGAAATCAACTCAGCTAAGTTTAGATTCAAGAAGCTTTGAAGAAAGCTCAGATTCAGTTGATTTCATCAGCTGATCAAGAAGTGTCTTGTCCTCTTCTCTCTCAACAAAGGCAAGACATTAAAATATCTTTTCTAAATTTCTGTAGGATCTGTTTACACAGATCTGAGTTGTAAGCCTGTGTTATAAAGGCTGAGTGTAGGAGAGGTGATCTCTGAGTGGTAGGGCTATTTGCCTGAGTGTAGGAGAAGGTTCTTCTCTGAGAGATAGGACTTGAGGCAAGGCTGAGGTAGGGCTGTTGAGCCTGAGTTATAGGAACCTATCCAGGTTCTGAGCTGTAGGATCTAAGGATCTGAGAATAGTGGAAGTTTGGCCGAATATAGCATACTGCTAGATAGGTGAAGGGGGAAAGTGGATGTACCCAGACCTTGGGGAACCACTATAAAACATTGTGCAATCTGTGATGCTTAGTTATCTGTGAATGCTGTGCTAGATGTTTTAATTTGTAATTGAATTCTGCCTAGAAGTATAAACAAGAAATTAGAACCTATTCACCCCCCTCTAGGTGTTTTGGTTGTCTTGAAAGTAAAACTGTCAAGTGGTATCAGAGGGAGGTTCCTCAAAAAGGACTTAACAGTCTAAGGTAGATCTGAAAGGCAGAATCAAGATTCAAAAAGATGGGTTCTGGTGAGAATCATAAGGAGCTAGGGTCTATGAAATTACCCATATGCAAGAAAGAAATTTTTGGAATTTGGAAAGAAAGAGTCAGACTGTTTATGGAGGCATCTGACCCAAGGATTTACATCACAGTACAGGAAGTCCCCTTCATTCCAATGAAGGTATCAGTTCTTGATGCAAATATCCAAACTCCAAAGAGTTATTCAGAAATGACCAAGGATGAAATCATCTTTGCAACCATGGATAAAAGAGCTCAGAACATTATTGTTAGTGCCATAGATGATTCAACATTTCAGAATCTGATTCACTGCAAGACCTCCAAAGAGATGTGGGACACATTGATTGTCTACATGGAGGGATCTGAAGAAGTAAGGCAGGATAGGAAATCTATGCTCAATCAGGAGTATGAAAGTTTTAGACAAGGAAAATCTGATAGCATAACTGAGTGCTACAAGAAATTCTATAGAATTGTGAATGAGCTTATGTCCTATGGAAGAGTCTTTAGTACTTATGAACTGAATGACAAATTCTTGAGATCCTTAACAAAGGATTGGGATACAAAGATCTGTGCCATAAGAGAAGTGGCTAAATTGGCAGAGATATCTCCTCCCACCTTGTTTGGAAAGTTGCTATCCTATGAAATGCAACTTATGGTGAGGAAGGAGGAGGAAAAGAATTCAAGAGGAGAGCATAGAGAAAAGACTGTGGCATTCAATGCAGAAGCCACTAGAAAGAATAGGAGGAAATCACCATCTCCTCCTAAGGAAGTTGCAGAAGATAGTTCTGAAAATTCAGATAAGGGTTCAGAAAGCTGTGATTCAGATGCAGACTTTGCTGCATTCACAAGGCAATTCCAGAGGTTCTTGAAAAAGAAGCAATGGAAGTCTAGGCCTTCCACATCACAGCAAGTTGATGACTATTATCAGAAGAAAAGGTCATCAAGGAAAGAGAAGAGCAGATCAAAGCCCAGCAAAGACACTACTTCAAAGATTGTCTGCTATTGTTGCAATAGGCCTAGACATGTAGTGGCTGACTGTCCTGATAAGAGAAAGGAGTCTTCAGACAAGAAGAAGACTCATCAGAAAGGCAAGAATAAGAAATCCTTTGTTGCAAAGAAAGATAAGAGTCTAACAGACCAGTCAACTTCAGAGTCAGAATCTGAAGCTGAAGCATATATTGGACTATATGCTGCATCTGAAGAAGAGGAGTTTCTGCAGTTGCTAGACTCCATCAATGAACAAAAGGATCATCAGTGTATGGGGCTAATGGCAGGATCAAAAGAGGACATATGCCAGAATCAGTCTGGTCCTAATAAGGTACAATGTCCTTCTATTACATCTGTTTGTTGTACAAGTGAAGAATCAGCTACATCTGCATCAAGTGATGTAGATGCATCTGACTCTGAAGGAGATGTCTATCAATTGATAGACAAGTATGGGGACTTGTTGCAGGCCCTTAAGAAAAGCAAGAACCTGGTTAAATCTCAAGCTCAGGAAATTGCTGAACTAAGGGTTGCTACAACTGAGTTAAAGAAAGTTATTGATCAAAAATTAAATGAAATTGCCAAGCTGAAGAATATAACTATTATTCAGATGGGCACAATTAACTATACTAATGATCAAGTGAAGAGTCTGGAGGCCAGACTTAGAATTGAAAGGGATTTAGTGGCTAGTTACTCTAAGCCAAAATCTGTCTTACCCTTGATAGATGAATTTGTCACTCAAAAGGGTAAGGCTGGATTAGGATTTAAAGGTAACTCCAGGGCTGGCAGATTCAAGAGGAAAGGCAAAGCTCCTGTTCAGCCACTAAACCTTTCAGTCCCCATAAAGTTTAGTAAGGTGGAAGTGCCTACTAACAAATATGATCATGAAGATATTCAAGGTCATATTAAGACTAATGTTCTGAAGAACAAGGGTGTAAATGCAAGCAGGCCTACCCATGGTCATAAACCCAATGGTTTTAAGAAATCAGTAGGTGAAGTTGCTGCAGCACCAGCAATGAACAGAAATTCTTCTGACAAGGATGTATCTAGATCTAGATACAATAAGTTTGAATGTTGGTGCTGTGGCAAGAGAGGCCATTTTGCACTAGACTGCTGGTATAACCCAAGTGTTATAAAGAACAATAGTCTACCTGTTAGAAGAGGTTATGGTAGCTTTATTAATGCTAACCTGGACCAAGGACCCAAGACTTGGGTTCTAAGGGTAAGTAATTCTGTGTTGCAGGTGAATCCAAGTAACCATGCCCCTATATGGTACTTGGATAGTGGTTGTTCCAGGCACATGACTGGAATAAAGGGGCTGCTGAAGGAGTATTCATCTGTCAAAGATGGACCTAAAGTGATCTTTGGTGGATCTGAAAAAGGAGTCATCAAAGGGTTTGGTAACATTTCTTCTAACCTAATTACTATCACTCAAGTGGCTTATGTAAAAGGTTTGAAACATAATCTAATAAGCATAAGCCAGCTAAGTGATTTAGGATATGACATTTCATTTGTTAAAGATGGATGTCATATCAAAAGGTCAAGTGATCAAAAGATCATATTGACTGGGTATAGGAAGAGAAATGTATATTGTCTTAATTTTGAATGTGAGAATAAGGCTTCTCCCATCTATCTTATAGCTGATGACAATGCTTCTCATTGTGTTAAGTGGCACAAGAGATTGGCTCATCTAAACTACAAGACAATTGGCCAACTCTTTAGCAAAGAGTTAGTGAGGAATGGACCTCAAGTTAAGTGTATAAAGGAAGGGATATGCTCAGCTTGTCAAAAGGGCAAGCAGACAAAATCCTCCTTTCAAAGCCTTGAAAACAAGAATTCTGTGAGGTGCTTATACCTCTTGCATATGGATCTTTTTGGTCCTATGTCAGTTCACAGTCTAGGTAGGAAAGTCTACACTTTTGTGGTTGTAGATGACTATTCAAGATTTTCATTGGTGTTCTTTCTGAGACAAAAATCTGAAACCCCAAGTGTATTACTTAATTTTGTAAAGCAAATTCAGAATGAACTAAATAGTACAGTGGTCAAAATCAGAAGTGACCATGGTACTGAGTTTCAATCTGAAAGCATAACAAAATTGTGTAAAGACTTTGGGATTTTCCAAGAGTTCTCCTCACCTAGAACACCTCAGCAAAATGGAATTGCTGAAAGAAAGAATAGAACATTAATTGAAGTAGGTAGAACTCTGTTGAGTGACACCTCTCTCCCAGAATATTTTTGGGCTGAGGCAGTTAACACTGCTTGTCATGTAATTAATAGGGCTACTATCACCAAAAGCCACAAAATGACTCCCTATGAGATTGTGAAAGGCAGAAAACCAAATCTATCTTACTTTAGGATCTTTGGTTGCAAGTGTTATATACTTAACAATGGCAAGTCATATTTGACTAAGTTTGCTGCCAAATCCCAGGATGGGATATTTGTTGGTTACAGCACAAATAGTAAGGCCTATAGAGTCTTCAACTTGATTACTCAAGTTGTTGAAGAATCTGTGCATGTTGTGTTTGATGAAACAAGATTAATCAACTGTGAGTTGTCTTGTAGATCAAATGACTCAACAGGTATAAGCAAAAGTATGGACATGCTCTCCATTACTGAAGTATCAAAGGAAAATGAAGGCTTCTATCCAGGGGGAGAACAAGACACTATAGAAGCTGATGAAAACCAAGAGATTCAGCTAAATGAAGGAGCTGGAGATGTTCAACCAGAAGGGAATCTTCCTCCAGCTACAAGACATTTAAGAGATCATCTAGCTGATCAGATAATAGGTGATCCAAGACAGGGGGTGCAAACTAGAAGCAGAAATCAAAACACAGTTCTACATTCAAGTTTCCTGTCACAAATGGAGCCTAAGAAGTTTGAAGAAGCTATCCAAGACCAGCACTGGATTGATGCTATGCAAGAGGAGCTGAATCAATTCAGAAGGTGCAGTGTCTGGAAGCTTGTTCCTAAACCAAGAGGCCACAACATAATTGGCACAAAATGGATCTATAGGAACAAGCTAGATGAAAGTGGAATAATAGTAAAGAATAAAGCAAGATTGGTTGCAAAAGGATACAGGCAGGAAGAAGGGATTGACTTTGATCAAACCTTTTCTCCAGTAGCAAGGCTGGAGGCAATCAGAATATTCCTTGCCTATGTAGCCTATCAAGACTTCAAAGTATACCAGATGGATGTGAAGTCAGCATTTCTGAATGGTGATCTTAAAGAAGAAGTATATGTAGAGCAGCCATCAGGTTTTGTAGATCCTCTTAAACCTGATTTTGTTTATAAGCTTAGGAAAGCTCTGTATGAGTTAAAGCAAGCTCCAAGGGCTTGGTATGAAACCCTGTCTACTTTCCTTATTGAGAATAAATTCTCAAGAGGAAAAATTGACAAAACTCTATTCCTTAGGGAATCCAAAGGCAAGATCATCTTAGTTCAGATCTATGTTGATGACATAATCTTTGGATCTACTGAAAACAACCTTTGTAAAAAGTTTGCCAAACTTATGCAAGGGAAGTTTGAGATGAGCAGTATGGGGGAACTGAAGTTCTTCTTGGGACTCCAAGTAAGACAGACTGATGATGGCTTGTCCATATCCCAGTCTAAGTTCACCAAAGAATTGATTAAGAAATATGGTATGGAGTCATCCTCCACCATGAGAACTCCTATGGGAACAAGTATGCCTATATGCAAAGATGATGCAGGTAAACCTGTTGATGAGACTTTGTATAGAGGAATAGTTGGCTCACTATTATATCTCACTGCTAGTAGACCAGATATTATGTATGCTACATGTGTCTGTGCTAGATACCAAGCCTGCCCTAAAGAATCTCATTATACTGCAGTCAAAAGGATTCTGAGATATCTTAAGGGCACACCTAATCTAGGTCTTTGGTGCCCTAGGAATAGAGATTTTCAACTAACAGGCTATTCAGATGCAGATTTTGCAGGATGTAGAGAGGATAAGAAGAGTACTACAGGTACTTGTCAATTCCTGGGAGGAAGACTAATATCATGGAGTAGTAAGAAGCAGACCAGTGTGGCAATTTCCACAGCTGAGTCTGAGTATGTTGCTGCTGGAAGCTGCTGTGCACAGCTATTATGGATGCAGCATCAGCTTAAGGATTATGGTATTCAAGTAAGTAGAACACCTCTTTTGTGTGATTCTAAGAGTGCAATTTCTATTGCTAATAATCCTGTTTCTCATAGTAGAACTAAGCATATAGAAATAAAATACCATTTTCTTAGAGAACATGTAGAAAAAGATGACATCTCATTGGAATTTGTGAAAACAGATTATCAAATAGCAGATGTGTTTACTAAGCCCCTAGATGAGACCAAATTCAATAAATTCAAAATTAAATTAGGTATGTTAACCATTGATTAGTGTAATCACAAAATCATCAACAATGAAGTTGAAGTGGTAACAAGACATTCATGTGATATAAAGACACATTGAAGTAGTATCAAGTACTTTGTAGTACTTATAAGTTGTGTTGAACAAACAGAAATTGGTTAAGTAAAATGGTGTCGACACATTCAGTAATAATGTGTCGACTCAGGGTAGTAATGTCGACAAGTCAGAGATATTGTGTCGACACAGAAAATATGTGTCGACACTTAAGAATCTTATTGTCGGCTTATCCAGGAATGTAGTGTCGACTTCACCAGGATAGTGGTGTCGACACTTACAGATTTTGTGTCGACACTTATACTAAGAGTCGACACAGAATTTCTGATGCTCTACTATATATCTCTGGCGTCGACATAACAGCAAATTGGTGTCGACACATAATAGACGGACTTGATGTCGAGACAATAGAAGCTTGTGTCGACACATTCCATCTGTGTCGACACTTATAGTCTGTTTTTGGCGACTTTTGATCTTCTTTAAACAGAAGGTATAAATAGGTCAAAAACTCATTCTGTCGACACGCTTACAAGGTTTTTGAAACCCTGTGTCGACATTCTCCCTCTCTCTCTCTCTTTCTCTCATCTTTCAAGCTTTCTCTACTGATCAATGGCGCCAAAGATTGATGATAATGTGAATGAAGGATATGAGTTGGTGCGCCAGGCCTTTGCTGCTGCCCCTCCAGATGTTCTCGGGGTTATCTCTCTCCTCTCCGACTCAGGATTAGAATTTCTGGTCTCCGAACCATCTAAGATATGGAAGAAGGAGGTGCATGAGTTCTATACTTCTGCATCTGTAGTTTCTGAAAGTCATGAGATAAAATCAACAGTTCATGGGTCACCAGTGGAAATTACACCAAGTAAGTTAAGAACAATTCTACACTTACCTATAATTGAGAATGAAGAGGATGTCCCTGCTTCTAAATCAAGGGAGGCTCTTCAATGGTGTGGATTGGATTCCACCATGAAAATTGGAGCTGCTTTCAATAGGAAAGGAATGAATCAACAGGGCAAGTTTCTGTCTGAGGTGGTTGGAAAAGTTATTCTGTGCAAGCCAGGTGGACATGATAGGATTTCCGCCTATATGTTCAGCCTAATGACCAGGATTGTGTTTACAATTCTAATGGATTGGTCAACTGTAATCTTTGAAAAGATTAAGGAAGGAATTAAGAAGCCAAATCTAGCTAGAATAATGAGTATATACCTAAGTAAGGAGATTCCTGATGTTATGCAACAACAACCTGGAACAAAAATTAATCACATGAGAAGGATGGACATGAGATTGTTCTCCAGATGGGATAGGGTGCTGACCAAAGAGATGCCTGAAGTGGAAAGGCAGGATTCACCTGAGAAATCCCCAGGTCATGCTACCAGTACTGAGCACCCACAAGAAGAGCAAGTAAGACAAGAGGTTGAAGATCAATCTGCTTCTACACAAGTTCAGGATGCCACAATACCCGCGATTCAAGAAGAAGAAGTAAGAATACCAGCTCAGCAAGTTTATTCACCTACACAGACTGTATCTACTCATGATCAGGTATAAGTGCAGGGGGAGCTGGTGTATTTTCCTACAAAAGACATTTCTAATATTTCTATTTCTGCACAGGTCCAGGGAAAGCAAGTGTCCTCACCTGCCCAGGACATCCCCAATACTGAACAAGTACAGGGGGAGAAGCTGTCTGAGCAAGTGCAAGAAGATGCTCAAATTGATATATCTCAAAATTTGAATACTGCAGATGTTCCAGCCCAGAAGGAATATACTCTAAAAGAGTTATTTCCAGATAATGAAATAATTACTGATAGAATGGAAGTGGAGCAAGAAATTGAGGGGGAGCATGTGCATGTGGAGACTGTACAACATGGCACTGAAGCAGCTGTTCCTCCTCCTCCCAAAGAAAGAGTTCAAATTGATAGTACTTCTGATTCTGAGAATGAAGAAGCCAGGGTGGCTAAGAAGAGAAAACTTATGGTCTTCCAGAGAAGGAGCAAGAGCTATAAGCAGGCTCTACAGTCTACAGCACATCACACTCCTTCTGACTTTGATTATAACAAGTTTTTGGTCGATTTACAAGTAAGATTGGATGAACACAGAGTGGCTATTGAAAAATATGTTGATGAGAACAACAAGTCCCTGCAATTTGACTTAGCTCAAGATATAAAATCTATTAGGTTTGAGGTCAATATGCATAAGAAGGAGATGTCAGATTGCTTCCATAAGGGAGGTAATGCTGTGGTATATTTGGCGAAACAACAGCAGTCTATCATCCCTAAGGTGGATGATATTACTTTAAAGCAAAGCTATGTCTTGGAAAATCAGATAAGAATGAATGAGAATTTAACTGAATCTCATCATGAGATCATTAATGAATTGAAAAAGATTGTTCCAGGCCTGCCTGCAGCTAGAGCAAAGGAAATGGAAGAATTTGATAAGAACTTTCAAGCTGCTATTGATTCTGTTAAAACTGCTATCACTACCTCTCAAAAGGAAATATCTGACAAGCTTCTAAAGTTAAAACCATTTTTTAAAGAGGGTGTGAATTATCTAGATGGCCAAATCAGATTTCAGAAGGAAGATCTAAGAGATCATGTTACTAGAGAAGCCATAAAGGGGGAGAGGATGTTAGTTCATGCAGGCTCAGAGCACACCAAATGGGTGACCAATAGTATTCGAGCCACATTGGGATATCCACCTTTGTGTGATGATGCTATGGTGGCTGAGTCAGGAATACAAATAAGTCTACTTGAAGGCAATCAACCTTAGGTTGCCCAAGTCATTTACCCTCCTCCAGATTATGATATGATTGATCAGCAAGTTCAAGGAATGTATAGTCCTCCAAAGGAGGTTACTAATGTTGTTATTGGGAAGGTTGATAAGCCTGAGGCTACTTTGAAAGACCAGCAAGATGCTCTACTATCTAAGAAATGATTTAGAGAGCAGGCTGAACTTAAGCCAGACTTTGAGCAGTGGAGTCCTACTTCCAGAAATATTATACTTACTGCATGGAAGGCTATCAAAGACCAAGTGCATGAAAGAGGCAAGTGGTTCAATGAGATGGAATGACAGAAGTATGAAGCCAGGAAAGAGGCCATAGTACAGTTTAGAAGAAAAGCCAAGCTGGGTAGGCTGCCTCCAGATGCTTAGGAGCCGAGCAAGTACTTTCCAAAGCCCTTTCATTATTTTAAAAGGCAAAGGCTCAAGGAAGAAGCAAAGAAGAAGGCTGATCTAAAAGGCAAGAAGCCAGCTGAAGATTCTGAAGCTCCTGTGAAGGCTCAAATTCTATCTGGCAAAGGGATTGTCATAAAAGAGCCTGATCAGTCTTAATTTTTAGTTCTTTCAAAGTATTTTGTAATGTTTTGATTAAATCATTAAATGTAAATCTCTGTATTCAAACATTATCAAGTTATAAACAAAATGTTGTTTGGTATCATATAATGTTCATTCTATGATGGATTGTTTTTATTTTAAGTATTCCTGTTATGTCATATATCATCAGTTTATACTTTTTATAAATGGTGTATATCATTGGCTATAGGGTTATGACTTCTCCAAATAGGGGGAGATTGTTGGGTACATTGGAAAATGTGTACCTGATTTGAAGAAGCCCAACTTAGCTCAATGATATACATCAAGGTGTATTTGATGTTGTTTTGAGTTGACATGTGCAGGTGAAGAAGTATTAAAGAATGCAGAAAAATATTCTAAGTCCACATGTCGACACCTGAAGAAATTGTGTCGACACTTCAGAATATTTGTGTCGACACTTCAGAATATCAGTGTCGACACAGAGAAAGATAGTCGACCACATTTATGTCGACACTGGGAAGCAGTGTCGACACATAAAGAAAATCGTCGACCTCAACACTGGGAAGCAGTGTCGACACATAAAGAAAATCGTCGACCTCAGCACTGGGAAGCAGTGTCGACACAGTGAAAGATAGTCGACACCCAGAGAAAGTTAGTCGACTAGTGAAAGATAGTCGACCAGAGAAAGATAGTCGACTAGTGGAAGATAGTCGACTAGTGAAAGATAGTCAACCAGAGGAAGATAGTCGACTCACAGAAGAAGATAGTCGACCTCAACTGTGTCGACACTGGGTGGATGTGTCCACACCTTGAGATTGAGTCGACACATATTGGCAAAAGTCGACTATGCTTGTGTCGACACCAGAAGACTGAGTCGACACATTTTGGCAGAATTGAAGATTGCTGTGTCGACACCTGAAGGCTGAGTCGACACATACTGAGTTCTGAATCTACAACAACTGTGTCGACACACAGGACTTGTGTCGACACACTGCAGAGTCTAGACCAAGTTATTTTATGAAGAAGCTGTGTCGACTTAAAGGCAACTTAGTCGACATCATCAAAGACTGTGTCAACACCAAAGTCACTTGTGTCGACACAGATAGACAGATTGGTCTCGACACTTTCTAACAGACTGTCTCTACATTTTGCTGTCCAAGGCTAAGGTACAGGAACTGTTTGAAGACTTGACAGCTGTGGGTTGCCACCGTTTAACTAAAGCTGTCAGACCTGTCAGAAAACAGTTAGAAACCGGATCAGCCGGTTACCATGAAGAAAGTCTATAAATAGACATATTCAGAAGGAAATAAGGAGCTAAGAAAAATAACAGAAGAAGATCTAAGAAGAAGAAACAAAAGGATTACGATCCTATTGAAGATTCAATTCAAGAAAGTGCTAAGCTCTAAAGAAGATCTTCATCAGAAGATCTAAGAAGAAGAAGTCTGAAGTATCAGAAAAGGTGTTGGATAGAGAGGGATCCAGTCATCTTGAAGAAGAAGAAGGAAGCCATCAGTGGTTTCTCAAGAAGCTGTTTGGAAATCAACTCAGCTAAGTTCAGATTCAAGAAGCTTTGAAGAAAGCTCAGATTCAGTTGATTTCATCAGCTGATCAAGAAGTGTCTTGTCCTCTTCTCTCTCAACAAAGGCAAGACATTAAAATATCTTTTCTAAATTTCTGTAGGATCTGTTTACACAGATCTGAGTTGTAAGCCTGTGTTATAAAGGCTGAGTGTAGGAGAGGTGATCTCTGAGTGGTAGGGCTATTTGCCTGAGTGTAGGAGAAGGTTATTCTCTGAGTGGTAGGCCTTGAGGCAAGGCCGAGGTAGGGCTGTTGAGCCTGAGTTGTAGGAACCTATCCACGTTCTGAGCTGTAGGATCTGAGGATCTGAGAATAGTGGAAGTTTGGCCGAATCTAGCATACTGCTAGATAGGTGAAGGGGGAAAGTGGATGTACCCAGACCTTGGGGAACCACTATAAAACATTGTGCAATCTGTGATGCTTAGTTATCTGTAAATGTTGTGCTAGATGTTTTAATTTGTAATTGAATTCTGCCTAGAAGTATAAACAAGAAATTAGAACCTATTCACCCCCCCCTCTAGGTGTTTAGGTTGTCTTGAAAGTAAAACTATCACTACGGACGAATGTTCACATTCTTAGCTTGACTGTGAACATGAGAGCTCATGACGATCCACATTTCTCAGAGTTTTTGTTGTGCATGGGTAACAGTGATGAGCCAACCATGTTAAATTATATGATTCAAATTCCAAACTCCATGGTCATAACTTGGAAAGATAAACACTTTGTAAATATATTGATCAATGCAATATTTCTTGATCTAGGTTCCCCAAATGATGTCAGATACATGAAAAGCGGGGTAATAATAACACCTTTGAATGAGTATGTCAATAGATAAATGAAAAATGTCTTGAAATATTTTCCAGGGGAATGCAAAACTTACTGCTCTTTTGAGTGTTGACTATGTTGTGAATGACACCCATAATTTATATTTGCCAGAATTCTTAAATTCAATAAATCCGGAGAATCTTCCACCTCACGAGCTCAATCTCAAGAAAGGTTCACCGATAATGCTTCTTAGAAACATTGATCCAAAAATTAGGTTGTGCAACAGAATAAGACTTACATGTGTAATTTTTTCAAGAAATGTTATTAAAACAAAAATATTGAGCGAAGAATTTAAAGGGTACAAAGTATTTCTACCACAAATTCCCTTGAAGAGTGCAGAGGATGTTAAGATGCCCTTCGAGCTCACCCGAAAGCAGTTCCTAATACGTTTGAGCTATGCTCTAACCATCAAAAATCACAGTGCTAAACAATTTCAAATATTGAAGTATATTTACCAAATGATGTTTTTAGCTATGGTCAAATGTATGTGGCATTATCAAGAGGCATTTCCGCACCGATCACCAAAGTGATGGTTAAAATATTACATTGGAGAAGCAAGGAGTATACACTAGAAATGTTGTGTTCAAGAAAATATTCACAAGATTGCATGCATCGAGCAAAAATACATAGATTACATAGATCAATGTAACATTTTTAATATTCATGGACTGTATTGTTTCTTCTATTTTTATATTTAATGAAATTTCATGAATGTCACCTCATCCTTTCCATTATGCATATTAGTTTATCGTCATTCTCTTAATTCATTTTTATATATTTAGTTTTCAGGAATGTCACCGCATCTTTTCATGTACTGTATCAGTTCTTCAAATACATGCTTGAAAGCTTCCAAAACCATTATCTCTAACTTATGTTGTAAATTAGATAAATTTTGTTAAGGATTACTCCTACAACGACGTCGCAGGATTCCAACAAAAGTGTAAGCATCTTACTTTTCTCTTTGTAGATTTCTCGGTTGGACTACAGTTACGTACGATAACACCTTAAATTATGTTTTTTTTGTAGATGACATCCATGATGATATTGAAGAATACTATAGAGATAAAGATGAGAATTTACCATTACCATGACAATTAAGGCCTAAATCTAAATATAAAGGGCTCCGAAAGATCATAAAAAGGTTCTAAGGGAATTAAGCGAGAGTGATCAATGAGATTTTGCTTTTCTTGAGTTAGGGATGCCATCAAAGTTCCAGGTTCCAAAGAACTACGATGAAGATGTTGCGACGATGGAATTTTGCTGGGAAAAAGGGATACTAAGTGATTTTAATGATTTGTGGTGTTATGCATTCTATTTTTTTAAATTTTTATCGTCATTAGTCCTCATTCTATCTTTCTAATTGTTATTGGAACTTATTCTTGGGGGTGAGCATAAACAACCGCAAACCGCAAAAATCGCCCGCACCGCACAAACCGCACCAATTTTTAAACCGCACCACATAGTTTCGGTGTGGTACAATGTTGAAGTTTTACGAACCAAGCGCGGTTTGGTGCGGTGTTGTTTTCGGATCTTGAAAATCGCAAAAATCGCACAACACCGACTAATTATATATTTTTATTTTTCATAAACACGTGACATATCACATACATCTAAATAAAAGTATAATTTATAAATTAATTAATTATATTAGTGCATATAGTTGTTTTCTTGTTTTTTTTCTTACTTTAGTTATTTTCTTGATATGGTTCATGGTAATATTGTTGGAACCGTTATCCGGTCTCAGCGAGAGTTCGAACTCAAAGTGGGTAGTCTGCACTTACTGTTGGGTATTGTATCCACAATAACCCAGATTTGTATGAAGTCACCCTTGAATTAAGATGAATTAAGTTTTTTTTATGCCCTAGTTGAGTTATGTGTTTGGAGGATATAATTGCCAAGTGTAGACCAATGTCAGTCTACAATGAGTCACCAAACACAAGACCATATAATGTAATCCCTCATTGTGTGATCAATGGTATTGACTCATGTGTAGCCTCTCTATTGAGACACACTTCATTTTTAAAGCACTAAAGCAATGGAAGAAAGAATGGTTGCTGATTTCATTTGAAGAAAAATAATTTTCAGAAAGTAAAATTTTTCTAAGTCAATTACTCGAGTAGTATGTATTGTACTCGAGTAGTGCTGGAATGAATTCTCGAGTATACTAAGTACAGTTATCGAGTAACAAAAATCATTCTCGAGAAGGCTTAGTCCAATACTCGAGTAAGCCATAGAGTACTCGAGTACTACTTATCTATGTCTTGAGTTTACTCAATAATTTATTTCAAAAATTTTCTAAGTGTTGTACTCGAGTAGCAGAAGCTAGTACTCGAGAAGGCCAAACCTTGTCTCGAGAAGTCAGAGGACCAGTACTCGAGTAAGAAGAAATTTAGTTTCGAGAAGAAGTCTTGTTCTCGAGAAGTCATGGTAGTTCTCGAGAAGTCTTACTATAGTTATCGAGTAATAGAAGTCACTTCTCGAGAAGCCAGAAATCACTTCCGCAATTTCTCTAAGTCTTGTTCTCGAGAACCTTACATCCCTCTTCTCGAGAAACAGAAGCTATTACTCGAGTAGTCTATAAACCACTCGAGAAATGCAGGAAATTTTTCCGAAATTTCGTTAAGTCCAGACGAAAATGAGTTCAAATTTAAACTCGATTCTTATTGTTCCACGTGTGCAGTCATTTATGATTATGACCATTAGGCTTGTCCTATAAAAGGTCTTATCAATTTCGACTAACCCTAACACGCGAAAATAAGTTTTCTGAATCGTCCTTTCATTTTAAATCGGGAAAGCCGCCGCTCCTCATCGTCGTTCTCGCCACTGCTTTTCTCCGATTCAAGAAATTCAGAACAAGAATCGATCAACAGATCAAGGCTTTCAACTTTTACAGATCTCTCTCTTGATTGTGTTGATCTTAAGCGTTTCAGATCCAGAGATTTCGACAAGTCTTCCTCAATCTATTTCTGACAGAGTTTCAACTTTTAAGAAGGAAGAAATCTGAAGTTCTCAGATCTAAAGTGAAGTTTGTTTTATTTTTATTGTAAATCTATTTCAATTCTTGTAGGATATTTTGTCTCCGAGTTTTGTAGGAAGTTTTTCTTCCGAGTGTAGATCCCGTGTTGGGGATCAAGTTGTAGGGGCGTTGCTCCGAGGTGAGGATTAGTTTTCAATCCGAGGTAATAGTGAAGTAGCCGAGTCTAGCGTTTTTCAAGATCAGTGAGGTGGAGAGTGGACGTACCCAAGGTTGGGGAACCACTATAAATCTTATGTCTTCTGTGGCTTGTTTATTTATTTTCTGCGCTCTGTTCTTTCAAATTTTTATTTCACAAAAATACGCAGACCTCACCTATTCACCCCCCTCTTGGTGATTTAGGTAGACAACTAAAAACATCAATTGGTATCAGAGGCGAGGTTGTTCATCAAAAAAGTTAACACCTTGAATAGATCTGTTCCTAGTTGTCTTTAGAGGATACAAGCATGGACAGAGCCAAGGATTTTGCTAAGCTTCCTTTATGCACAAAGAATAATTTTGCTATGTGGAAAGAAAGGATAAAGTTCTTCATGGAAGCTGTGGATCCTAGAATTTTTATGATAGTGGAAGAAGAGCCTTATGTTCTTATGACCACCTCCACCATTGACCCTACAAAGCAAGTTACAAAGAAGCTTATGGATCTTGATAAAGATGAGATTGCACTTGTCTCTTTAGACAAGAAAGCCAAGAATATCATCGCAAGGGTAGTCGATGATTCGATGTTGCAGAATATGATTCACTACCAATCCGCTAAGGAAATGTGGCAGTCTCTCATCATCCTGATGGAAGATACCGAAGAGGTAAGGGATGACAGAAGGTCCCTACTAAACCAATAATATGAAGCATTCCGATAATGACCCAAGGACTCTATTGCAGATACCTTTGAAAGTTTCTTCAAGATTGTCAATGACCTAAGAGTTTATGGCCGGGTCTTCAACAATGGAGAATTGAATGATAAATTCCTGAGATCCCTGACTAAGGAATGAGATAACAAAGTCTGTGCAATCCGGGAATTTGGTAAGCTGACAGAGACTGACCCTCAAAATCTCTTCGGAAAGCTTATGTCATATGAACTACAAATCAACTCAAGAAAAGCTGAAGAAGAGAAGAGCCGGTCTTCATCTAAGGAGAAGTCTGTCGCTCTAAAGGTAGACATCTCAAGGAAGTCAAAAGCTGCATCTCCTGCCCCGGCACATGAAGAGAGTGAAGAAGAAACTTCAGAGACAAGTACCTCAGGCTCAGAATTATCTAAAGGAGAGTTTTCTCTTCTTTCAAGGTAGTTCAAGAAATTCTTGAACAAGAAGAAACAATGGAGAGACAAAGATGCCTCGTCAAGAAGATCACGTCATGATGGTGATCGTCACAAGAAAAGCTCAAGTATCCAAGACAGGTATTACTCTAAACCGAACAAACATATTTCTTCTGACATTGTTTATTATTATTGCAATAAGCCAGGACACGTCATAGCTGATTGCCCTCACAAGAAGAAGGAGGGTGGAAAAAGAGAGGAGAAGAAATCTTCTTACAACAAGAAGAATACTGAAAGAAGCCTGGTAGCCAAGAAGGCCAAGACCCTCAGTAACACATACTCATCTGAGTCTAGTGATGATGAGGAAGCCTACTTTAGGCTCATGGCACATACAGATGAAGAAGAAGAACCCTAGTTCACTGGGAAGATAAACTCTCACACTCCTCTCTCGGAATCAGATGCTTCTGACCATGATCATGAGGATTGTTTTTCTGAGGATGAATCTGAACTCATGACTCAATACAAAGAGTTAATCAAGTCTTACGACAAATGTCGAAGAGTCGCAAGAACTCAAGCCAAGGAGATTAAGTCTCTTAAGGCCGAGGAGAGCACTCTGAGTGAGGAAGTCGCAAAGATGGACTCACTCAGATAGGAAGCCCATGTAGCAATCGAAGTATACAAAAAGGCTCTCGAGCACCTAAAGCTGAGAGAGCAAATCATTAAGGAGTTGGAAGAACAACTTGCCGCTGAAAAGAAACTTGTTGAAAGTTTCTCCAAGCCAAAGACAATCCTTCCACTTGTTGCTGAGTTCTCTGCTCAGGCTAAAGGAGCTGGCTTAGGCCATGTGGCTGCTCCTAGTAAATCTTCTAGGAGAAATAAAGACCAAAGGAGAAATAAGGCTGCCAAGAAAGCTCTAGCCAAGGAGAAGGGGAAAGCTCCTCAAGACCAAACTTCGTTTAGAAAGGTTATCTTTCCAATAAATATGTTTGATCTTGATTTATCCTATGGTCACTTTGCTAGGCCTACTTATATAGAGCCCAAGACTCAGTACCAAGGATGGACTCGTCCCCGAAACTTTGGTGTGAGTGTCTTCAAGAAAGCTCCAAAAGGCAAACCCGTTGTGGAAAAGCCTATTATGGAGAAAAAGTCATGTGAGTGCCATCACCACGAAGCTTCTACCTCCAAGTCTACTGCCCCTACTAGAACACACTCTCAAAAGGTCAAGCAGGAGAACATCAGGCAAAGATACAACAAGTTTGAATGTTGATGTTGTGGCAAGATTGGTCACTTTTCCATAGATTGCTGGTTTAACCCCAGGTATTATGAAACTCCTCAAGTTAATAATGTGAGAAAGACCACTCACAATGTTAACACTCGTAGGGGGAGTATGCTAACTAGAGACCAAGGACCCAAATAAGTTTGGGTTCCTAAGGCAACTTGATTCTACTTTTGCAGGAATGTCCAAAGGCTACCAAAAATCCTATTTGGTATTTGGACAGTGGATGCTCTCGGCATATGACCCGGACTAGAAGCCTACTCCAGAATTATTATCCAGTCATGAACGAGCCCAAGTTCATCTTTGGAGGTTCTGATAGAGGGATTACAAAAGACTATGGTATGATTACTAATGGTAATGTATCCTTCTCGGATGTGGCTTACGTTGAAGGATTAGAACACAATCTTATAAGCATAAGCCAACTCTACGATAAAGGATACGTAGTAGAATTTCATGTAGATAAGTGTTTGATAAAATCAGTTGATAATTTAGAAACGATTTTATCAGGCACTCATAGTAGGAATATATTTTATTTAAATTTTATTTGCATAGACTCTTCTACGCCAGTGTGCTTTTTGGCAAAAGATAGTGCATCTCTTAGTGACCAATGACATAAGAGATTAACACATATTAATTACAAAACTATTAATAAATTATTTTCTCTTAATTTAGTACGTGATGCACCCAATGTTAAATGCATTAAAGATAGATCTTGTCACACATGTGTAAAAGACAAGCAAACAGAGGCTACCTTTAAAAGCATTATTGGCAAAGATTCTAATAGGTGTTTACACCTATTTGATATGGATTTGTTCGGTCCACTGCAAATTAGAAGTTTGGGAGGAAAGGATTATACATTGGTTATTGTTGATGATTACTCTCGCTTTGCGTGGGTGTTCTTTCTAAAACACAAGTCAGATACTTTTGATATCCTTACTAATTTTGTCAGGCAAGTTCAAAATGAATACAGCTGCTCCGTTGTCAAAATCAGAAGTGACTGAAAGACTTTATTTCAAGAGCCTAAACACCTAGAGGTGGGGGGGGGGGGGTGAATAAGTTCTAATCTTTTAAAACTCTTTTTAGGCAAATAGTTAGATGAATCTTCAGCACAGATTATTCAAAACACAGAATATAAAACACATCACAACATACACCAGATCTATAGTGGTTCCCCAAGGTATGGGTACATCCACTTTCCCCCTTCGCCTATCCAGTAGATAACTGGATTCAGCCTAACTTCCTTCCACTGGCTCAGATCCGCAGATCTTACAATCTTAGAACCAAAATGGTTCCTACAGCTCAGACATAAAATAAGTCCTACCTCAGATTCTTCCCCAGAATCCTACCTCAGGCATCAGCCCTACCTCAGCCTTTATAACTAGTCTTACAACTCAGACTTTCCACAAGTCCTACACCTCAGACTATCAACCCTACCTCAGCCTTTATAATTTCAGGCTTATAACTCAGATCTAATAATAGATCTTATAAGAAATTGAATGTATTAAGAAACAGAAAAATTCACCAGCTAGATTTCTCTGTTGGTGTAGCCTTCTTGATCAGTTCTTGAATGAACTGACCCTTCTGATCCAACGTGACTTAGATTTTCAAAGCTTCTTGATAGAACAAAATAAGGTGGATCTTCTCTTGTTGTTGAAGTTGATCTTCAGTCAGCTTCTTCCTTAAATTCAGATTGAGATCTAAATCTTTCTTGCAGACAGCTCTCGATCTGCCTTCGTAAGGGTTTCCCCTGTTCTTGTTGAAGAATTCTCTCATTATTGTCTGATGATCAATCAATCCCTCAATCCGTCAAATCCATCTCTGTCGTTACAGATCTGTCTCTTATATAGAGTTTGCTCCATAGTTACCGGCTGATCCGGTTTATAACAAACTTCTGACAGTTTTGACAGAGGCGTCAGACCGGTTAGATATGACAGCTGTCAAGTCACCAGTCATGTCAGTAGATTCTTCAAAGTCTTTTCAACTCAGCACAAATCACTCAGCAGACTGCTTCATATGTGTCGACACATATAGGCTAAGTGTCGACACAAGTCTTCATGGTGTCGACACAATACTCCAAGTGTCGACACAGTTATACTTCTGCTTCTCGACATTGCTTCTGTTGTATGTGTCGACACAAGTCCTGTGTGTTGACATAACAGCTTCTTGTCTCGACATTTCTGTTGCAGACAGATGGCGTTGAGTGTTTGTCAAACGGCGTTGAGTGTGTGTCGACACAAGTCCTGCGCGTCGACA